>OZ004708.1:12587658-13787658 GCA_963924515.1 Vespertilio murinus
GCAACTTTTTAATAAGCTCCCATTATGTGCCAAATCTAGTCTCTAAAAACCTCACAAATTTTATGGAAGAACTACATGGAAAGGCTCATGAAAATGCTTTGCAAATTATAAATCATATAAAGACTTCATTAGTTATTATTTTTAAAAAAAGAAAGAAAAGGACTTATTATTGTTATTAAGACTGAAGCCAAGACCAATATAAGGAAAACTTTGCCAGATTTTAGAACGACTAGAGAGAAAAATCACCCTTTGAACTCAAAAGGGGCCTAAAGGCTGGTTTGTAGAGACCACACCCAAGACTACAAATTGCTGTCAGAGAAAACATGCATGTGCTATAGATTTAGCCCTAAGATTACACTGAGAAGAGAGAACCCCGAGTGTCCGCAGGACCCATGGAGAAAGTGGGGCGATGGGAATTCAGACAGAAGAAGATGGCCACGTGCCCCCTCCCATGCCCGGCCCGGTGGCTCCTGAAGAGAAGACACCGCCGCACGCTAAGGATCCAGGCTGCTGCAAACCCGCCCAGCAAACCCCACGCCAAGGTTTCTACCTTCTTTCCCTGTGAGCGCACGTCCTGTTGCTCGTCTGTTCTGAGGAGTGCTGAACATCAGGACCGCACGGAGATTTTTATTGAAAACAAACACCTGAAGAGAAACCCATTCTGTTCTCAAAGCCATTGCTAGCAACCTGGGGACAGACATCGGGAGCTGCAATCAGAATGGTTTGGGGCAAAACCCACTGGAAACCCTCCTGTCCCTCCCTCCCTCCACCCCCCAAGCAGGCCAGTGAAATAATGATATAGAAAGCAAAGGTCCCGAATGACAAGACAATGCAATAACACAATAATTAAGTCTTCAAAAAAGAAAAGCTACTGGATTGCCCAATGGATATACAAGTCAAGTTCGATTAGTATAAAAACAAGAGGGGGGGGAATTATTTTCAAAAGAAACCAACAAAATTCATATATTTAAAGACAAGATTGGATGAGATCAAGAATAGAAACACAATCAACAGCCATAATCCCCAACCCCTCGCCCCCGCAAAGTACACCGTAGGTCCTGTGCAAAATTTTCATAGTCTCATCGCTGCCAAATGTTTAGGACTTGCTAACTAGCAGGATCTGGCCAAGCGCTGGGTCCCGGGCTTCCTGTCTGTACTCTCCACAGCCTACAACCCCGGGGTTTAAAACCTATGATGCTATCATCAGTATGTGCTCTACACTGCGTCCCGGCCACACCCTGCCTCACCCTGAACACAACAAAAAAATTGGAAATATTTTCTTTTCGGAAATGGAGCCAGGTCTCAACTGAACTATCTCCAACTCCCTGACACTGTTATACGGATACCCCATAGCAAGCTTCTCACCTCCTTTAACTCTAACTCGATCCTCCCCCTTAAAACACCTCGGTTATATCTTTAAGGTGCCGTTTGCCCTGCAATAATCCGCTATACAAAAGCCTGCTGCTGCCTCTCAAATACGTGCAACATAAATCAGCTGGCAGTGATTATTTTCCCCCAGCTCATGCGCCCAGCGGGCTGCCAAAATTGCCTTTTACTTCATCCTCCCCCCCCCCCCCCCAATGCCGCAGCAAGTCCTCCCCTCCTCCTCGTCCCGCTGCGTCCTCCCTGCCCGTCCAGCCCACCCCGCCGGCCTGGCTCCCGGCCCGGGATCGGGATTTTACCGCCGCACTCCGCCCGCCCGCGGTGCCGTCCGGGGAAGGAGAGCCGCCGTCTAGCGAGTCTGGAGCCGGAGCATCCTCCTCCTCCTGGAGACCGGGCTCCGAGCTCGACGGGGCGGAGGAAGGCACCCGGAGGCCTATTTGCATACGCTTTTATTCCATTTCCACACCCTGCCCGCAAACGCTCTCTGGAAAGTCCCTTCTGAATTCCCTCCCGGGCGCACGGGGCGGGGAGGGGGAGAGGGGGCGGGAGGGAGGGAGGTGGGGGGGGGAGGCTGGGCCGGAATGGAAGGTCCCAGCCTGACTGTGTGTCCTTGTCTCCCCGGGGGGGAGGCTCTCCAGCTCCCTCGGGCTGCCTGCTGGGTGAGGACCCCGGGGTCGAACCCAGGGACCCCTCCCCAGGGCGGCCCCGGGAGCGCAGGCCCGTGGGCAGGGGCTCCGGCCTCCGCCGAGGAAGTCCGGGGGGGGGGGGGGGGCGGCGCGGGGCCCGGCTTCCTGTCTGTACTCTCCGCGGGCCGCGGGGAAATCCCGGGACCGCTACTCACTGCCCAACGACCCTGCAGGCTCCGCGAGGGCGCGCAGGCTGAGTTTCGGTCAAAACCTCAGTGTAACGTTCGCCAGAGAAAAAATAAATAAATAAATAAATAACATGTGTGCACGCATTTCTGTAGTTGGTGTTTTAAATTTTTAAAAAAAGGGCTTTCTGCCGAACCCTCACCTCTTCGGCCTTCGGGAAGGGCGAGGGTTGGGCAGAGAGCCCTTTTTGCTTGCTGCAGCTCCAAGCGGCCTGGATGGGCTCCGTGTGTGAACACACTCGGATGGATGCTTTGGAACGGTGCACAGGCTGCTGGAAGCGGAATTTCCTCCCCCAGGACTCTTCCTCTAAAATGCGGATAATTCAAAGCAGTCTCGTGCCTCAGCTCCTGGTCACAGGAACAGCTACATTTTTTAAGGGGCACTTGCTCCGGGCCAGGCACACTCTGCTAAGTGTTCCAGGAGCACGATCTTTCCTAAGCCCGCAGCAAGCGTGTCAGGTGACGAGTATTATGACCTCCATTTGGCTGATATAAAAAGGAATTTTCTCTCCCACGAGGGTGGGTGACGTGCCCGAGGTCACACAATTAAGTAACTGCTTTCCTGAGGGCTATCTGTTGCAGTTCTCCCCAGACTGGAAAGGATTTAGGAGGCCGGTGGAATGTGCACTGCAAAGGAAGATGCCCAGACAAGATAAATATAACCTCCCTCAAGACCCGGGAAATTTACCCACCGCCAGGAAATGGCAGTTCACAGAGTTCGTCTTTCCTGGCCTTCCCAGAAGGTATTTGTTGCTCACCTGGCTGGGCTCTCAAAGGGTTTGTTTGAACTTCTACTATAGATAACTTATTTTCTTTTTCAACTACAGTTGACAAGCAATATTATTTTGTATTCGTTTAGGGTGTACAGCATAGTGGCTAAACAATCATTTGCTTTACAGTGATCCCTGATATTTCAAGTACCCTCCTGATACCATGCATAGCTATTACAATATTATTGACTAGAGGCCTGGTGCATGAAATTTGTGCATGGGGTAGGGGGGGTTCCCTCAACTCAGCTGCACCCTCTCAATCTGGGACCCCTCAAGGGATGTCCAACTGCTCTTTCACAATCCAGGACTGCTGACTCTTAACTGCTCGCCTGCCTGCCTGTCTGATTGCCCCTAAACACTTCTGTCTGCCAATCTGATCACCCCATAACCACTCGCCTGCCAGCCTGATTGGGGCCTATCTGCTCCCCTGCCAGCCTGTTTGCCCCTAACTGCCCTCCCCTTCAGGCCTGGTCACCCCTTACTGCTCTCCTTTGCAGGCCTGGTCCCTCCCAACTGTCCTCCCCTGCTAGCCATCTTGTGGCGGCCATCTTTTATCCACACAGGAACAGGATCTTTGACCACATGGGGGCAGCCATCTTGTGTGTGGGAGTGATTGTCAATCTGCATATTACTCTTTTATTAGATAGGATTATATTCTCTCTGCCATACTTTATGTTCCCATGACTATATTCCAACTACAAAATTGTACTTTTTAAAAAATATTTTTTATTGATTTTTCACAGAGAGGAAGAGAGAGGGATAGAGAGTTAGAAACATTGATGAGAGAGAAACATCGATCAGCTGCCTCTTGCACACCCCCTACTGGGGACCTGCCCAAAACCAAGGTACATGCCCTTGACCAGAATCGAACTTGGAACCTCTCAGTCTGCAAGCCGACGCTTTATCCACAGAGCCAAGTTTTGGCTCAAATTCTACTTCTTTTCATTTTTTCCGCAAGTCTCCCCAACGCCCCTCCCCTCTGGTAACCATCTCTGTGTTTATGAGTCTGTTTCTATTTTGTTTGTTTGTTTTGTTCTTTGGATTCCACATTTAAGTGAAATCAATTGGTATTTGTCTTTCTCTGACTTATTTTACTTATCACAATACCTTCTAGGTCCATCCATGCTATTACAAATGGTAAGATTTCATTCTTTCTCATGGTCAGTTGTATATTAGTGTCACTTTTTTTTACCCACTCCTCTGTTGCTAGGCATTTGGGTTACTTTCCATATCTTGGCTATTGTAAATAATGCTGCAGTGAACGTAGGTATGCATATATTCTTTCAAATTAGTATTTTGGGTTTCTTCAACTGTATACCCGGCAGTGGAATCACTGGATCATAAGGCAGTTCCATTCTTAATTATTTGAGGAACCTCCGTAGTTTTCTACCGTGGCTGCACCCATCTACATTCCCACCAACGGTGTGTAAGGGCCTCCTTTTCTCCACATCCTCACTAACTCTTGTTGTTTCTTCACTGATGACAGCCTTTCTGACAGGTGTGAGGGAATGTCTCATTGTGGCTTCCATTTGCATGTCTATGATGATGGGTGAGGTGGAGCATCTTTTCATGTGTCTATTGACCATCTATATGCCCTCTTTGGAGAAGTGTCCATTCAGGTGCTCTGCTCACATTTTAATTGGATTGTTTGGCTTTTTGGTATGAACTGTTTGAGGTGTGGGTTGTTTTTTTTTTAATAAAATATATTTTTACTAGGTACCTGTTACAGGAATATTCCTGCAAGACTTCCAGCGGGCTTCCCTCCCACCACTCCCACCTCTCCCACCCCCCCACCTCCACCACAGCGCACCTCACCTCGCTCGCCCGACCCACTGCACCTGCTGCTGCGCACCCCGCCCCACCCCACACGCACTGCCAGTGCTTTCCCTCCAGCAGCCACAGCCACCTTGCTTTCCACTTTTCCTCCCTCTTCCTTCTATGCTATCTTCAGTCTTCACTCCTCCCTCCCTCTGTGTATGCAAATTAACTGCCATCTTTGTTTGGTTACTTTGCATACTCACTCTGGCTGGTTGACATGGCTGATGGGCGTGGCTTGTGTAGTGGAGTGGTGGTTGATTTGCATATTACTCTATTATTAGGTTAGATTGATTTCAGAGAAGAAGGGAGACAAAGAGATAGAAACATCAATGATGAGAGAAAATCATTAAATGGCTGCTCCTGCATGCCCTTGACTGGGGATCAAGCCTGCAGCCTGGGCATGTGCCCCACCCAGGGGAAACCAAGCCATGATCTGGTTCATAGGACGATGCCCAACCACTGAGCCACACCAGCCAGGCAAATTGTATGAGTTCTTTATAAATTTTTAGATATTAGCCCCTTATTGGATGTATCATTGGCGATTATCTTTTCCTATTCAGTAGGTTGTCTTTTTTGTTTGGTTGATGGTTTCCTTTGCTATGATGTATTCCCAGTTGTTCATTTTTCTTTTGTTTCCCTTTCCCCTGCAGATACGTCAGAAAAAACATTGCTAGCTAAGAGAAATGTCCGAGAGTTTACTGCCTATGTTTTCTTCTAGGAGTTTTATGATTTTGAGCCTTACATTTAAATCTTTAATCCATTTATGGTTTATTCTTTATAGATAACTTTTTAAAAAGCAAATACATATTGAATACGTATATGCCAGACACAGTACATGCAATACAGGCTCTTAATCAACCCTCCCAACAACTCTAAAAAGTAGATACTATTATCCTCCCTAGATTACCAATGAGAAAACCGTGGCTCAGAGAGATTTAAAAACTCATGCAAGGGCCGTGTGTCCCATGGGGCCGTGAGCCCCGGGTGAGCTGTGTGTCCCAGGGGGCCGTGTGCCCCGGGTGAGCTGTCTGTCCCAGGGGAAGAAGTGGGACCCAGGAGAAGGGGTGGTGAGAACCAGAGGAGGAGCAGACTCTATTCCTGTGGTCCTGAGATAGTCACCATAATACAAGCAGACTGCCAAATGACAGTGGGGAGGGGAAGGAGACCTGGGGGGAGATAAGAGAACAACCGAGCGGAGGACTGAGAAGATGGGGCAGTTCTGTACCGTGCTGCCTTCCACTGATTAAGACCTCCAAGAGCAAAGGCCTACCGAGGTGAGGATGCCCCTACTGTCACCTGTAGAGGGGCAGCACTGAGCTGGCCAATATTTGTGGTGGTGCTGCTTGTCCTGGCTCAGGAGAAGCGTTCCACTAAGTCTGAAAGACTAAGACATCGTGGGGACTCTCCGCCACCGCCCGCAGCCTGCTCTGCCAGGCCTTCGCGCGCGCTGTGCTGGCGCTGCGCCTTCCATTGGCAGACCCGGAGAATCCTCTCTCCGCTGCCACATGGCCAGGCCAAAGCATCAGACACTACCACCATGCGGATTTTAAAACTACAGGGGAAATTGAGCCACAGGAGCTACCATCGCTGCCGCACCCACTGCCGCCCCCAAGAATGGGAATCCACCAAAATCAGAGCTCACTACGCACCGGGCTCATAGAGAGTGTGGCTTCAGAAATTAGCGTCTGCATCCACAGCAGCTCCACATCCGCAACAAAGAGGACACCATTGAGGGCGGACTCTCCCCACGCAGCCATCACAGCCCACCCACAATCTTCCCAGCACACCCACCATGCTGGGAGGGAGATGGAGCGCGCTGGTGAGGAAATGGCACGGCGCCTTCCATTAGCCGCCCAGGCGAGCCCATCCTCCGATGCCACATGGCCAAGCCGAAGCTCTCGCCACCACCGCCATGTGAACTCTAAAACTACAGTGGTAATTGAACCACAGGAGCGACCTTCAATGTTGTACCTGGCACTGCCACCTGCCACTGCCGCTGAGAATAAAGGAAATCCACCAAGAACAGAACTCACCACGCCTTGGGCTCAGGGAACGGGCGACCTCAGAACTTAGCCTCCATGTCTGCAGCTGCTCCGCTCCCACACCGAACGAGACACCTTTGAAGGTGGTCCCCCCGCCTGCAACCATCTCAGCCCAACTGCAGCTGTCCCAGCCTGCCCGCCATGCTAGCAAGGAGCTAGCGCGGCGCCTCCAATATGCGACCCCAACACCCTAGAGGGGCCGTGTGCCCCGGGTGAGCCGAGTGTCCCAGGGGGCCGTGTGCCCCGGGTGAGCCGAGTGTCCCATGGGGCCGAGTGCCCCGGGTGAGCCGAGTGTCCCAGGGGGCCGTGTGCCCCGGGTAAGCCGTACCCCCCCAAAGGGTAAGGGTGTCCCGGGTGAGCCGTGTGTCCCAGGGGGCCGAGTGCCCCGGGTGAGCCGAGTGTCCCAGGGGGGCCGAGTGCCCCGGGTGAGCCGAGTGTCCCAGGGGGCCATGTGCCCCGGGTAAGCCGTACCCCCCAAAGGGGAAGGGTGTCCCGGGTGAGCCGTGTGTCCCAGGGGGCTGAGTGCCCCGGGTGAGCCGAGTGTCCTATGGGGCCGAGTGCCCCGGGTGAGCCGAGTGTCCCAGGGGGCCGAGTGCCCCGGGTGAGCCGAGTTTCCCAGGGGACCGAGTGCCCCGGGTGAGGCGAGTGTCCCAGGGGGCCGAGTGCCCCGGGTGAGCCAGTGTGCCGTGGGGCCGAGTGCCCCGGGTGAGCCGAGTGTCCCAGGGGGCCGAGTGCCCCGGGTGAGCCGAGTGTCCCAGGGGAAGCAGGGGGACCCAGGGGAAGGGGCGGTGTAAACCAGAGGAGGAGCGGACTCTATTCATATGGTCCTGAGATAGTCACCATAAAACAAGCAGACTGCCAAATGAGGAGCAGATTCTATTCATGGGGTCCTAAGATGGTCACCATAAAATAAGCAGATTGTCAAATGACAGCGGGGAGGGGAAGGAGACCTGGGGGGAGATAGGAGAACAACTGAGGGACTGGTATGCATGAACATAAGTACAACCAATGAACACAGAACTCTGGGGAGGGAGGGCATAAATGGGAGGTGGGGGGGGGGGAGCAATGGTAAACTATGTACACAGATAATACCTTAATAAAATAAAATTTTAAAAAAATAAAAAAAAACAAAAAAAAAAAAGAGAACAACCGAAGGACTGGTATGCATGCATATAAGTACAACCAACGAACACAGAACTCTGGGGAGGAAGGGCATGAATGGGAGGTGGGGGGGGGGGGGTGGCAAGCTATGTACACATATAATACCTTAATAAAAAATTTTTTTAAAAAACTGGTGCAAGGTCACACAGCTGGAAATTCGCAGAAACAAGGCTTGTACTGAAGTTTGCTCTCCTCCAGTCCTTGACCCCCATACCTTGCATTACTCTGCCTCTTAAGGAGGTCAACATCAAAACTGTTGGCTTGTGTGAGGCTTTTCTCCCCAGGCATCTGAGTCAGCTCTGAGCCCCATCCGGCACTATCCAACATTGGCTGAAACACTGGATGGGATGAGAAAGGATAAGGTGACCAGAAGAGTTGAGGAGAAAATGACCTATTTGAAGCTTTTATAATGGCAATCGGTGACAGTCATGTTTACAGAAATTCAAAGGCATATGGACCCATTAACTGGGGCTGCTAGACTCAAATGGAACGAACAGGAAGAACGCACGCCCGGCTGGTTTCTGCTTAGTTCATTGCCATGCTGCAGTCGGTGAACTTGACTTCTGCATTCCTAAGGGCTCCCTCACAATACTTGGGGCTCACGTGGTGGGGTTTTCCAGAAACAGGCAAGTCAAGTAAATTCACACAGTCAGGATTCAAATAGCTATATGTATGCACCTCCAGGGTCTGACTAGTGCCTCGGTAAGAACAGACCCTCAAATCTGGAGCCAGGTTTTCATGGACAATGTGGGAACTTAGCCTCCTCCTTTTATAATCAAAATTTGTCATTCTTTTTTTTTTTCTTTACTTTGCCTTCCTCTTCAATGTGTTTCGTTTTGTTTTATTGTCTAAAGTTTTACATATGTCTCCTTTTCCCTGAGTTGCCTCCTTCCCTACCCCACCCCCACCAGCCATGCCCATCCCGGGCAAGCCCCCACCGCCCCAGTGTCTGTGCCCATTGGTTATGCTAATATGCATGCATACAAGTCCTTTGGTTGCTCTCTAACCCTCCCATCTCCCCTGCCATTTGTCTTTGGATCTATTCTTGTTCATCAAATTATGTTGATCATTATATCCCACATATGAGTGAGATCATATGATATTTTTCTTTCTCCAACTGGCTTATGTCGCTTAGCATAATGCTCTCCAGTTCCATCCATGCTGTTGCAAATGCTAAAAATTCCTTCTTTTTTATAGTGGCATAGTATTCCATTGTGTAGATGTACCCCAGTTTTTTAATCCACTCATCTGCTGATGAGCACTTAAGTTGTTTCCAAAATTCAGCTATTGTAAATTGTGCTGCTATGAACATGGGTTGCATATATCCTTTCTGATTGGTGTTTCTGGGTTCTTGGGATATAGTCCTAGAAGTGAGATTACTGGGTCAAATGGGAGTTCCATTTTTAGCTTTTTAAGGAAATTCCATACTGTTCTCCACAGTGGCTGTACCAGTCTGCATTCCCACCAGCAGTGCATGAGGGTTCCTTTTTCTCCGCATCCTCGCCAGCCAGCACTTGGCATTTGTTGATTTGTTGATGATAGCCATTCTGACAGGCGTGAGATGGTACCTCATTGTTGTTCTGATTTGCATTTCTCGGATGATTAGTGACTTTGAGCATGTTTTCATATGTCTCTCGGCCTTCTGCATAAAATTTATGTCATTCTTATTTTTACTGGGGATGGATGAGTTTAAGCACCATTTCAGGAATTTATATGCCAGGCAGAGTGCTAGGCACTTTACCTATATTATCTCATTAATTGCTCGCAAAATGGGTATTACTGTCTCCAAAATATAGATAACTGAAGTTCAGAGAAGGCAACCAACCTCCCAGAGTTACAGTATTAGTAAGGCAATACCAGGAGGCTAGGAATTAAATGACTATGAGCCTTCCTGGGTAACAGAACACTGCCTTTCCGGGTTGGGAGCCACCACCTAACCACATCCATGCACAGGCGCTCACACATGCAAAAGATGATGTGGTTACTGGGCTGGAACTGTTTCCTACCCGGTTACTTGAGAGGCAGGGGAACAAGATCAGGACGGAAATTTTTCAGCCCTGCATTATTTTATTTTAAACCCAAGCAGGGCCACCGTTCCTTTTGAATAACTCACTCCCTCCCTCCCTCCACCCTCTACCCTCATATTAAACATTTCAACACGCATCGATAGTGCACAGCAAATATTACATAAAGACAGTCCTTGACTTTGCACAGTACTGTGTTAACTGAAACGAATGCTGCTATATGAGTTGAGTTGAAGCTCATGATTGATACACAGTTATGAAGTTATGTTGGGGAGGTGTTTAATTTAAAATTGTATTCGTTTTGATTTTTATCATTTTCTTTTTGAGTTTTGGAGCCAGTCAGTTTTTCCCCCATGAGACCTTGAGAAGCACACACACGCAGCGTCGGTAGTCTCTGGGGCACCCGTTACCCGGTTCCATGTTTAAGAGATGGCTCTGCTCCATGTTGAAGGGATGGCTTTGTCTCACAAGGAAGCTTGAGAATCTTGTAACTATCCACCTTAAGTATCAGGGTGGGGTCAGGGGTACCAAAATGTCACCCTGGAAAGAGATGACCTTCAAGTGTACCCTTGTGTCCTCTGCCTTTGACCCTCAGACTCTTCGGTTTGGTACTAGGAAACTGTGACACACACGGCTGTGACAACTACCCCCCAGGGTCATGATGCTGCTGGTGTTTCCAGCCCCCTCTGGCGCTGAAGCGCTAGGGGTTCTTGAACCCAGGAAATCCCCAAACAGACAGCGTGTCTTGGGTTAAGAGTTAAAGCCATACCTCGGTCAGGTCACACTGCAGCTGGAGCCAGAATCCTGTGTGTGCTAGTTCCAGTGGGGGTGAGCTGTGCCTGGTGGACCAGCTCTCTTTGAAAGAAAAGCCCACGAAACCACTGCCCTGCTGCTTTGGTGCCAGTAACAGTTAAAACATCTTTACTCATCAGCACCGTTTGGCTAAGTCTCTCTACATCATTGATGCCTTTCTTCATTTGCTGGGCCCGGATGTGTCAGTATTCCAGCAGGTGTCCACTTGAGAATTAGGGACGCCCTATATCTCTCCTAGGCCCACCTCCAAAGAGGCCTGATTCCCCCCCTCCACCCCGTCCACACTTTCAGTTCCGGGAGCAGACTCTCCGAATGCAGGCAGACAGCGGGATGAGCAGCAGGAGGCCACCAGGGTCACAGCCCCAGCTGCCCCCTGCCTTCGTCACGTCACATCACTCTCTGCCACGCATGCCTTGCCCGATGTGTTTAACTCTTCATTTGTGCACACTGGTCTCTCCCACCGATCTCATGCCTATAAAGGGCCACAGGGAGTCGCTGAAAGTGCCAGCATAAGCCTCCCGCTGAGAAAAACTAACAGCGTCTAATTAACTTCTAATACAATGGGGGGAACGCCTCCCTGACAAGGTTGCATGAAAGCTTACATTTATTTTAAGATGCCAGACAAACATGGTCCACAGCAAGCCCCGAGAATCACAGAGCAAAATGGTCACCTATTAAATATCTTCGTGTTTCTTGTGCGGCTTTCCCCAAGCAGGACAGGGGAAGAACACAGTGGTGAAGGCAGCTGTCTACCTGCTGAGAGTCTGCTCCCAGAACTGAAAGTGTGGACGGGGGGAATCAGGCCTCTTTGGAGGTGGGCCTAGGAGAGACATAGGGCGTCCCTAATTCTCAAGTGGACACCTGCTGGAATACTGACACATCCCGGCCTGGCAAATGAAGAAAGGCATCAACGATGTAGAGAGACTTAGCCAAACGGTGCTGATGAGTAAAGATGTTTTAACATCAATATACTGTTACTGGCAACAAATCAAATTGTCCCCCCCCCCCAAAAAAAAAAAAGGAACTGGTTAAAGAGATGATGCTGCATCTACCCCATAAGCACGTCCACCTGTTTAAATGGATAATACTGTAATATTGAATGTCCACTGTAATTAAGAAATAAAGTTTTAAACAATGGTGATGATAAAGAATGCTTGGTAACACTTTTAAATCCTTTGTGTATCTTTTAAAGTGGAAATAATGCTATAAAATGCCCCCTGTCATGTGATTTCTCTAAGAAAAACGTGAAAGCAACACACCCCAAAAAGTAGTTATTTATAGGAAGGAGATGGGACCACATCAATTCTTTCTTAGATTTTCTCATCTGTGCTTCCATATCTAAAAATAATCCAAGTTAAAAAAAATGATCCTTTTACTTTTATAAAAGGGGATGGGGAAGTCGGGGGAGAGAAAGGGAGAAAGAGAGAGAGAAGGAGAAGGAACAAAGGAAAGGGCAGGGCAGGGAGAAGGGGTCATAAACTCCTCCCTACAAGCTGGCCCCTCCACAAACCTTTCCGCCCCCTTCCTTCAAAGCTTCCGGCGGAGGAAAAGCACCTCTGGCCACGGTGCTAGTAAAAGGTGGCCGGTAAAAGACAAGGAGCATTTATCCAGTGCACTAACAGAGAGCAAATATTTAGAAATCAAAGAAAAGTGCAACTTACAGGTACTTTAAGCAAAAATTACTTTGCCTTTCCCTTGTACTCCTAAAAGCCTGGAAGGAAGTTCAAACTCCCCAAAAATTTTCAACCAAGCGGAATGATCCAGAGCGACAGAGGCGCATCCTGCCCTTTGAAAGGCACTCAGGACAAAATACAGCCGTCAGAAAACAGTGAGAGGGAATGATATGGTGGAGCAGGATCACATTAGTCCCGACGTGGGTCTAGTAAAAACATGGGTGACGATGGGCGAAAAGCTCTGGGGAGGGAGGGCATGTATGGGAGTGGGGGTGGGAGGGGGGGCAATGGAAAGATATGTACACATATAATACCTTAATAAAAAAATAAAACAGGAAAAAATTAAAATTAAAAAAATTAAAAATAATAAAAACATGGGTGTGATGTCCAAGCAGAGAGCCCAGAGCCAGACAGCCTGGGTTGAATTCTTTTGCTTCCACTTACTAAGTGGGCAACTTACTTGACCTATTTCTCTCTCTCTCTCTCTCTCTCTCTCTCTCTCTCTCTCTCTCTCTCTCTTTAATACATTTTATTGATATTTTACAGAGAGGAGGGGAGAGAGATACAGAGCTAGAAACATCGATGGGAGAGAAACATAGACTAGCTGCCTCTTGCACACCCCCTACCGGGGATGTGCCCGCAACCAAGGTACATGCCCTTGACCGGAATCAAACCCGGGACCTTTCAGTCCACAGACCGACGCTCTACCACTGAGCCAAACCGGTTTCGGCTATTTCTCTCTCTCTTGCCTCATCCTGGAGATAGGAAAAACAGTAGTACTTCAGAGGGTTTCCACTAAATGAGTTGGTGCGTGTAAGACGTTTAGAACTATGGCCAGCAGAGAGTAGGTGCTGCACATGTAAAGAACTGAGTATTCTAGTAGACAGTCATTATACACTGGCTGCCTGGCATCCACTTCCTTCCAAACACTGTGCCAGATCTCCTTCATGAAGTCACCTCTTCTCTGCTCTCATCCCTGCTGTTTTGAATGGAATTGATCCCACACTCTCCTCCAAAGGTGATCACTGATTGGTTTAAACCCCTCTGCTGAGCAATAATGATTGGCCCCCCGAAACCGGTTTGGCTCAGTGGATAGAACATCGGCCTGCATGCGGACTGAAAGGTCCCGGGTTCAATTCCGGTCAAGGGCATGTACCTTGGTTGCAGGCATATCCCCAGTAGGGGGTGTACAAGAGGCAGCTGATTGATGATTCTCTCTCATCAAAGTTTCTAACTCTCTATCCTCTCTCTTCCTCTCTGTAAAAAAATCAATAAAATATATTATTAAAAAATAATGATTGGCTCAGGAATGGGCACATGACCCGATTCAGGCCAATGAGAGAGAAGCAATTCTGAGGCTCATGAAGAATCAACAGAAGTGACCCCCTCTCCTCTCAATAATGCAGTAGATGACTGTGGGGCTGCAGCTGCCATAGCCACTGGGCTACCTTAAGAGAGCTGCTAGAGAGCCCCGTGTACGAGCTGAAAATTAAACCATCACTAAAGAAAGCACTTGATGATATCACTGGAGTCCCTGGACGGGACTTCATCTGAGGCTAGCTCTGTGCTAAACGATTCAGTTACATGAAGCAATAATTTTCAGTTATTTAAGCCATTTGGTTTGGCCATCTGTAACTTGCACGCGAGAAGTGTCTATTGTTTCACTTCTCTGAGATGAATCATCCTTTGCATTTCCTTCTCTGGAACCTGACTGTGTTCTAGGCATTCTCTACAGCAATAGAATTCTGTTGAGTCTCAGACTCTCTTTCTATGAAGAAAACGAAGGAAAATAAGCCTCCAGCTGCCTACACCCTTTGCTACCTCAACTATTCCAACCCACCGCAATTTCCAAGGTGCCCTCCAAAACCAACAGCATGACCTGAAAAATGGTCCAGGCAATTGGAATGAGAAAAACACAGAACTAAATCAAATGCATAAAACTCTATTGGGTGTATGTGCCCCTTTAATGTGGTAACTACCCAAAACAAGAACTATGACTCAAAACAATATACTTAACCAAGCTCATGAATTTTCACCACAAAGCTGATGTTTTTGAGATTTTGCGATGAGCTACTTGAAGGACAGGGCACGTTATCACACAGCTTTGAATCACCCCAGCACCCGGTGTCTCCCGACAAACAGATGCCAACACTCCCTGGCCAGATGAAGTGCCCTTCATTTAGGCTACACCCGGCTCAAATCACAACTGTAAGTATTTATTGAACACCTACTTGTCCACCAGGCATTTTGTTAGTCAACTTTATTTTTTTTTAATATACTTTATTGATTTTTTACAGAGAAAAAGAGAGAGGGATATAGAGTTCGAAACATCAATGAGAGAGAATCATTGATCAGCTGCCTCTTGCACACTCCCTACTGGGGATGTGCCCACAACCAAAGTACATGCCCTTGGCCGGAATCGAACCTGAGACCCTTCAGTCCGCAGGCCGATGCTCTACCACTGAGCCAAACCGGTTTCGGCTTGTTAGTCAATTTTCACATGTTCTCTTAGATGATTGACCTCAAAGCATATCTGCATGGTAAATATTGAACTTTCATTCCTATTTATAGAGGAGGAAAGAGGGTCAATTTGCCCGAGGTCACGCAGGTGGTAAATTATGGCACTAAGATCAGAACCAGCGGGCCTAATATGTCAGAGACACATCGACAGTGAAACACACATCACATGAGTATCAGTAGAACAAAAAATCATGTGGTTGCAAGATGTAAAGGTCAAGGGCGAAGATATCTCAGAGGTGGGAGGCGATGTGATGTAAAGGAAAAGAGAAACAAGAGCTCACACAACTCCGCCACGAGTGAGCTTCACGGCATTAAACAAGACAAAGAATCCGTCCCTGTATTCATTCCACAGATACCCAGTGAGGGTCTAGGACGGGCCTAACACTCAGGAAACAACGGTGAGCAAAACAAACCCAGTCCCTCTCCTTGTGAAACTTGTGATTCCATGAAGAGCCTACAAATGGAAGAGCCACTTAGGGTCACAGAGCCTACCTCTCCCTTTGACAGATGGAAAGACTAAGACCCAGAGAGAGGGAGGGACTTGCCCCAAATTACACAATCAGTGGGTTCCTGGCAGAGCTGGACTAGACCCAGCTCTTCATGTGACCCACTGCAATGCTTCACAAATGGGAAGCAGGTTGGCTGCCTGCCCCCACCCACAGCACCCCCAAAGCAGCCGAGAGGGAGTTTCTGAAAGCAGCTGAAAGGCATACAAAGACACATATGGCCACCCTGTCCGAAGCGGTGTGCACAAGCACGTGCACTCATGCACATACACACACACACAACTTAAATGTGTTCCAAGTAGGGAGCTGTTAAGGAAACTATAGCACATTCAGGTAATGTATGCTTTTACTAATAATAATAATAATAATAATAATGATGACTATTCTTTTTGTTGCCTTGGTCTGGAGAATGGCGTGGTATTTTACGAACCATGAGGAAAGTTGTAGACTAATGAATATAACATAATTCCATTTCTTGTTGGTCTTGAAAAGAAAACATAATGAGTTTGTATGTGTTGTATACTTGTGTTTAGACAGAAAGAAGGATATCAAAAGATATACATTTCTGGTTTCTCAGGTGGTGGGCCTGGAAGGTACAGGGGGCAATTATTAACTTTTTCTATATTCAAATTGTACCACCTGACCTGGTACACATGTGTGTAGTTTTTTCTTATTTATTTATTTACCTCACCCAACGTTATTTTTTCCATTGACTTTTTTAGAGAAAGTGGCGGGGGAGGGGGAGAGGTAGGAGAAAGAGAGGGAATCATCAGTGTGAGAGAGACAGATCAATTGGTTGCCTCCGGTTCATACCTTGACAGGGGCCAGGGATCCAGCCTGCAACCAAGGAATTGAACCTGTGACCCCTCCGTCTGAGGGCCAACACTCTAACCACCGAGCAAACCAGCCAAGGCTGCCTTTTCTTTTTGATCATACTCTTTTGAATAGGTGGCACAGTCACATAGCTCAAAACCCGAGAGGCAAAGGCCGAGAGGGTAAAAAGTGGCACCAGGCTCCTGAGTCTCTACATTCCCACAGCTACCGGCTTCCTGGGCACCTCTGCAGAGACAGTCCAAGCGAACACAGAGACCTGACACAAACACGCACCCACGCTTTTTCCCCTGACACGGGCTGCATGTCACACTGCCTCGGCCAGCTCGGCTGCTGTGACAGGAGACCGTAGACGGGTGGCTGGAACAACAGGCACTTGTCTCTCACAGTTCTGGGGGCCGGAAGCCCCAGAGCAGGGTGCCAGCATGGGCGGGTGCTCCATAAGGACCCTCTTCCTGTGTGCGCGTGCACAGACACCTGTCTGCTGTGTCCTCATAAGAGCAGAGAAAGAAAAAGCGAGTTCTCTGTCTCTTCTAAGGACGCTAACCTCACCACAAGGGCTCCGCTGCGAACACAGTAACTGGCACCAAGGACGAGCTTAACGAATGTTTGTTGAATGAATAAACATGAATGAATTGCACATGCGTTATTTTATTGCACACATATTTTTAACAATTATAATATATTTATGTGTGAGAAAAAGGAAAAGCGTATTACATTTGGAAGAGGGAGCAGGGAGTTGTAGATAGTATTTATCTTTCAAAACAACCTCTACTGCCGAAACCGGTTTGGCTCAGTGGTAGAGCGTCGGTCTGTGGACTGAAAGGTCCTGGGTTCGATTCTGGTCAAGGGCATGTACCTTGGTTGCGGGCACATCCCCGGTAGGGGGTGTGCAAGAGGCAGCTGGTCGATGTTTCTCTCTCATCGACGTTTCTAGCTCTCTATCTCTCTCCCTTCCTCTCTGTAAAATATCAATAAAATATATTTTTTTAAAACAACCTCTACGTATAACCATCAGGCCTATTTACTGGGATTTGTTTGTGTTCCTTTAAACACATGCCTCAGGCAGTTCTCACAATAACCTGAGCTAACTAAAAACTGTTGACTCCTTTTAGGGTTGCGGGAACTTGAGCACAGAGTGGTACAGTGACTTAGTGTGTAAGGTCACACAGAGTGGGAGGGAGGGAGGGAGGGAAAGAATCCAGAGCAGGGATCCGCTCCAGGCCCTCAGCTGCCAAGCCTCAGCTCGTATTTCCATTCAGGCCAGTGGCCAGTGGAATCCTAGAGAGCCACAAATAAACCCCCGTGGTCCACAACTCCTCAGTTTATTTTCACATGGGCGCACAGCACGGAGGGAACCATCAGCCCACCAGGCTGAGGCCCTTGAGGGGGAAGAAACTCAGGGTCACCCTGCCGTGTGCAGCGGAGGCATGATTTGAATCCAGACGTCCCTCATTCCTCAGCTCACCCTTAAGTATCACACCACACCACCCACACCACACGTGGGCCACAATGAAGGGGAAAAATACGTAGGAAGGTTCTGTGCATGTAAAGACTATGGAGCGCCAAAACCGGTGTGGCTCAGTGGACAGAGCGTCAGCCTGGGGACTGAAGGGTCCCGGGTTCGATTCCGGTCAAGGGCATGTGCCTTGGTTGCAGGCTCATCCCCAGTTGGGGGGGGGGGGTGTGCAAGAGGCAACTGATCCATGTTTCTCTCTCATCGATGTATCTAATTCTCTATCCCTCTCCCTTCCTCTCTGTAAAAAAAAAAAAAAATCAATAAAATATATTTTTTAAAAAGACTAAGGAGCTCCCAGGAGGGTCTTTGTCCCCGGGGACTCACTTCAGCCACCCAAACCGCCCTGCATGTTCTCTGGAAAGTTTTGACTTATAAGGTTCTTTCAACAGGAAGTGTTGCCACTCAGATCTTCCCTTGGTCAGGGCCGGGGCTGTGGCCGGGAGCTCTCAGAGCTGCGTGAACTCAGCATGAGGGGGATAATACCAGCAGCCTAGAACATTCTCTCAGAGGCAGCCGGCGGCCACCCCCGGGCCCCGGGGGTCTGAATGGTGGGCAGGGTCAGCACAAGGAGGCCCCTGAGACCCACTGTCTGCTGCTCTGTGCCTCCTAGCAGCACATCACAAATCATAGCTCATCTCGGGTGCTGCCACCTCCCAGGGCCGGGGGCGGCCGGCATTCACATGCCTTTGACCTAGGGCAGGCTCCCGAGTCTCTAGACGCCGCCTGCTTGCACTGGGACACGGACATGAAGCAGAGGGCTGCATGTAGTTACGAGTGGAGTGGCCGCCGCGGGTTCACTTACTGACAGACGCCTCCGGCCGGCTGGTCAGCAAACCTGGGCTGCAGCGATCTCAGCCAGTTCCCGGCTGACGCGGGACATCTCACTCCCTGGGCCTCGGTTTGTTCATCTGCAGGGAGAGCGGCTGGGACGGGGGCCATGAATCCAGGCCCCGTTCCGCTCTGAGCCCCGATCCTGGTCAGTCCCAGGGCCTGGGGCCCACCTTTCTCCCCACCCCACTCCCCCACCCGCCACCATGTGCGCCTGCCTCCCTTTCTCGCTCCGGCTCCAGGCTGAGTCCCTACTTAGGGTCTCAGAAACAGCAGGGACGCCAAAAAGAAATATTTAAACAGCAAGAATACTTCAACCCAAACGTGGTGGGCGGCCAGCTAACCTTTTTGTTAGACTACGACTGTTACTAATGGGGGGAACACCATAATCTCGCCATGCATGTAATTACCTCTCAATCGACCCCGCTCTGAAAATGTGGGGGGCTTCTGACCTCCGCCCTTCCTCCCTCCTTCGCTTGAAAGGATTCCTAAAGCCTCTGGGTCTTGGTCTCCCGTTTTTAAAAGAAGGTGATTGCCCGAGTCCCCCACAGTGGCACACATGTACTGGTACACGGAGGGAACACAGACCACTCGCTGCCCGGGCAATGGTGTGTGTGCGAGGGTCCTCCTCTTGGCAGCATTGTTTGTAACAGCAAATGAGGGGAAACCATCCAAATGGCCGTCAACAGAGCGGGTTAAGCCCATCACAGGTGTGTCCATCCCGTGGAGGGCTAAGTACGCGCAGCAGACCCCTGAGTGTGTAATCGAACCTTCTCCAGAACTCATTTCCAAAGCGAAGACTCGGGATGCTGAGCAATGCACCACGGCCCCACCTGTGTCTTTTAAAGAACGCTGTGCTCACCTGTGCTGGCGTACACAGGGGCGATTTCCAGAGGATAAACAGGACGCTATGGCCAGCTGTTGCCTCTGGGGTTGGACTGGTGGCCAGAGTGAGAGGCGATAAAACTTCACTTTCATTCTCCATGCTCTTGTACTATTTAATTTTTCTTACCACGCACATGCAGAACTTCAATTTAAAGCAACAAAAGGGCCCAGTTATGCACCATATTGTTATCAATATTAATGAGGTAGCCAGGCCAGTGTGGCTCAGTGGTTGAGCGTTGACCTATGAACCTAGAGGTCATGGTTCAATTCCCAGTCAGGGAGACCAGGTCGCCATGTAAGGAGTTAGGACTTCACACACAGGCATCCCTCTCTGGTGTTTCTCAGCACCAGGCCCTGCCCCTGCAGCTCCAGTCTTCACACGGGGTGGACCGCCTCCGGGCTCAGGGGGCCGGAGTCTCCCCCACCGTCTGTGGCAGAAGCACAAGTCAGACCAGTGAGTCGGAACCAAGTTTGGATTTGAAAACGATGACTTTGCTTTTGTATCAGATTTCTAAATGGGGAATTTTTTGGTCAGCCCCATCAATGTCATGTGCACTGGGTTCCTCCTTTCACTCCCTGTTTTAAAAAAATAAAAAAAAAATTTTCATGCAAAATCCCCGTGAAGGTAGATATCCTGGTGTGATGGTGTGGGCATTAGTAAATACAGCACTTTGATTGCAGACTTCTCCCATCCCTTCACTTGACAATAGCAACAATGTCCAAGACCCTTCCGGCTATTATCTCACTCTCGGGACACAAAAAGAGAGTCCATCTTAGTTTGCTGTTGGCTCTGCTGCTTGGAACTGTTTTGTAACTTGCCCAAGTTTATCTAGCAATCTGTTGCTCGAAGGGCAAGACAGCTTGGTCTCTTCTATTTTCCCACTTGTCTTTCCCAATCTCTTCCTCCCCCCACATTTTTCTCTTTCCTTTTACTGCTCGCCTTAAGCAATGGAGATGGGGAAGAAAATGCCAGGGAATTAATAAGGATGGTGGAGTAGGGGAACTTAAGCCCCGCAGTGGGGCGGTGGAAAAGGCTGGAGCGTCCCGCAGATGCTGGCCCAGGCTCCAAGGAGGCCCCAGGGACACTGCCCGCCATTCCTGTGAGTCAGCTGTTTTCAGGGAGTGGGGTCTCTTTTTCCTCTCCCTACCAACATACAGTGGTGTTTCTCAAAATGTGGTCCTTGGGACATTCAAGAGGCATGGCAATTAAGTGGCATTCATGGGCCGGATACAGATACTAACAAGGTGACTGATGAGATTGAAAGATGGACACAAGGCCGATACCGGTGTGGCTCAGTGGATAGAGCATTGGCCTGCGGACTGAAAGGTCCCAGGTTCGATTCCGGTCAAGGGCATGTACATTAGTTGCAGGCACATCCCCAGCAGGGGGTGTGCAAGAGGCAGCTCATCGATGATTCTCTCTCATCGATGTTTCTAACTTCCTATCCCTCTCTCTTCCTCTCTGTAAAAAATCAATAAAATATATTATTTTTTAAAAAAAAGAAAGATGGACAGAAGATTAGATTATAGATTGTGTTAATGTTACGTTTCCCGAATTTGAACACTCTACTGTGATTGTGAAAGAGAATAGCCTTCTTTCTAGGAAACATATTCTGAAGGATTTAGGAATTAAGGCAGTTAATATATGCAAACTACTTCCAAATAGTTCAGAGGAAAAAAATAAGTGTGTGAGTGTGTAGAGAGAAGCAAATTCAGTGGGTGGATCTGGTTAAAGACTACACAGAAGTTCTTACAACTATTCATGCAAATTATTTTAAGTTTGAGAAAGAATTTTTATGGGAGTAGGAGGAGACATTGATTTGTTGCTCCACTGGCTGACGCATCACTGGTTGACTCTTGCATGCGCCTTGACCAGGAATCAAACCTGCAACCTGGTGCATCGGGATGACACTCCAACCAACTGAGCTCCCCGGCCAGGGCAAAAACATTTTGTAAGCTAAGAAATAAAATTACAGGAAACAAAATCAATTTTTAAAAAGAATGAAAATGTCATCCTGAACCAAATACATGAGAATCTCCTGGGGATGGTTTACAACATGGTCCCAGTTCTGGCCCCGCATCTCTGGGGCTGATGGCTGGGAACAGACACGTCACATTAGCATCTCACGTGACTCCTGTGCACCAAAGAGCATCACCTGCACCTGTCGCATCGGGGCCACTCCAAGTTCCTTACAGCTTCAGCTCTCTTGTGTATTCCATTTTTTTTTTTTACAAAATTTCCTTTTTAGTCAATATAAGGAAATCAACTACCTACTTGCCTTGTCGACATAGTCTGTCCCCAGCTAATAAATTGATCTTTACTAAATCAATCTTCAAGCTCACCCTTTTCCTTTTTTTATGGCATTACTTTTTTACTTTTAATTGAATTTATTGGGGTGACATGAGGCCATGGAAACAAACAAGAGCAGCCCCCGTGTAGCCCCGCTTACCGCCTTCTGCGACCTTCCAGGTCATGACACAGACAGAGCCCCCCAGGCAGAAGCCAGGGAACACCTAGAGAAGACAGGGCTGAGCTGAAAATGTCATCACATTAAGTCCAACGTGGCTGCAGGTCACAGGAGAGAGTGCCCACAGACGGTGCAGGGAGAGAAGCCCTCGATTTATTCAGGAGAGTACTGATCATGGCGTGCGTGGGGGAGATATACCCAGGCCAGGGTAAGAACCTCCTGAAAGGGTTTGAGATAAGAGTTTTGGCATTCACTTCAGGTCATAAATAGCGCCTGATGGCCCCAACCAGAAAGTTTTCAACTGTTTGTAATTTAACTGCACTCCAGAGCAGAGTGTACGCAATTTCCTAGAGGAAAAAGAACACTATCTAGAACACAAAAGAAAGTTAACATTCACAATGTCTGTCATCTAGTAACAAATTACTAGGCATGCAATAAAGCAGGAAAGCAAGTTTCATAATGAGGAGAAAGATCAATCCATTGAACTGGTCTAGAACTGGCACAGATATTAGAATTAGCAGGTAGATGCATTAAAACATTTATTATCTGGTGTGGCTTAGTGGTTGAGCATCGACCTATGAACCAGGAGATGACAGTTCGATTCCCAGTCAGGGGACATACCCGGGTTGTGAGCTCAGCAGCCGATTAATGATTCTCTCTCATCATTGATGTTTCTATCTCTCTCCCCCTCCCTTCCTCCCTGAAATCAATAAAAATATATATTTTTAAACACCCCCAAAAAATCACTTATTATAATTATATCCTATATATTCAGAGTTAAGGAAAGCCATTGAATATATTTTTCAAAGACTCAAATCAAACTTCTAGATATGAAAACTGTAATATCTAAAATGAAAAATACACTGAATCGGATTAAAAGCAGACAAAAAATGTGGAAGAAAAGATTAGTGAAATGGAAGACATCGTAATAGACACCATCAAAATGCAAATGCAGAAAGTAAAAGGCTGGAAAAAATGAAAAGAGCATTCGTGAGCTATGGGTCCCACAGGGGAAGTGGGACAGAAAGAAAAGCTATTTGAAGAAATAGTGGTTTCCTGATTTACGAAAAATAACTCAGTTACGTTCATCTAGCCCTGCTAGAAGCTTATTCGGTATATTATATAGTGTGCAATAAAAAATAAAAAGTAAAAAAGAGGAAATTTTCTTAACTTGATTAAAACTATAAACACAGCCCAACACCGGTTTGGCTCAGTGGATAGAGCGTCGGCCTGCGGACTGAAAGGTCGCAGGTTCGATTCCGGTCAGGGGCAAGTACCTTGGTTGCAGGCACATCCCCAGTGAGGAGGTGCAAAAGGCAGCTGGTCGATGTTTCTCTCTCATCGACGTTTCTAACTCTCTATCCCTCTCAATTCCTCTCTGTGTAAAAATCAATAAAATATGTTTTTTTTAAAAAACAACAACAAAAAACTATAAACACAAAGATCCAAGAAGCTCTGCAAACACAAAAAGACATTAAGAAACTACCCAAAAGCACATTGTAATCTAATTGTTCAAAACCAGTGATGGGGGAAGCATCTAGGGGGAAAAAGGACATTACCCATAGAGCAACAAGAAGAATAATAGGCCGAAACCGGTTTGGCTCAGTGTCGGTCTGCGGACTGAAGGGTCCCGGGTTCAATTCCGGTCAAGGGCATGTACATTGGTTGCGGGCACATCCCTAGTGGGGGGTGTGCAGGAGGCGGCTGGTCGACGTTTCTAGCTCTCTATCTCTCTCCCTTCCTCTCTGTAAAATATCAATAAAATATATATTTTTTTAAAAAAAAAGAAGAATAGGTTTCTCCTCATTGAAAAACACAATGCAAGAGAAGAAGTCTCTCTAAAGTACTAAATGAAAAACACTGTCAACCTAGAATTCTACACTAAAAAGTTGTTCAGCCACAAAAAGGCTGAAAGGATTCTTCGCCATCAGACCCATACTACCAGAAATGTTAAAGGAAGGTCTTTAGCAGAAGGCAAAAGACACCAGGTGCCAATCTGGATCTACACAAAGGAATGAAGAGCACCAAAAATATTAAAGGTGTTTTCGTATTAGTTCATAATCTCTCTAAGATAGTTAACTGTTTAAATAAAAATAATGACAATGTGATATAGGGTTCATCACATATTAGAAAGTACAAAAAAATTTTAATGTTTTTATTGATTTTCGAGAGAGAAGAAAGGAGAGGGAGAGAGAGAGAGAGAGAGAGAGAGAGAGAGAGAGAGAGATCAATGCAAAAGAAAAACCTCTATCAGCTGTCTCTATTACTGGAACCAAGCCCATGACCCAGGCATGTGCCCTGACCAGGAATGGAATCGGTGAACTCGGTGCATTGGTCAACCCCAATCAACTAAGCCATACTGGCTAGGGCAAAAGTACAAATATTTGACAATAGCACAAGGCTGGGAGGGGAAAGATGAAAGTGTACTGTTCAAGGTTCTTATACTTTACGTGAAATGGTAGAGTATCATCTGAAAATAGATTGAGATAAGTTAAAGATGTGTACTATAAATTCCAAAGCAACCACGAAAAAAAAAAAAAGGTTATAGCTAATAAGCCAACAAAGAAGTTCATTTATATATATATATATATATATATATATATATATATTCAATCCAAAAAAAGAAAAAGCAGAGACAAAAAAAAAAACAAATAGCAAGATGACAGACTCTACCATATCAATAGTCAATAGTCAATAATCTATAATTTCTGTATCAATATTATAGAATGGTTTCAAAAAAGTACTCTTCCCATAGATTTACCAACTTTTATTAAATACCAATTTTTATTGTAGTTTTGTTTGTTTGTTTGTTTTAGATACAGAGAGGAAGGGAAAGAGAAAGAAAAACATCAATTTGTTGTCCCACCTATTCATGCATTCTTTGGTTGCTTCTCACATGTGCCCTGACCAGGGATTGAACCCGCAAGCTTGGCATATCCGTTCTGTGCTCTAACCACCTGAGCTACCCAGGTAGGGCAGATTCACCATCTTTTAATGTTATTCCACATTCGTTTTTCACTCTATATACCTATTTTTCTGAACCTTTTAAAAATGTATTACAGATATCATGCCTTTTAACATCTATACACTTCTGTGTGTATTTCCTAAGAGCAAAGATATTGTCCTACATAACCACAGCCAAGTTGTCAAAATCAGAACATTTAACTGTGATGCAATACTCATCAAAAAATAGTACATTTCCCAATCTCATCCGTTGGCCCAATAGTGTTCTTTAAAGCAACTTTTCTCAGCCCAGGATAGAGTCCAGGATCACACACAGCATTTGGTGCCACACCTCTTTCATGTGGAACTCTTCCTCAGCCCTTGTATGTCTTTCATGACCCTGACATTAGTGAAGAGTACAGGCCAGTTAGGTGATCTTTTGTGGATGTTGTTCACTTTTGTTTGGTTGCAGAATGTCCCTCAATTTGTGATTCTCTGGGGAAAAAAATTTTTTTTACTCTAAATCAGATCACAAGGGCCCTGGCCGGGTAGCTCAGTTGGCTAGAGCATTGTGTAATATGCCAAGGTTTCATGTTCGATCCCAAGTCAGGGCACCAACAAGAAATGAGTGCATAAATAAGTGGAACAACAGATCGATTTCTCTCTCTCCCTCTCTCCCTCTCTCTAAAAATCAATAAAAATTCATTTAAAAATAAAAAATCAGATCACAACACTGTCCTGTCTCTATCAATGGCCCCCACGGGTTCCCCACCCCTTGCATTTAGATTAACTATGTCATTAATAAGCCCTTCCTGATCTGGCTTCTCTCCACCTTCATCCTCCCTCACACTCATCCCCAGAGTATGCCATCCACAAAGCCTTTCTTCTCTCTTTCTTTTCTTTCAGAGCTCTCACACATGCTATTCCCTCTCCCTCAGCTCTGATGCTTCGTGCCCAAGTTCACGAACACCATCTCAGAAGCACCTCCCCCAATCTCCGTGCCCAAGTAGCCCTCGCCCGGAGGCAGCCCTGCCACTTCTCTGTTCTTACCACCACCGGAAACCACCTCGTGGGTTTACGTGCTTCCTACTGAAAGAAGAGCCTTGGGAGGACAGGAATCTCATTCACAGAGAGTGATCCCCACCCCAAAGGCCTTCGGTTCTTATTTTCTGGGAAGAATGAAGGAAGAAGGGACAGAGGGAGACAAGAAAGAGAAAGAGAGAAGAAGGAAATCGGCTTTGGAAGGAAAGATATCCTAGTGACAGAAGTAACTGAGAGTTTTCCACGTGCTAAGCACCCCTCTGAGCACTGTATATGTGCCAACTACTTCGTGGGAAAGTCGGAACCTCGTATAAGTCAGCTTCTGAGACCCCAGGCCCTCTGTCAGTAAAATGAGGAAGACCTTGCCAGGACCGGTTTGGCTCAGTGGATAGAGCATCCGCCTGCGGAATGAAAGGTCCCGGGTTTGATTCCGGTCAGGGGCATGTACCTTGGTTGCGGGCACATCCCCAGTAGGGGGAGTGCAAGAGGCAGCTGGTCGATGATTCTCTCTCATCGATGTTTCTAACTCTCTATCCCTCTCTCTTCCTCTCTGTAAAAAATCAATAAAATATATATATATATATTTTTAATGAGGAAGACCTGACTTTCTGGGAGTATCTGAGCTGGTAACCGCAGCCTCAGAGACACGGGGAGGAATGGTGGGTGATCTAAGGGCACCTCCACAGTGAGTAAAAGCGCTATAGAACAGTAGAGACCCTTCCTCAGTGGCATGAATGAAGGAAGCCTAAGCTACCCCTTGTAGTGAATGCCTCGCTCCCCTTCTTGGCTTCAGGAACCCTAAGAGCCCCCGGGGAGGCCTCCAAAGGCCTCTTTTTGCCCTGGACTGGAAAAATAAAATGTCAGGATGCAGAGAGAGAAAATGAAGGAGGAGCACCGAGAAGCAGAGGTGAGAGCCAGAGAAAAAGCTCACTGATTTTCAAGTATCTGGGTCCAGGCCAAGCCTGAGATCTGGGTCCTTCCTGCTCTTGTTTCATAAAACACCCTATGCTAGAAGAATCTTTTTTTTTGTTTATTTGCTGTTTTTTTGGTTAATCTTCACCCAAGGATATTTTTTCCATTGATTTTCAGAGAGTGGAAGAAAGGGAGGGTGAGAGAGAGAAAAAAAAAAATCAATGTGAGCCCTAGCTGGTTTGGCTCAAGGGAGAGAGCATCGACCTGGGGACTCAAGGGTCCCAGGTTCGATTCCAGTCAAGGGCATGTATCTTGGTTGCGGGCAAATACCCAGTAGGGGGTGTGCAGGAGGCAGCTGATCGATGTTTCTAACTCTCTATCCCTCTCCCTTTCTCTCTGAAAAAAATCAATACAAGTATATTTTTCTTAAATCAGTGTGAGAGAGAGACTTCAATTAGTTGCCTCCCACACACACCCCAACCAGGGTAGGGAACAAACCAGCAACCCAGATATAGGCCCTTGACTGGGAATTGAACCTGCGACCCTTTGGTGTGCGAGCCAAGGCCCTACCACTGAGCCACACTGGTCAGGGCTGGAAGAGTCTTCTTTCCGAGGCTAGCTGTGGCTAGTTTCTGGTCCTGCAAAAAGTGTGTGGACTTCGGAAGGCCGCCTTCTATTGTTTGGGAAGCACTCCCCATGTAAGAGTCTTAGTGGGGAGCAGAGAGCATCACCCACCCTAGAAGTTGAAGATGTCAGTCCCTTGTTTTCCCAGCGTTCCTTACAGCTAGGATGGTTGAGCACAAGACCCAGGCCAATCAATTAGATGCGCAAGCGCAAGGCCCCAGAGAGTTCATTTTAACTGCCGTGGCGCCAGCAATGCCTCCCACTCAAGCCGACCAGTGGCAGCGGCGTGAGCTGGCTGTTCGATGGCATCACGTCATCTCTCACACTGCGGCTCTAACAAAGGCCCGGTCCCCTTGCCGCTGCCCTTTCTCTCGTCTCTTTTCTGTAGCTTTCCTGCTGTTTCTACGAACCATCGGACATGCTTTCAATGAGTCCTTTTTCTGCTTCCCCCTTCTAAATTGGTTTCATTGCTGGCAATGGATCCAGATTTTCTACAAAAGAGTCCTCCTACTCCAGCTCTGCCGGTGAAAGAACACAACTCTATGCTCTGGGTAGCAGCCACATGATGGTGCCAACACCATATCCTCATCAGGAGCATTCTACCTGGTCTGGAAGGTCCCAGAAGTGGCAGCCACAGGTAGGTGTCTCCCAGCAAGAACAAAGCATGGTCTCCAGCCCAGTGTGGACCCTCTGGGGCTAGAACAGGCCTGCCGTGGTGGAAGAGCAGGTCACGGGCCACCAGGGGTTAGCTCTGTCCTCCTTCGGCTCCCCCCACTCTCTCCTGTCCCACCACACACTTGCAGGCCCCTGTACATACAGGCCAGGCAGAGACGCAGAAAACCTGTGGGCTAGGAAGCCACAGGTCACTGAGCTAGTGCTTGTAAACAAAATATTTTTTTTAATTTTTAACTCTTAAAACCCACACAAAGACACCCAGCCCCCCTACCCCCCTCCCATTACCACCAAGGCCATGTGTGGGTGGGACAGGCTTGTACATTCACATTCACCTTCCTCAGACAAGGACGCCTCTTCTTGGGCGTCTGTGGTATTCATTTAACTTGTTTAAAAATTTGGGGGACAGAGCCACCAAGCAGGGTCCCCTCATGGCTTACTTCTGGGACACCTCAATGTCACTTTTTTAAATCTTAGGAATCAGCAGAATAAACAGGAGTGACTGCTAACACAGGGGCCAGGCCCTGTAGAGAGCACTTGACATGGATGTTATTTCATGTTGAGAGTAAAGACAAACACTGTGACCGTCCGGATTGTATAGAGAGGAACTGGGGCCAAAGAGGTGGAGTAACTGATTTAAAATCAGAAAACGAGGAGGAGGGAGAGTGTAGATTTAAATCCCACCTCCTGGCCGAAACCAGTTTGGCTCAGTGGATAGAGCGTCGGCCTGCGGACTGAAGGGTCCCGGGTTCAATTCCAGTCAAGGGCATGTACTTTGGCTGCGGGCACATCCCCAGTGGAGGGTGTGCAAGGGGCAGCTGGTCAATGTTACTCTCTCATTAACATTTCAGGCTCTCTGTCTCTCTTCCTTCCTCTCTGTAAAAAATCAATAAAATATATTTTTTAAAAATAAAATAAATCCCACCTCCTGGACTCCGGGCTCTCAGCCCTTAGCTGCTCTGCTCTGTTAGGCTACATGGCCTCTCAGAAAAGAGGGTGCTAGTTGCGATTTCTGAGAATCTTGGCTTTCTCTAGGATTACCAGGGGTGGGCAAACTTTTTGACTATGAGGGCCACAATGGGTTCTTAAACTGGACCGGAGGGCAGGAACAAAAGCAACCTGACCATGCTGACACTCTCATCTTGGGCTGCTGGTGAAGGAGCAGAGGGAAGAGCAAGAGAACCCTCCGCTCTTTCAGCTCCGCGGGCCGGATCCGGCCCTCGGCCGTAGTTTGCCCACGGCTGGTTTAGACCCTTCAACAGGTCCATGCACAAAAGAGGACATCCTCCTGAAGACCAGGGTCTGATTCCAGTGAGAACCAGGGCCTCGGAGAGTCTTAACCTATTGGAGCCGGAAGAAGGTCCTCACTCTACAGGTGCAGAGAAGCCCAGAGAGGGCAAGTGACAGGTGCAGGACACACAGCTAGTAAGCGGTCCCTTGGTTCCAAGTCTAGGAAGTCACCCACCAAACCAATGTCTCCGGAGTGAGAGCCGTTTTGTCTACTGTTGTATGAGATATGATTTTAGAGGCACACAGTGAAATCTCTGAAATAATGTGGATGTTCTTAAATAGGAAGAAAAATATTCCTGCACAGTCAGAGTGGCTTAGTGCTGAGAGTCGACCTATGAACCAAGAGGTCACAGTTCGATTCCCAGTCAGGGCACATGCCCGGGTTGCGGGCTTGATCCCCACGGGGGAATGTGCAGGAGGCAGCCAATCGAAGATTCTCTCGCATCACTGATGTTTCTCTCTCTCTTTCCCTCTCCCTTTGCCTCTGAAATCAATAAAAATATTTTTCTAAAGAAAAATACTCCCTTCACCTCTTTTTTTTCCAGATTAGCCTCTAATTAAGCAAAGAGATACATGTTTTCCATCTACATATTAATTAAAAGTTTCAATTTAAACATATGCATTTAAAGAAAAATTTAGTCAATTTCAAGAAAAAATTATGAATACGTTATCACTTTCTGTAGTACAAAGTAACCTCAAAAACCATTTCAATGAGAGTAAAACAAGCATGTTGCTTCCTAATCACTTTTAAAGCAAATGACTCAGTAAACAAAACTAAGACTTTAAAGCATATGACTCTCATCGGGTGTGCTCATGTGCTAGAAACCTATCAAAATGACTTGAGGGTCAGCTCCATACTCCGTGACTTCCTCTCTTTATGCCCCACTTCCCACCCTTACCTCTCAGGGGACCTCGGGCAGACAATCACTGCAGGACTCTAACATGAGGCCATTGCAATGGCAGAGGAAACAGGCCAATGCCGCTGGGTCACACTGTGAGCAGTTTGCAGGAGTGGAAGAGGTATGCCGCCCCCTGGTGGACACTTTGGAAATTTGTGCAGGTGGCTTTTTGTGTGGGCACTTACATATGGATAAGTAAGCCTGATATTCAGTTAGTATCTCCTTTTGTATTATATGGAAGCGTATCTAGATAGATAAGATATAGATATGCACTGCCTCTGAATTTCACTTTGGGATAGTAAAGAGGAAGTTACAAAACCTTGTTATAGAAAGGGGTTTTGTGTCTGATAAGGTTGAGAATCAATGTCCTCTAACAGTAAGACCAGCTATCTGCTGTAAGGACTTACTGGAGGCCATCTATACTAATAAAAGCCTTGGTGGCATCTCGCCCTCATCACAAGATGGCCACCTCCATGTCATCACAAGATCAGAGGAGGGCAGTTGGGGGGCTATCAGGCCAGCAGAAGAGCAGTTAGGTACCAATCAGGCCAGCAGGGAAGCGGTTAGGGGGTGATCAGGCAGGCAGGCACAAGCAGTTAGGGGCAATCAGGCAGGCAGGCAAGTGGTTAGGAGCCAGCAGTCTCAGATTGTGAGAAAGATGTCCCAGATTGGAGAGGATGCATGCTGGGCTGAGGGACACTCCCCTCCCCCCACAGTGCATGAATTTCATGCACTGGGCCTCTAGTTTCATAATACAAGTGTAATTCCCCTGCCTGAACAAAGTCTCTCTGGTCTCCGGTCCAAATCCTGCCTCCAGCCAGCCCAGGCCTCTCTCACTCCAGCTCACAGCCTCTACAATCAGCACACCCTCCTGTGAGGGTGTGAACCACTGTCTTGTAGCTGGGCTTTGCAGCAGTTACTTTAACCAATCAGAGCTCGGGTTTCCAGCAATTAAAAATGAGTGCCCATACCTACACCCCACGGTGTTGCTGAGATTCAATGAGACGTGCACGTGAAGCGGTTAGCACAATCCTGGCATGCAGTACATGCTCACTAAATGTCGGAGAATGGTGGTGACACCCACAATCTTCCTCCCACCAACCCTTCCTGTCCCAGGTTCATTTAAAGAGGTCTCTGTAGCCAAAACCGGTTTGGCTCAGTGGATAGAGCGTCGGCCTGCACAATGAAAGGTCCCAGGTTCGATTCCAGTCAAGGGCATGTACCTTGGTTATGGGCACATCCCCAGTGGGGGGTGTGCAAGAGGCAGCTGATTGATGTTTCTCTCTCACCAATGTTTCTAGCTCTCCATCCTCCCTTCCTCTCTGTAAAAAAATCTATAAAAACATATTTTTTAAAAAATAAATATTTAATAAATAAGAGGTCTCTGTAAATATGCGCTGACTGATACAGAGTCAGGTTTCTCGGGCCCAGCTTACCACACCCACCAAGCTGAGAGTGCCCTGAAGACATCCTCTCAGCTAAATGGACATTTCCGAAACAGAGGAAGCAGCGAATGAATGCCTGGGAGGGCAGGAGGCTCCCTCTAGTGGCACAGTTTATGTTATCTCAGGAAGAAAAGTGGGTTCTGGAAATAGAAAGCCAAGGAAGAACTTGGTGTAACTTTCAAGGAGAAAGACAAAACCAGGTGTGAGACTGAGGCAGCAGCAACGAGGCCTGAAAGATACAGTGGGAACCTACTGTCGCCTCTCTGCTCTCTGGCGTTGTCTCCCAGTCCTCTTCCTCTCACTCACTGCCTTGCAGTCCCGCTGGCCTTGCTGCAATTGCTCACACACACGAGTCCATTCCCACCTTGGGCCTCTGCACTTGCTCTCTCCCCTCTGCCTGGAGTCCGAGCCCCGGATATCCTCAAGGCTATTCCTCACCGCCTTCGGAAGTACCTTTGTTCAAAAGCACCTTCCCACCGAGGCCCTCCATAACCTAAGGGAAGATAAGCTGCCGCTGCCAAGTTTGCAAAACACTATTTGATGATTGCGATTCATTTTCTCTGGCATGAGGAAACAGTCTGCTGCTAACAATGATAATATAACCTATATCAGGGAATAAATAAATAAACTACATTACGCACAACTGAAAACAGGTAGCCAAACAATCTATCGGAATTCAAAAGCAGCAGTCTGTCCCCATAGCACACAGAAGATATACTGTATTTCCTATTCAGGATTCGATGATTGTCCAGTCGCCCTCTTCTCTTCTGTACCGTATCGATCAATTTGCCCAAGATCCGGCTTTAAGTTTAGACCCGCTCTCCACAGATGGACCGTGGAGGCTCACCCTTGTACAGCATATCAGAAACTGGGCAAACAAGACCATAAGGAGCGCCAAGGTTGCTAAGGTGTGACAGTGTTCACAAAACAATCTCCGGCAATTGAACAGGAGAAAAACTTGACTGGATAACCGGAAAGCAGTCAGTCAGTGCTAGCATTTCCGAGGCAGGGATATATTAAAAACTCACTTAAGCTAGTTAGGGGTGGTTTGATAAATTTAAGGAGTGCTTATTTGTAGAATAAACAGTACATTAGGCATATCCTACATAATAAAAGCCTAATATGCAAATTGACCAAACTGCAGAATGACCTGTTGCTATGATGTACACTGACCACCGGGGGCAGATGCTCAATGCAGGAGCTTCCCCCTGCCTGCAGGCCCCAGGCCATCCAAGGCAGGTGCCAGCAGGGACCCCCCAATTGCCCCACCAGTCACCCCACAGAGGGAGGCAATCGGCAGTGGCAGCATGAGGCAGGACCAGTGAGTGGGCAAGGCCACGTGTGTGCCAGCAGGGGCTCCCCTGATCGCCCCACAGGTGGCCCCATCGATCAGCCCTGATCTCTGGCCAGGCCTAGGGACCCTACTCGTACACGAATTCCCTGTACCGGACCTCTAGTACTGCACATAAAAAAGGTTAAAACAGGGAATCCTTTGGGGTCTGGAACAGATTAATTCAACTTACATTCTTCCTAATGGGAAAAAATGATTCAGCTTTCCAACAAACTACCCTCTAACAACCTTCCAGAGCAAATTAAGTTTGAGAACCAAGGTTTCACTATAGCGCTAAAGTGATTCGTTTAAGGCTAGCAGGGGGTGGTTTGATGAATTTAAGAAAACCAGTGCTTGTTTATAAACTGAACAGTACATTCCACATGTTTTGCATATAAGAAGGGTTAAAACAGGGAATCATTAGGGGGTCTAGAACAAATTAATTCAATTCACATCATTTCTAATGGGAAAAAATTATTTAGCTTTCGAACAAATCGTTTGTTGAACAGCCTTCCAGAATGAATTAAGTTCAAGAACCTCAGTTCCACTGTAAATAGAACAAGCCATAAAGAATGCCTACTGCTACCAGCAAACATATTACAACTCACTTTTGGTTAGCACTTTTAGCAATAAAGTATTTTTTTAATTAAAAAAAAAAAAAAAGAATGCCTAGCAATAGGTACTTAATGAGTTTAAGTGGTTCTTCTAATTAAGAAATCTAATAACTGTCACTAGTTAATGGCCACAAAAAGACAATAAGATACACATTAAGGGGTATAAGTTTCAAGGAAAACAGTGACAACTCCTAAAATAAGCTGTTAAAACAAACCAAAGGGTTTCAAGGTAAATTTTCAAATCAGACCATCTTCTACTGTCATATTATAGGCTCTTGGCTATGAACTCTTCTACAAGTTTTTACACTGTCTTAAGCAAATTACAAATAACGACCAAAATATTAAGAAGAGTCTGTTAAAGAATGTCTTTATTAATACAAACTATTAATACATACAAACTATAAGCACTAAGAAACTTAAATCTCGAAGTCATAGCAAACAGGTGGCAATTCAACATCCAGTGTTGACAGAAGGCTTGAGGGAGACTGGAACGGATCTAGAAAACAGGAATTTCTTAGACAATACCTGCCAACTGCCTTGATTCACTGTCCATGTCCACATGGACATTAGTTGTCACTTCTAATCATCAACTGTTTTTCCCTTTGTCCAGTGAATCTCTATGCCCACCCCACCTACACATATACACTCTCATTTCCTGGAATGTGGCTGTGGTCCCAGAATTAACCAATATTAGGAAATGATACTTAGAAGTTCCTGAAACTATCGTTCTTATTAGAGATCCAAGTAAGAGCCAACAATATCACTAATAAAAATGTAAGAAACAGCCGAAACTGGTTTGGCTCAGTGGATAGAGCGTCGGCCTGCGGATTGAAAGGTCCCAGGTTCGATTCCGCTCAAGGGCATGTACCTTGGTTGCGGGCACATCCCAGTAAGGGGTGTGCAAGAGGCAGCTGATCAATGATTCTCTCTCATCGATGTTTCTAACTCTCTCTCTCTCTCTCTCCCTTTATTGCTGTAAAAAATCAATAAAATATATTTTAAAGAAAAATATTCCCTTCACCTTTTTTTTCAGATTAGCCTCTAATTAAGCAAAGAGAAACATGTTTTCCACCTACATATTAATTAAGTTTCGATTTAAACATATGCATTTAAATTAAAGAAAAATTTAGTAAATTTAAAAAAAAATTATATGTTATCACTTTCTGTAGTACAAAGTAACCTCAAAAACCATTTCAATGAGAGTAAAACAAACATGTTGTTTCCTAATCACTTTTAAAGCAAATGACTCAGTAAACAAAACTAAGACTTTAAAGCATGTGACTCTCATCGGGTGTGCTCATGTGCTAGAAACCTATCAAAATGACTTGAGGGTCAGCTCCATACTCCGTGACTTCCTCTCTTTATGCCCCACTTCCCACCCTTACCTCTCAGGGGACCTTGGGCAGACAATCACTGTAGGACTCTAACAAGAGGCCGTTATGATGGCAGAGGAAACAGGCCAATGCCGCTGGGTCACACTGTGAGCAGTTTGCAGGAGTGGAAGAGGTACGCCGCCCCCTGGTGGACACTTTGGAAATTTGTGCAGGTGGCTTTTTGTGTAGGCACTTAACATATGGATAAGTAAGCCTGATATTCAGTTAGTATCTCCTTTTGTATTATATGGAAGCATATCTAGATAGGTAAGATATAGATATGCACTGCCTCTGAATTTCACTTCAGGATAGTAAAGAGGAAGTTACAAAACCTTGTTATAGAAAGGGGTTTTGTGTCTGATAAGGTTGAGAATCAATGTCTTCTAACAGTAAGACCAGCTATCTGCTTTAAGGACTTACTGGAGGCCATCTATACTAATAAAAGCCTAGGTGGCATCTCGCCCTCATCACAAGTCACCCCCATGTCATCACAAGATCAGAGGAGGGCAGTTGGGGGGCTATCAGGCCAGCAGGGGAGCGGTTAGGTACCAATCAGGCCAGCAGGGGAATGGTTAGGGGGTGATCAGGCCGGCAGGCACAAACAGTTAGGGGCAATCAGGCAGGCAGGCAAATGGTTAGAAGCCACAGTCTCAGATTGTGAGAAAGATGTCCAACTGCCAGTTTAGGCCCGGATCCCTAAACCGTCAGTCGGACATCACCTGAGGGGTCCCAGATTGGAGAGGGTGCAGGCTGGGCTGAGGGATACCCCCTCTCCCCACAGTGCATGAATTTCATGCACTGGGCCTCTAGTTTCATAATACAAGTGTAATTCCCCTGCCTGAACAAAGTCTCTCTGGTCTCCGGTCCAAATCCTGCCTCCAGCCAGCCCAGGCCTCTCTCACTCCAGCTCACAGCCTCTGCAATCAGCACACCCTCCTGTGAGGGTGTGAACCACTGTCTTGTAGCTGGGCTTTGCAGCAGTTACTTAACCAATCAGAGCTCGGGTTTCCAGCAATTAAAAATGAGTGCCCATACCTACACCCCACGGTGTTGCTGAGATTCAATGAGACGTGCACGTGAAGCGGTTAGCACAATCCTGGCATGCAGTACATGCTCACTAAATGTCGGAGAATGGTGGTGACACCCACAATCTTCCTCCCACCAACCCTTCCTGTCCCAGGTTCATTTAAAGAGGTCTCTGTAGCCAAAACCGGTTTGGCTCAGTGGATAGAGCGTCGGCCTGCACAATGAAAGGTCCCGGGTTCGATTCCAGTCAAGGGCATGTACCTTGGTTATGGGCACATCCCCAGTGGGGGGTGTGCAAGAGGCAGCTGGTTGATGTTTCTCTCTCACCAATGTTTCTAGCTCTCTATCCTCCCTTCCTCTCAGTAAAAAAATCTATAAAAACATATTTTTTTAAAAATAAATATTTAATAAATAAGAGGTCTCTGTAAATAGGTGCTGACTGATACAGAGTCAGGTTTCTCGGGCCCAGCTTACCACACCCACCAAGCTGAGAGTGCCCTGAAGACATCCTCTCAGCTAAATGGACATTTCCCAAAACAGAGGAAGCAGCAAATGAATGCCTGGGAGGGCAGGAGGCTCCCTCTAGTGGCACAGTTTGTTATCTCAGGAAGAAAAGTGGGTTCTAGAAATAGAAAGCCAAGGAAGAACTTGGTTTAACTTTCAAGGAGAAAGACAAAACCAGATGTGAGACTGAGGCAGCAGCAACGAGGCCTGAAAGATACAGTGGGAACCTACTGTCACCTCTCTGCTCTCTGGCGTTGTCTCCCAGTCCTCTTCCTCTCACTCACTGCCTTGCAGTCCCGCTGGCCTTGCTGCAATTGCTCACACACCCCGAGTCCATTCCCACCTCGGGGCCTCTGCACTTGCTCTCTCCCCTCTGCCTGGAGTCACAGCCCCGGATATCCTCAAGGCTATCCTCACCGCCTTCGGACGTATCTTTGTTCAAAAGTACCTTCCCACCGAGACCCTCCATAACCTAAGGGAAGATAAGCTGCTGCTGCCAAGTTTGCAAAACACTATTTGATGATTGCGATTCATTTTCTCTGGCAGGAGGAAACAGTCTGCTGCTAACAATGATAATATAACCTATATCAGGGAATAAATAAATAAACTACATTACGCACAACTGAAAACAGGTAGCCAAACAATCTATCGGAATTCAAAAGCAGCAGTCTGTCCCCATAGCACACAGAAGATATACTGTATTTCCTATTCAGGATTCGATGATTGTCCAGTCGCCCTCTTCTCTTCTGTACCGTATCGATCAATTTGCCCAAGATCCGGCTTTAAGTTTAGACCCGCTCTCCACAGATGGACCGTGGAGGCTCACCCTTGTACAGCATATCAGAAACTGGGCAAACAAGACCATAAGGAGCGCCAAGGTTGCTAAGGTGTGACAGTGTTCACAAAACAATCTCTGGCCATTGAGCAGGAGAAAAACTTGACTGGATAACCGGAAAGCAGTCAGTCAGTGCTAGCATTTCTGAGGTGGGGAGATATTAAAAATTCACTTAAGCTAGTAAGGGGTGGTTTGATAAATTTAAGGAGTGCTTATTTGTAGAATAAACAATACAGAGGCATATCCTACATAATAAAAGCCTAATATGCAAATTGACCAAACTGCAGAATGACCTGTTGCTATGATGCGCACTGACCACCTGGGGGCAGATGCTCAATGCAGAAGCTTCCCCCAGCCTGCAGGCCCCAGGATATCCAAGGCAGGTGCCAGGAGGGATCCTCCAATTGCCCCACCGGTCACCCCACAGAGGGAGGCAATCGGCAGTGGCAGCATGAGGCAGGACCAGTGAGTGGGCAAGGCCAGGATGGCCAAGGTGGGTGCCAGTGGGGGCTCCCCCAATCGCCCCACAGGTGGCCCCACAGATTGGCCCTGATCTCTGGCCGGCCTAGGGACCCTACTCGTACACGAATTTCGTGTACCAGACCTCTAATACTGCACATAAAAAAGGTTAAAACAGGGAATCCTTTGGGGTCTGGAACAGATTAATTCAACTTACATTCTTCCTAATGGGAAAAAATGACTCAGCTTTCCAACAAACTGCCCTCTAACAGCCTTCCAGAGCAAATTAAGTTTGAGAACCAAGGTTCCACTACAGTGCTAAAGTGATTCGTTTAAGGCTAGCCGGGGGTGGTTTGATGAATTTAAGAAAACCAGTGCTTGTTTATAGACTGAACAGTACATTCGACATGTTTTGCATATAAGAAGGGTTAAAACAGGGAATCATTAGGGGGTCTAGAACAAATTAATTCAATTCACATCATTGCTAATGGGAAAAAATGATTTGGCTTTCGAACAAATCGTTTCTTGAACAGCCTTCCGGAATGAATTAAGTTCAAGAACTGAGGTTCCACTGTAAATAGAACAAGCCATAAAGAATGCCTACTGCTACCAGCAAACATATTACAACTCACTTTTGGTTAGCACTTTTAGCAATAAAGTATTTTTTTAATTAAAAAAAAAAAAAAGAGCCAAAACCGGTTTGGCTCAGTGGTAGAGCGTCGGTCTGTGGACTGAAAGGTCCCGGGTTCGATTCCGGTCAAGGGCATGTGCATTGGTTGCGGGCACATCCCCGGTAGGGGGTGTGCAAGAGGCAGCTGGTCGATGTTTCTCTCCCATCGACGTTTCTAGCTCTCTCTCTCTCTCTCTCCCTTCCTCTCTGTAAAATATCAATAAAATATATATTTAAAAAAAAAAAAAAAAAAAAAGAATGCCTAGCAATAGGTACTTAATGAGTTTAAGTGGTTCTTCTAATTAAGAAATCTAATAATTGTCACTAGTTAATGGCCACAAAAAGACAACAAGATACACATTAAGGGGTATAAGTTTCAAGGAAAACAGTGACAACTCCTAAAATAAGCTGTTAAAACAAACCAAAGGGTTTCGAGGTAAATTTTCAAATCAGACAATCTTCTACTGTCATATTATAGGCTCTTGGCTATGAACTCTTCTACAAGTTTTTACACCATCTTAAGCAAATTACAAATAACAACCGAAATATTAAGAAGAGTCTGTTAAAGAATGTCTTTATTAATACAAACTATTAATACATACAAACTATAAGCACTAAGAAACTTAAATCTCGAAGTCATAGCAAACAGGTGGCAATTCAACATCCAGTGTTGACAGAAGGCTTGAGGGAGACTGGAACGGATCTAGAAAACAGGAATTTCTTAGACAATACCTGCCAACTGCCTTGATTCATTGTCCATGTCCACATGGACATTAGTTGTCACGTCTAATCCTCAACTGTTTTTCCCATTGTCCAGTGAATCTCTATGCCCACCCCACCTACACATATACATGCTCATTTCCTGGAATGTGGCTGTGGTCCCAGAATTAACCAATATTAGGAAATGATTCTTAGAAGTTCCTGAAACTATCGTTCTTATTAGAGATCCAAGTAAGAGCCAACAATATCACTAATAAAAAATGTATGAAACAGCCGAAACCGGTTTGGCTCAGTGGATAGAGCGTTGGCCTGCGGACTGAAAGGTCCCAGGTTCGATTCCGCTCAAGGGCATGTACCTTGGTTGTGGGCACATCCCCAGTAGGGGGTGTGCAAGAGGCAGCTGATCGAGGATTCTCTCTCATGGATGTTTCAACTCTCTATCCCTCTCTCTTCCTCTCTGTAAAAAAAAAATTTTTTTAATGTATGAAACAATGTAAGTGTCTAAGTTAACACACAGAAAATGTCCTGATGGCTTCTGACCGCCGGTTTGAGCCAAGACCGCAGGCCTGGTGCGGTGAGGAGGTTTTGCCATCCCATGTTTTTGCACAGGTGTCTTGATCCTGTACGAGCTTCCCAGGCAACTTGGAATTCTCATTCCACGCAGGTTTATTATACTTCAACTTACAACCTAGAAACCATATGCGAAGTTCAACCTTGTTTGGCTATATGTAAGGCTCTCCAGATTCCAGAATGACTTGATTTTACCTGGGCATTTGGAACTAAACAGCAATACCAACTGAGAAGGGTTTTCAATATTCTGAAACCTTACCCTGAAGCCTGAAGGACAGAAATGTCCTGTAGACTAACCCCCCCACAGAACTGTCCCCACGGCAATGCAGGCGTCAGGACACAAACTGCCTGCGGCCTTCTCGAGGGGCCTCGCTCGCTTACCGGCCGCCCAGGGCAGAGGGGCCGCCTTCAGGGGCGAAGGGGGGCCCAGGTGCAACAGCTTCTCAAGTTTCCGCTCCTCGTCAAGGATCATGAGAGGCACTCCACTCAGGGGGAGCTGTGCGATCTGGTGTTCTTCAGGCAGGTCGAAGCTCTCAAAATCTGCCACAGAGAGAGGGTTTCGTCAGGACAGAAATTCTCGCACGGACGGTGGGCTCCTGGGAGTCTGAGGCCCTTTCGGGGGATACACGAGGCCAAAGCCACTTTTCTAACAACATAGACACCTTTCCCCCACGGTACTGACACTTGCAATGATGGCACAAAAGCATCGGTGGATAAAAATCACTGTGCCTGCCGAAACCGGTTTGGCTCAGTGGATAGAGCGTCGGCCTGCAGACTGAAAGGTCCCGGGTTCGATTCCAGTCAAGGGCATGTACCTTGGTTTCGGGCACATCCCCAGTAGGGGGCGTGCAAGAGGCAGCTGATCGATGATTCTCTCTCATCGATGTTTCTAACTCTCTATCCCTCTCTCTTCCTCTCTGTAAAAAAAAAATCAATAATTTTTTTTTAATTTGCATATCCAGGTTGTGGATTCAATCTCAGGTTTGGTGCCTATGGAAAGGCAACCAACCCATATTTCACTCTCACATCAATGTTTCTCTCTCCTCTCCCTTCCTGTCTCTCAAAAAATTAAAATTAGCCAAAACCGGTTTGGCTCAGTGGTAGAGCGTCGGTCTGCGGACTCAAAGGTCCCAGGTTCGATTCCGGTCAAGGGCATGTACATTGGTTGCGGGCACATCCCCGGTAGGGGGTGTGCAAGAGGCAGCTGGTCGATGTTTCTCTCTCATCGACGTTTCTAGCTCTCTATCTCTCTCCCTTCCTTTCTGTAAAATATCAATAAAATATATTTTAAAAAAAAAAAAAAAGAAAAGAAATACTCTTTAAAAAAAAAAAAAATTAAAATTAAAAAAAAATAAAATCAGCCAAGACCGGTTTGGCTCAGTGGAGAGAGCGTCGGCCTGCGAAGTGAAAGGTCCCAGATTCGATTCTGGTCAAGGGCATGTACCTTGGTTGCGGGCACATCCCCAGTAGGGGGTGTGCAAGAGGCAGCTAATCGATGTTTCTAACTCTCTATCCCTCTCCCTTCCTCTCTGTACAAAATCAATAAAATATATATTTTTTTTTTAAATCAATAAAATTTTTTAAAAAGTGTCCTTGAAAAAATAAAACTTCTGTTTTCTAAAAAGCTAAGAACAAAGAACCATCATTTCGTAAAGTATGAAAATGTCTCTAAAGCCTAAATACTATAAATTTGTCTGCTCCTTTTGAATCCTGGCAGAACTGGTCAAAAAGGAACTGAGTGATGGTGACTACTTAATTTAAAACCCCTGGATTGTAAAGGAAACCACATCAGAAAAAAAGATTCAAGAGGATACAAGTGTGCACTATAAAGGGCTAATTTCCTTTATCCACTAAGATGTCTTTTTAAAAAGCAGTCACATTATCAAAGAAGCAAACAAGTTAAAATAACTACAAATGGCCAATTATCAAGTATGCTTTCACTGAATCCCCTCTCCTCCCCCTCCCCCCCCCCCAATTTAAAACAAAAAGATTCCCACTGACTTTCTGATCAGAATTAGTGTTAAAGCACTGCAGTGAGAAGAGGGGGCAGCAGGCATCCTCACCCACAGAGGTGGGTTCAGTTACACATGCTCCTGCTTAAAAGACGACTTGGCCATGTCTCCTCCCTGAAACACAACACACTATAGCCCTCCTTCCTGGCCAGTGTGCCTAAATCTGCCTACTTTTCCTTGATGAATGGATGGTCATCATTAGCGTGGATGCTGTCAGAATGTCATCACACACGCTTCAAGACTCAGAGAGCAATTCTTAAAGTTTACTCACCGGGTAAACTCACAGCAATGTAATCCCCAGAACACTAACTGTGGAATTGTTTTTAATGTAGAAGAGCCAGAAACAACCGGGATGTGTGCCAGGAGAAGGACTCAATGCCCTTTGAATGGAAGGGCAAACAACCCAGCTGAGAAAGCCAGAAGGCACACGGCCTCGCCTGTGTGGTCCTTCCCTCTGCCTCAGTTCCCCAGACCCACCCCACCCTTCCTTCCACCTCAGGATCTCTGCACACACCACGTCCAAAGCTCTGGCCTTGCCCTCCCCCTCTTCACCAGCTGTCTCCTCACAGCTTTTGGGAAAGCTTCCCTGCTGTTCCCCTAAAGGGCGGTATTTTTTGTTTGGTTGGTTTTTGGTTTTTGCTTGCTCACACTCACATAAGATGATTTGTTCAGTGCTGAACTTTCCCTCAGAATCATGGGCTCCCTCAGGGCAGGCCTGGCATAAAGCAGATCCTCCTCAAATGGGAGGAAATGTAAGCTAAACAAGCTAGTTCTAGAATAGAAAGTATTTCAGATACATGCAGCAGGTTGAAGGAGTAAAAAATTCATGTTTTCACTGGCATTGTTCAATTTGACATAAAGCCCTGTTTCTAACAAGCTTGCTAGAGCTGTCCGCTGTCCGCTGCAGACTTTTTCAAGACTAGTGAACACATCTTAGGGGTAAGCTCTTGAGGACAGGGGGAAATGTTCTCCACATCCTTGCTCCAATTCCCCTTCTGACCTTAGACGGCACCTTAAAAATAAATCTACCAACAAGCATACTTGTTCAAAGCAATGCAAATTCAGACGGTCTGGTTATAATTTTGGGTCATGTATCACATATTGATAGCCATATCAAGTTGCAGCTGAATTGGATTCTAAGAGAAACTTTAGGCCAGTGGTCGGCAAACTCATTAGTCAACAGAGCCAAATATCAACAGTACAACTATTGAAATTTCTTTTGAGAGACAAATTTTTTAAACTTAAACTTCTTCTGACGCCACTTCTTCAAAACAGACTTGCCCAGGCCGTGGTATTTTGTGGAAGAGCCACGTGTGGCTCGAGAGCCGCAGTTTGCCGACCACGGCTCTAGGCTACAGAATTTTTGTAATACCAAAAGATACTACCGAGAGGATTGAAGGGAAAGAATTTTTCTATTTCTGGATAGGTGTCATCTGAGGCAGGAACAGAGCCTTTTGCTTTAACAGTCTTCTCGGTCACCTAAGACAAGCCAAGAAAACACGAGTTAGCCAGAGGGCTTCTTCAAGATGTGTGAAGCCTCCACCACATTTTACATTTTTTCATTTTCATGCTGACTTCTGAGAACCATAATCCTAATGATCATGTTCTCATGATCACAAATACAATTCAACAATTCTAGTAGCGTGGCTCAGGCATTACATTTGAGATTTAAGTCAGTTTAAGTCATCAAGAATTCGGAGCACAGGTAATTAACTCAAAGCACTCAACCTAGCGGAGAAGAGAAGGGGCCTGAGTCAGCCGGAAGTGAAGCTAATCCTAAAAGCCATCTTTGGCTTTTGGAAGTGTGATCTTCCACGTATTTCCGTCAGTCTTATCTTAATTAGTTTGTTTTTTCCCAATACACATTAAACAAAACAATTATCCAAATAAGGTGTCCATCCACACACCCAAGTTCTTCTCCCAGCCAAGTTCTCTCAGTCTGGATGCACTGACCTGCAGCTCCAGTTCATGCACAAACACAGGTCAGCATGGTAACAATATCACCAAAGGAGCTGGTGCTCCCTCCGGGAGGTGGGAAGGAGGGAGGTGGGGAGGAGGGAGGTGGGAAGGAGGGAGGTGAGGAGGAGGGAGGTGGGGAGGAGGGAGGTGGGGAGGAGGGAGGTGGGGAGGAGGGAGGTGGGGAGGAGGGAGGTGGGGAGGAGGGAGGTGGGGAGGAGGGAGGTGGGGAGGACACGGCGGCAGCTGAGCTATTATATTAATGTGACCCCTTGCAAAGTACCTCCCTCTCAGTACTTACACGTGTAAGTAGATACAGACATCCTTCACTTTATCACCGTTTGCTTTACTGCACTTTATATTGTTTTGGTGGACTTCCAAAATGTTGTGTTTTTTTTGGTTTTTGGGTTTGTTTTTTTACACAAACTGCAGGTGAGACCCTCCACCATGAAAACGATGACTCGATTCATGGTGATAATTGCTTTATTGTGGTGGCCTAGAACCCAGTTACTATTATAGTTTAATTCTTTATTGTTGAAACTTTTACATACCGTATTTGCCGGCGTATAAGACGATTTTTTGGCCCTGAAAAATACGTATTTGCCAGCATATAAGACGACTGGGCATATAAGATGACCCCCTAACATTTCCACTAAAAAATACAGAGTTTGTTATATACTCGCCGTATAAGACTACCCCCCACTTGGAGGCATATTTTTCAGGGCCAAAAAGTCGTCTTATACGCCGGCAAATACGGTAGGTCTCTTTTTCTCCCATTGACCTCCCCCGGCACCCCCACCCCCACCCCCACCCCGCTTCGCTCCCACCCCCTGGAACCCAATCTTTGAGGTCTCTGAGGTTTGCCCGTACTACCAACCAATCTGCTTCCCGACATTAGTTAAGGGCAGGTGAGGCAAAAATATCCACCTGCCGCCGCAGGCTGCTGATCTCAAGGCACAAAGGAAGTCCACCAAAACAGTACCATTCTCTTGTGCCAATCTGTTTGCCAGCCTATATTTAACCTACTCCCTGGGAAGAAAGCCAGAGAGAATGGCTAGTCATTTCAAGAGCCAAAAGGGCTGATGTGTTTAAACGGTGTCATTATAGACAGCTCTTACCGTTTTAGCAGAGAAAGCTGTCTGTTTTCCTTTGGCAGGTGCTTTAGTCTTCACTGATTTCTCTGTAGCTCTGTTGACAGTTCCCAAAGCCTTCCTGGGAGCCTTCCGCAAGGCTGGGGTTGCATCAAACATTTTGCCAACGTGTGGTGTTGAAACCTGAGATCTCCCATCTAACGCTTTGACTGCTTAAAAAAAAAAAAAGAGAGTACCATAAGATTATTCAGGTAAGCCGAAACCGGTTTGGCTCAGTGGATAGAGCGTTCAGCCTGCAGACTAAAGGGTCCCGGGTTCGATTCCAGTCAGGGGCATGTACCTTGGTTGCGGGCACCTCCCCAGTAGGGGGTGTGCAAGAGGCAGCTGATCGATGATTCTCATCGATGTTTCTTTCTAACTCTCTATCCCTCTCTGTAAAAAATCAATAAAATATATATTTTTTAAAAAGAAAAAAAGATTATTCAGGCAAGCCCTAGCTCGTTTCGTTCAATGGATAGAGCGTCAGCCTGCGGGCTAAAGGGTCCCGGGTTCAATTGCAGTCAAGGGCACATGCCTGGTTGTGAGCTCGATCCCCAGTAGGGGGCGTGCAGGAGTCAGCTGACCAATGATTCTCTCTCATCATTGATGTTTCCATCTCTCCCTCTCCCTTCCTTTATGAGATCAATAAAAATATTTTTTTTTTAAAGATTCAGGCTATACCTATCTGTACAATCAGAAGGCTGTGTATAAACTTGGTCTAATTCCCACTGCAAACTCAACCCCCATTGTTGACCGTGGCAATCTCATTCCAGTATTGAACATGAAAAAGAGACTCATAACAAGCATGTTGTAACAGGAGTACAGGCATACCCCTGAGATATTGCGGGTCCGGTGGCAAATCAAAGCAATAAAGCGGGTACCGCGATACAGTGAGTTATGAGCCTTTTGCTGGTAGAGGGTCTTGCCTAACATTTTTATTAAAATGCAACATCTTGCTCTAGCCAGTTTGGCTCAGTGAATAGAGCGTCAGCCTGCGGACTGAAAGGTCCTGGGTTCGATTCTGGTCAAAGGGCATGTACCGTATTTGCCGGCGTATAAGACGATTTTTTGGCCCTGAAAAATACGTATTTGCCAGCATATAAGACGACTGGGCGTATAAGAAGACCCCCTAACATTTCCACTAAAAATACAGAGTTTGTTATATACTCGACGTAAAAGACTACCCCCCACTTGGAGGCATATTTTTCAGGGCCAAAAAGTCGTCTTATACGCTGGCAAATACGGTATTTTGATTGCTAGCACATCCCCAGTGGGGGGTGGTGCAGGAGGCAGCTGATCAATGTTTCTCATTGATGTTTCTAGTTTCCTGTCCCTCTCCCTTCCTCTCTGTAAGAAAAATAATAATAAAAATTTTAAAAATCAATAATTTTTTTTAATGCAACATCTGCGAAGTGCAATAAATAAAAGGAGGCATGCCTATATCCGTCAAACTTGACTCCAGTGGCCTGCGCGGTTCACTGGTGCCTCACACCCAGGCCACACTGACCCACAAAACCTGTGCGTGACTGACTGCCGCCTGGATACTCACAAGGCCGGGGCCCCGGCTTCAGCCGGTCCTTGGGAGTCGCGCGGGTGGCCAAGTCCCCATTTTCCTTGTCCACAAAGATCACAGTAGCCATTCTGAATCACCTGGGGGAGTGAAACACATATCAGACCCTGGAAGCCGAGCGAACCTGAGGTCTGGTAGCCCCGACCAAACTTCCCACGCAAAACAGGCAGGAGCTGGTCTTCGAGGGAGAAGCGCGAGCTGGAGCCAACGGGCACGTAGCCCAGCTCCAGGCTCTCGGAGGCCGCTTCAGGGCCGCTCCGTTCCAGGAGAGCCGGCGGCGTGGGGCCGGCCGGACCCGGGTACCCAGCGGAACCGAGCCGCCGTGGGGCGCCGCGCAGTCAAGGCCGTCTGCCGGGCTGGGAGCTATGGACGACCCCGGGGAGTCCCAGCCCCAGCCCCTGGCCTTCGCCCCCCAACCCCGCCCCGACTCCCCGGGACCCGGTCCCCAAACGCCTTTGTCTTCACCACATCACCGCCCCCCATTCCCCCCGGTCCCCGCCCGGCCGCTCACGACCTCTCCGCGCACCCACGTTAGCATCCACAGCTCTGCCTCCAGCCGTCGCGCCCGGCCCGGCGTTTGAACCACAACTCACATTCCTATTGGCTTATCCGCCCAGTAGGCGGGACCTGAGTGGGTGGAGACTCCTAGGGAGAACCAATGGGAGGAACCTACGTTCCTTAAGGCTCCGCCCCTAACTCTTTTTCCTGAGGATGACTGCTTGTTCCTCGGAAAGACAAAAAGAAATCAAACCTCGTGACACCTTAATAATGGGCTTTAAGGTGTGTTTTCTACTAACGGAAGGGGAAGAATAGGGTCACCGATTACAAATAATTATGACGATCGTTGTGATGTTAAGATACAGAGTTTGGTTTGGTTTGGTTTGGTTTGGTTTGGTTTGTTTTTCCTGGACCAGTGAAGAGGCCAAGACGTTTTTTAAATGAAAAGATTGTGAGGTTCAAAAAGTCCAGGCGAAGTGGCAGCTGGACTATTTTCCTGAAGTCTTCAACTAACCAACTATTTGTGCAGCGAGTAAATAGACCAGATCAAACCCAAAAAGAAGAGGTATCCTGGAGAAAAGGCATGATGGTCTTCAGGAAAATAACGGAGGGAAATGGATACATAACCAACAGTTGTTTTTCAATTAGAGATGTGAAACAATACAGTCAGGTGGGAAAACAACCCATTAGGTCTAAAGAACACTAGCAGAGCAGAATTAAAAGTTAAGAAAAAAATGTAAGTACCAATAGATCAAACAGCAATAGTTGAGTCATTCTGTTATGCTTGTGATTAAGAATGGACTGCTTAGTCCCTCACTGAAGAAGGCCTTTCCTCAATATTTCAGGCTAGGATGCTGTTTATATTACTGCAACGGAAATCTCTGGCTTAGGAACAAAATAATGATTGATCCTAATAAATACATAATTCAGGCTTCCTTTAAAATTGTATAATTTAGGAGACTCTTCCTCCTCCCCACACGGGAGTGTGTACTTGTTCTTCAATAAATCTCCATCTTTGCTATAAAAAAATTATAATTAGCCGAAACCGGTTTGGCTCAGTGGATAGAGCGTTGGCCTGCGGACTTAAGGGTCCCCGGTTCGATTCCGGTCAAGGGCATGTACATTGGTTGCGGGCACATCCCCAGTTGGGGGTGTACAGGAGGCAGCTGGTCGATGTTTCTCTCTCATCAATGTTTCTGGCTCTCTATCTCTCTCCTTTCCTCTCTGTGAAAAATCAATAAAAATATTTTTTTTAAATTATAATTTAATAGGGACTGTCATAGATATGGTTCTCAATAATCGCCAGCTCATCAGCTCTGCTTCCCTGGCATTTCAGGACCAAAATTGACCACAGAATGATTCATTTAATAAACAAATAATTATTGAATGCTGTGTAATACATCAAGAAGAAAGGATCCTAGCCCTCGCCAGTTTGGCTCAGTGAATAGAGCCTCGGCCTGCAGACTGAAGGGTCCCGGGTTCGATTCCAATCAAGGGCACATGACGGGGTTGTGGGCTCAATCACCAGTGCAGGAGGCAGCCAATTAATGATCCTCTCTCATCATTGATATTTTTCTCTCCCTCTCCATTTCCCTCTTCCTCTCACTTTCTCTCTGAAATCAATAAAAATATACTTTTTAAATCATGCATACTTTTATTAACCCCTTCCCTTTTCTTTTACATAAATCCCCATCCCTTCCCTTCTTTTCTCTCTGCATCACTTTCTACATATCTCAACTCCATATTATATCAACGACACACGAAAGTGTTGATTTTTGAAACCAAATCAACACCTACAACGCCCAAGTGGGCATTCTTCCTCCCAAGGTTTTCGATTGCAAGGTTTACTCTGTATTTCCCTGGGGTAAGCCTTCCCCTTACAACAGGATTCACTATCTCCCAAGGTCATTCAGTAACTGAAAATGCCATAACCACCTCCTCTCTGAGAGACCATTGTTTCCTGACTAATGAGCCACAGACCCACTTTGTTATTCCAAATGATTAGTGGGATCTCCAACTGACACCTCCCTCCCCTCATAAGGGTACTTACGTCCTAATCAACCCCAGTGTAGATTAATCCTGATTAACAAACAGCGACCCTCCAGGAACTGTTTCCTTAAACCCTCCTCAGAATCAGTCCTCCAGGGAGGAACCAAACCTCACAAAAGACTCTTCTTCTCTCTTGTCCAGCACATTCTATGATTCCTCTGGGAGATGAGTCCCTGGCTTGCGCCTGGTGATTTGAACTTAATAGACCTCAACTCTTCCAAGTAAATTCCAGGAAAAGGTTTTAAGAAGATAAAAAAACAAACGTGGGTGTTTCGTAGACTTCTCACTTGCAGGCTATTCTCTGACACTTCCCATTCCGCCATCTATTGCCCTGTAGAATCAAAACCTTTACATTCCTAAACTCTAGATACTGCAAATTCTCAAAAACAATGACATTGTAATGGGTTATCTTATTTAGGTAAGAATGTTAACTATTTTCACTTTTACATTTTAAAGGACTATAGATTGTTTGGGGGAAAATTTATTTTAATATATTTTATTGATTTTTTTTTTATAGAGAGGAAGGAGGGGGATAGAAAGTTAGAGACATTGATGAGAGAGAGAGAGACATCGATCAGCTGCCTTCTGCACACCTCGCACTGGAGATGTGCCCACAACCAAGGTACATGCCCTTGACCGAAATCGAACCTGGGACCCTTCAGTCCACAGACTGACGCTCTATCCACTAAGCCAAACCGGTTTTGGCGAGGGGGGGGGGGGAATTTTTAAATGTGATCAGAACAGATGGGACAAAAAAATAAAAATTCAACTGAGTAAACTTGAAGATCTAATTGGCTTTATTAAATGATTCTGGGATTGGGCGGCATCCCATCTAACAACTTCAAGAGCGTTGGGGAGGTTTTTATAGGATGCAGGAGGGAGTAAGGAGATATTAACAAAAAAGAAAGGTTTTTTTGGAGACCAAGACATCTTTTTTTTTTTTTTAAGAGGGAGGGGAGTGCTGGAGGAAGAAGGTGGAGGATTTTTATCAGGCAGATGACTCTTCTTTCTGTGGGGGGCGTAGATGAAGGGGGGCCCTTGTGACAGATAACCCACTGGAGCTTGAGAAAGGAAGAATGTCTGAGCTGCAAGCCACATATACTTTCCTATAGTATGCATTAAAAAGAGAAATGGCTGTAGAAGGCAGTGACTGTTCTTTCTACATCCTGATAAAAAATGTAAAAATAATTGCTTCCAGAACCCTTCCCACGGCTCCAGATTCCAGGTGCTGGAATTCCAGGTGCTACCTCATCTGTAATCCTCTCCACCTGATGTAAAGCCATTAATCCTTGACTATATGTAATTAACTTAAACAGCTGATGCACAGCTGTATTTTTCTTTGTTCCCCCCTCTCCGGGCCTATATAAATATCCCTCTCAGGCAATGTCCTCAGATGTGTCCAAATAAATCTCTTTCCCTAAATCTGTAAAAGTTCAAGTCTTCTTTTCCTTGATATATTTGATGGGAAATTCCAAACTGCATGATTAGATTATATTTCTGAGAGAAGTTGAAACTGCAGTTAAATCCATTTGGAGGGAGGAGTAGGGGCATGGGGAAAAGAAGATAAGGCTGAAGAACTCCAGATAATGGGTTGAAAGCTTCGGATTCTTAAATATATCCTCATAGGGGAGACAAACGCCAAGTTGAAGAGGGAACAGGGAACGGGGACCTTGAAGGAAGCCGCCATCCTGAGCCTCATACATGGGTCCAGTCAGACCAGGACTCTGTCTTCAGCGTTTTGTTTTGTTTTTAATATATTTTATTATTTTATAAAGAGGAAGGGAGAGGGAGAGATAGAAACATCAAGGATAAGAAAGAATCGACTGATTGCCTCCTGCACGCCCCCTACTGGGGATCAAGTCTGCAACCCAGGTATGTGACCTTGGCTGGAATCGAACCTGGGACCCTTCAGTCCGCAGGCCGACGCTCTATCCATTGAGACAAACCAGCTAGGGCAATTGTAAGATATTATATCAGATTTCAAAGACTTTTTTTTTTCTTCTAACGGCGAAATGGTATGCTGGATATATTGAGCTAAAATACTGAAAAGTAATATTACCTATTTCTGTTGTCTTAATATAGCTACTGGAATGTTTAAAATGACATCTAGGGCTGGCATGATATTTCTTTTGGACGACGTTGCATTGAAGGCTTTAAGCTTGAATGGTGGGACGTGACAGGAACAAATTGGGGTTTTGAGAAAATATCACCACAGCGTGGACTACTGATTCGAGGGAGTGGAAAGAGTGGCAAAATTCGAGATCTCGCGAGACCAACCTCTCGGGATCCTGAGACCCAAAGAGTTGTTACTGCGCATGTGTCCCGCGGTGGCTTCTGGGAAGTGCTGGGAACCGGAAGTAAACATTGGCGTATTGGCTTTGTTTCCGTCCAGGGGTTTGGGGGTCCGCTGCGACAGGACTTGGTGAGGAATTATTTTGAGAACTTGAATGGGGAAGGGAGAACGGGAGCGGGGACGGCGCGGGGGAGTGGGACGGCGCGGGGGAGTGGGACGGAGCGGGGGAGTGGGGTGGCGCGGGGGAGTGGGATGGCGCGGGGGAGTGGGGTGGCGCGGGGGAGTGGGACGGGCGGGCGTGGGGAGGGAAGGGGGTAATGGGGGCGGGGGGGAGGGCGCGGAGACCGGTGTAAGAAGAGGAAGGTGAAGCTAAGAGAACCCCGGAAAATGGGCCGGAAGCTTCTAATTCTTCAGATCTATCCTCAAGGGGCTGGTGAATATCAGGTTGAAGAGGGAACAGGGAACGCGGGCCGAAAATGAAGCCTTAGACGTGGTTCTGTGCCCAGTCAGACCAGGACTGTGTCTTTAGTGGTTTTTTAAAATAAAAATGTCATTGGAGCTGCACTCACTGCCCAGTATAATAGTCATTAGCTGCTTGTGGCTCTTAAGCATTATAAATGTGGCTAGTATAAATGTAACATCCATATCAGATTTTAAAGACAGTTTATTGTTTTCTTATGGTGAAAATGATATACTGGCTATATGGAGTTAATTAAAATATTGCAAAAAATAATTTTACCCTTTTCCTTCTATTGTCTTAATGTGGTTACTGGAATATTTAAAATGACATGTACTAGGAAAAAGTAGTAACACTACGGTTTTAGCATTGACAATTAGATGAATATGAATGATAGGTAGAAGGTGACAAAATTTTTAGTGATCAAATAGGTATGGGGATTAGCTGGAACAAGTAAAGGAATGAATGGTGGTGTTTTTTATTAAGAAAGGAAACTGAGAGGAGACTAGCTTTCCTAGAGAAGATCATGAATTTGAATTAAGATGTGTTGAGTTTATGCATCTCTAAAACCTCTACGTGGAGATGCTGTGAAGTAAGCAATTGGGATATATGTATCTGAAGCTCAGGTAAAAGGTCTAGAGTAGAGAAATAAGTTTGAACCAACGGTGGAATGTAGCTTCTAAAGCCTTGAAAGTAGATGAGCTTGTCCACCACTTGAGTTCACGGTGGTGAGAGAGGCTCTAGGACTTGCAGAGTCCAAAATTAAATAACAAGGCAGGAATGGATAACCCTGCAAAGGAGCCAGGAGAAACAGCAAGAGGAGTCCCAGAAAAACCAGAAGAGAATCGTGTGCCATGAGCCAAGGGATAAGAATATATCAAAGAGCCAAAACCGGTTTTGCTCAGTGGCTAGAGCGTCAGCCTGCGGACTGAAGGGTCCCGGGTTCGATTCTGGTCAAGAGCATGTACCTTGGTTGGGGGGATGACTCTCTCTCATCGATGTTTCTAACTATCTCTCTCCCTTCCTCTCTAAAAAATCAATAAAATATATCAAAGAGAAAGGGAACAGAACTGAAAAGAATATCTACTGGTAACTTAGTAACTCTTCAGAGTGGTAAGGGTTGGCAGCTAAATTAGAGTGGTTGAGGAAGGAAGTAGATGATGAAACAGAGGTAATAAATATAGATAACTCTTTTTTAAATATATCTTTTTATTGATTTCAGAGAGGAATGGAGAAGAAGAGAGAGAGAAACATCAATGATGAGAGAGTCATTGATTGGCTGCCTCCCACATGACCCACACTGGAGATGGAGCCCAAAACCCAGGAACATGCCCTGAGCTGAAATTGAACCATGACCTCCTGGTTCTTAGGTCGACACTCAACCACTGAGCCATGCTGGCCGTGCTAGATAACTATTAAGACATTCATTCTTGCCGAAACCGGTTTGGCTCAGTGGATAGAGCATCAGCATGCAGACCGAAAGGTCCCAGGTTCGATTCCGGTCAAGGGCATGTACATTGGTTGCAGTCGCATCCCCAATAGGGGGTGTGCAAGAGGCAGCTGATCGATGTTTCTGGCTCTCTGTCCCTCTTCCTGCTGTAAAAAATCAATAATATATATATTTTTTTAAAAAAAGACATTCATTCTTTAAGGATAACATAGATCAGACTGTGTTTGAGAGTTTATGTGGTGGAAAAGTTTAACATTTACGTAGAGAGGAATTCAGGAATGTATATGAGAGAGTCTTAGGAAATTTTCAATCTGTGTGTATGTCTCTCCATTTGTAAATTAGAATTGAGGGAGTAACTACAACAGTAGAGACTTTTATTTGGGGGGGGGGGGGAACCTGCCCTTACAAATACTATGAAAGAATAAGGATATATGAAACATCATTTATAGTTCACAGTATGTGTTGTTAAGATGTGCTTTTGATAGTTTCGCTGATGAACTCATGGAGGCCTAGTTTATACTAATGTATAGATTTCTTCCCTTTCAAAGAGGAGGCCAGCTAACAATGGCGGCTGCAGCTGTGGACACAGGTAATGCTGCCCCTGTGGCAGGGTCCAAAGAAATGAGTTTGGAGGAACCAAAGAAGATGACCAGAGAGGACTGGAGAAAGAAGAAAGAGCTAGAAGAACAGCGAAAGCTGGGTAATGCTCCTGCAGAAGTTGATGAAGAAGGAAAGTGAGTAGTTTTTTGTATGATCTTTTCATTCACAATTCACATTCATGTCTAACTTTATCGATTCCTCAGCCTTTGGCAGAAAGCTATCTTTACCATTTATGTCATGCTTGTTTTATTTATTTTTATTGAACTCGTGTGTAAGGTTTAGTAATCAAGTAATATTGAAGGACTTATAAAGAACGGCTATAGTCCCTTTCAGCCCTTCCCCACTCCCTGTCCCACTGTACACAAGTGACTAATTATAAATCTCTGTATTTTTGAGTTTTTCTGGCTGGTCCCTACACATATCTAATATACCCAACCCATTATTTTAATCAACTCTAAGGTATTACTAGTTTACCTCTTTCTCTGATACAAGATTTATCTCACTAAAATACCTCTCTCTTCTTCCTTCAGTTATATCACTGTTTGTAATTTCTTTGTGGGAAACATTTCACTCAAATTTAAATTATTTTTTATTGTTTTCTTTTAATTATTTAAATTATATTATAGAAATATCAAGTGTATCCGTTCCCCACCTCCACTGAAATATCCCTATTCTTAGATTCTGTATAGGGTACCTTTAGTAATTTGTAATGTCAATTATTTTCACACTATTCTTTTTTTTAAAAAAAACTTTTACTTTATTACAGAGACATCAACCCTCATATTCCTCAGTATATTTCTTCAGTGCCATGGTATATTGATCCATCAAAAAGACCTACTTTAAAGCACCAGAGACCACAGCCAGAAAAACAGAAGCAGTTCAGCTCATCTGTAGAATGGTACAAGAGGGGTGTAAAAGAGGTATGTAGGCAACCTGTATATATCCCTATAGAAATGGAGATTAAGAACTTAATATAACAGCCTTTAATACAATTCTGTATAAAATAGAAATAGATGATATAACCTTCCATCTGGTATTAAAATTCACACATATGACATTAACGTCTATTTTATTTTATAAATTTTATATTGCTGAAGTCCTTAAACTTTCTCATTTATAAAAGTGTAGGAGACTCTAACGGGTTATCCTCATAATAAATAAATCATTTCACTAGACAGTATAATGAGAGCCAGTGTTATTTCTAACTTACTCAGATAAATGAAACATTTCCTTTGTTTTTCTTTACATTCATTTATAGAATTCCATAACTACTAAGTACCGCAAAGGAGCGTGTGAAAATTGTGGGGCCATGACACACAAAAAGAAAGACTGCTTTGAGGTAAATTCACTTTTGAGAATTTTGAAAACTCTTGTCAGTGTCTTTCTTTCTTGATTCCTTATCAGAGAGCTTGATTCTATTTTTCTAAAATTACCTAAACTTAGCTACCAGTTAAATAAAAATTAATTCGAGTGACATAGTTCAACATTATCAAGTTCTTCTGCTGGAAGACTTAACTGGTAATTTAAGAAATAGACCGTAGCCGAAACCGGTTTGGCTCAGTGGTAGAGTGTCGGTCTGTGGACTGAAAGGTCCCACGTTCGATTCCGGTCAAGGGCATGTACCTTGGTTGCGGGCACGTCCCTGGTGGGGGGTATGCAAGAGACAGCTGGTCGATGTTTCTCTCTCATCGACATTTCTAGCTCTCTCTCTCCCTTCCTCTCTGTAAAATTTCAATAAAAATATTTTTTTAAAAAAGAAAAAGAAATGGACCATAAAGTTCCATGGTATGTTCATACCTGCTCTATAAAGAGTATAGGAAATTTTCCTCTGGGCTATAGATACTTGGGAAATGATGTAATCTTACTCTGTTTTCCAGAGACCTAGGCGAGTGGGAGCAAAATTTACAGGAACTAACATAGCTCCAGACGAACATGTCCAGCCTCAGCTGATGTTTGACTATGATGGGAAGAGGGACCGGTGGAATGGCTACAACCCAGAAGAACACATGAAAATTGTGGAAGAATATGCCAAAGTTGATCTGGTGAGCAAAATTCCCTGTTTCCTGGTGTCCTTAAAGAATGAACATTTTACTCTGCCACTAATTTAGCTACTCTATTTTCAAGCCTTCCAGCAGTTTAAAAGTGGAGGCATTTTTATGTAAACAGTTTAAAAATGGAGGCATTTTCCTTAATAAAATAAAATTAAAAAAATAAAAATAAAAAAATAAAAATGGAGGCATTTTCATGTAAGCTTAACAGTGTACTGGCCCCATTTAATAGCAATTTCTTTTTATTTGATTTCTGTGTTGTCCTTTACTCCCTGGCTTAGGTTTTAAAAAAAATACTGGAAACGTGAGGACAGATTAGTGTCCAAGCTTTTGGCTTTTTGAGGTTATAAAATTGGTTCCCAGACTGTATCTTGCCCAAGGCCTATTTTATCATTCTCTCAGAGCATTTAGGTGGTGGTAGAATGGGAACTAACATAACCTGTTTCAGGAAATTGAATTTTTCTTTAAACTTTAATTTTCTTCTGTTTTCACCTACTCATCCTCATTCTTTAAAATCCATAGTCACGCTGCCTTTTTATTTTTCTAAGGGGGAGTTAACATTTAAGAATCATGGGCTTTCACAAAAGCTGGATTTAATCTTTTCTTGAACAGTGAAATATATGGAAATCTGGGCCTGACAAGAGTCAGTCATTGGAGTCAGGTGGCAACTGCCCCTTTGGGTAGGGCTTGCTCTGCGGTTTACCACAGGGGCTCTCTGCCTCAGTTTCCATTCATGCCTGCTTCAAACAGGAGTTTGTAGCTCCTGTTCCTCAGAGGGCCATACGTCTACAGCTCTGGGAAGTCTCAGGGAGGACCCTGTCCACTGAGACTTTCTGAACACAATAAACTTCCTCCCTTTAAATATATTACAAAAATAAAATGTTCATTTGAATGTTGTAAGTAAATTGCAAACGTTTTGTTTGTTTTCTTTTCTTGGTCAGGCAAAACGAACACTGAAAGCCCAGAAACTCCAAGAAGAATTGGCCTCAGGAAAGTTGGTGGAACAGGCTGTAAGTAGTAAAAATGATCAATAAAATTTCAGAGCTTAGTAACAAAGAAAATTGAAATAAATATTTAATGTATAGTCCTGGCCAGTGTTTCTCAGTAGTTAGAGTGTCAGCACTCACACCAAAGGATTTCAGGTTCGATTCTTACTCAAGGGCATGTACCTAGGTTGTAGGTTTGATCCCTAGGCCCCCGGTGAGGGTGGTTGGGGGAGGACGCTCATTGATGTGTCCCTCTTATATTGATGTGTCTCTCTGCCTCCCTACTTCCCTCCCTCTCTCTAGACATATCCTCTGGTGAGGATTAAAAAAAAATTTTATTTAATACTGCAAATCACATTCTTGTATATAACTATGTAATTGACATATTATATATTTATGATAAATTCCTAAAAGTGTAATTGTTGATGTAAAATTTTGATGACTTATCACTTAGCTTCCATTCAGAAAGGCTATATGATATATATACATATACATACACATACATGTGTGTGTGTGTGTGTGTGTGTGTGTGTGTGTGTGTATATTTACTGGCCCGGTGCACGAATTCGTGCCTGGGTGGGATCCGGCCTGCCTGGAGGGGTAGTGGGGAGAGGGAACACGGGAGGCTGGCCAGTTGGCCCTGCCCCTGGTCAAACTCCCAGTTGACCTCTGGTCAAGGGGACAATTTGCATATTAGCCTTTAATTATATACTAGAGGCCCAATGCATGAGATTCCTGCAAGAGTGGGCCTTCCTTCCCCCTGGCTGCCAGCACCAGCTTCCCTCTGGCACCCAGAACCCGGCTTCCTTGTGGCTGCTGGCAGGCGCCCGGGACCCAGGCTTCCCTTACAGCCCCAGCTTCATCCAGAAGGTTGTCCCGGAAAACGTCCTGTCTAATGAGCATATTATGCTTTTATTATTATAGAGGATTTTTTTTACTCTTTTTTTATCGATTGGTTTTAGAAAGAAGAGAGAAACATTAATTTGTTGTTTCACTTATTTATGCATTTATTGATTGATTCTTGTATGTGCCCCGACTGGGGATCTAACCCACAAACTTGGCATGTCAGGACAATGCTCTAACCAACTGAGCTACCCGGCTGGGGCCCACATACACTTCTGTGCTCTATTCTTTTTACCTTTGAATTCTTTTAAATGAACATAATGAAATACTGACTACTTTGCTATAGGTGTTCTGTGGCATTAGAGAAAATCCTGAACAATTGTTAATGAAGAAAGTGTGTATCTATAACAAAGATTTCATACTCTCCTTAAATCACAATATGTTGTTACTTTAGTAGATTTCTTCATGGCTTGAATTTTTTAGAGGCTCTTTGGGCTCTAATGATACTATATATATATATATATATACATATAATTGATTTTTTACAGAGAGAGAGATAGATGGTTAGAAACATCAAGAGAGAATCATCAATCAGCTGCCTCTTGCACAACCCCTACTGGGGATGTGCCCACAACTAAGGTACATGCCCTTGACCGGAATCGAACCTGGGATCTTTCAGTCAACAGGCCGATGCTCTATCCATTGAGCCAAACCAGTTTCGGCTCTAACGATACTTATAACATGATCCTAATAACATTTTCTTTTTGGACTTGATAGAAGTAGTGAGGTATAATGAAAATGGTATGTCTAAGATCAACACATATAAAGTGAATATTTATTGGGTACATTGTTCATTTTAATCGTCCTATTTCCTTTGTGTGATTCAAATTTTACTACAGGCCCAATGCACGAAATTTGTGCAAGGGCCTTGGCCCTCCCCACCGCTGCCACCACAACCCCACTAGTCCCTCTGCGGTGGCCTCTGCCCACTGTGGCTGGGGCCCCTGCCATGGCCCCTGCCCGCCCCCACCCGCCACTGCCGCCTCTACCTGGCCCCCGCCCGCTGCAGCTTTGTCTGGAAAGAAGCACGTTTGGTCTAATCGGCCTATTACACTTCTGTTATTATAGATATCAATAAAAAATCTCAGAAATGTTCTAATAAGATAACTATTCATAGGGACATACCCATATTAAGAACTTGTATACTCATTATAAGTAAGAAATGAGAATTTGTTCAGTTAGGTTTGTTATTTTATCTTAAGTTTTTAAAGTGTTAAATAATAGGTTTAGTAGAATATAATACTTTTTTTCCTTCTGTCATATGCAGAATTCTCCAAAGCACCAGTGGGGAGAAGAGGAGCCAAATTCTCAACTGGTAATGAAAATTGGCCTATCTGGGTGTACAGTAAATGTTTCCATTTCTGACGGCTAACACAATAATGCCATTATTACTAATTATATTAACACAGAATTAACAGCCTTAAAGAACACAAGTGAACAAGGGTATGGTTAAAGGGACATGAAAGGAAAACAACTAAATGCTATTATCTTATTCTTACTATTTTTTTCCTCTCCCTCTTTCAGGAAAAAGATCATAACAGTGAGGATGAGGATGAAGATAAATACGCAGATGATATTGACATGCCTGGACAGAACTTTGACTCTAAGAGGCGGATTACTGTTCGGAATCTCAGGATTCGAGAAGATATTGCAAAAGTAAGCCTGGCCAACTCAGTGTACACATTCCGTAAATATGTGTCTTCCCAGCCTAAATTTCACCTATGTGTCTCCTATCTGGGCAGTATATGGGTAATACAGTCAGTCATTCCAAAATTAGGTATCATTCTGGTTTTTTCTCTTCATCTGTGCCCCAGAATGCATTCTCATATGTAATTGATTGTGATCAACTACAAAAAATGTTAGTTTTGGGAATAAACATTAATGCAGCCTTCAAACTTTTTTTATTCTAGTATTTGCGGAATTTAGATCCCAACTCTGCTTACTACGATCCCAAAACTAGAGCGATGAGAGAAAACCCCTATGCCAATGCAGGAAAGAATCCAGATGAGTAAGTATTGAGTTAAAGGTACAGATTACGGGGGTGGAGGAGGGTGGTATTAACCGGGGAATATATGCATAGTCCACGGACACAGACAGCAGTGTGATAAAGGCTTAGGAGGGGTGGGTGCAGGGAGGAGGGGGTCAGTGGGGGAAAAACAACAAAACAAAGGGTACATTTGTAATACCTTCAAAAATAAATTTCTAAAAACCCCTCAAAACACCAAAAAAAGCATAGATATCAAGTTAATAATGAATCTAAATTAAAGTGAACATATATAATAATTTAATTTAAAATTAATTAATTAAAATGAACATTATCTATGATTAGATCAGAAGAGTTAACTTTCCTTAAATCAATCTCTGAAACAATTTTTTCCCCCAATTTTTACAGAGTGAGCTATGCGGGAGACAACTTTGTTAGATACACAGGTGATACCATTTCAATGGCTCAGACACAGTGTAAGTATTTGCTCCTTCGTCAAGGCATTTTATATCAGCCCATGAGAAATTTTGGGGCATTTTAGAAGCACTGTATAGCTGACGACTTACTAGGATGTTTTTAATTGCCCAGTGTTTGCGTGGGAAGCCTATGACAAGGGATCTGAAGTGCATCTGCAGGCCGATCCTACCAAACTAGAGCTCTTGTATAAGTCCTTCAAGGTCAAAAAGGAAGACTTCAAAGAACAGCAGAAAGAGAGCATCCTGGAAAAGGTAATTTTGACCAAAATGTTAAAGTTTCTTAAAGATAAATGACCAGTAAATAAGCATTTGATCTTTATTTGAAATACAATCCAAAGAGAGTTCCCTCCCTTTTTTTAAAAATATATTTTATTGATTTTTCACAGAGAGGAAAGGAGAGGGATAGATAGCTAGAAACATCGATGAGAGAGAATCATCGACCAGCTGTCTCCTGCATACCCCCTACTGGGGATGTACCCGAAACCAATGTACATGCCCTTGACCGGAATCGAACCTGGGACCCTTCAATCCCCAGACCGACGCTCTATCCACTGAGCCAAACCGGTTTCGGCCAAAGAGAGTCCCTTTTAATCCATCAGGAATAGTACTGTCTTTCCATTGACTTGATCATTTGGCAAATAGTATCAGTATAGCTGTGTCCCTGAGTTTTGGTAGCAAAACAAACCACCCCAAGACTTAGTAACTTAAAAATGCACATTTCTTTTTTGTTCATGAATCTGTGTGTCAGCTGGATCTCCTGGTCTGGGCCTGCTCATGTGAGGCTGGGTGGTCTAGGACGGCCTGGCTGATCTCCAGCAGTTAGCAGGCAGGTGGTCCTAAGGGGGCTCATGTCTGCCCCACCTGGGCTCTCCTCTAGAAGGCGAGTCCAGCTTCTTTCCATGGCTTTCTCTGGATATCAGAGATAGTAACAAAAAAGGTCTGCCCCAGTGCATGCATCACGTTTGTCAGTTTTCCATAGGTCACAGCAAGTCATGTGGCCAAGCCCAGATTCAAGGAATGGAGAAACAGACTGTGTCTTCAGGGAAGGAGCAGCAAAGTCATGTGGCAAATGGGCATGTGTACAGGAAAAGAGGAATGTATGGCCGCAGTCAACAGATAAATAGCAACTGAGACATCTTGTATTTGCCTATGAAATTTTTATAGCATTTTTTCCCCGCTATTTTGTATAACAGGGCCTATAAAGAATGCTTCTCTAATCTTTCTGATTGGAAATAAACCCATCAGTAGAGAGTTGAATGCAAATCTTTATTGTAAAATGTACTTAACAATGTTCTTTTTTTTTCTTTTTCTTTTTTCAGTATGGTGGCCAAGAACATTTGGATGCTCCCCCCGCCGAATTGCTGTTAGCTCAGACAGAAGACTATGTGGAGTACTCAAGACATGGGACGGTCATTAAAGGACAGGAGCGGGCTGTCGCCTGCTCCAAATACGAGGAGGATGTGAAGATCCACAATCACACGGTACGTGCGAAGCCAGAACCATGTTGTGTCCTTGTTAGCCTTATGCTCTGCATTGTGTTTTTATATTTTGACTTCACTATTGAATCATTGCTTTGCTTTTTGTTTTCCATTTTAAGTTTATAAATTTTTTTCCCAAAAAATAGAAAAACTGTAAAAGAATACTCTCCTATTCACCATATACCCATCCCCTAGATTCAGAATTTTTCCCATGTTGCCATATACATGCTTCTTCTAGGTGTGTGTGCATGCACACATACTAAAGTGTGTGTGTGTGTGCTTTTTTTACTGAAACATTTGGAAATTACAGATACCATGACAGTTCACCCATAAACACAATATTATGTAGCTCTTAAAATTAAACATATCTTTTTTGTAGCTACATCACCAATTCAGAAAATTTATATTAGCTCCTTAATATTTAATCTCTTGGCCTTACATTTTTAAAAATATATTCCAACATGCCTTTAAATAGCTCTTTGGAGTTTTGTTTTAGTCAGAATCCAATCAAAATTTATTTTGATTGTTATGTCTCTTTTTTTCAGAGTATATCTTTCCTTTTTCATAACAGTGATTCTTTTAACAGATCAGGCCAGTTATCTTGTAAACTGTCTCATATTCAGTACTTGACTGGTTTCTAGTGATATTATAACTTTTCCTCTATTTCCTATAAATAGGAATTCAGGACTTAAGGGGCTTAATTAGATATGTTAAATATTTTGACAAGGACACTTCATAGGTGATTCAGAATTCTTCATATTATATCGCTTTATAAAGCATATAAGGTCACTTGCTGCGCTCTTGGAAACACCCAAGCTACTGTTGCTCTCTCAGTTAGGGGCTAGAAGTTTAACTGCCGGAGGAGCCAGGCTGGTAAACAAACATAGTGACGTGAGCCAGGCACGTGTACAAAGTAGAGAGCACGAACCCTGTCTGATAGGAGCATTCACTCTTCAACGACAGCTAATTCTTTCCAAGCAGGAATATGGGTCCAGAATTTCCTACTCTGAATTTTCAGGAGAAATCATACATCCAAATCTTTTAATACGTTTTAAGAATAGGATATAAGAATGCTGCACTGGAATGCCTGCTTCTCACACGTGAGGTGGGGCCAGCCTTTCCTTGTGAGCTGGCCCTGGAATCCACATAATTTTCTTCCAAATTACCTTTAAAGGGACTGTATTTTACACTTTTATCAACAATATGTGGGAGTCCCTAGTTCAGGTTCCACTTTCAGTAACATCTCTCTCTCTCTTTGCAGCATATCTGGGGATCTTACTGGAAAGAAGGCCGATGGGGATACAAATGCTGCCACTCTTTTGTCAAGTTTTCCTATTGCACTGGAGAGGCTGGGAAGGAGATAGTTGTAAGTAACTGTCCTCTAGTTCTTACAATTGTAAAACAACCAAGTCTCCTAAGTCAAGTCTTTGTGAAGCATATATATCCTCATGCTTCAAATTTCAACTTTTTCTTACATGATTCATAACTATGATACGCAAGTTCAATTACATGTATTTTCCCACAGAATTCAGAGGAATGTATTGTAAATGATATAACTGGAGAAGAACCTGTGAAAAAACCCCAAACCCTCATGGAGGTAAGTATCATCATTTGTCCTGAGTTTTTAAATCCCTGAGGGAGGACTTTAAAACTTGCACTAGAGCTTTTGTTTTTGCATTAAAAACACTCTCTTTTAATTCTCCCTGTCAGATACATCAGGAAAAACTAAAAGAGGATAAAAAGAAGAAAAAGAAGAAGAAGAAGAAGCATCGAAAGAGCAGCTCAGATAGTGATGACGAAGAAAAGAAACAGGAAAAACTGAAAAAGGTACTTTATAAAATCTGAATGGTAAAAGTGACAGCAGCATTCTGTGAAAGTTGAAGAAATGAGCTCCTCTTCTGGGTGATTTGCTCACGTCACCTTGTGTCAGGTCTAGGACATGAGGGAAAATTTTGTGTGTCTCCGTATTGCCTGCTTCTTGGAATATTTGGCAAATACCACTAAAGCACAGGAAAACAATGTGCCTTGTAACTTCAGAGTTATTAAAATGTTTCCCAGAAAGAATTGCCTTCTAGCTCTATGACCTGTAAATCTCATCAACTCCTTGGGAAACGTCAGAGTTGCATTCTTCACCAGAAGCATCATTTGTGGGCTTCTTTCAGTAAAATGAACATCATTCAATTTTGGCTTATGAGTAAAAATTCTTTTTTTAATTAACCTTTTATTTTACTAGAGCAATTTTAAATCCAAGTAAATTGAGCAAAAGGTATAGCTGTTTCCTATAATATCACATTTATAGCCTCCCATATGATCAACATCCCGTGCCAGAGTAATTCATTGTTAAAACTGATGAAACTATATTGATGCATCATAATCACCCAACATCTATCTAGTTCACCTTAGGGTTCACTGTTTTTTATTGAATTTATTGAGGTGACATCAGTTAATAACATTATATGTTCCAAGTGTATAATACTATAATGCATTATCTTATATTGTATTGTGTTTTTACCACCCCAAGTCAAGTTTCCTTCCGTCACCACTTACCCCCCCCACCTCCACCCACCCTCATCATCTTAAGTAAAAAATTCTTTAAGATTGAAAATACTGTAGGATGGTTGGGGCTCTATGAAAATAATCATATGAGCCAAATAGTGATTAGTTGCAGCTTGATAGAGGAGGGGCTGACTCACAAGCTCTTTCAGGTAATCAGGTTTTTGATGTAGCAGTCCATCGCCAGTGGAGTTGGGTTTTCTGCCACTTTGGGACAAAAGAGAGCTGATGTAGAGCCGTGGCACTCATGCCTTCCCTCTCCCTGCAGGCACTGAACGCAGAGGAGGCCCGCCTTCTTCACGTCAAGGAGCTCCTGCAGGTGGATGAGAGGAAGCGGCCTTACAATATCCTGTACGAAACCCGGGAACCCACCGAGGAGGAAATGGAGGCCTACAGAATGAAGCGACAGAGGCCCGATGACCCCATGGCCTCTTTCCTTGGACAGTAGTAACTGGTTGCAGATGGACCTTCATGATACACACAGCTGATAGACTCCTTTCAGCTTCTTATCAATGATTATAGATGGAAAAGTCAGGGTCTGCTCATCTTGCTGCCTGACTTTAATAAAGCTTCCAGAAGTCTAATAGTAAATTCATTCCTTTCCATGCTGAAGGAATAGAAGAAAAATAAAGAGGAGGTACATTAAGAGCAGATTAAGATTTTTATTTCCAATTTTATATTGGTGATTTGGAAAGAGGCCCTGGCTGGCTTGCTCAATTGCTTGGCATTTGAACAGTAGATCAATTATTTTTTCTCAAAACTAGGGCTTCCTTTTTTTTAATTAGTAACTGTAATTGTTATTTTATAGTCTTTTTTTTTTTGCCTTCTAATGTTTTCATGGTTTGCAATTAAAAAAAATTCTATCTGAAAGGAAATTTGTAGAACATGTGAATAACTTTATCCTCTTTGGTAATAATTCTGTTTTTCACTCATTTATAAAATTTTTATTTTTTAAATATTTTCTTGTGTCTTATACCCAGAACTAAACATGCTAGCCTTTAAATGGAAAAATAGTTGTTTTGTTATTCTTGAGTCAGAGTTGACCAATCAGTGATAGGTCTCTTACCATTCTATATAATAAAAGCGTAATAAGCAAGTCAACCGAACAGTGGAATGACCGGTCCCTATGACACGCACTGACTCACAATGCAAGAGCTGCTCCCTGGTGGTCAGTGCACTCCCACGGGGGAGTGCCACTCAGCCAGAAGCCGGGCTCACAGCTGGCAAGTGCAGCTGCAGACAGGCTGTAAGGAGGTTAAGGAGTGAGGGGTCCCAGACTGCAAAAGGGATGTCTGACTGCCAACTTAGGCCCAACCAGACAGACATCCCCCGAGGGGTCCCGGACTGAGTGAGAGCACAGGCCAGGCTGAGGAATACACCTCATTCCCCCCAGGGCACAAATCTTGTGCACTGGGCCTCTAGTTTTGGATATAAGCGTTTAAACACAGAAATCCTTTATCATAGAGGATATTGTTTGTGATAGGATTTTTTTGTTTGTTTTAATTGTGGTTGCTTTTATGTAACAATCATGAATACTAAATTTGATTTTAAAAGAGTATAGAATTTCCTTGTACCTAATCTTTGTAACCAGCAGGTGTCACTTTGTAAAATTTGCAAAAGCAAAACCCAAAGTTCACAGTTTCTTCAAAGAATTATAAGAATAGCTTGTAGGGCTACTCGTAACCGTGAATGCTATGATCCTCAAGCCTCTTCTAAGAACATTGTGAAAATACAGGGAGAACAGGATCTGTGGGAGAAAAAAAAAAACTAGTTAAAACGTTTGACATGAGCCGAGACTGGTTTGGCTCAGTGGATAGAGTGTTGGCCTGCGGACTGAAAGGTCCCAGTTTCGATTCCAGTCAGGGGCATGTACCTTGGTTGCAGGCAGATCCCCAGTGGGAGGCATGCAGGAGGCAGCTTGTCGATGTTTCTCTCTCATCGATGTTTCTAACTATCCCTCTCCCTCTCTGTAAAAAATCAATAAAATATATATATTTTTTAAAACGTTTGACATGAGAATATTGACTTTTAACAGCTCATTGGATTTTCTGAGCTACCAAAATCTGCTCTGCATTTAAGATAGCGTCTTCGAAATAATTCTGGTGGGAGAGTAAGTTGTCAAGTACTATGCATATCTACATGGTATCTAGATTCAGGCTGTTATGAAATTAAAATAGCGATGCAAATAGATCTAATTCTTAGCCACTTTAAGAATGTCAAAAGTATGTTTTCATATTCCTTTAATGTAGGATAGTTCAGCATAAATCTGAGATTGGTGTTTATTTTTTATCTTATTTATATTATGTTAATAAAGAATTATAATTGAGAATTCTTAATTATGAATGGTTTGTAGCATTATTTCAAATATTTGGTAGAAAAGTGGTTGCTGATAGGGCCCCAAGGAAGCCTGTGTTACCTTTTGTGAGTTTGAATCAAATTCTCAGGGTTCTTCCACTTAAAATGTGTCACCCATCCTTTCTGGGCCTCTGTTCCCTCTTCTCTGAAGCCTGATTTACTCTGATTTTAGGAAGAATTCTGTAATATCTGAAATCATGTATTATTTCTATTTCAATTTGGGGAAAAAAGGTAATACCCAAAATGTTACTTGAGAGAATGTGTTTTGATTTTATCAAAAACTAGAGACCTGGTGCACAAAATTTGTGTACAGGGCGTGTGTGTCCCTCACCCCCGCCTGCAACCCCTCCAATCTGGGATCTCTCTTACAATCCAGAATTGATGGCTCCCAACCACTTGCCTGCCTACCTGCCTGATTCCCCCTAATCACTTCTGCCTGCCAGCCTGATCACCCCTTAACCACTCCCCTGCCAACCTGATCAATGCCTAACTGCTCCCCTGCTGGCCCTATTGCCCCTAACTGCCCTCCCCTGCAGGAATGGTCACCCCTAACTGCCCTCCCCTGCAGGTCTGGTTGCACTCAACAGCCCTCTCCTGCAGGCCTGGTCTCCCTCCCCTCAAAATGCCTTCCCCTGCAGGCCTGGTCCCTCCCAATTGTCCTCCCCTGCTGGCCTGATCGCCCACAACTACCCTTCTCTGCCAGCCATCTTGTGGTGGCCATCTTGTGTCCACATGGGGGTGGTCATCTTCTGTGTTGGAGTGACGGTCAATTTGCATATTACTCTTATTAGATAGGATAGCTGATTTTTGAGTGCTGGAACTCTGTGCTGTAATTTTCATATATAACAAAAGAACTCAAAAGAACTGCATGGGGCTCTGGCTGGTGTAGCTCCTTGATTAAAGTGTCACCCCCTCCCACACACACAGATACATACACACTGAAGGGTCATAGATTTGTTCCTAGTTAAGGCCACGTACCTGAGGTTGCAGGTTCAATCCCCAGCCCATCCTGATTGGTTGCATGCAGTAGGCAACCAATCAAGGTGTCTTTCTCATGCCAATGCTTCCCTCCCTCCCTTCCATTCTATCTAAAATCAAAGGATAACTTGGGTAAGGATTACCAAAAAAAGAAAAAGAAAACAAAAACCCTGCATGGGGTAATGGGTGGTATCCCTACTTTACAATAAGCATTTTGGCTTAATGAATCCAAGACATTTGCTCAGGGCCTAACAGTTAAAAGTCTCATCCCCAGGACATGAAGCCAGGTGTCTCTGACTCTGAGGCCAACTCTTCTCTAGTATTTAAGCCCCTGGTTCCACGGCCAGGAATGCTGTCTTTGGCAATTTCTTCCATTAACAGAAACCTTGAGCAGGCCCTCAGTCTTAGCCAAGTTCACCCTCAGCACCTGAAAAGAATGCATCTGCCCCACTCTCTTGGCACTTGCTAGTCCCCCAGCCTTGTGGGATGCTTCTGACAAAACTGACTATCCAAAAAATGAAATGTTATTTCCTGAAGAATTCTGGATGAAAATGCCAGATAAGAAAGAGGGCTATAATTGGGTCTCTGGGTTTTTTAAATATATATTTTATTGGTTTTAGAGAGGAAGGAAGGAGAGATAGAAACAACAATGATGAGTGAGAATCATTGATCATTGGCTGGCTCCTGCAAACCTCCCCACACACACACACACACACACACACACACACACACACACACATGGGGGATCCAGCTGGCAACCCTATTCTATCCATTGAGCCAAACCGTTTAAACATTTCTTTAAACGATGTTTATTAGTTTCTCTGATCTAGCTTCACTACTTCAAAGTCCTACTTAAAAGAAGTATAAATAAAAATCCTTTCTCTAAGATGGATGAAGATTCTCAGGAAATTCACCCACACTCAAATTTATGGAAGGAGGGACTAACCTAAGCGGACCTAAGCTTGTCCCATTCGCCTGGATGTTTGGGAGCACAATGAGCCTTCTCTTATTCGTCATTGATTACACACAGAAAACGGTGAATTATTAGAGCTTGACAAGCTCCAAGCTTGGCACGCTATAAAAGTTCACTTCCAGTGCTCTGAAGAACGGTGTAGATTTTACACTGCCTGCCATTCTTTAGATTCTACTTTTCTGGTACATACACTAAACAAAACATTTCCATGAAAAGGGAGGGGGGCAAGTGAAGGCATATGCTGGGGGGTAGGGGAGACTGGGGGGAGGTCAAGGTAGAAAAAAGGGAGACATATGTACTACTGTTTGTAATGCTTCAAACAATAAAAAATAATAATAATAAAATTAGAATACAGGGGGGAAATAAAAATGTAAACAAACAAACTTCCAGCTCCACATACACCACCTGAAAAAGCAGCCCTCTCCCCCCCAAGAGTGGGAGACGGCCAGTGCGCATGCTCCTTACCCGAGCGGTCCGGCCCTCAGCAGGTTGCTACTGCGCCTGCGCGCCGGAGCCGCCTCGCCCAGTCCGCGGGCGGGAAGCACCGCAGAGCCCGGATGGAAGGAAGCCCGGCGGGCGTGTCTGTGTCCCTCAGGTCCCTGCTCCGGGTTCACACCTACGGAGCCGCCGCCGGACCGGTTCCGGCGCCCGGAGGCTAAGCCTCGGACTGGCGGACCGTGAGTGACCGGGGCCTGAAACGGGCGCCCCTGGGCCCCGCCTCCGCTCGCAGACGGGCGGTGCGGGCGGAGCGGGGCTTCCCCGCCCGGCAGCCTCCCCAGCCGCGTCCGTAACTCTCCCCCGCAGGTCCCTCCTGCACCCGCGAGCGCGTGTGCCCTCCACGCACGCTCACACTAGACACCCAGCGACCCCGCCAGGTAGGTACCGCGGTCCTCCAGCCCAGCCCGGCCCGGAAGGGACAAAGCCGGGGTCACAGGCTGCTGCCTCCGGAGCGTCTGCTCGTACCGGCCCGTTCTCCCGGCGATTTGCTTTTGCCTGTAAGAGGTAACGGTTAAGTCCTCCGCCTGCCCAGACACCGCCCCTGCCGGGGCTAGATGGAAGGTGGATCGAGTTTGGTCTGGAGTTTTAGGTTCACAGCTATACATGCTTCGGTGGTGTCACGGCTGAGATATAGGTGTTAGCATCCCCCAAATGTTTCTGTTCTGTGAATGGTCACCTTTTAACTTTTTTCCCCCTCTCTCAATCGTATTTTTTTTTTCATGTCTACCCTTATACTTCATAAACCTGCAAAAAAAAACAAAAAACAACCAAAAACCATTCTACATTGTTCTATCAGATCTCTCATTTTGAATCTCAAAAGAAGTCTGTGTGATAGAGTTTTGGAAACTTTGGGGATCGCTTATTTCTCTGGGAAATAAAGTTGTTTCTAAGGTATATGTGAGCCTACCGTTGTATTATACCTTTGCTCATTGTTCAGGAGGGGAAAAAGAAAAAGAAAAAAGAAGGGAGTTGTCATCAATTCAGAAAACGTAAATGCCTATTAAAGCATTCAGACTCCTTACTTAGCAGCCTACAATACCTGCCGGCTAGAGACCGGCCTGAGCACCCTCTCAGTGGGACTGGACAGTAGGATGTGTATCAGAATCACCTGTCTTTTTGATTCCTTTGCCCTATTTCTGGAGATGATTTATTAGTTCTAAGGCAGGACATGGGCATGTACACATTCAAAGGGGATCCCAGTGATGATGATGGGCATATCTTGCCCGAGATTACTGTTCCGGTTACTCTTCACAGGAATTATCTAAAAAGGCTTACTTAGAACACAGATTCTGGGCCCCTGTTCCAGAGCTAGAGAATAGGAATCCCCAGGAATCCGCATTTTAGCAAGGGACTCAGATGATTCCTCCGTTTACGAAACCGGAAAGCCACTGCCTTGGATTAAGCCACATCTTAGAAACGCTGCTCACTCTCCTTTTGTTTTCCTGGCTTTTCTTAGCTGCTTTTCCTGAGTGACAGTTATATGAAAAAGCATCATGAAATTGCTTGTACTTAAGAGAAATTTTTTCTGAAGAATTGGTAACAAGAATAGTTAGAATAGTTGTGTTTCTCCCAAGCAAATTGTTTTGTTTTTTAATATATTTTATTGGTTTTTTACAGAGAGGAAGAGAGAGGGATAGAGAGTTAGAAACATCAACGAGAGAGAATCTTCAATCAGCTGCCTCTTGCACACCCCCTACTGGGGATGTGTCTGCAACCAAGGTACATGCCCTTGACCGGAATTGAACCTGGGACCTTTCAGTCTGCAGGCCGATGCTCTATCCACTGAGCTAAACCAGTTTCGGCTTGTTTTTGCTTTTCTATATAAACAGTATGAATCATGTTACACTTTAGCAGCAGGAATCTCTGAGCCAAATTTGCGTCCCGCTTCTCTTTGGAGGAAGGCTTACTCGGAACTGTTTGAAATTTTCTGCTTAAGCTAGAGTCAGAGCCACTCAAGGATCAAGTGGTTTTACAGGCCTGTTTAATCCTTAACCATTAAAAAGAAGTAGCCACCTGTCGAAATATCTGCTCTTCCTTAAAGTATTTAGTGAATTATTTCCTTCTCTATTCAGTGCTTCATCACAGGGGTGTGCATACATTATTGGTCCAACATGGAAGGAAGGGGCGGTAGTGAGATGCCTTTTCTGGGAGAACAAAATGCACTAGATACGTTTGGAACATACATCTTTGAAAAAAAATTAAGCCATAACCACACTTCACCAGTAGAGGACTTAAGGGCATTCACAACTTGCATAAACCCAAACCTCCCATATATAACTTGCTGGCAAGTCACACATTCCAGGACTTTAGCTGTGAGTTTTATTTGTTTTATTTTTTTTATATATTTTATTGATTTTTTACAGAGAGGACGGGAGAGGGACAGAGAGCTAGAAACATCGATGAGAGAGAAACATCGACCAGCTGCCTCCTGCACACCCCCTACACCGGGATGTGCCCGCAACCAAGGTACATGCCTTTGACCGGAATCGAACCTGGGACCTTTGATTCCGCAGACTGACGCTCTATCCACTGAGCCAAACCGGTTTTGGCTAGCTGTGAGTTTTAGCTTTAAGTTGAACTGTCATACCTTACCTTGAACTGACATCTATCTTACAGGATATTTCTTGACATGAACACAGGTTGGCAGGATGGCATGTGATGTGGCATTGTTTTCACTTGGCTAGCCCCTGATTTTTAATGCGTGGGTTATATTTTACTCCCAAAGCAAAATTCTGCAGCATCTCTGGAATACTACCTGAAAATCTGGGGGTGCCATGTCGAAGAAACGCAAATGGGATGATGACTATGTTCGTTACTGGTTCACCTGTACAACGGAGGCTGATGGAACGCAGCGCCCACAGTGTGTACTGTGTAACGCGGTCTTTTCCAATGCCGACCTCAGGCCATCAAAACTGTCCGACCATTTCAACCGACAGCATGGGGGGGTCGGCGGGCATGACCTCAGTAGCCTGAAGCAGATGCCCACACCATCTGACCAGAACCAAACCGCGAAAGCACGTGGAGCTGCATCTCCAGAGGATCCCTTATTACAAGCATCCTATCAGTTTGCGTATCTATGTGCCAAAGAGAAGAACCCTCATACGATCGCTGAAAAATTAGTGAAACCTTGCGCATTGGAAATAGCGCATATAGTCTTGGGACCCGATGCACAGAAGAAGCTTCAGCAGGTCCCCTTATCAGACGACGTGATCCATTCTAGGATTGACGAAATGAGCAAGGACATCTTACAGCAAGTTCTAGAAGATATCAAAGCCAGTCCTCTCCAAGTGGGTGTTCAGCTTGCGGAGACCACGGACATGGATGACTGCAGTCAGCTCATGGCATTTGTGCGCTACATGAAAGGAAGAGAGATCATAGAAGAGTTCCTGTTCTGTGAACCGCTGCAGTTGACCGCGAAAGGAAAAGATGTGTTCAGTCTCTTCAGAGACTTCTTTTTGAAGCATAAGATCGCCCTCGACGCATGTGGCTCTGTTTGTACTGACGGTGCCTCGTCTATGTTAGGAGAAAACTCAGAGTTTGTCGCTTGCGTGAAAAAAGAAGTACCTCATATTGTGATCACACACTGCCTGCTGAACCCTCACGAACTCGTCACAAAGACGCTGCCCACCACGCTGAGGGATGCTCTGCTTACTGTTGTGAGGGTAATAAATTTCATCAAAGGGCGGGCGCCGAATCATCGCCTGTTTCAGGCTTTCTTTGAAGAGATTGGAATCGAGTACAACGTCCTCCTTTTCCACACGGAAATGAGGTGGCTTTCCCGGGGCCAAATACTCACTCATATTTTTGAGATGCACGAGGAAATAAACCAGTTTCTTCACCACCAAAGCAGTAATTTAGTGAATGGCTTTGAAAACAAAGAGTTTAAGATCCACCTCGCCTACCTTGCAGATTTATTCAAACACCTGAATGAACTTAGCGCATCCATGCAAAGGACGGGGATGAATACGGTATCCGCTAGAGAGAAGTTATCTGCTTTTGTTAGGAAGTTTCCATTCTGGCTGAAGCGCATTGAGAAAAGGAATTTTACCAACTTTCCTTTTCTTGAGGAAATAATAGTTTCGGAGGATGAAGCAGGAAGCATTGCAGCTGAAATGACGCTGCACCTGCAACTGCTGAGCAGCTCCTTCCGTGGATATTTTTCCGTGGGAGATCTTGATGAAGCGAGTAAGTGGATATTGGATCCATTTCTTTTTAACCTGGATTTTGTCGATGATGGTTATTTAATGAAAAATGACCTTACTGAATTACGAGCTAGTGGCCAAATGTTAATGGAATTTGAGACAATGAAGCTTGAGGATTTCTGGTGTGCTCAATTCACAGTGTTTCCAAACCTGGCAAAGACAGCTCTAGAAATCCTTATACCATTTGCCTCAACCTACCTTTGTGAACTGGGATTTTCGACACTTTTACATTTTAAAGCAAAGTCCAGAAGCAGCTTTACTATGAGTGATGACATCCGTGTGGCTATTTCAAAAAAAGTTCCTCGTTTCTCAGACATCATTGAACAAAAGCTACAGCTACAGCGGAAGTCACTGTAAACTGCTCTGCTTTTTTAATGTATAAGTTTTAATATATTCTTAATTCCACTGTAAAATTAAGCTACCAATTCTGTCTCTTTCCTTTTATGGTATACCGAATCCTATGATTAAAAAAATTTTTTTAGCATCTTTAACTTTTAATTTTCGCATGAATCATGTGAAAATATGTTTTAATAAGAAGAATGCAAGCAGCAGAAAGGATGTAAGTACCACTACCTAGTTGATACATAGGATTCTTCTAAGTATCTGTCTAACCTGTTGATGTGATACATTAGGAAAAACACCACGCACTAGAATATCCAGCTAAATGGTGCAGCATTCTAAGGAATGGAGCCGAGAAAAAAAAGAGAAGACCTCCCATAAGAGTGAAAATCAAAGGACAAAATGACAGACTGTCTTCCCGTGTCTGTGAGGGTTGTTACAGGCAAGTTAATGAAATCAGAAGATGAGTATGAAATGTCCTAGTGCAGTGGTCGGCAAACCGCAGCTCTCGAGCCACATGCGACTCTTTGGCCCCTTGAGTGTGGCTCTTCCACAAAATACCATGTGCGGGCGCGCTCGTAGAGTATGATTGAAATTTCATGGCCCATGTGCAGAAGTCACTTTTCGGCCTGGGCATTAGAAGTGGCGTTAGAATATTCAAGGGGCCAAAGAGCCGCATGTGGCTCTCGAGCCGCAATTTGCCAACCACTGTTCTAGTGGGAGAAAGGATGATTCTAGTTTGTATAGTATTTATTTTTAAATGTACTCTTTGGAGTTAGTCTCACAGTGTCCAATCCTCTAGCTACCATGCTCTAAATGTGACATTAATAAATATCCTAATATCCTGTTAGTCAATATTTGTCTACTTTTAAGTTGCATCAGGACTCCAAGTCAAGGAGGCTGCTAAAAAGGCAATCCCAAAGCCTTACGCTAGAGATTCTGATTTAGCAGGTCTGGGATATAAGCAAGGATCCTCATTCTTAACCAGCTTTCCAGATATTCTGTGATGGAGTTGTTGGTCATCTGGCCTCATCTTATTTCTTTTACACTTATTTTTCCTTTATCCCAGTTTTCTCTTTTGTTTTATATCTTCATATATTTTCCTAACATAGTTTAAAACTTTTTTAAAAATATATTAATTTTTTTACAGAGAGGAAAGGAGAGGGATAGAGAGTTAAAAACATCGATGAGAGAGAAACATAGCTTCAGCTGCCTCTTGCACACTCCCTACTGGGGATGTGTCTGCAATCAAGGTACATGCCCTTGACCAGAATGGAACCTGGGACCCTTGAGTTTGTAGGCCGACACTCTATCCACTGAGCCAAACCGGTTAGGGCTAGATTAAAACTTTTAAATGGATCAGAATATAAATAATAAACTGGCATGAAGACATTATAGTAATTAAGGACCAACAAAAAGTTAGCCCTACAAAGAGTTTAAGTTGATGTACTCTTTCTAAATGATAATTTGGCAAAATATATTTTAATTTAAGTAAATTTACATTTTTATTTCAAACCTATAGTGTTTTATCAAAGTACTGGATGCTCAAGGCTCAGGAAAAAAACGAGTCCTCTAATGAAAAGCTGTAGTCGGCCCTGGTTGGTGTTGCTAAGAGGTGTCAGCCTGTACACGGAAGGGTCATGGGTTGGATTCCTGGTCAAGGTCAGGTACCTGGGTTTCGGGTTCGATAGGAGAGTGGGAGGCAATCAATGTTTCTCTCTCCCTCTCCCCCACCTTCCACTCTCTAAAAAAGTGGAGGAAAAATATCTTTGAGTGAGGATTAACAAAACAAAAAAATAGAAAGAAAAGCCTCAGTCTCCTTCCCACCCAGTTGCCTTAACCATCTCTGCTTTACCTTCCTGTGGTTCCACCCATATAGCTAAGAAATATCTTTATATCAAACACATATGCCAGTTTTGACTTACCAGTTTTAGAATTTATATATTGACTCCTCTAGATAATAGGTAAGGATTGAATTTCTAAAGCATCCATCTCCTCTCCTGCTACTCTTAATTTTTTATTATTATTATGACACTAATTTTAGTTCCTCTATGATTATTCATAGCTCTTTGAAGATTTTTCCCTCTAGGGATTTATCGCATGGGGATAAAGACTTCCACAAAGTTTTATTTATGAGGTGGGTGATCACAGCATTTTATAATAGTGAAAACTTGGGGGGAGGGGAGAAGTAGAAGGGAATGGAATGTTACTACCACTTGAAAATTGTAAATTTATATTGTCTACACAAAACTAAACATTATCACCATTCGTCAAAATACTTGTGTCAATAAATACATGCCTTCTTTCATTTTAAAATGTAGTTACAAAGTTTGTCTTTATTTTTCCTAGTATAATCTAATGTCAAAAAACAGTTGGGAAAATTTCCAAAGGTAATAAAGGAAAAAATCTGAATGAGTATGTATAATGCTTGATATGTTGGCATGAAGAGGCTGGCTCTGGAAGTGTGAAAACTGAACATTTAAAACAATTAGTTTCTAATGCAGCTGAAACTAATGCTCGTGTCAGGGTGAAGAACCACTGCAGAGATGACACAGCAAGAGGAAGCTGCAGAGGAAGAAGCAAGTCCTTCCCTACCCCTCCCTCTGGATTTACACTGCCTCTCTTGCATCTCTTATTTACATAGCCTTACAGAAATCTAGGTGATGAAGAAATGTACTCAATGGGATTATAATCCCAGCATCTCAAAGCGGATTATAGAAATTATAGAAGGATGGATTTGAAGATGAAAGACAATAATTTAACCAGCACATTCTACGCCTTTGGCTATTTTAGCATCCATTCAGCCCTTTCTATCCATATTTGAATTTCTGTACAATAAACATAACTTTGGGGAGGGGTGTTAAGGTGTAACTATTCTTTGTACAAATGAGGAGACACAAAGTCTCATTCAAATTTAGTAGCAGTCCCATTAATCTCTTGCTTAAAAACCAGCCCCATCAACCAAGTTTGTTTGTTTGGGGGGGATGAAGGTGGCAGGTATAGAGGAGGTCTCTAGGTATGAATCACCTCTCTGTTAAAATAAACAATGATAACATACTGGTACAAACCACCCTGAAATTCTTTGGAAACTTGGTTATAAAACAACACTATTCATCAGGACGTGTCATGTCTTAACCAGGCCAATTTCAGACCCCCTGACATTCAATCTGTCATTCAAACAAGACCAGGTTTTTCTGGGTGATGAAGTACATGACAAGACCAATAAGCTACACAGGAAACAATTCGTTTCCACACCCTGTTATAGAATAAATGTGTCCACCCTAAAATTCATATGATAAAACCGTAGCCCCCAACATGATGGTATTTTGAGGTGGGGCCTTTGGAAGGTAATCAGGGTGAGAGTAAGCCATGAGGATGGGACCCTGGCTGGATGAGATGCGTACCTTCATTAGAGACAACAGAGAGCTTGCTGTCTCTGGAGTACAGGGGAGGTCATCCGAACACAGAGAGAGATGGAGACCACTTACAAGTCAAGAGAAGAGGCGTCAGAGTGAAAGCTACCTTGCCATACCTTGATCTTGGGTTTCCCAGCTTCTAGAACTATGGAAAATAATGTTTACTCAGTCTGTGTATTTTGTTATGGCACTCTAAGCAGAATAGCACACACTCCTCTGCAAATCCTTGATGAGGTGCGATTGGTACATGATGCGTGACAGTTAATAAGGCTGGCAGAAGTACTAAAAGCAATCCTTATCCAGATTATGTCTTTTCCAGTGAGAGTGAATTGCTGCCCATTCCCTGATAGAAGGGGTAGAACACAATTAGCCTGCTACCAAGTGCCCATATCAGGGCTCAGTGTTGGTCTCTGCTCTCTGCTGTTAGCAGGTCAGTCTTGGTGAGGAGAAGTCCGTGTTGATGACCCTGTGAGTAAGCCTCCATCCTTGCCAACATGACCACTCTTTACAGGGGCCTGCTGAACAATCATTAGGAATGTTGGAGAGAGACTACCCTGTTTCCCCGAAAATAAGACAGTGTCTTATATTAATTTTTGCTCCCAAAGATGCGCTAGGTCTTATTTTCAGGTGATGTATTATGTTTCCATGAAGTAGATCTTATTTTCGGAGGATGTCTTATTTTCGGGGAAACACGGTAATAACTATATCACCCTGTCCTCACAATTATTGAGAGCCTCCTCTGTTAATTTAGGTTCAGCAAAGCCATCAGAAAGTTCCCAAGCCAAAGTCAGCTGTCACAGGAGACCCACATGTGCCTTAGTATTCCTGCCACTCGGTTATTTGCTGGGAGCAGTCCAGGCACAGTGATGAGTTTCAGAGTGCAGAATCTGCCGGGACTCATGGGTAATTATATTCCCTATAGCTGTATGCCTGCACAGTACATTCTCATGAATGCACAGTGCCCTGTGAGCATTCACCTGGAGCGCAATAATCTTCCATCCTCTGCCTATTCTGCAAGGTCCACCCACATACCTCACCCCAGACCTTCTTGTCCCTTCTCTTCTAAATACATTTCAAGTCCCTGGCCATTCATTAAGCTATTAGTAACTGCCTTTGAATATGGGAGTTTAGATTGGTACTCCTGGGTAGCATTCAGTTCAGTAGACAACCAAATTCACTGCCCAAAATTCTGCTCCCACTTAAGATTTCCCTTCATTCTGATCTTTCAGAAACACCTAATTTCGGTTGTAAAGCTGTAGCAGTTTGGGCAAAAAACCAGCTGGTGTTAGCTTATTGGGTGAACTGAACTGAAAACCAGGCCTAAGTTGCTTTGTTCTCGTCAGCTGCTCATACAGACCTCTCCATGCAGCCAGAGTTACAGACTGAGAAGAAGGAAGATTTAGGTGTTAGAGCAGTTGGGCCAGCTACTCAGGCAACCCGTTTGTGCCTTCCTGACCTGCTTGTTCTCTATCCCTTGAATACCATTTTGACTTGATGACAGATGGTTGCTGTGCACACTCCACAATTCATGGCTTGCTGGGCCACACTGCACCCAGACCCACTGAGCCATTTCTCGAAAGACAGTAGTTATCTTCAGAAGAGGGGATGATTTGCTCCAAAACCCTAGAGGCCCATGCTTCGATTATCCTTTGTCAGAGGCTCCATGCAGAATTCAGGTGGCATTGTGCCTGTAGGGGCTTCAGTCTCAAGCAGCAAAGTAGCTGGCAGCACAGCATGGACTCCCTGCAAGGCCTTCCCTCCACTCAGGACTGAAAGTGGGTCAGAGTGACACGTGGAAGTGTGAGAAGTGCTGCCTCCAAAAAGGCCCACCAGGCATTATGCCTCTGTTGTAGTATGTGATGCAAGGAACGGCAACTTGTTCTTTCATCAACTATTGCAACATGCTCCAGACCACTGGCCCAGCAGAAACGCCGCCCAGGTGGGTGAGTCCCCGAGTTTGTATGGAGTCTATCTCCCATGCTCTGACTCACATGCATTTTCCTCAGGCATTTAAAATACTTGCTACTGCCAAACCGGTTTGGCTCAATGGTAGAGCGTTGGCCTGCGGACTGAAGGGTCCCGGGTTCGATTCCGGTCAAGGGCATGTACATTGGTTGCGGGCACATCCCCGGTGGGGGGGGTGCAAGAGGCAGCTGGTCGATGTTTCTCTCTCATCGACGTTTCTAGCTCTCTATTTCTCTCCCTTCCTCTCTGTAAAATATCAATAAAATATATTTTTTTTAAAATAAAAATAAAAATAAAATACTTGCTACTGCCTTCTTATCAGAACTAATCTTCATGTCATCAGTGAAGTGGACCAGTCTGAGGTACTGTGAAAGGTTGTAATGATCGAGAGTACATTCTGGCAGAGTACATTCTGGCAGACTGTGAATTTGTTCCCTTAGAATATGCTGGATCTGCCATAACCGTTTTTGATTCAGTGGATGGAGCATCGGCCTGCAGACTAGGGGGTCCCAGGTTCGATTCTGGTCAGGGGCATGTATCTTAATTGCAGGTACATCCCCAGTGGAGGGTGTGCAGGAGGCAGCTGATCGATGTTTCTCTCTCGTTGATGTTTCTAACTCTATCCTTCTCCCTTCCTCTCTGTAAGAAGTCAATAAAATATATTAAAATAAAATAAGAATATGCTGGATCTGACCCTACTTATGGGTCTAGTGGCAACAAGGATTAAGGGTAGGTCTTAAGAAGTAAAGGCATCTCCTTGAAAGGCACCTGCCTCAGGTGAGGTTATTACAGGGACTCCAAGCAAAGGAAGCTTAATCTCAGACACGAGAGGTGAAGGTAAGGAAGGCTCAGAGTGATTTAGGGCAGCGGTCGCCAGCCAGTGGGCCGTGGGCCACTGGTGTCCGTGAAGTCTGAAAGGTTGGCGATGGCTGATTAAGGGTAAAGATTTTCAGCTTCATGAGAGGCCATGCAGATGTCTTCATACCTTCCCAACCCTCATTCCAACTTCCACGGAAAGTTGTAAGCAGTGAATTCAATTTACATTTTATCTGCAACTCTCACAATTAAATATATCTGAATTTGTTGGGTTTTTTAAAATATTTTTTACTGATTTCAGAAGGAAGAGAGTTAGAAACATCGATAATGAGAGAGAATCATTGCTTGGCTACCTCCTGCTCACCCCACACTGGGGACTGAGCCTACAACCTGGCATGTGCCCTGACCAGGAATTGATCTGTGATCTGGTTCATAAGTTGATGCTCAACCACTGAGCACACTGGTTGGGCTGTCTCTGAATTTGCAGCTACAGGAGATTTGAGATACCGTATTTTTCCGTGTATAAGATGCCCCTATGTATAAGACACCCCCACTTTCCAACCCAAAATTAAGAAACCAATGTTTCAAACATTTTGTTGGTTTTCCTCTTAAGGCCGCCGCCGCCGCCTCCTCCTCCTCCTCCTCCTCCTCCTCCTCCTCCTCCTCCTCCTTCTTCTTCTTCTTTAGCATCTTAAGGAGTTGTTCTTCCTGTTTTCTCCACTGTCTGATCACACACTCAGTGGGAGGAGGTCCATATTGTCTCTCTGCAGCTCTATTTCCATGCTCTTTTGCATAGCAGATTATATTCAATTTGAATCTTGCAGAGTAAGATAATTGCTTACTGGTTACTTGTCTTATTTTTTGACATCTTTAAGGGCTCAGAACACTCAGTTCCCTGTTGCATCTGCACGCTTTCCACTTCCACGTCCAATTACGGCATCAGCTGTTGTCAGTAACAGTAAGGCTGGTGACCAGAGGAGGCCTGTCTGACAAGGTATGGGCAGCTACGCACCCACGTGGCTCCCTCCTCAGCTGACTTTGTGTGTAAGATGCCCCTCCATTTTCAGTCTAACGATTTTAGAGGAAAAAAAATAGCATCTTATACACAGAAAAATACAGTACTTCCAGGACTCCCCTCCTCCATAGAATCTCTCTAGTTCTCTGAGTGGGACTTGAGCTGAGATATTAGAGAGCTGAGTGTGTCCTTTTCTCTCTGTATGCACACCAGGGCAGTCAGAAGGAGCCACCTGCCCCAGACCTTGTAGTCATCATTGCTCCCAGCAGCCACTTGGTCCCTCAGGGCACCTTCTTCAGTGATTAATCAGCGCCACTCCATGCCACTGGATACCACATTTCATTTCCGTGACAAGGAGCTCACATTGCATTCGAGTCTAAAGACAAACCCTGAGCAAACGTCATCTTTGAGGATCTGCTTCCCGAGACTCCTGATCAGTTAAGGTTCAGTCAGGAGACACAAACTTCTCTAGTCACAACAGCTAGCAGATAAAACATTTCTTCCTAGCCGCTAGCTAAATTTCACTTCTTCAGTTTCATCATGCCTCCTTTCTCAGTCTGGGATTTCTGCTTTCCTTCTAAGCCAAAAGGCAGGGTTAGACCCTTTATTTCTAATATTTCCTCCTGAGACGAGGCTGGGAAAGCCCTGGTTTCTCCACTCATCGTGAGACTGACTGTTCTAAGCTTGATTCTCGAAAGCAGGAGCCCCCAGCCCTTCTCAGTGGGACTTTTCCTCAAATCCAGCGCCTGTTCCTTTCGGATCCTCACAGCTGAGTTGTGAAGCCTCATCAAGAACGTATTGCATCAGATCCCAAAAGGGGGCCTCCCCAACTGAGGCCCTTCAGTCACATCTGGAAATGAGCTGGGTCTTTTCTGGGTCACTTCCCGTTGAATGTGAATCATGTCTATTTTGGTCTGACTTCGTTTGTACTGGGGCTCTAGCTGGCTCAGGGCTTTAACTCTCGTGAAACCTTAGACCAGAAAAGCCTCTCAGAACTCCCCGGTTCTTCTTTTTCTTCCCAGGAAAACTGCTCTGCCCACCTAACTATGCCCTAGAACAGGGGTGGGCAAACTTTTTGACCCGAGGGCCACCATGGGTCCTTAAACTGGACCGGAAGGCCGGAACAAAAGCAACCTGACCACGCTGGCACTCTCATCTTGGGCTGCTGGTGAAGGAGCGGAGGGGAGAGCAAGAGAACCCTCCGCTCTTTCAGCTCCGCAGGCCGGATAGAACAGCCGAACGGGCCGGATCCGGCCCGCGGGCCGTAGTTTGCCCACGGCTGCCCTAGAAGGAACCTGTGGCGGGCCAGATCCGCACTCACAGCCCAACTCTGCCCCCCACTCCCTGGGAAGACGGCCCGCCTCTGTGCCTTGGTCCCTTCAGCTGGACAATGGGAGAAATATCTGTCCCAAGCCTGGAAGATTGGAACAGCCTGCTCTTTGAAACGTGTGTGTTTTAAATGCAGGTATATAATTACCAGTTGAGGGTTTGTGATTGTTAACTCTCCAAACTCTGCCGTATCCCCAGGCCCAGCTTACCCATAGGAGCAAAGGGAGAATTTCCAAGAAATGGAAACAGCACGTACTTTGTTTTAATCCTCACCTGAGGATATTGGGGGTTTTCTTGATTGATTTTTAGAAAAAGAGAGAAAGAGACACTTTTAAAAAAATTTATTGAGGGTATGGGTGTCCATAATTAATAGACTTTCATGGTTTTTAAAAAAATAAACTGTTCCAAAAGTCATACAGTGAAAAATATTTCCCTCTTACCTCTGTTTTCCAGTCCCCAGAGACAGTGTCTTTTTTTTTAATATATATATTTTATTGATTTTTTTACAGAGAGAAAGAGAGAGGGATAGAGAGTTAGAAACATCGATGAGAGAGAATCATTGATCAGCTGCCTCTTGCACACCCCCTACTAGGGATGTGCCTGCAACCAAGGTACATGCCCTTGACTGGAATCGACCCCAGGACCTTTCAGTCCGCTGACCGACATTCTATCCACTGAGCCAAACCGGTTTCGGCGAGACAGTGTCTTGTATCATGGTTTTTTATACATCCTTCTGGAGCTTGATTATACTCCTACATCCACGTGTTTGTGTGTTTTCCTCTCCTCCTCTTTATGTAACCCGCATGGTAGAAAATGAAGCACACTGCTTTCTCACTATCTTGGAGATAATTCCATAATAGTACATAGAGGTCTGCCTCTAATACTTAATCAGTCCCCTGTTGCTGGGCATTTTGATTGTTTACAGCCTTTTATCAGTTCAAACAAGGTTGCCAAGTCATCCTCATATTCCCAGGATAAGTTACTGGAAATAAAACAGCTATGTCAAAAATAAATCGTGTATGTTTTCATTTTTATAAATTTGCAAAGCTTTCCTCGCAGTTCAGCTGTCATCTTGCTGCATTCTGAGTGACAACATTCACTCCAACATCAGCCTCTCTGTGGGATGGCAGCGAGTCCTCTCCACGGACAGCTGTCCCCAGTACGGCGGCATTAGAGACTGCGCCTGGGAGAATCTCACACTGGAGAGCCCCCCAGCCCCACAGCCCCTGGAGGAAAGTAAATATTGACAGCGTGGGTTGTGGCCATTAGCTGTTGGGAATAATTCAACAACCCATTTAAACACGCTTTTATACCAAAATCAGAGTAAAGAAGGGGTTGAAAAAAGGCTAACAGGAAGGTCTACATTTATTGTAAAAAAATATTACATAGGTCCTTCTTTATATATATATATATATTTTATTATTATTTATTTTTTTTTTACAGAGAGGAAGGGAGAGGGATAGAGAGTTAGAAACATCGATGAGAGAGAATTATCAATCAGCTGCCTCCTGCACACCTACTGGGGATGTGCCCGCAAACCAAGTACATGCCCTTGACGGGAATCGAACCCAGGACCTTTCAGTCCACAGGCTGATGCTCTGTCCACTGAGCCAAACCGGTTTCGGCACATAGGTCCTTCTTTTTCCTCTTCCAGCCCACTCCTATCCACTCCCCAATAACCCCCCCTCCGGCCCTCACCACCCCATTGTCTGTGTCCACGTGTTATGCTTCCCATCCACGCTCCCCTGCCTTCCCTCTGAGGTTCAACAGTCGGAAACTCCTACATTTTAATAATGGATGCAAGACGAAATGATCTTGGGCTTTATCTTGACTCCACAAGTCACTGAAGGGCCCTGGACCTTTGTCCCTGTGTGTGAAATGAAGACTACAGACCAAGTTATCTCCCAGGACCCTCCTGCTCTGAGATGCTGAGGATTCAGGTGGAGGGAAGGTCAGGGGCACTTGTCCTCCCAACCTCACTGTATTCAAAAAGCAAGAGATGTTGCCAATCAGTACATTATTCCTATCTAAACCGGTGGCACGGTTGGGCGGGCATTTAGACAGTGGTGAGCTGGTGAACAGGCGGAGGACTGCGTTGGGGGGAAGACAGCCTTGATTTGCAACATTTGCTGATTTGTAACAAAACTGGAAAACCATCCACCCCTCATTCTCCTGTTTACTCGGCCAGGAAACATTTATTAAATGCTTGCTGGGTGCCAAGTGTGGCACCACTGCCTTTTCCTATACTTTTCATTAACCATTTTCTTACCAGCAAGAAAGAGCAGGCCAGAAATTCCAAGTGGAGCCCTCAGGGTAGCACATGGAGATTCCTAGAACTGGGCCAGAGAGGTGGTGAGGCCAGCAAAGCCTTTTCTTCTGGGGGAGGAAGGAGGTGAGGGCTGAGAGGCAGGGGCACCTGCGCACACTGTTATGTGTGCGCACACTCACATCTGGACAAAATCCACCCCAAGGCACACATACATAAAACACACCGAAGGAGCCACTGCACAAACGGGTGCCCACAGATACCGTGCACATGCATACTGGTACGTGGTTATGCATACTCATATACACATTAAGCACGTTCCCAACGCACAGATGTCCAGACACTACTGTGCACACCCAGCAACTGATATTCACACCGGTTGCACACCAGGCTGCAGGAGTAGACATGTGCATACATATGCACTCACCCATGCACACACACACACTCGCGATTCTCACTCCCACGTACACGCACAGTCCGTTCACAGAGAAGTGTACTCCATTGTAAGCGTCAAGCCCGCGCGCGCGCGCACCCTCACAGCCACAGCGATGCCAGGCACCAGACACATGCCCACAGGCTTGCAAACGCCCGGTAGCAACCACTTCGGTGCACGTAAACCTCCAAACACTCCGACAGGCTCTACACACGGAGAGATGAGAGATGCAGCGGGACCCCCAAGAGGCCACCAGCGCTTCCAAGTTTTTCCAGACCAGCTCGGCAGGGAGAGCCCACGTGACCGGGAAGGCGCTCCCGGTGACGGTGACGGGATGGGAAAAGTATGCTGGGCGGGCGGGCGGGCCGGCTGCCGTGGCCGCGGGCGGCGGGCGGCGGAGGCGGGGCGCGGAGCGAGGCCGACAGCCTGGTGGCTCCGGAGGCTCCCGGACGCGGGGCGGCGAGGGTGAGTGTCCCCCGGCGGCCCACTCCCCGGGGAAGAGGAAGGGAGGATGCGTGGGGCGGGGCCGGGGTGGGAGACGGCGGGAGTGGGAGGACCGCGAACGCCCCTCTTTGCAGGCCGGGCAGCCCTCGGATTCCACCTCTAGACCTCCACCCGCGGGAGTACATTTGGGTGAATGCACCTTTCCTGAGCGCGCACCGGGCGCTCCGGGCTCACCTGTGATGGTTTTACACCTCTCCCGCTCACCCAGCGCCCATCCCGCGCCAGGCCCGGCCCGCCCCCCGCAGCAAGCTGTGCCATTTCCATGGCAACAGCTTACCTGCCTCTGCAGGGGAGGAACTGGGCTCGGGCTCGGAGAGGTTAATGGCTTGCTCTGGGCTGGGCACCTGGTACCTGGTGGCAAAGGGATTCGAGCCCCGGTGACTCTGAGTCCAGTACCCGAGCTGACAATCCTAGCCAACATTCATCGAGTGGGTTACCTCATTTACTCTTTACAGCATGTAATTAAGTACATATTACACAGGCCCGCAAACTAAGCTCAAAAGGCACTAAGCGGCAAGCTGAGATTTGCACCCAGTTCTAAACAACTCTTGTCACTCTCCATGAACCCCAGACTTTGTTCTTCTTTCTCCATCCCCATCGCCACTGTCCCCATGGTGGACTGGAGGCAGCTGAATGTCTCATCCGCCTCCTATCCCCCCTTCTCCCACCCCAGGCCTCTCCCCTAACACCGTGGGTGCTTTGCACAACCTCAGTGTGGTCCTCCTCCTCTGTTCTCTTACAACAAAACTGCCCAGAGCCTTCAAGAGTCCCTTCCTTAAACTGGCCATCTCCCAGAGACCCCCCACCCCTCCAAATCCCTGCCACGCTAAGCCAGTAGCAATAGCGTCAACAGTGTCCTGTATATGTCAAGCCAAGGCTGGTCTCAGCGCTGTTTGAAGTCTGTCCTCTCCCATTCTCCTTTTCCACACCCCCACGGTTCTCCTCTGACTTACTCTGTTATCTGGCCATTATATCCATCAGACCCTCTCTCAGCTGTCAACCATCAGAGCATCCACACTTTCAGAACGTCACTCCTGTCCCTCCTTCCTACTCCTCAAGTGCAGCACACTCTGTTTCTTCTCATAGTCTGACTTCCCCCAGCCCCCAGCTGGGACACCAGTCTTGGCTGCCTTCTAATCCTTCAGCGTTAGGATTACCTTTGGTTTTAAATGACATACAACTAACAATGTTCATCGTAACAAATTCAGACACTTCAAAAAGGTAGAAGGTGGCCCTAACCGGTGTGGCTCAGTGGATAGAGCGTCGGCCTGCGGACTGAAAGGTCCCAGGTTCGATTCCAGTCAAGGGCATGTACCTTGGTTGCGGGCACCTCCCCAGTGGGAGGTGTGCAGGAGGCAGCTGATCGATGTTTCTAACTATCTCTCTCCCTTCCTCTCTGTAAAAAATCAATAAAATATATATATTTAAAAAGGTAGAAAGTGAAAAGTAAAAGCCCATATGCCTCCCGATTCTGAAAATAACCCCTTTAAACAAAATGGTGTGTCCTTTTGGAAATTTCATATACCTATATACTTGAGTGTCTACCTTTTTTTAACTCAAAGTTAAGCATGCTTTACATTCCATGCTGCAAGTTGCCTTTTTCACTCTGTACAGCTTGGTCACCTCTCCACATCTGCAGACACGGACTCACTTTGTTTTTGCATGTCTTGGTGTGTCATTGTACCAAGGAATTGGATTTTGGTTCGCAAGTCTGGGGTCATCATTGAAGCTACTCTCCCTCCATTCAGCAAATCCCCCCATAAGTTACTTCTTTCTCTACAAGTCCCTGCCTTCCTCCCTGTCTTGCTGTTCTTTCTTTCATCCTCGTCTGCTGAGTGGACGCAGAAGACCGGACCTTCTTCTCCACCGTCCCAGTCTCTGATGGTCCCGAATGCAGACCGCGGGTAATGGAGTGCATACATACACTCACAGCTTCCCGCACGCCCCCTCAGGAGGGCCTGCCCCCTGGCTTTGCCTCTGTGAGGGGAGCTCCTGTAGAAATTTGATTTCTGTTCCTCAAGGTCTAGTCTGCGTGGACTGTGGAAAGGAATTCTATGCTGAAGCTTTTCTCAAGGAATCAATTCTCCATTGGATTTGTGCATTCCTGTAGACGGCTTATTTAGAGAGCTGCCGTGGGAAGGTTCATGTTCATGGGCTCTGTGCCCTGGGCCCCGGCACCAGGCCTGGCTTCCATCCAGCTTTGACCGGGAAAAAATTTCTTCCTTCCTTCCTTCCTTCCTTCTTCCTTCCTTCCTTCCTTCCTTCCTTCCTTCCTTCCTTCCTTCCTTCCTTTCTTTTGCTTTCCTTTCTCTTTTGCCACATGGGGATGATAGTATTGGCCTCTTAGAACTGTGGGAGGTTAAAGGAGAAAGTGAACGTCAAAGCTTTGAAATAAGATACATGGAGAATTCTCTTTTCCTCTAGATCAGGGGTTGCAAACTCATACCAACTGGGGCTGTGCATTCTAACCTCCTGTTGTATCTCTCCTTGTTCTCACACATTAATTTTTTAAAATATATTTTATTGATTTTTACAGAGAGGAAGAGAGAGGGATAGAGTGTTAGAAACATCGATGAATCACCAATCAGCTGCCTCTTGCACACCCCCTACTGGGGATGTGCCCGCAACCAATGTACATACCCTTGACGGAAATCGAACCCCGGACCTTTCAGTCCGCAGGCCAACGCTCTATCCATTGAGCCAAACTGGTTTCGGCACACATTATTATTATATCCCAATAACACTACTGTCACTGAGTACTTTCTGTGAACTGGTTACTGTATTATCTCATTTAATATTCATAATTACTCTATGAGGGAGGCACAGGCCATCAAATTACTCAGGGAGACATTCCTCAAGACCTCATATTATTCAAACTGGCGTAATTCAAAACTCCCCGGCGAAAGAAGGATGACAGTGCCTCCGTTTGCCGGTTAGTATAGGGCTATCCTGAGGCTGTAGCATAAGCACAGTGTACAATGTAACTCCTGCTGCCTTGCGAGGTCCTTGACAAACTTTCACACATGAATTGAACCACAAATATATTTCTATCATGCAATTTCAAATTCAAATAATTCAAATATGACCATGCAGTATTGTTTTCTTCCATTTTACAGACAAGGAAACTGAGGCTCAGAGATAGCAGAGGTCAAATAGCTAGAAAATTATTCCTAACTTCTTAACCACCAGACCAGCTCTGTGCTTCTTAAAGGCCAGATCTTTAAAGTTACTTCGATTGTCTGTCAGGGCCTGACCAGAAGTGACTGCATGGAGACCAGCAAGCACAGGGAAGTCAAAGAAAACCTAGCCTTTTCCCCCAATTCTTCGGAGTTCAGACTTCGTTCCTCTCCCTCAGTTCCCAGATCTCCAAGCGTGGTCCCTTATGCCATTCCAAGGAACCGCCTACCCCCATTTCCTTTCCCTGTCTTCAGTGCAGTGCTGGCTGCCCTTTGAGAGAGAACCAGCTACAAAGAGAAAGGAGGAGCAAGGCTTACTCCCTCTCCTGCCTAGAGCCTGGTCATACAGGTGTGCCAGGCTGGATCCTCATTAGAACAGGACCCTGTGCCCTACAAAAGCAGCAACCACATCTTTTCATCCCAGTGTCTGGCCTGAAAGGCAATAAAAATAGGTGACGCCATTGACTGGGCAGCCTTGCCAAGCCATGGTGCCAAGCACCAGCGTGCATGACGTCTCGTTGGCCTTCTGTCACTTGAAGAGCTAAGCACTAACACAGCCATGGGCAAACTACGGCCCGCAGGCTGGATCCAGCCCGTTCGGCTGTTCTAAACTATTGAAATTAAAATTTAAAAAAAGACCATACCCTTTTATGTAATGATGTTTACTTTGAATTTATATTAGTTCACACAAACACTCCATCCATGCTTTTGTTCCGGCCCTCCGGTCCAGTTTAAGAACCCATTGTGGCCCTAGAGTCAAAAAGTTTGCCCACCCCTGCACTAACCCATCGATCCACCTGTCTTTATTAATCACCTGTCACAGGTGGCTCACAGGTGTGTGGGGCCAGGGCAGGGGCCCCACAACTTCCGTCAGCATGGAATGGCTGGGCAGGAACGAAGGCCAAGCCTCACTAGGATGTTCTTTTGGTAGCAACCAACAGAAGCATTATTCAAACCAGCTTAAGTGAAAATGGAGAATTTATTCTAAGACTACAGGGGCCTCCACCTGAAATGCCGTAGGACTCGTGGAGGAGGTCAGGACTGTTTTTCATTAGTTCAACTGCAGTTGGTGACAAAATCTTAAACAAGGTCTGAAGTTTTGTATCAGGTTTTACTTCCAACACCCATTGTCTTCTGTGTGTTTAGAAGGACAAGAAATAGTGAAATAAGAATAGGTGATGCTTTTATACCTCTTACCATATGCCAAGCCTTATTCTAGGAGCATTATAGCCTCATAACAACCTTCTAACGTAGCTACTGTCACTGCCATCCCCATTTTGGTGAGGACCAGGCTGAGGAAAGAGGATAAGTCATTTGAAAAAGGCCCCACAGCTAGTTGTGGGATTTCAACCCCAGCAGCTATGCTCAGAGCAGAGGCAGTAGCTGCCATGTGGCTGCCGGGCACTTGCAATGCGGTCAGTCTGGCCCCAGCCAGTTTGGCTCAGTGGATAGAACTTCCACTTGCAGACTAAAGGGTCCTGGGTTCTGTTCCAGTCAAGGGTACGTACCTCCGTTGCAAGCTTGATCCCTGGTCTGAGTGCATGTGGAAGGCAACCAATCGATGTGTCTCTCTCACATTAATGTTTCTCTCTCCCTCTCCCTCTACTCTCTCTAAAAATTAATGGAAAAAAATGTCCTTGGGTGAGGATTAACAAAAAATTTTAAAGTATTAATAAAAAAAAGTAATGTGGCCAGTCTGAATTAAGATGTGCTGCAGGTATAAAATACACACCAGGTTTCTAAGACTTAGTGCCAATTAAAGAATGTGAAATACCTCATTAATATTTTTACATTGATTACATGTTGAAATTGATGATGTCTGAGATATATTAGTCTACCCAACATATATTATTAAAATTAATTTCACCTACTTAAAAAAAAAAACCTTTTTAACATGCCTATCAGGCCTTTCAAAATGACATGTGACCTCATGTCATATGCCTGTTGGACAGCACTGTTCAAACACCGTCCCAGCCCTCTGATCTGCCGCTTGGAGGAGCTGGACACGGGGTCCTGAGCCACCTCGGGCCTCCTTCCCTCAGCTCACATCTGGCCCATCGGCTTCCTTCTTCTCCAGCTCACATCTGGCCCATCGGCTTCCTTCTTCTCACTCACTGCAGTGCTGGGCAGGTCCAAAGCTTGATGGCTTTGGCCTCAGCCCCCCGAAGCCTAACTCTGGCCTCACTGCACAGGACACAGGGCACAGGGCCCAAAGGGGTGGGATCCACGTCCTCTGTATCACATGCTGCGTTGGCTGGTTCCCAAGGATTTGGGGTGATAATACAGCGACCACCAAACCGACTGCTGGCGTGCTCTCGGGAGTGCCACTGGGACGAAGCCCGTGAGATCCTGGCTCCTGAGACCTCCACTAGGTCATGGTTTGGCCTTGGACCTCTTGTCTAGACTGAGCCAGAAATAGGGGTGGAAAGAGAGAAAACAAATATTTTCTGGGCCTTTTGACAAGCGAATCCCATGACTTCTAATGGTCTGCATTTTGACTCCGGATGCTGGAGTGTTACCAAACAGGCATCATGGTGGGGACCCCAGGGAAGGGGGTGTGGACGAGCGCTGTGTGAGCCTCTGCAGCAGCCCCTCTCCCCTCCACGCGGAAAAAATATCCGTGGGTGAGGGTCTCAGCTCTTCAAGCGGAGCTAGACAGGTTTGTTTCCAATTTGCTTCTTGGAATTCAGGGAGGGCATGGGGTGTTTGTCATTACGGAATCTGCACTCCCATTAAAGCCAATTTTTGGAACATTTCATCTGCAAGCAGGCTCCACCCCATTCCAACCTCCAGCCCTTCCTCGCCGCCCAGTTGGGTCAGATTAGGGTATGTATCCTCTCCTAATCACAACAAGGCCTCCTTGTGAAATATTCCGGGGGCGTAGGCAGGGGCACTAGTGTGAGGGCAGGCTGTGTGCTGTTAGTTCAGCTGCAGTTGGAGGCCACTACAATGTTAAACAGGCCCTACCTTTTGTATCACGTTTTGCTTTCAACGCCCATTATCTTGTTGGATTCCCAGAACAGCCCCATAAGGCAGACTGGGTGAGCGTTATTGTCTCCACTTGGCAGGTGAGGAGATGGAAGCCCAGATAAGAGGAGAGGGCTTTTCTACGGTCATGTGATCGTGAGTCACGGAGCTAGGACACGCACCCAGTCTTCCCAATCCAAGCCCAGTCATCTCCCTGGCCTTCCCCCAGTCGCCGAGGGCGGCTTTGTTACCCGCACGTTTACTGAAACCTTTGGATCCTGTTGCTCTTCATGTGAGTGACCGTGTCATCGGAGGCTGGCACAGCTGTGAGCTGAGCACCGGTTACCACCTGCGGCGGGCGCCGTGCCAGACTCTGGTGACATCACCCAGCAAGACGGGCAGGGCCTCTGGCAGTTAGCAAGCCAAGAAGCCAAGAAATCTCTAACCACAACCAGGATGGTCTGAGCAAATCAGCAGGGCAAGACTCTCCGAGGAGAGGTTATTGGGCCTGAGGCTTGGAGGAGGAGGCAGGATGCTCTCTGAGGGCTTCGGACAGAGGAGATTAGCAACAGGGGCATTTTAGGCAGCGTTCTCTCCAAGCACTGAGCATTTACTGCATCACACACCTCGAAAAAAGCTTTGGGGACATTGTCTCTTAATTCCTATTCCAACTCCACGCGGTAGGTAGGTATAGTATTATTTCTATTGGACAGTGGAGGACACTTAGTGGCTGATTCCTCGTGTCTCTTAACCACCCATGCGTCACAGCCTGATAACCAGCAGGTCAGTTGTATTCACGCGGAATTTACCCTCTCTGATCTGCAAGGTGAGATTATGCAGAACTCAGGCCTGGCAGCCTTGCTCAAGGCCCGGACGAGGGTCTCGGGAGTTTCTCCTGGTAGACCACGTTCCCATAGAGTTAGGGAAAGACAGACCGCCTTCTCATGTCAGTCTGGGTGGGGGGCCTTGGGAAGGAACTGGGGGATAGGGCGCCCTGAGGTTGGGGAAGTGGGAGAAGGAGGAAGGATGCTTCCCTGACAGCTCAGGCTGGGGCCCTTCGTGCCTGACGTTTTCCTAGAACATGTGTATTTATGAATCATTAGCTACTTGGCGGAGAGATGCGTTAAGGGACTGGGCAGATTACAACCAGACGGAAGAACTCCATCTGAGCCTAGCCCCTCACGATTCTGTCTGGGGTGTAACCGTGGACCACTTTTTCCCTCCCCTACTCAGCTCACCCCGGAAAGGAGCGTTTAGGAACTAAGATAATGTTTAAAAGATGAGGAAGGGCCAGAACTTCTCTGCAATCAGTTGAATGGATATTTATGGAGCCCCTGCTGTATGTACAATATCGGCATTCCCCTCCCCAGAGTGGGGGTGGGGGCCCTGTGCTGTGGGAGGTCAAAAGGAAGAAGGGACCGAAACCGGTTTGGCTCAGTGGTAGAGCGTTGGTCTGCGGACTGAAAGGTCCCGGGTTCGATTCCGGTCAAGGGCATGTACTTTGGTTGCGGGCACATCCCCGGGAGGGGGTGTGCAAGAAGCAGCTGGTTGATGTTTCTCTCTCATCGACGTTTCTAGCTCTCTATCTCTCTCCCTTCCTCTCTGTGAAATATCAATAAAATATATATATTTTTTTTAAAATACAAAAAAAAAAAAAAGAAGGAAGAAGGGGTTAGATCTGGGTTGGGTTAGAAACACACACACACACACACACACACACACACACACACGGGAAGGGAGGAAACTTATTTAAATGCTAGAGTATGGTTGCCCTTTTTGATGTAGGCCACTACCTTGATTTCCCTTTGCTGCGGATGTTCTCAAATATTCACTAATCAAGCAAGTATTTCTCTTTTTTTAATATGTATTGATTTTTTTTTTTTTTTACAGAGAGGAAGAGAGAGGGATAGAGAGTTAGAAACATCGATGAGAGAGAAACATCTATCAGCTGCCTCCTGCACACCCCCACTGGGGATGTGCCCGCATCCAAGGTACATGCCCTTGACCAGAATCGAACCTGGGACCCTTCAGTCTGCAGTCCGACGCTCTATCCACTGAGCCAAACCGGTTTTGGCCAAGCAAGTGTTTCTTGAACACCCACTGGGTGAAGGACAGTTGGAAGCCCCAGGATACAGCAGGTTAGCTGTGATCCCGCTCCCAAGGGGCTTCCCTTTCCATGGGAGGTACGTGGGAGAGGCCGCAGGCCCAGAGAGCAGGGGAACTGGAAATGCAGCCAACGGGGTGGGCTTGCAGGGCTGGAAGGACGGGCAGGGAGCTGGGGTCCCAAGAGAGGGCTGTCCAGCAGGCCTGGGAGAAGCGCTAGTTAAGCTGAAAGAGGGGATGAGGAGCTGCATGCCAAAGGGCGGGGCCCAGGGTTTGGGAAAGAGGGGCAGGATGGAGCTTGGTCTGAGGACGAAGGGGTGTCTGGAGGAGCGATGAGAGGTGGGAGGGGCTGGGATTGGGGAACGGAGGGACCATTTAGGGCCACATCCTCAGGGGCGCTGACACTGCTCTTTGCAGCCCACAGCCAGTGGAGGAAAACCATCCAGGAAGTGATGAGGCTGAGCTGTCTTTTCAAGGATCCCTCCCTCGCTTCAGCTGGGAGAGTGCGGGAGGGGGAGCGAGCGAGCGAGGGAGGAGGTCCTGGCCAGGTCCAGGCACGGGCTGAGCTGATGGCTCTCAGTTCAGCCCCTGGAAACACCTGCTCACTCTCAGAGAGGCTGGTGCGGGAGAGCCAGAGCCCAGGAGGCGCCCCTCCTCCCCCCCAGCCACCCTGGCTAAGCTCCAGGCGCAGCTGTCAGACAACAGGGGGTTCCTCCAAGCATCCGGGTCCTGAGGGAGGAGAAGCATCAGCTTACATTTCCAAAGCCGAGCGTGCATGTGTGTGTGTGTGTGTGTGTGTGTGTGTGTGTGTAAAATGACAAAATGTACACTATCAAAGAAATCTCCCTATTTGCTCCCTGTAGCTTTGCCACACACTTCACGGTCCCTTCTGTCATGTGGGATATTCAGGAGGAAAAATCAAAGGAACGTTGACATAATGGAAAGCATGCGGACGTTGGGGTCAGCCAAGCCCAAGCTCAAACAGAACGCCGGCCATGAACTGGTTGTGTAAACATGACCACACTGGCCTCTCTGCGTGTCTCATTCCTCTTCTATAAAACAGGGGAAAACATCAGGAGGAGGGAGCGAGGGGCAGGGGATTCAGAGCCCCCCGGACACGGGTTCGAGCGCTGTCCCCGCTGCTCCAATGGGGTGTGACTGCGGGTAAATCGTCTGAGTTCTCGTAGCCTCTGTTTCTCCCTCTGAAAACAGGAACAGTCTGTTTTCCACCCCCGAAGGGTTTATTAGAAACGTCTCAGAAGAGATCTCAGGGGAAGAGCATCACCCCGAGCTTCTGTCTCAGCTCCCACGTCTGTCACCGAGGAGGCGGGAGGAGACAACTCCTGGGGCCCTCCCCAAGTTTGTGGTTCTGAATGTCTATAAAAGACCCTGGGAGAGTTAGCGTCTCTGATTCCTTGGGGCCATGGCACACCACCCCAAGCTCTGTCACCCCTTCAGTATTGGGGGGGGGGGGGCAGACCTGGAAGCTGGGGGCACAGGCTGGGAGCGGCTATTGGAGCCTTGTTTTTCTTGGAGGTGCCCCGGGGCCAAGGAGACTCTCCTGTCCCTCCCTCTAGGTTTGGAACCAGAACCTAGCCACCCCGCCTTTATTTCCAAAACACTTCCTGGCACCGGTGGGAACCTCCAGCTCCAGCTCTGAGAAGTCCCTCGCTCCCTGCCGGCTGCAGAGCCCGCTCCTCCCCTGCCAGAGCCGGGCCTGCCCCGGCCCAGCGGGCACTGGGCGTTCTCCCTGCTGCTCACAGAGGCGGGCATGGGCGGGCGGGCGGACAGCAGGCCCTGCTCCCTCTTTTTTTTTTTTAATATATATTTTTTATTGATATTTTACAGAGAGGAAGGGAGAGAGATAGAAAGCTAGAAACGTCAATGAGAGAAAAACATCGACCAGCTGCCTCTTGCACAACCCCCACCGGGGAATGTGCCCACAACCAAGGTACATGCCCTTGACCGGAATCGAACCCAGGACCTTTCAGTCCGCAGACCGACGCTCTACCACTGAGCCAAACCGGGTTCGGCCCTGCTCCCTCTTGCCCAGCGTGTGTGACTGGGAGTGGGGGTCAGAGAGAGGGGATGGGGACTGACACCCATGGGTCCCCTCTCTCCTGCCCGTCTTCACCCAGCTGGTCCCAGGACTCTCGGCATGCCTGGGAGACTGGCTCCGCCGCTTCCTTCCTCTCTCCCTTGTCCAAAGTGACAACTTCCCACCCAGTTCACACCTGCTTGGAGAATTCTGTTTCTCTTCGGGGAGCCCAGATGTGCCCCGGCTGATCAGTCACCTGACTCGTTTCCCAAGATTCTCAGCAAGTCAGCAAGGGAAGGAGATGGGGACCCTGGGGCCTGGGGGGGGGGGGAGGGCGCACTGTTTTCCAACAGCACATCGTGAGTGCAACACTTCCCCAGCATTTGCCCCATCTGCCTACCGCCTCTGCTATCACTAATGCCACCCATGAGGAGCGCGCGTGACACCAGCTACATCATACCGCAACTTTATTTTTAAAATATATTTTTATTGATTTCAGAGGGAGAGGGAGAGAGGTAGAAACAACCATGATGAGAGAGCATCATTGACTGGCTGCCTCCTGCACACACCCTACCAGAGATCAAGTCTGCAACCTGGGCATGTGCCCCGACCGGGAATCAAACCATGACCTCCTGGTTCATAGGTCAACGTTCCATCACTGGCCACACCGGCCGGGCTGTGCCACATGTTTGAAGGAAACCGTGGATCATTTCTCTCTGTGCGCAGCTCCCCCCAGCCAGCTGTCACTGGGCCATAAGTCCGGCTACTCCAGCGTTCAATGGTGTGGTGATGAGTGCCGCACCCCAAGACCCCTCCAAGGTATATTCTGGGCCCATGACTCAGCTCATCCATATACCCTGAGTGGCCAGATTATTATGATCTCTGAACACAGTGAGGCCCAGTTCATGAATTCGTGCATGGATGGGGTCCGGCCAGCCTGACCTGGGGGTGGTTGGCTAGCCTGCCTGCTGGTCGAACTCCTGGTCCAGGGGACAATTTGAAAATTAGCCTTTTATTATATAGGATATTCACTGAGTGGCCAGATTATTATGCGCTCAGATATCATAATCTGGCCACTCAGTGAATAGACTCAAGACATTGTCCAGCTACTTGTATGTGATGTAGGAGAGAGCAGGAGTCGGAAATATAGTTTATCCCAGCTGCCTCCTCCCTCCCCTCCTCTTCATCCTCTTCTTCTCCCTCCCCCCCCCCAGATGCCTTTCCAACTGACCCCCAGTCCGCTCAGGGGACTCACCTGCTTACCGCTCTCTTGCCTCCTACAGGTGACCACCATGATCCCCTGGGTGCTCTTGGCCTGTGCGCTCCCTTGTGCGGCTGACCCTCTGCTCGGTGCCTTCGCCCGCAAGGATTTCCAGAAGGGCTCCCCTCAACTTGTCTGCAGCCTACCTGGCCCCCAGGGTCCCCCCGGCCCCCCAGGAGCCCCAGGGCCCTCAGGAATGGTGGGAAGGATGGGCTTTCCCGGCAAAGACGGCCAGGATGGCCAGGACGGGGACCGGGGGGACAGTGGAGAAGAAGGTAAGAGTTTAAGGGACATGAATATAAAAATCTATACTAATAAAAGGGTAACATGCTAATTAGACTGGGATACCTTCTGGGAGACCTTCCAGACAAAGCCATGGTGGCAGGGCTGAGGCAGAAGTGGTTAGGGGCAATCAGGCCAGGAGGTGAGGGCAGTTGGGGGTAAGCAGGCCAGCATAGGGGGCATTTGGGGGTGAGCAGGCCGGCAGGGGAGGGGCTGTTAGGGGTCAGCAGGCTGGCGGGGGATAGGGGGCAGTTGGGGGAAATCAGGCCAATAAGGGGAGCAGTTGGGGGGAAAGATCAGGCCGGCAGGGGAGGGCAGTTAGGGGCAATCAGGCAGGCAGGCAGGTGAGCAGTTAAGCCAATGGTCCCAGACTGTGAGAGGAATCTTCAACTGCCTGTGGGATCAGGCCTAAACCAGCAGTTGGACATCCCCTCCCAGATTGGAGAAGGTACAGGCCAGGCTGAGAGACCACGCCCTCCCCGCCCCCCCCATGAATGAATTTTGTGTACTAGGCCACTATTTTCTATATAATTATTGGCCAAAAATGTTGTTTTGAGAGAAATGCACATTTTATGAAACATGGGTCTTAGGGACCAAGAGGCGCTCTACAGGAAACATTCTGCAGGGCGTGCATGTATTAGCGTGTGCTTACTGTGGGCCAGGCACGCTTCTAAGCACTCACATGAGTATAGAAAGAGGGTTGTGGTTTCCTTTGAACAAAACGCGGGTCTGACGCCTTCTCTTTCCTCTTCACAGGATATTTTAGAGTTTTCATAGAGTGCACATAAATCTGCCTTTTTTTAAAAAAACTCCTGCATAGAATTGCACGTTATGGGTGGACCATCCTTTTTAAATCTTTTTCCTTTGGACGGGCAATTAGTCGTTGTTCCCGGCGTTTGCTGGTGGAAGCGGCACTGCACTCACCTCATGTGTGCAGGGATCTGGGCACTGGGCAGGGGGCGCGCTAAGATCAATGTTTTGAGGTCAAAGGCTTCTTCCAATTCCCTCCTCAACCCACGACCGGCACAGCCCACGAAAGGATTGTTCTGACAAACCAGACAAACCAGACTCTTCCTTAGAGGGCAGGAAGAGAAAAGGCTGTGGTCCGGCTGGCATGCTCAGTGGTTGAACCTCGACCTATGAACCCAGAGGTCATGGTCCAATTCCGGGTCAGAGCACATGCCTGGGCTATGGGCTCAATCCCCAGTAGGTGTGCTGCAGGCAACCAATCCATGATTCTCTCTCGTCACTGATGTTTCTATCTCCCTTTCCCTTCCTCTCTGAAATCAATAAAATCTATTTTTTTTAAAAAAGAAAGAAAAGAAAAAGAAAGGTCTGTGAATTATGTTAGTTTTGCCCTGATCCTCAGTGATCCCGGAAGGTAAGCACACCCAGTTTCCAGATGGGACTGGACACGTGCCCCGGGTTCCATCATCAGGACTGGCACCCATTTCCGGGTGGCTCCATCGCCAAAGGCCTGTGCTCCAGAGATGGAGAGCCAGGGCCCGCAGCCTCTGCTACCGTGTTTCCCTGAAAATAAGACATCCTCCGAAAATAAGACCTACTTACAGGTTTCCTTCTGAGTGAAATATAAGGCATCTCCCGAAAATAAGGCCCCCAGGCTCTGTCTCAAAATGAAAATTAATTTACCGTAAACTGGTCGCTAGGGCCGCCCTGACTGGCGTCTAGCAACCAGTGACATTACGCGGAGTCCTGACGTCACTGCTGTGTGAATGGAGAGAAATCAGCGTGGAAACTTTGTGAAACCTAAACTGCAAGAAGTTGTGACTTGGGTGAAGAATTCATGGGAGAAAATCACTGACAGTTGCATTGCAAATGCACTGCGAGCAGGCTACCTTGACAAGAAGTACTCATTTAAAGACAGTGCTATTGCTAAACAGGAGAGATTTGGTCCACTGATTCTGAAAGAAATGGAGTCACAAGAAATTCACCAGGAAATTCAGGAATTGGATTGTTATGATGATGTTCCAGAAAATGATGACATGATTGTCATTGAATAAATGAGTAAATTCTTGATACTGTAGGATTCACAGTTTGTCTGGTTTGTGTTGACAACTACCGTACTACACAGTACAGGTAGTAAATTTCCTTTATTTTGATTTAACAATAAATGTGTACCGTATTCTTCTTCATGGAAAAATAAGACATCCCCTGAAAATAAGACCTAGCGCGTCTTTGGGAGCAAAAATTAATATAAGACACTGTCTTATTTTCGGGGAAACAGGGTAGCTCTCTGAGGCCCCTTCTAACCCCAGCCTCCCTGTCTTCCAGGTCCACCTGGCCGGACGGGGAACCGGGGAAAGCCAGGACCCAAGGGCAGAGCCGGGGCCATTGGGAAGGCGGGGCCCCGCGGCCCCAAGGGGGTGAGCGGCGCCCCGGGGAAGCACGGCACGCCGGGCAAGAAGGGGCCCAAGGGCAAGAAGGGGGAGCCGGGCCTCCCGGGGCCCTGCAGCTGCGGCAGCGGCCAGGCCCGGTCGGCCTTCTCGGTGGCGGTGACCAAGAGCTACCCGCGGGAGCGGCTGCCCATCAAGTTCGACAAGATCCTGATGAACGAGGGCGGCCACTACAACGCGTCCAGCGGCAAGTTCGTCTGCAGCGTGCCGGGCACCTACTACTTCACCTACGACATCACGCTGGCCAACAAGCACCTGGCCATCGGCCTGGTGCACAACGGCCAGTACCGCATCCGGACCTTCGACGCCAACACGGGCAACCACGACGTGGCCTCGGGCTCCACCATCCTGGCTCTCAAGCAGGGCGACGAGGTCTGGCTGCAGATCTTCTACTCGGAGCAGAACGGGCTCTTCTACGACCCTTACTGGACCGACAGCCTCTTCACCGGCTTTCTCATCTACGCCGACCAGGAGGACCCCAACGAGGTGTAGGCAGGCCGGCGCTCCTGGTCCGGTGCTTACCGAGCGAGACCCCTACACCGTCTGCGGGGGCCGGGGGTCGGGAGCTTCTGGACTCGGGCCGACTCCTCTGCCCCCTTTTTCTCCATCATTAAATCCAAGCTTTTTTTATTCATGCTCCCATTTCTTCACTCGTTTTTCTTTTTCTTTTTAGTAACTACTGTGTGGCAGGCACCAGGCTATCCTTTGGAAGGTATCACAGTGAACAAGACAGACAGAGGCCTGGGCCTCCATGGGGCTTACATTCTAGTGGGAGATACACTTTTTAAAAAATATATATTTGTTTGATTTTTTACAGAGAGAAAGGGAGAGAGATAGAGAGCTAGAAACATCGATGAGAGAGAAAGGTCGACCAGCTGCCTCTTGCACAACCCCCACTGGGGATGTGCCCGCAACCAATGCACATGCCCCTGACCGGAATCGAATCCAGGACCTTTCAGTCCACAGACCGAGGCTCTACCACTGAGCCAAACCGGTTTTGGCGGAGATACACTTTACACATAAACAAGCAAGTCATGTAATTAGCGTGCCAGTGCCAGCGTGGAAATGCACACGTGATGGCCAAGGGTAATCGGAATAACAGGAGACAGGGAAGAGGTGGAGGTTTGTTTTTTGATTCTATCTTGTCAGGTTTACTTACATGCAATAAAGTGTACACATCTTTTTCTTTTCTTTTTTAAAAAAATATATTTTATTGATATTTTACAGAGAGGAAGGGAGAGGGATAGAGAGCTAGAAACACCGATGAGAGAGAAACATTGACCAGCTGCCTCCTGCACACCCCCCACTGGGAATGGGCCCGCAACCAAGGTACATGCCCTTGACCGGAATTGAACCCGGGACCTTTCAGTCCGCAGACCGACGCTCTACCACTGAGCCAAACCGGTTTCGGCAGTGTACACATCCTTCGGCTAATGCATCTGTGTATATGTGCACACTTTGTAAGCTCCAGGTAGATTAGGAACAGAGTTATTTCCAGCCACCCCGCCACCCAAGGCTCTCTTCAGTCCCCTCCAAGCCAGTCTCAGGAAGAAGTTCTTTCTTTCTTTCTTTCTTTCTTTCTTTCTTTCTTTCTTTTTTAGGAAGAGATTAATTTTTAAAAATACATTTTTATTGATTTCAGAGAGAAAGGGAGAGGTAGAAATAATGAGAGAGAATCATCGATCGGCTGCCTCCTGCATGCACCCTACGAGGGATCGAGCCCACAACCTGGGCATGTGCCCTGGCCGGGAATTGAACTACGAACTCCCGGTTCCTAGGCTGATGCTCAACCACTGGGTTACACGTGCTGGGCTACTTTTTAAGCTGAGCGCTGAAACAGGAGCGGGGGCCATGCAGAGAGCCGGGGGGAGGGGTCTTCCGGCAGAAGGAGCTGCAATGTAAAGGCCTTGACGTTGGGGAGAGCCTGGCATAGCCGAAGGCCAGAGGGATTGAGGGAAGAGACAGAGGAGGTGGAGGCCTGAGGTGGGAGGCTGGAAGATTATACAGAACCTCACAGGCTGTGGCAGACAGAGTTCATTCGGCTCAAGAAAGCTTGTCGGGATGCGGGAGTGAGCATGACATTAATGCAGGGGTAACCTTGAGTCTGCTCTGTGCATGAGTCAAGTGTGTCTCAGCCTGAAGCAGTTGATTATTAGTTAGAGATCACCTGCAGGCCCACCTGTCAATCAGTGAGAGACACCAGGCGTGGGGTCGGCAAACTGCGGCTCGCGAGCCATATACGGCTCTTTGGCCCCTTGAGTGTGGCTCTTCCACAAAATACCACAGCCTGGGCAAGTCTATTTTGAAGAAGTGGCGTTGAAAGAAGTTTGCGTTTAAAAAATTTGGCTCTCAAATTTCAGTCGTTGTACTGTTGATATTTGGCTCTGTTGACTAATGGGTTTGCCGACCGCTGCACCAGGCTATCCTTTGGTGCCCGAGAACTGCTGTGGTAGCGTGTAAATGAGTCTTGCCCCTGCCCCCAGGGGTCTAGTGTACAGGGAGCCAGGGACATGAAGCCACAGCACATGCCAAAACCGGTTTGGCTCAGTGGATAGAGCGTCGGCCTGCGGACTGAAAGGTCCCAGGTTCGATTCCGGTCAAGAGCATGTACCTTGGTTGCGGGCACATCCCGGTGGGGGGGGGGGGCGGGGTGTGCAGGAGGCAGCTGGTCGATGATTCGCTCTCATCAATGTTTCTAACTCTCTATCCCTCTCTCTTCCTCTCTGTAAAAAATCAATAAAATATATTTTTTTAAAAAGAAGAAGAAGAAGAAGAAGAAGCCACAGTACAGCATGGCAGGGGGGAGAGGGCCCACAGGTCACATGCTGGGGAGAGCTTTCTGGCGGAGCCACAGCTCCTTGCAGGTGGCTCTCCCTGACCTCTGGCAGGAAAGGAGGAGCCAGTGGGAACCCTGCCTGGGGTGGTCGAGGAAGGGGCAGCCCCTCCATAAATAAAATGGGGCTTATTGAAGATAACCCCGTTCTCACGGGGCCACAAAGAGAACGGGCTTAGGGTGCGTCTGGGGAACCCAGGAAGGGCCGGCACCCAGACGGATTCCTGCGGAGGCCGGGGTCCGGCCTGGCACCCTGTGGGGAGGGCCCGCTTCTGAGTCTGAGCAGGAATCTTCGGGAGCAGTTCTTTCCGCTTTCCCTTTGTTTCACCCTCTCTTCTTCCTTCCTCCAGGGAGGCAGGCATCTGGGGGCGGTGAACGGGCGCCTTGGTAGCCTGGGTGGTAAGTCCGGCCGGAGCAAGGCGAGCTGCTGGGCCCGATCCAAACCCACGCCCCTGTGTCACCCTGCCAGGGGCTCCCCAGGGCCGTGCAGGGGGGATGAGGGGAGAGTCCGAATGCACGGGAGGTGGGGGGGGTGTAGAGGGAGGCAGAGCTCGCAGGAACCTGGGCTGGGGTCTTGTCTCCCTTGGGGGTGGCGCAGGGCTGCTGGGGTGCTGGTTTGTGGCCAAAGGAGGTGCCACGGTTCAGAGGGTCTCTGGTGAGCGGCTGATGGCGAGGAGGAGGGCTGGTTTACCCGCTCGCACGGCTGAGGTGGCTGCCTCCTTGGTGACCACTGGGGTCCTCAGGCCGAAGATGCAGGATGGAGGCCCAAAGGAGGAAGGGGCCCCAAGAAGGGGCCTTTCCAGACAAGGGGGGGGGAGGGCAGGGGAAGGACCAGCCCCGTACTGTGAGCTTCAGCAGGCAGGTGTACCTTTAGGCCTTCCCGTTTGCCGGCACTGAAACCCAGGACCCAGGGCACCTTTGTGCAGGAAAGTCGCCCTTGACCCCAGGGCATTTCTCATAAGGGGCGCACTTTGAAAGGCAGCGGGAGTCAAGGATAAACTCAGCTCAACACGAAAGCGGCAAGGTCAGGTTTCAGTCAGTAGGACACTATTTTTTTTAAGGTTTTTAAACAATATATTTTATTGATTTTTTACAGAGAGGAAGGGAGAGAGCTAGAGAGCTAGAAACGTCGATGAGAGAGAAACATCGACCAGCTGCCTTCTGCACAACCCCTACCGGGGATGTGCCCGCAACCAATGTTCATGCCCTTGACCGGAATCGAACCTGGGACCTTTCAGTCCACAGACCGACGCTCTATCCATTGAGCCAAACCAGTTTCGGCAATGTAATATCTTTTTTTAAAAAATATATTTTATTGATATTTTACAGAGAGGAAGGGAGAGAGATAGAGAGCTAGAAACATCGATGAGAGAGAAACATCGACCAGCCGCCTCTTGCACACCCCCCACCGGGGATGTGCCCGCAACCAATGTACATGCCCTTGACTGGAATCAAACCCGGGACCCTTCAGTCCACAGACCGACGCTCTACCACTGAGCCAAACCGTTTTCGGCAATGTAATATCTTAATACATCAAAACTAATGTAAAAAAAATCTCTGTGGCGAAGAAACTATAGAGATTTTAAATAACGAGGGACGTCTCACAGCTGGGATGAGGACGAGGCAAGGGAGGCTGAGGCTGCAGCCTTCGTGTGGGACACACACACACACACACACACACACACACACACACCCCGGCAGCCAGGCCCTGGGGTGGAAATTCTCTTTTCCGGTCCTGCCTGTCGTCTTCCCTTATTCCGCCAGGGGGAGCTTGCCCACCACGCAAACCTTCCGCGCTCAGGCTCACCGGCGGAAAGGCCCCTGCCCTGCTCTCACATCCAGGCTGTTCTCAGGGCCAGGGACAAAAGAGAGGGAGGAAAAGGGGGGAGGGAGACATTCGGGCCCATTGTTTTATGCGACCGTGACCTTTCTCTGGGGAAAGAACAAAAATTAAACACAAGAGCTGCGACGGGCCGGTCTGGCTCCGTGGAAAGAGTGTTGGCCTGAGGACTGGAGGGGTCCCAGGTTCGATTCCCATCAAGGGCAGGTACGTCGGTTCAGGCCTTATCCCTGGCCCTGGTTGGGGCTCCGTGAGGAGGCAACCAATCCATGTGTCTCTCTCACATGGATGTTTCTCTGTCTCTCCCTCCCTCTCCCTTCCATTCTCTCTAAAAATCAGTGGGGAAAAAAACATCCTCAGCGGAGGATTAACAAAAACTAAAAATAAACTCAAGAGCTGCGTGTCCTCCTAGCCTTTTCATTAAAGGGATTTTGCACACCTTCTAGGTCGCGGTCACAGCTGGTGGAGGGCGGGAGTGTGACAGCAGTTGTCGGGGACCCAGACAACCTGGGTTCCAGCCCGAGCTCTGTCTCCAGGTTCCTCGGTCTGAGTTGGCCAAGACCTTTCTGGTCCGGTGGCCTCGGTTTCCCCATCTGTGAAATGAGGGATTGGCTCCGGTGATCTCCGAACGCATTTTGGCACCGGACATTCACGTCCCTGTCTCCAAAGCAGAGCCAGGAAGAGCCTTCCTGAAGCACAAATGGAAACAGCCAGGCGAACAGGCCGGCATGCGCTGAGGCCTTGAACTCTGACATTCGGCCCTCTGCTCCTCCCCCTGACCACTCTTCAACTTCCTGGACTAGAATTGAAGTCGTGACCAACTGTCGGTGGACGTTAGCCATATGCTGCTGCGTGTGGCCTGTATTGGTCCTTGTCAGCTTCTCAGCACCCCTGCTTCCCAGGTGGAGAACTCAGTCCTGGGAAGAATGCCACGGGGCACCCCGCTGGGAAAGGCATTGCTGGGATTGGAGCCAGGGGCGGCCCTGGCCAGGCCCCGCCTGCCCTACTGTGTGTCCCCTGTCAGAGGGCTCTGACACCGAAGCTGCCCCGAGTGGTAGGGGGTTGGGCCCCAAACACTTCCCTCCGGCCAAACATGGTCCTGCCTCGTGGATTAGGGATTTCCTGCCAGGTCAGAGAATGTCTCCTAAGCACTGGTGTGGCAAGGCCGGGGAAGGCACCGTGGTCCCCAGACAGCTGGGGCGTCGGAGTCCCCCAGAGCAGGTGGGGCTGTGGGCAGGGGAGAGACAGCTGCGTTGGCCCTGCCCCCTCAGCCTCCTGGTGCAGCCTGTGCGTCTGGTCCTGGCAGCCCCTCAGCCAGCCCTGGGGGACGGCCTCCCCAACCCCTGGGCCCGAGAAACCGGAAACCGGAAAGACTCCCATTCTGCTCCTTAATGGGGTGGGGGGTGGGCCATGTGTATGTTCCTTTTTCTTTATTTCCCCTCCCCCTCCTGCTGTCCACAGCTGCCCTCCAGCCCGGGTGGACGTTGGAAATGGAGCTCTGAGGGGAAGGTAAGCTTGCAGGCCCAACTCCTCAACCAGCGTCCTCGGCTGGAGGGGGGCGGCTGCTTGCTCACCCCTAACAACCTCGCTGAAATTCCCCGCCATCCCCCTCTCCCTGCGTCAGAGACAGAAGCCTACACAGAAATTCTCAGAGAGGGCCCGCGGATGGCTGTGGCCACATTGCCCTTTTTTTATTTTTTATTTTTTGTTCTTTACATCCACTGGTTTGGGATTTTTTATTCTTTTTTTTTTTCATTTTAAAAAATTTATTAAGGTATTATATGTGTACATAGCTTACCATTGCCCCCCCCCCACCTCCCATTCATGCCCTCCCTCCCCAGAGTTCTGTGTTCCTTGGTTGTACTTATATTCATGCATACCAGTCCTTCGGTTGATCTCTTATCTCCCCCCAGGGCTCCTTCCCCTCCTCGCTGTTATTTGACAATCTGCTTGTTTTATGGTGACTGTCTCAGGACCACACGAATAGAATCCGCTCCTCCTCTGGTTCACACCGCCCCCCCCCCCACTGGTTCCCCAGGGCACACAGCTCTCCCTGGGCACATGTCTCCCCTGGGACACATGGCTCACCCGGGGCACACGGCCCCCTGACATTGCCCTTTTTTAAAAAAAAAAAGAGACATTTTTTATCTACTTTATCGTCTTATCTCGGGTTGGCCCTAGTTAAAAAGGAGAAGGAAGGGTTCCGTTTCACCACTGGCATTTCTTTTCCTTGATGCCCTTGTGAGCCTGCAACCACCCGGCATCCCCTCCCTCGAGGAAGCGGGTTTTCAAGCCGAGGCTGATAATGATCCAAAATGGCCTCCTAGTGGGCAACGCTCATAGTCCACATGGGGCTCCTTTGTCCCTTAGCACTCATTAATGCGTGAGCTTAATTACATGGAGATCGAGGGCCTCAGGGGTGAAAGGCTAACGAGGGCATTAAATCCGGACCCACTTCTCAGCTGCCCGCTCACTTGGCAGAAAGAACTGTGTGGGCAGATCGCTCCTGCCAAGCTCCCCACCCCCTGGTTGGAGTCGCGGTCCAGGCGTCCTGCAACCAGAACCTGTTCGGAGAAGGATGGGCAGGGGCTGGGAGGCCCACCTTCTATTAGCAACAGAGAGGAGAGAGAATTGGGAATCCTGAGGGGGCCTGCCCACCCCAGAGCAGTGATTTTCTTTCACCTGGTGTGCCGCAAGAATTTTTAAAGCGTGCAATACCTGACTATGTAGTCAGGGCCACTGACCTTTTCCCTTAGGTTGTCAAATAAAATTTTAAAAATGACAATAGCCGAAACTGGTTTGCTCAGTGGATAGAGCGCCGGCCAGCAGACTAAAAGGTCCCAGGTTCGATTCCGGTCAGGGGCATGTGCCTTGGTTGCGGGCACATCCCCAGTAGGGAGTGTGTAAGACTCAGCTGATCGATAATACTCTCTCATCGATGTTTCTAGCTCTCTATCCCTCTCTCTTCCTCTCTGTAAAAAATCAATAAAATATATATTTTTAAAAATGACAACAGCCAATATAACAATAGCTGTCCATTAATAGCCAAGAATTAATCAAAATTACACCTATTTTTTTGTCAGATAGGCACATCTTTTGGTGTGCTGCAGAATTGTACTTATTGATGTATGTTATGAGATGGGAAAGGTTGAAAATCGCTGTTGTAGAAGGCAGATCTTGAACAGCTGGTGGGATTCATCCAGAAGCTAAATTGGGCCAGTTTATTCGTTCAATAAATGTGTTAAGCCTCTGCTATGTGCCAAGCACTGAGTCAGGCAGTGAGGATACTGGGAAGAGCAAATCCTGGATCTGGTTTCCATCCTCCTAGAGCTTAGAGTGTAGCACAGATGGCAGGCATTGGACAGATGACCACACCAGTAAGTGCAAAATGTCTGCTGAGACAATGGTGCCGGGAGAAGGGCAAGGTGAGGATTTGTCCTGGGAAGAGTGTTGAGGAGAATTCTACAGGAGGAGTGACAACAGGAGCTGGGAACTGCAGGCTGGTGAGCCCGGGGAGCGGGGTGGGAAGGCATTCCCAGGGCAGGAATAAAAGAGACTTCATCCCTAGCTGGTCTGGCTCAGTGGATAAAGCATCCACCTGCGGACTGAAGGGTCCTGGGTTCCATTCCCGTCAAGGGCACATGCCCAGGTTATGGGCTTGATCCCCAATAGGGGGCATGCAGGAGGCAGTGATCGATGATTCTCTCTCATCATTGATGTTTCTCTCTCTCCCTCCCTCTCTGAAATCAATAAAAATATACTTTAAAATATTTTTTTAAAGAGGACTTCAGAGACTGATAGGTCAAACTAAAGACTTCTGTCTTGACCTTGTGAATATCGGAAAGCCATTGAATGATGTTAAGCGGACAGGTGACAAAAGCAGATGGGTATTGAGATCACTCTACAGCCATAAAAGCATTTCAACTTCACCTAAAGAATAGCTTCCTAAGACTATGCTTGACCTTGGGAACGTAATAACAATAAACATGTATTGGCCTCTGACTAGGTATGAAATGCCATGTACTTCTCATGGCTTAAAACACGTGGCCATGAGAACGACATATCAGGTACGTGTATTGCCATGAGGGAATACAGGTGAGGGAATAGAGGCTCAGAAAGGTGAGGGAATGGAGGCTCAGAAAGGTCTAGAAAGCTACGTGGGGTCAGTTGGCAAGGTTGCAGAGCTCACATCCTAGTCCGTCTGACCCTAGAGGCTTGGAGGCCTCACTCCTAATGACTGCAGCACCGGAAGCTGCAAGCGACCACAGCCTTGCACTGTGGGACCAAGAAAGTCGATACTTCTCCTGCCACCCTCTAAGTTCTTCTAGCTGGGCAATAAAAACTTAACAGACAGATTAACAGGAGAAAATCACATGTTTACAGGCCTGCACATGGGGAATTCACATAAGCATAAAAATTCCAAAGACAATGAGGCAACATGGGGTATATAAGACATTTTGTCAAAGGAGAAAGGGAAGGGAATGGGGGGTCTTAGATTTCAGAAGTAAGAATGGGGCCTTTTAGCCCTGACTGGTTTGACTCAGTCGATAGAGTGCCAGCCTGCAGACTCAAGAGTCCCGGGTTCAATTCCGGTCAAGGGCATGTACCTTGGTTGCAGGCACATCCCCAGTAGGGAGTGTGCAGGAGGCAGCTGATTGGTGTCTCTCTCTCTTTTTTTATTTTTAATTAATATATTTTATTGATTTTTTTACAGAGAGGAAGAGAGAGGGATAGAGAGTTAGAAACATCGATGAGAGAGAAACATAGATTAGCTGCCTCTTGCACACCCCCTACCGGGGATGTACCTGCAACCAAGGTACATGCCCTTGACCGGAATCCAACCTGGGACCTTTCAGTCCGCAGGCCGACGCTCTACCACTGAGCCAAACCAGTTTCAGCTGGTGTTTCTCTCTCATCGATGTTTCTGACTCTCTATCCCTCTCCCTTCCTCTCTGTAAAAAAAATAAAATAAAATAAAATAAAAAGTCAATAAAATACATTTTAAAAAATAATAATTTAAAACATTAAAAAAATTTAAAAGAATGGGCCCTTTACAGGTAGTTGAGGAAGAGCTAAACACACATGGCAGGGAATTTCTTGCTAGGCGACTCTGGAACAGTGGGACTCAGTGGGTATCGAGCTAACAAGCCCGGAGTCTTCCTGGCTAATGCGGGGTGAGGATTCTTAAGTGATTAAGCAAAGGCTCCCTTCCTGAAGCAGGTTTCTCTGTCTGAATCTCTCCAGCGGGAAAAGTGGGGAGGATCAAAGGTTCTTTCCGAGTCTTGCTGCTGCTTCTTCTTTTTAAAATATATTTTATTGATTTTTTTTTTTTTTCAGAGAGGAAGGGAGAGGGATAGAGTTAGAAACATCAATGAGCGAGAAACCTCCATCAGCTGCCTCCTGCACACCCCCTACTGGGGATGTGCCTGAAATCAAGGTACATGCCCTTGACCGGAATCGAACCTGGGACCCTTCAGTCCGCAGGCCGATGCTCTATCCACTGAGCCAAACCAGCCAGGGCCCAAGACTTGCTTCTTAATGAACAGCTTAAAATCCTAAAAAGGTAGTGTCAGGATGGCAAAAATTGGGTTCCCTTCAGCACATTGGAATCACCTGGGTGGGATGTTAAACTGTAAATCCTGCTCAGCCAGTGTGGTGCAGTGGTTGAGCATCGGCCCATGAACCAGAGGTCATAGTTTGATTCTGTCAGGACAAATGCTCAGGTTTTGGGCTCCATCCCAATAGGGGGCATGCAGGAGGCAGCCAGTGGATTTTTAATTGATTTTTCACAGAGAGGAAGAGGGATAGAGAGCTAGAAACATTGATGAGAGAGAATCATCGACCAGCTGCCTCTTGCACACCTCCCACTGGGGATGTGCCCGCAACCAAGGTACATGCCCTTGACCGGAATCGAACCTGAGACCTTCCAGTCTGCAGGCCAACGCTCTATCCACTGGGCCAAGCCGTCTCAGCAGTATATATATATTTAAAATGTGAATCCTTCCCACCCCAAGGGATTCTGATGCAGTGAGCGTATTAGGGAGCAGCCTGGGCACTGGGGATTTTCGAAACTCCCCAGGTGAGTCCGTCGTGCCGCCAGGTGGAGGCCCGCTGGCCCGCAGCCCAGAAAAGCTCCAGGGAGGGCTGCTGAAGAGAGAGCCGTCTCTCCGGCTGGACTCAGGGGCCTCGAGTTCCCTTCCTGCTTGGATGTTCTGTGATTCTGTGATTCACCAGTTCTGTTTCCAGGAGCTTTTCCCCCCAGGTGGCTGGTTTCTGGCTCTGACAGATGGAGGCTGAGGGACCTGGGTAACTTTGCACTGGCTGCATTTCCGAGCCCTGCCAGCCACGTTCCCGCTGGCTCAGGCCCAGCCTGCAGACCAGCTGAGAGGAGGAAGAGAACGGCGGGCACTGGCGGAGCTGGGTGCTGCTGGCTGTGGGCGCCCTTCCCGGGGACTGATCCCGCCTCCTAGGAGAGCATCTGGTGCCTCCGACCAGCCCCACCTGTCACTCAAGTCACAGCACTTATCTATCTGATCCTCTCGGAGCTCAGCGGCTGCACAGCCATGGAAGTGGGAAAGAGATGGGGCAGTGGAGAGTGAAAAACAATACCTCATGCCTGAGGGCTACTTTCTGCCGGCTCCAGATGCTTCTGGAGCTATTATCACATTTGTAATTTGGAATCTGATAGCCTCATGATGACCTCCGGTGCCCTCTTCACAATATAACTAAGAAAGGGGATGTCAGAGATTTGAGGGCCGGTGGGAAGTCAGGAAACTTGTGAGTGACAAGGCCTAGAAGACTATGAGGCCCAAGATTTTGAGGCCCCTTTGTTCTTCCGATAACTCTGCGAGATGGGGATTGGGAGGGGGAAGGGGGAAGGAGGGGAGGGGAGGGGAGTCTCACTGGCAAACAGAAACCACAAATCTGCACCACTGGCCATTCCTACCATTGCGTCACCGCGGAGGGAAGGCAGGTGGGATGGAAACAATGCCAGGGGGGTGAGTTCTAGATGGAAAAGTTGCGTTGAGGACTGTGTGTTCTCAGTTCCTCAGAGCCAGAGTTTGCCAGACAAGCCCACCTTTTCTTCCTTGACCCCTCTGTCTCCGTTTCCTCACTCATTAAAGGAGGATAGTAATACTCACATAGAGAGGTAAGCAATAAGCCAGGTAAAGAGGTAGAGTAGTCAGCTCGATGGTCCCAACGACTATGGAGAGAAAATAAATTAGGAGAGAGAACGGGGCAGTGTTACTGAAAAGCTGACACTTGAGTGAAGACCTTTCAGAAGGTGAGATGAGCCTGTCTCAGGGCGTCGTACGTGTGTGTGTGTGTGTGTGTGTGTGTGTGTGTGTGTGTGTGTGTACGGGGTATTTTAGGCAGCGGGAACACGCAAACAAATGCAAAGGCTTGGGGCAGGAGCTGGCATGGTGTGTTGGGCCTTGAGGCCACAGTGGCTAGGGTGGGAGAAAGGACGGTGGGCATTGCGGACCAGGTACGGCAGCTCGGACCACGGGCCTGACATCGGCTTTTACATGGAGACGGAGAGCGTTTTGAACAGAAGTTTTACGGAAATGACCTTGGGCTTGGCTGGCCTGGCTCGGTGGTTGAGCGTCGACCTGTGACCCAGGAGATGAGGGGTCCGAGCCAGGGCACGTGCCTGGGCTGCGGGCTCCATCCCGGTGTGGGGAGTGCAGGAGGCGGCCATCATCGGTGTTCCCACCTCTCTCTCTCCCTTTCTCTTCCTCTCTGAGATCAATAAAAATATATTTAAAAAAATAAAAATAAACGGCCTTGCATGTAAACAGGAAATAAATTAAGGCTCCTGGTCCCCTGCAGAGGTGCTGGGTGGGTGGGCCAGTCGTAAATACACTTCGCGGTGATTAACATAATAAAGGGAGTGAGCCGGGAAAACAGCTCTAGAGAAAGGCACCTCCTCAGCCTCGTTACAGATTGTAGATAAGAAATAGCCCCACAGACGGGGTGGGGGTGTCTCCCTTTTCTTTTTCTTTCTTTTTTTTTTTTAACTGCCGAGCTCCGCTAGGCTTTAGCTCTGGTGAGGTGACCTGAAGTTCTTAGCAGTGCCCCAAATTGGGAAATACAGCACCTCCCCCACCCCACCTCACCCTGGGTCCAGACATTGCCACTAGTTCAATCCTCACACAGCCTTATGAGATGGGTTCTATCTGCTTCATTGTATTTTAAATCGACGCCAAGGAAAAGCAATGCCTCCCATTTTATTTATTTTTAAATATATATATTTTATTGATTTTTCACAGAGAGGAAGGAGAGAGGGATACAGAGCTAGAAGCATCGATGAAAGAGAGAGAGACATCCATCAGCTGCCTCTGCACACCCCCAACTGGGGATGGGCCCGCAACCAAGGCACATGCCCTTGACCGGAATCGAACCTGGGACCTTTCAGTCCGCAGGCCGACGCTCTATCCACCGAGCCAAACCGGTTTCGGCAATGCCTCCCATTTTAAAGGTTTTCCACGTAAAGACAAAAAGCACTAGCCCTTCAAATGGGTTCATTTTAAGACACTGCATCAGTGCCAGCCATGTTCGAAAGTTACTGACCAGACTAAGGAAATCCCGAGTTACCCTACATCCATTTGACAGGTCAGACAGTGAGGCTCCGGCCTCAATTGAGAAGGATAAAAGCAGAGACTTACACCCGCAGCCATTTGTCTCAGCCACAGCTCCCCCATTTCAGTAACTGGCAGCCCATCCAGTTAGGTGCTTCGTTCAAACATGGATCGTTCCTGCTCCACAGCGTAGACACAGTGGGTTCATCTTAATCCCGAATCAGCGGGACCCTGGCAGCCCGAGCCTCCCACCACAACCCCCATCTGGTGATTTTTTTGTTCCAAAATCTCAATGTTGCTGATCTTTAAAATAAAAAAATACAGGACTTTGACGTTCTACTCATTAACATCTCTGTTTTATAAACATAGAAATACAATATTTTCCTCCATCAAACCTTTGAATAATCGTGACGCCTAAGGGCACATGGGCTGGCCTTGAGGACACATGGATGAAGTTTAACCATTTGCATACGTGTTTCCAATTAGTCACCCGCAGCCTGCCGCTTGGCAGATACGGGTAACAGATGAAAAGGCACTTTCGGGGGCAGCACATTTCTGTGTCACTGACGGCAAGCCAGTGCCGATTTGTCAGATGAGAGGGAAACACCACATCATTAGGCTGAGCTATTTGGAGAGGTAAGCAGACCTTTTTGTATTTAAATCAAGGGATGTGCTTTTTACTTGCTGTTCATTATAAATTCTTAAGAGTTGAAAAGCAGTTATGACTTTTCACGCTGCTGGTGGTGAACTCAATAATACACTTCTTATTTATTTATACCTCAAATTCCTGTATATTTGCTAAGTATTATCTTTGTCTTGAGGGTTTTTTTTTTGTCTTGAATTAAAAAATATATATTTTTTATTGATTTTTTTTTTTTTTTTTTTTTTTTTTTTACAGAGAGGAAGGGAGAAGGATAGAGAGTTAGAAACATCGATGAGAGAGAAATGCCAATCAGCTGCCTCCTGCACACCTCCTACTGGGGATGTGCCCACAACCAAAGTACATACATGCCCTTGACCAGAATCGAACCTGGGACTTTTCAGTCCACAGGCCGACGCTCTATCCACTGAGCCAAACCAGTTAGGGCCTTTGTCTTGGATTTTATTGCTCTCTCCTCAAAGTCATCTTTCTCACCCAGCTTAGATGTTATGGTCCAACATTATGATCACTGTTATAAAAATGGCCATAATGTCCTTACTCTTCTTTCCCCATCATTCCTCCCAGCAAAACCTTTTTCTGGCCAAACCCAGCAAAACCTTTTTCTGGCCAAACTCAACCCTCTCCTTTCTCCATTCACTTGTTCCCAAAAAGCTTAAGAGAATACACAACTAGCCCTGTCCAGTGTGGCTCCGTTGGTTGAATGTTGTCCCAGGTACTGGAAGGTTGCCAGTTCGATTCCCAGTCAGGGCACATGTCCAGGTTGTGGGTTCAGTATGGGAGGCAACCAATTGATCTCCCTCAGTACCAGCAATTATCAGTACTCGGTACTGATCTACCTCAGTACTGCTTCAGTCCTCCCCCCCCCCCCCACATTCCCTCTGCCTTCTCTCTAAAATCAGTGAAAACATATTTTTAAAAGAAAAAAAAAGGAAGAGAACGCACAACTGTGCAGATCAGTCTCATTCATGTCCACAAATCTCAAATGGCATAAAATGTAGCCTGGTAATGTCTTCTCAAACTCCCACCATCCTCACTGAAAAGTTCCCGAGGTGGGAGCCAACATGGTTGGTTCAAGGAGCAACGGCTGATGGAGGGGAAGTGTGAGAGGAGATGATGTCAGAAAGGCTTCAGGTGCCCAGGTCATACAGACCCTTGTAGGACATTGTAAGAACTCGGCTTTTATGTTGGTGAGATGGGGCACCATTGGAGGGCTTTGAGTAGAGCGATGACAAAAGCTGAGTTAGGTTTTAACGGACTCTCTCCAACTATGATTTTGAGAATAGACAGTAAGGAATAATGACAAAATTGAGGAGACAGGGAGATGGGAGATGATTAAAATAAAACAAGCAATGCCGAAACCGGTTTGGCTCAGTGAACAGAGCGTCCGCCTGGGGACTGAAGGGTCCCGGGTTCGATTCCGGTCAAGGGCATGTACCTTGGTTGCGGGCATATCCCCAGTAGGGGATGTGCAAGAGGCAGCTGAATCATGATTCTCTCTCATCGATGTTTCTGGCTCTCTATCCCTCTCTCTTCCTCTCTGTAAAAAATCAATAATATATATATATATTAAAAAAATAAAAATAAATAAAACAAGCAAGAGATGCTGTGGCTTGGACCCAAGTGATTGTAGGGAAGGAGGTTAGAAGTGATCTGATTTTGCTATCTTTGAAGATGGAGCCAACAGAGTTTGCTGATGGTTCGGATGTGGCTTGTGATGATTAGTGCAGCGTCAGTGAGGAGACCAGTGTTTTGGCCTGAGCAACTTTATGGCTGGAATTACCCTTTACAGAGACGGGGAAGGCTGTAGGAAGAGCAGGTTTGGTGGGTGGGAGGTGAGTAAATGAAGAGTTTATTGTTGGGCGCAGTTGAGTTGGAGATAGATTGTAGATATCGCTGTTAGTTTCCTGGGGCTGTTGGAACAAATTACCACAAACTCGGTGACTTAAAAGATTAGAAATGGATTTCCTCACAGTCTGGAAGCCAGAAGTTTGAACCCTGCATGTCAGCAGGGCCATGCTCTAGGGAAGGCTCAGGGAATAATCTGTTCTTTGCCTCTTTCAGCTTCTGGTGGGTGGTGCCATCCTTGACTTGTGGCCACATTGCCCCGTCTTTTGCCTTCTCAGCCATATTACCTCCCTTCCACAAGGTAGGAGAGAATCAAGGGACTGGAGCTGGAAGCTAAGTGTCTTGGTCCGTTTTGGCTTCTATAACGAAGTACCATACATTGGGTGTCTTATAAACAACAGAAATTTATAACTCTTCGTTCTGGAGGCTGGGAACTCCAGCAGAGCTGGTGTCTGGTGCCAGCCCACTTCCTGGTGTGTAGGTAGCCATCTTGCCATGTCCCTCACCTGGTGGAAGGGGCAAGCAGGCTCTTCGGGGCCTCTTTTACGAGGGCACTAATCCTGAATTCACAATTGCACCTCCCAAAGTTCCCACCTCCAAATACCATCCCACTGGGGATTAAGTTTCAACAAATAAATTGGAGAGCGGCCCCAAAATTCTCTCTATTGCACACCGAGGAGTTCAAGAATGTGGGGGGCTTTGTTTTTTTATTTGCCTGGGGTCCAGAAGGAAAAACAGCAGGCTTCAGGAGATGGGGTCAGAATAGGAGAGGGTGGTGGGCATGAGGATTCAAGTCTGGGGGTGAGGGGAAGCCCAGGAGACCTGAGCTGAAGGGTTCAAGCACGTGACTGTGGTCTCAAGGCAGATCACAGTGGTGAGACTGTGAATGTCGGGGAGAGGGAGGGGTGGGTTTTTGTCCGGAGCATCTTCTTCCCACATTTGATTCTTCAGCAAGTTGAAGGGCTCTAGGGCAGTGGTCGGCAAACTGCGGCTTGCAAGCCAAATGCGGCTCTTTGGCCCCTTGAGTGTGGCTTTTCCACAAAATGCTGCGTGTAGGCGCGCAAGTGCAGAGATTGAAACTTTGTGGCCCATGCGCAGAAGTCGGTTTTCGGCTCTCAAAAGAAATTTCAATCGTTGTACTGTTGATATTTGGCTCTGTTGACTAATGAGTTTGCCCACTACTGCTCTAGGGCATGTGGTACTCTAATGGTTAGAGTCTAGAGTCTAGACTCTAGACCAGGGGTGGGCAAACTTTTTGACTCGAGGGCCACAATGGGTTCTTAAACTGGACTGGAGGGCCGGAACAAAAGCATGGAGGGAGTGTTTGTGTGAACTAATATAAATTCAAAGTAAACATCATTACATAAAAGGGTACGGTCTTTTTTTATTTTTTTTATTTCAATAGTTTAGAACAGCCATCCGGCCCATGGGCTGTAGTTTGCCCATGCCTGCTCTAGACTGTGGAGTCAGATGATCTTGGTTCAAATGTCCTCTCTTGGTGACCTCAGGCAGGCTACTCAATCTTTCTTTGTCTCCATTTCCCCCTCTGTAAAATGGGACCAAGAATAGTACCCACCTTCAAGGGATTTTGTGACTAATAAGTGAGTTAATATGTGGAGGATGGTAGAAGAAAGCCCTTTATATAATAGGCCCTATTTGTTTTCCAGTCCTGATCAAACATATCCCAAATCTCCTCCTCTCTGCCTCCATTATTCCAACACGAGGCCAGGCCAGCATCATCACCTACCACCGTTGCTGGGTGTTTTGTTTCTACTCCCCGCTCTAACCCACTGTCACCCTGCAGCCAGAGTGATTATTCTGAAATTTCACATCAATCTATGTTACTCCTTGACTTAAAACCTTCCTGTGAGCTCTCATCCGTGGCATTTAGAATAAAGTCCCAAATCATTATTCCTGGATTACAATGTCCCTCACCATCTGGCCTTCCTCTCCACCTCATTTCCTCACCTACTCAAGTCCCAGCTCACTCACCTTTCTCTTCTTTAACCTGGCAAGCACACGCCTGCGTTGGGCCTTTGCGCCAACTGTTCCCTCCATCCCAGATTATTCTTTCCCTTAGTCCCTCAGTCGGCAAACTCATTAGTAAACAGAGCCAAATATCAACAGTACAATGATTGAAATTTCTGTTGAGAGCCAAATTTTTTAAATATATATATATTTTATTGATTTTTTACAGAGAGGAAGGGAGAGAGATAGAGAGTCAGAAACATCGATGAGAGAGAATCATCGGTCAGCCGCCTCCTGCACACCCCACACTGGGGATGTGCCCACAACCAAGGCACATGCCCTTGACCGGAATAGAACCCGGCACCTTTCAGTCCGCAGGCCAACGCTCTATCCACTGAGCCAAACCGCATTTTCTTTTTTCTTCAAATATGTGTTTATTGACTTCAGAAAAAGAAAGGGAGAAAAAGAGAGAGCTAGAAACATCAGTGATGAGAGAGAATCATTGATTGGTTGCCTCCTGCACGCCGCCTCACACTGGGCATTGAGCCTGAAACCCGGGCATGTGCCCTGACCGGAAATAGAATCTCCTGGTTCATGGGTCGATGTTCAACCATGGAACCACACCAGCCGGACAAAACATTTTTAACTAGACGATTCTCCAGCACCCTCTCCCACACCCCAGCCTCAGTCTCCCCAGGTGAACGGCTGCTACCTCAATCCTCAGCTCTTCAACCTTGGGTCTCTGCACGCCCAGAAGCTTCGGGAGCCCTTCAGGGTCGGTGACCTCAGGGGGTCCCCGGGCCTGAGAAAAGCAGCGCCCAGCTGCTGAGGGTCAGGACCTCCTCGCCTGAGGGGAAGAGTCCATGGAGGGGAAGGGTCCCATGGCGCCCCCCGGCAGGCTTGTCTGGCTGCCTTTTACTGTCCCTCTCCGTTTCCTTCCTGTTCATTGTCAGAGGAGGGGAGCAGGCTCAGGGGCTTTGAAGTTAATGGCTGCTTTTATTTCCTCCTCCCGGAGTCTGGGCGCTCTCAGGGTCTCGCTCCATTGTCCCTCACAGAGTCCTGGTCAGGCTGGAGGGCTCCTTATCACACACCGACCCCAGAGTTCACCAGCCAGGGCTGCGGCTGGTGTGGCCACAAGGCCTTGAGACAAACAACAAACAAACAAAAAGGGCAATGCAGGAGATATCCGGATTTATTACTTCTTTGGAAAGTCTAGCCGTCTGGCAATTAAGGGCCCAAATTCTGACCATCAGAGGGGCTGAGGAGTGGCTCCTCACTTTGGCCGCACCAGGAGCTCTCTGGCCACCATCCTCGCCACTCACTGCTGTCCCTGGCACCTTGGTTGGCCTGGCCACTGGCCATCAAATGTGTGCCTGACCGGTTTGGCTCAGTGGACAGAGCGTCGGCCTGCGGACTGAAAGGTCCCGGGTTCGATTCCGGTCAAGGGCATGTACCTTGGTTGCGGGCACATCTCCAGTAGGGGGTGTGCAGGAGGCAGCTGGTCGATGTTTCTCTCTTATGGATGTTTCTAACTCTCTATCCCTCTTCCTTCCTCTCTGTAAAAAATCAATAAAATATATGTATAAAAAAATGTGCGCTTGTATGTGCATACATATCTAGTTAACGTGGTAACAGAAATGCTGCACAAAACTTACACCACATCTACAACAATCCCATTTCCAAACAAGGGCACATTCTGACATACTGCATGCTAGGCTTTCACTGTATCCTGTTGGAAGGATGCAATCAACACGTAACAGAAGACAGCAGTGGCCTAAACTGGTTTGGCTCAGTGGACAGAGCGTCGGCCTGCGGACTGAAAGGTCCCGGGTTCGATGCCGGTCAAGGGCATGTACCTTGGTTGCGGGCACATCCCCAGTGGGGGGTGTGCAAGAGGCAGCTGATGGATGATTCTCTCTCATCGATGTTTCTAACTCTCTATCCCTCTCTCTTCCTCTCTGTATAAACTCAATTAAATATATTAAAAAAAAAAAAAAAAAAGAAGAAGGCAGCAGCGTTCTAAGAAACAGTTCATGGGAAGCATTAAGCCCAGAGCCAGGCCTTTCTACGTACGGGCCTGGGAATTAGCCCCCAGTAGAGGGAGATGTCTTTTTTTATTTATTCCTTTTGAAACTTTAAAAAATATTCTTTTCTTTCTTTATTAATTTTTTAGAGAAGGGGGAGAGAGAGACACACACACACACACACAGACATAGAATTCTACTTATTTATGCATCCATCGTTTGATCCTTGCTGTGCCCTGGCTGGGACCAAACCCGAAAGAAACCTTGGTGTATTGGGACAAGGCTCTAACCAACTGAGCTCCTGGCCAGGGCTCCTTCTGCGGCTTTTTGGTCATATACTTTTTTTTTTAATTGAAAAAAAAGTTTATAAATGTCCAACTTTATAAATGCCCTAGGCCTTGAGTTCTATTTTGTTAACATGTTGCTTTTTCTATTCTTCCCGCCTGGTCCTCACACCTAATCAGTGGAGTTATATCTCAGGAATTTCTGGTCAAGGATCAAAGAGGATCGGGCCAAAGTTCTCTTGGCTCTGCGGGAGACACAGGTAGACGCTGTTTGAAAGGACGGGCTTTCCCGGAGTGGTAAACAAGGCTTACGGCTAAGTTTATGGCCCGGAGGCCGTCCGTCTGTCCCTGTAAACAGAGCCGGCCTTCATGTCTTTGGCCCCAGTGGAGCAATGCAAACCATTAAGACAGCAAGGAAAGATGACTCTAAGCATAGGCCTCCACTTCCCCGAAAAGCTGAGTGTTTGAAGAATCCACATCATGACCTCCCGGCCACCCGGGATATTGGCAGCAGGGCGGATACGGCCATACAGGGCTGGTACCACCTAAACGTCCAGCAAAGGAGATCGGTTGCACCTGCCATGATGGAGCTAGCCTAGGAGACTCCAGGATAACGGCGCAGCTCTGTGGGCAGGGCCGTGAAGTGACTAAGACGAGAGAACAAGGTGCAGACGGATATGCACGCTATGCCATCACTCGTGTAAAAGGAGAGCAGGCATGCACGTCTGTCTGGATAAATGCATAGGTCACTTCCGGAAGGACACACAGGCGCTGTGTATCCTTAGAGAGGAGAATGAGGCCCGGGATCAGGGTGAGAACATGTCCATTTTTATTTTATTTTATTTTTTATTTATTTTTAAAAAATATATATATTATTGATTTTTACAGAGAGGAAGGAAGAGGGATAGAGAGTTAGAAACATTGATGAGAGGGAAACATCAACCAGCTGCCTCCTGCACAACCCCCACTGGGGATGTGCCCACAACCAAGGTACATGCCCTTGCCCGGAATCGAACCTGGGATGCTTGAGTCCGCAGGCTGATGTTCTATCCACTGAGCCACACTGGCTAGGGCAACATGTCCAGTAAAAATAAATTAAAAAAAATATATATATATATATATATAATTGATTTCAGAAAGGAAAGGGGAGAGAGAGAGAGAGAGAGAGAGAGAGAGAGAGAGAGAGAGAGAGATCAATAAGACAGAGAATCATTGATTGGCTGCCTTCTGCATGCCCTGCACACCCCACACTGGGGATCGAGCCCACAACCAGGACATGTGCCCTGACCAGGAATCGAACCATGATTTCCTGGTTCATAGGTTGATACTCTAGCACTGAGCCACGCTGGCCATGCCATAGCATGTCCTTTTAGCTTGTATTATATGAAGAAACACACAAAAGAATAAGGAAAATTAAAGTGAGCAGTTGATAATATTAGTTTGACTTGTCCTTTGAGGAAGGTTGGAAATGTCATTGGGTACCCAGGAAAGTTGTAGTTAGGTAGGGTGTGGTCTTGATCTAAATGTTTGGTGCCCAAGCTCTGAGCTGCAAAGATGGGGTGGTAATGGCTCATGGTAAGCACTTGGTAAAGGTTTGTTTTCAGAGGAAGGAGTGAACATATGGATACTTCTCAGGCTAGCTGGGCGCTGAGGGGGTGGAGAAGGGACTTCAGTCACACTGTCCCCGGCTGTCCACCAGAGGAAGCCTCTCCTGCTAAGGGCACTGCCCCCCTTTCCACCTGTGGATAGCGACTCACCAGCGAAAACATCAGTGCAATTAAAATTGTTGGGGCAGCCCTAACTGGTTTGGCTCAGTGGATAGAGCTGACTGAAAGGTACCGGGTTCAATTCCGGTCAAGGGCATGTGCCTTGGTTGCAGGCACGTCCCCAATAGGTGGTGTGCAGGAGGCAGCTGATTGATGTTTCTCTCTCATCGATGTTTTTTTTTAACTCTCTATCCCTCTCCCTTCCTCTCTGTAAAAAAATCAATAAAATATATTTTTAAAAATTACTGTGGCAACATCAATTAATAACACTCTGTAAACTTCAGGTGTACAACTTTTGCACACTCTACTGTGTGCTCACCACCCAAAGTCTAATTTCCCAAATCGTTATCCGCTCTCCTTCAGTCGCATTGCATTTGACCCCTTCACCCGCTTTGCCCTCCTCCCACCCCCCGTACAATGTTTTTATCCTTCAGAGGTCCTGCGAAAACGAGACTCCTGAAAATGATACGCAGAGGACTGGAGAGGATGAACAATGTTTAGTGGAATCTTTTCAAAACAGTTCCTGGGAGGGGAGGGGGGACCCAAAGTCTCTGCCTCCCTCTCTCACCTACCAGAACTTCTGATAACTGAGAGCTGAAGTTGAGCAAGAGAGGACTCCAACACTAGTGAATAAGAAAGGGCTTTCTTCTTTCAGTGCAAAAGAAATGATGCAGCTATGAAAAAATAAAACAGCACCGCGAGTTATGTGACTCAGTAAAGGCCACACTGGTTAAGTCTGTCATGTGATTAGCTTAAAATAGCATTCATTCTTTTCTGATCATGAAAGTAATGCATGTTTCCTGCAGAAAAATGAGAAAATGCATGTATTCTAGAATAAAAAGTAAAATAAAATATCCCATAATAAGCAAAAAAAGTGTCCCATAATACTACCACTCTGATTACACAATTAATATTTTTATGGATATTCTCCAGGTTTTTTTTGTGTGTGTGTGTGAATGTAGTATAATTGGAATCAGACTCTAACCTTCTCACTTAATATATTGTGAACAGTTTCCCAAATCATTATTCATTCTCTTAAAAAAAATGTGTGTGTTTTAAAGAGCTAAGTCATTATTTAACCAGTCCTTATTCTTTAAAAAAAATATATTTTATTGATTTTTTACAGAGAAAAAGGGAGAAGGATAGAGAGCTAGAAACATCGATGAGAGAGAAACATCAACCAGCTGCTTCCTGCACACCTCCTACGGGGGATGTGCCCGCAACCAATGTACATGCCCTTGACCAGAATCGAACCCGGGACCTTTCAGTCTGCAGGCCAACGCTCTATCCACTGAGCCAAACCGGTTTCAGCTAACCAGTCCTTATTCTAATAGCTCACTATTTTTAAAAAGTGTGATGAAACCCCTGTAGATCTTTATACTCATTGTCTTATTTTTTATATAATTATTTATTGTTGAAAGTATTACATATGTCTCCCTTTTTCTCCCATTGACCCCCGCCAGCTCTCCTGCTCCCCCACCCGCACCCCAACCAGGCCTTCAGCACTCCATTGTCTGTGTCCTAGGGTTCTGTCCTATGTGCCTTTGGTTGATTACCTCCCACCCACCCATTCTCCCCCACCTTCCCTCTGAGATTCCGCACTCTTCCAAGCTCTCTTCCAAGCTTCCATGTCTCTGGATCCACTCCGTTCATCAGTTTATTTTGTTACTTAGATCCCACATATGGGTGAGATCATGTGATACTTGTCTTTCTCTGACTGATGTATTTTACTTATTATTATACTCTCCATGCTGTCTAAAAGAGTAAGTGAATCTTCTTTTTCACTGCTGCATCGTATCCCATGGTATAAATGTATCACAGCTTTTTATTCACTCATCTACTGATGGGCACTTGGGCTGCTTCCAGATCTTAGCTATTGTAAATTGTGCTTCTATGAACACAGAGGTGCATACATTCTTTCTGATTGGCGTTTTTGGGTTTCTTAGGATATGTTCCTAGAAGTGGGGTCAACTGGCAGTTCCATATTTAAGTTTTTGAGGACATTCCATACTGTTTTCCATAATGGTTGCACCAGTCTGCATCCCCACCAGCAGTATACAAGGGTTTCCTTTTCTCCACATCCTCACCAGCACTTGTCATGTGTTGATTTGTTGATGGCAGCCATTCTGACAGGTGTGGAGTGATATATCATTGTTGTTTTAAGTTGCATCTCTCTGATCAGTGACTTTAAGCATTTTTCATATGTCTCTTGGCCTTCTCCATGTCCTCTTTGGAGAAGTATCTATTTAGGTCCTTTGCCCATTTTTTAATTGGATCGTTTGTCTTCCTTTTGTGAAGCTGTAGGAGTTCCTTATAAAGTTTGGATATTGACCCTTTATCAGAGGTATCATTGCCAAATATGTCCTCACATATAGCAGGTTCTCTTTTGGTTTTGTTGATGGTTTCTTTTGCTGTGCAGAAGCTTTAATTTTTTTAAAAAAAATATATATTTTATTGATTTTCCACAGAGAGGAAGGGAGAGAGATAGAGAGCTAGAAACATCGACCAGCTGCCTCCTGCACATCCTCCACCGGGGATGTGCCCGCAACTAATGTACATGCCCTTGACTGGAATCGAACCTGGGACCTTCCAGTCCGAAGACTGACGCTCTACCACTGAGCCAAACCAGTTTCGGCAGAAGCTTTTTATGTGGATGCAGTCACATTTGTTTATGTTCTCCTTAGTTTCCTTTGCCTTAGGATACGTATCTGTAAACACATTGCTATGAGAGATAGCTGAGAGTTTGCTGCTTATCGTTTCTTCTAGGATTTTTATGGTTTCACGACTTACATTGAAGTCTTTTATCCACTTTGAGTTTATTCTTGTGTATGGTATTAAGTTGGTGGTCTAGTTTCATATTTTTGCATGTATTTGTCCAATTTCCCCAAAACCATTTATTGAAGAGACTCTCTTGGCTCCATTGTGTGCTCTCGCCTCCTTCATCACATATTAATTGAACATAATGGTTTGGGTCGATTTCTGGGTTCTCTGTTCTGTCTCGTTGATTTATATACCTGTTCTTGTGCCAGTTCCAGGCTGTTTTGATTACGGTGGCTTTGTAGTATAACTTGAAATCTAGTATTGTGATTCCTCCAATTTTGTTTTTCTTCCTCAAGATTGCTGCAGCTATTGGGGGTCCTTTTTTAAATTTTGAAGTATTTGTTCTAGCCTTGTGACATATGACGTTGGTACTTTAATAAGAGGTTGCATTGAATCTATAGATTGCCTAGGGTAGTATTGACACTTTAATGATATTGATTCTACCAAGCCATGAACACGGTATGTTCTTCCACTTGTTTATATCTTCTTCTATCTCTTTATTTCAACGTCCTGTAGTTTTCTGAGTGCAATTCTTTTGCCTCCTTGGTTAAGTTTATTCCTTAGTATCTTGATTTTTCTGTTGCAATGGTAAATGGGATTGTTTGTTTAGTTTCTCTTTCTGAGAATTCATCATTGGCATATAAAACCCCATAGATTTTTGGGTGTTGATTTTGTATTCCTCATCTTATTTTTTTAAACTTCCAGACACAGAATAGTTGGAGTAAATGACACATATTTTAACTTTTTTAGTTAATTGTCTTTCAGAAAGATGGTATTAATTTACATTCCCAACAACACTGTGTATTTGTCAATCCTGCAATTATGTTTATAGAAAACTTTGCCAAAGCTGTACCTCACTCTTTCTAAAATTACTTTTAGTGTCTTTGCTAGTGAGTATGAGCATTTAAAAAATATTCATTCTTCCAGGCGTGTGGGTTCATCTATTGTTGCACTTGGAGTGTTAGTGATTTATAAGATTTATATAGTAAGACCAACCTTTGCCACATTTGTTAAGAAACGTTCTCCAGGGGGCCGTGTGACCCGGGAGAGCTGTGTGCCCCGGGGGAGACATGTGCCCTGGGAGAGCCATGTGCCCCGGGGAAGCAGTGGGACCCGGGGGGAGGGGCGGTGTGAAGAGGAGGAGTGGATTCTATTCGTGTTGTCCTGAGATAGTCACCATAAAACAAGCAGAATACCAAAGGGGGAGCAGATTCTATTCATGTGGTCCTGAGATAGTCACCATAAAACAAGCAGATTGTCAAATGACAGAGGGGAGGGGAAGGAGACCTGTGGGGAGATAAGTGAACAACTGAAGGACTGGTATGCATGAATATAAGTACAACCCACGAACTCAGAACTCTGGGGAGGGAGGGCATGAATGGGAGGTGGGGGGGGGGGCAATGGTAAGCTATGTACACATATAATACCTTAATAAATTTAAAAAAATGTTCTCCAATTTTTCATTTGCCTTTTTGATGATATTTGATATGTCTGTCTTGCATACTTATTCAAATATGCGTATTCATCCTGCCTCTGGCTTCTTCCTATGCCTTAATATCTGGGCCTTCTCCTCTGAAATAGTTCACCCATTTTCTTTTCATTGTCTTGTGATTTTTTGTTGTTGTTTAGTTCCTTGGGTTTGATAAGGTTAATTCATATACAGTAGCCCCTCCCTGATCCACAGGAAATGCATTCCAGAACCCCAGGGGATGCCTGAAACTGCAGATACTCCTGCATCCTATATGAGACCATGTTTCTTTCTCATACATACATGCCTACGATAGAGTTTAACTTATAAGTTAGGCCCAATGAAAGGTTAACGATAACTACTAATAAAATAGGATAATTATAATAATATCCTATGATAAAAGCTATGTGAATGTTGTCTGTCTCTCAAAGTACCTTACTGTACTATACATACAGGGCGTACACCAGACAAAGGGATGATTCACATCTGGGCGGGATGGAGTGGGACGGCGTGAAATTCCATCACATTACTCAGAACAGTGAGCAATTTAACACTTATAAATGGTTTCTTTCTGGAATTTTCCACATAATGTTTTTGGATGGTTGGTAACTGAAACCATGGATAAAGGGGGGACCACGGTATCAGGATCCACCAAATGGAGGCCCCACCCACGTCAGAAATCTGAACCTAAGTCAACCTGCACTTACAGAGAAACACTTCCAAGGAAACCTACCATATGCCAATCACAGCGCTCCAGTTCAGCTTTAGCTGGCTTACCTTACTCTAGAAAAGAGGACTTCCTAGCCTTATCAGGAAATCCCAGTCTCCCAGGCAATCACTGGTTGCCTCTTTTAACATTCAGTAGGATTGGCCCTTGCCCCAAATCCCATGGGTCCAGCATCCATTGCTTGTGAGGTGCAGTCCTCCCCACAAACCATGGATTGTGTTCCCTTGAATGAAGGACATTAACCTCATTACTAACTTGTTTTAGTTCTGTCATTGGACAGCATCATATATTGATGTTGGTAATGGTTTAAATAAATTCTTGATTTTGTGTTTCCCCTTCCCCAATTAATTTCCTCAGCCTGACTTATTGAAGAATGTATCCTTTTCCCCGCAAAAGTGAAATGCCACATTTACCAGGTGAGTAATTTTAAAGTTAGCTGCTTATGTTTCTAAGCTTTCAATTATTCCACTGATGTTCATTCATCTATTCTTGTATCAACACCATGCTGTTTCAATGATAGCTTTGCAATATGTTTTAGGATTTGGTAACATAAGTCTATCCTCCCAGTTTTATTTATTTATTTATTTTAAAAAAATTTTATTGATTCTTCACAGAGAGGAAGAGAGAGGGACAGAGAGCTAGAGACATTGATGAGAGAGAAACATCAATCAGCTGCCTCCTGCACACCCCCTACTGGGGATGCACCCACAACCAATGCATATGCCCTTGACCAGAATTGAACCCAGGACCCCCCCCCCCCCCCAGTCCGCAGACCGACACTCTATCCACTGAGCCAAACCGGCCTCGACTATCCTCTCATTTTTAAAATATTGTCTCCTTTCTCACAGATATTTGTCCACTTGAGTGTTAGAAAGTTATGTCATCCCTTTCCCATCCACCCTCTACCATTATAATTTTATTGAAAGAGTCAATTTGGATGAAGTTGGTATTTTTACCTTCTATTTCTTCAAGCCTTTCAACTTTTATAATTTCTTCTTGAAGAGTCTGCACTGTATAGGTTTATTCCTAGGTCTGTGATCGGCAAACTGTGGCTCGCGAGCCACATGCGGCTCTTTGGCCCCTTAAGTGTGGCTCTTCCACAAAATACCACAGCCTGGGCGAGTCAATTTTTTAAAAAGTAGCGTTAGAAGAAGTTTAAGTTAAAAAAATTTGGCTCTCCAAAGAAATTTCAATTGTTGTACTGTTGATATTTGGCTCTGTTGACTAATGAGTTTGCCGACCACTGCCCCGGTTATTTTACACTTTTATGAGAGTTCCTCATTTTTCTTTTTACGTTAAAACTGCTGTTTAAGCTCCCACTGAAGCTTACCAAAGGTGACTTTAAGTTTCTTCCCAGGTGGGTATCTGCTTGCAGGAAACCAGTCAGAAACTAAAGGCTCTTTAGGAGCAGCCATTTACTGAGTGTCCGTTCTATACTGCCAATGGCGATTGTCCCTTAACGAATTGTCCTGTTTAGCGATGGCTATCGCCAGCATTTTACACAGGAGGGTTCCCAGGCTGAAGAACAGCGAGGAACTTGGCAAGAATCACCCGTTGGTAGGTGGATCCGAAACAGGTCTGTGAATCTCCAAGAGTATCACAAAGAACAATCAGCCCAAGGGCGCCAAGGCCGCGCCGTCAGAGGTGCGGATTCAAAGGGGCGCTTTTTCTAAAACAGCCGCGTTAGGAAGACAACGCTTCCCACCACCGGGCCCTCCCACAGGCCGGTTTGCCGACGGTGTCTCGGGTCCATGCGCTCTCTGCAGAAGCACAGGGAGCACTGGCTGAGTTACTGAGACTCTTAGAATCAGGGGCTCCTGGATAACTAAGTGTGGCTTCTCTCGGGCTTTCCCAACTGTGCGTTTGGAAATCTACCTCCCCATCGCGGGACAGGTCTCCCCTCCCCCAAAAGTCAACAAGGGAAGGAAGGAAGGAAGGAAGGAAGGAAGGAAGGAAGGAAGGAAGGGAGGGAGGGAGGGAGGGAGAGAGGGGAAGAAAGAAAGAAAGAAAGAAATAAGACAGAGAAGAGAGAGAGAGAGAAAAGAAGGAAAGAGAGAAAGAGAGAGAAAAGAAGGGAGGAAAGAGATAAAAGAAGGAAGGAAAGAGAAAGAAAGAAATGAGAGAGAGATAAAAGAAGGAAGGAAAGAGAGAAAGAAAGGAAGAGAGAGATAAAAGGAAGGAAAGAGAAAGGAAGAGAGAAAGATAAAAGGAAGGAAAGAGAAAGAAAGAAAAAGAAAGGAAGGAAGGAAGGAAGAAAGAGAGAAAGATAAAAGAAGGAAGGAGAGAAAGAGAGAGAGAGCGAGAGAGAGAGAGAGCGAGAGAGAGAGAAAGAAAGAAAGAAAGAAAGAGAAAGAAAGAAAGAAAGAAAGAAAGAAAGAAAGAAAGAAAGAAAGAAAGAAAGAAAGGAAAAAAGAAAGGGAAAAAGAACAGGTGGAACGGACGCCCGGCTGGCTAGCGCAGCGCACGCGGGAGCCAGGACTCCGGGGCTCTGCCCGCGGGTTCCACGCGTGGCGCGCGCAGGTGGCCCCGCGCTCCCCGCGCTCCCCCGCGGCCCGCGGGGTGCCGGGAGCCCCGGGGTCTCCGCGGGGTGAGGGCGGCGGCGCCCCGGGCGGGGAGGAGGGCGGGCAGGAAGCGGCGCGGCGCCGGCGAAAGAAAGCCTCCAGTCCCAGCCCCCCGCCCCGCGGGGCGCGCGGCTGGCGGCGCATGCGCGCGGCGCGGCCCCCATCCCCGGCGGGAGCGGAGGCCGGGCGGCCGGAGCGGAGGCCGCGGCGGGGCCGGCGCACGCAGGGCGCGGCGGCGGGGCGGGCCGGCTGCGGCGGCGGCGGTCGGGGAGCGTGGAGCGAGGAGCGCGGGGCGCGGGGCGAGGGCTCAGCCGCGCGCGGGCCACCGGGGTCCCTCCGCCTCGGCCCGGGAGGGGCTCGGTGCCCGCAGCACCCCGCGCCCGCCCGGAGAGGCATGCGTGAGTCTTTCGCCCCGGCTGGAGGGCAGGATGTGGGAGCAGGACAAAGGCTGGGCGGCGGGGGAGGAGTTGGGAGCGGCGAGCCCCGCGGGGGCCGCTGCCGGAGCCCCAGCCTCCTGGGCTGCGCTAGCGAAAAGTGGGCAACTTGGTTGTGCGCAACTTTTGCAAAAGGGAAAGATAAAAAAATCCTGCAAGTTGTTGCACAGCTCCAGGTCTCCCCCAGGTCCCTCCAACAGAGGGGAAGGAAGGGGCACCGCAGCCTTCCCGGGGCTGGAGGCGGTGTCCCCGCCTGCTCCGCCGAGGTGGGCAGGAGGGGGTCCCCCGGCGGGGGGCAGGGGGGAGAGGGCCGCCCGGGGCGGGCCGGGGCGGGGGGCGAGGCTGCGGCTCTGAGGAAGCCGTGTCCACGCAGGGCGCGCCCCGGGAGCCCAGTAGCCTCGGACCGGAGACGCGGGATGGACGAGCCGTGGTGGGAAGCGCGCGTCGCCTCGGACGTCCACTGCGCCCTGCGCGAGAAGGTCAGTCCCCCGCCCCCGGGGATTTAAATCTCGGGCTGGGCATGTAAAGCCCCCTTCTCCCCGGACTCTGTTTCCTGAGGGTAGGCACCCCGAGGGCGAACTGGGGACTCGGGGCGCCTTCCTTTCGCCCCGACCCCGAGCCTCCTCCCGGGGAGTCTGGGTTGGTGTTCCCGGTTCGCCGCCCGGAGCTCCCCGCCGGCTAACGACCGAGACGGGACTGCGCTCCCTCCGTAAGGTGGTGTTTCCCGTAGGATTGCCACCCGAGATTGTTTCCAAAGGTGACTGAGTGGATGGGCTCGAAAGTATCTCCCTGTGCAGCGACTTAAAAACATGGATCTCTAGCAGGTCTTGCGTGGGATAAAGGATGCTGGTTTCCCGTGTACTGTGGCGATGGAGCAGCTCTTGCAGGGGCTGCCGGGTGGAGGAGGAGGGCACAGGGGGACATCTGTAATACTGTCTACAAAAAAAACTAGTTAAAAGCATTTACTAAAAAAAAGTAGAAAGTTAAGTAAAAGAAGTGATTCGGTGTCAAGAGGGACTGAAGAAGCTTGAAGACCTCCTAACCCCAGGGAGTGGCTCGGAATCGAAGAGGGTGCGAGGAGAAAACAAAAACTCCCCTGGCAGTTGGCCTCCGGGGGCAGGTGGGGAGGTGGGGGAGGTGGGGCAGGTGAAATGCGATCCCTGTGCTCCCCTCCCTCAGGCAGAAGCTGAGGAGGGGGCCGGCCAGGTGGGCGGAGGCATGGCCTGTGTGTCTGGCCTGCCCCCTGGGATCTGGGATGAGCCCGGGGCCGGGGGTGCGGGGAACAGGGGGGAAAATACAGCCGATGGTTTCCCAGGGCTGCGTGACAAAGGAGCCCAGGCGAGAGGACTTAAAGCAACAGGAATGTTCTGGAAGCTAGAAGTCCAATGGCCAGGCCATGCTAGTCCTCGAGTTCCTTTGCAGACCTGTCACTGCAGTGGCCGACTCTGTTGCCGCGTGGCATTCTATCCGCATGTCTGTTTTCTTAGAAGGACACCAGTCCCTGAAACCGGTTTGGCTCAGTGGATAGAGCGTCGGTCTGCGGACTGAAAGGTCCCGGGTTCGATTCCGGTCAAGGGCATGTACCTTGGTTGCGGGCACAACCCCATCAGGGGGTGTGCAAGAGGCAGCTGATTGATGATTCTCTCTCATCGATGTTTCTAACTCTCTATCCCTCTCTTCCTCTCTGTAAAAAAAAAAAAAATCAATAAAAATATTTTTTTTTTTTTTAAAAAAAAGGACACCAGTTATTGGGATAGGGTCCATTTTAACCCAGCGTGACTTTGTCTTAATTTAACCAATTCCTGTACGTCTGAAAAGACCCTGTTTCCAAATAAGGTCACATTCTGAGGTCCCACGTAGGCGTGAATGTGGGGGACACTAGTCACCCCAGTGTAGGGAGGGAGGGAGGGGTCTTCTCAGTGGGGCCCCTGGTTCCCTGCACTGACAGGGCCCACATCCAGTGTTTTTACATCTGGTGTCCGAGGGATTCTGTTTAAAAAGTCACCAGCTTGTCGGAACCGGTTTGGCTCAGTGGTAGAGCGTCGGCCTTCGGACTGGAAGGTCCCAGGTTCGATTCCGGTCAAGGGCATGTACCTTGGTTGCAGGCACAAGCCCGTGGGGGCTGTGCAAGAGGCAGCTGGTTTGATGTTTCTCTCTCATCGATGTTTCTAGCTTTCTATTCCCCTCCTTTCCTCTCTGTAAAAAATCAATAAAATATATATTAAAAAATAAAAGTCGCCAGCTCTTCAGGGATGTTTCCCTCGTTTGGCAGTAGCTGTCTTTCAGCCAACTTGTTTTTTCTTATTTTCTGGACCCACTAAGTCCATCTCTGTCTTGTGCTGCTCGTCCAGGCTGTGACTTTCCCTTGCTTCTTTCTCTTGGGCTTTTCCCCGGAGTGGAATGGTCAAGGTGTAGCATATTCTGGGCATCTGGAGAGGCAATCCGGTCTCAGTGGTTAAAAAGCAGGCAGTAATGGCCCTTTTCTAAGGGGGGGGGGGTGGCTAAGGGATTAGCGAGGGCTGCCCTAGAGACTGGGCGTCCCTGCTTATCGTGGGCGCGGGCGGCTGCTCAGAGTGGGAGGAATGGCTTTGACCTCATCTGCCCCTTTCCAGCAGGAAGGATTTCTAAGAACAACATATGAAAACTCAGTTACCTGAGAATCCTGCCTTCTGTATGTGAGGGAGTGTGTGCTCACCTCTCCCAGCCACCCAAAGGAGCAAGGCCGGCGGGTCTCACTAACTGCGCCTCCTCACTCTTGCCGTGGTGCCGCCAGATCACTGTCTTGAGGGGAGGACGGGCTTGTTCGGGTTAGAAACAGAAAACTAGCTTGGGGTAGATGGTCGGGGCCCTCTGTGATTTGAGGCTGGCTCCACGGGGTAAATCCTGGGTCCCTTTGCTTATGATGTCTTACCTCCCAGGATATAGACGGTTTTCCTCCTTCATTTCTTCTCCCTGTCCAAAGAAGATGCTTCTCGAGAAACATTGGCTTAATGGAGAGAAAAGCGAAGACTAGGGGGGAGCCAGGATCCACACCAGCCTCGCCTTTCTTTTCTTTTTTTAAAATATATTTTATTGATTTTTTTACAGAGAGGAAAGGAGAGGGATAGAGAGTTAGAAACATCGATGAGAGAGAATCATCAATCAGCTGCCTCCTGCACACCTCTCCTTCTGGGGATGTGCCCGCAACCCAGGTACATGCCCTTGACCGGAATCGAACCTGGGACCTTTCAGTCCACAGGCTGACGCTCTATCGACTGAGCCAAACTGGTTTCGGCCAGCCTCGCCTTTCTTAAGGAGTGAGGGCTGGCCTCTTACATTCCCCAGAGGAATTTGGTTTCTGCTCCCCTACCTTGCCTCCCACCCCCTGCCACGCTGACCCCTTTGCTCTTCCTTGAGTAAGTCAAGCACATTCGTGTCTCAGGGCCTTTGCACTGGCTGCTCCCCCTACTTGGAGTCTGCTTCCCTCTAATTCCGTCCCTCTTTGTCTATCACATCATCCTGTTTTATCTTCTTACTTTAAAAAAAGATATATATTTTATTGATTTTTACAGAGAGGAAGGGATAGGGACAGAGAGTTAGAAACATCGATGAGAGAGAAACATTGACCAGTTGCCTCCTGCACACACCCTATTGGGGATGTGCCTGCAACCAAGGCCTCTGACCGGAACCGAACCCGGGACCTTTCAGTCCGCAGGCCGATGCTCTGTCCACTGAGCCAAACCAGTTTCAGCCTGTTTTATTTTCTTTATTGCGTTTACCAGCACCAGGGATTATTTTCTGTTTAATATCTTTTTAAAATTCATCGATCAGCTGCCTCTTGCACCCCCCCCCCCCCCCCCGGGGATGTGCCCGCAACTAAGGTACATGCCTTTGACCGGAATCGAACCCGGGACCTTTCAGTCCGCAGACCGACGCTCTATCCACTGAGCCAAACCGGTTTAAGCTTTCTGTTTAATATCTTTCCCCCCAGAACATATGCTGCACGAGAATAGGCCTGCCCGCGCCATGCTCAGTGCCGGGCCTCGGGGCCCAGAACAGAGCCTCCCCGATGGGTGTGGAATGCTGAGAAGGATGACTCTGCCTTAGTTTCCTCACCTGTAAACTGGAGAAAATGCTTTCTAGGCTGTTAGGGGGAAGTGAGAGAACCTGACGACTGACTGTGTGTGACACGTGGCGGGGACGTGGCAGGCGCTGTGCCTTCCCGGTTACGATCGCTGCATGCGAGGCTGCGGCTCCCTTCTCGGAGTGCATGGTCGGGGTCCGGCTTGGGGTTCGTGACCACCCTCCACGGGGTTCACGGTTTTGGCAGGCAGCCCTTACAAGGAAGACATGGTTATTCCATCGGCCCATCGCTTTGGGATGTGATGGAGGCTGGGAGAGTCAGCAGTCTGGCTAAAGGTTACACACCTGCTGAGGACGGGCCCAGGAGCCAGACGCCATCAGCGAGGCGTAAGGCATCCTGGCTGGTACAGGAGAGAGTGGCCGAAACCGGTTTGGCTCAGTGGATAGAGTGTCGGCCTGCGGACTGAAAGGTCCCGGGTTCGATTCCGGTCAAGGGCATGTACCTTGGTTGCGGGCACATCCCCAGTAGGGGGTGTGCAAGAGGCAGCTGGTCGATGTTTCTTTCTCATCGACGTTTCTAACTCTTTATCCCTCTCAGTTCCTCTCTGTGTAAAATCAATAAAGTATATTTTAAAAAATTTTTAAATAAAGGAGAAAGTGGACCCTTTTTGCCCATATCCCTCTGGAGAAGTCTCTCTGCCCTCCCTCTCAGTCTGCCTGTATTCCACAGCCAGCCTCAGCTTCTTTCCTCCTCCTGCTGGGACATCCGTAGATCCCCCTCCTCTAACGATGCCCCCGACCTTCCTGCAGGGGCTGGGGGCGCCAGCCAGTGCGGGGGAGTCAGCTTTCTTACCTGCACACCCGTGCCCTTGAACTTCTGCACTTCACACGGGGGAGGAGCAGATCATCACCAGGCTAGTCGTGGCCGGGAGGCTGTTGGTGATGGTTTTTTAATAAGAAGGTAAATATGGCCGAAACCGGTGTAGCTCAGTGGATAGAGCGTTGGTCTGCGGACTGAGGGGTCCCAGGTTCGATTCCTGTCAGGAGCATGTACCTTGGTTGCGGGCACATCCCCGGTAAGGGGTGTGCAGGAGGCAGCTGGTCGATGATTCTCTCTCATCGATGTTTCTAGCTCTCTCTCTCTCTCTCCCTTCCTCTCTGTAAAATATATATTAAAAATAAGATGTTACATATGTGTTCTTATTCCTCCATTACCCCTCCCCCCAATCCTCCCACTCATCCCCTCACTCCCCTGTTGTCTGTGTCTGTCGGTTAGGCTTCTGTGCATGCACACAAGTCCTTTGGTTGATCTCTCCCCTTTACTCCCATCCTCCCCTACCTTCCCTCTGAGGTTTAATGGTCTGATCGATGTTTTTCTGTCTCTGGATCTATTTTTGTTCATCAGTTTATGTTGTTCATTATATTCTATAAATGGGTGAGGTCATGTGATATTTATCTTTCTCTGACTGGCTTATTTCACTTAGCATAATGCTCTCCAGGTCCGTCCATGCTGTTGTAAATGGTAAGAGTTCCTTCTTTTTTACAGCAACGTAATATTCCACTGTGTAGATGTACCACAGTTTTTTAATCCACTCATCTGCTGATGGGCACTTAGACTCTTTCCAAATTCTAGCTATTGTAAATTGTGCTGCTGTGAACATAGGGGTGCATATAGCCTTTCTGATTGGTGTTTCTAGTTTCATGGGATATATTCCTAGAAGTGGGATCGCTGGGTCAAATGGGAGTTCCATGTTCAGTTTTTTGAGGAAACTCCATACTGTCCTCCACAGTGGCTGCACCAGTCTGCGTTCCTCACCTGAGGGTTATTTTTCCGTTGATGATTTTCAGAGTGAGTGAAAGGGATGGGGAGAGACAGAGAGAGAGAGAGAAACATCGATGTGAGAGAGAAACATCCATTGGTTGCCTCCTGCACTCACCTCAACCGGGGCTGGGGATCGAGCCTACAACCAACGTATGTGCCCTAGACCAGAATCAAATCTGAGACCCTTCAGTCCACAGGCTGACGCTCTAACCCCTGAGCCTAACTGGCCGGAGCTTGCCTGAACTCTTGACAACTGGATGTGATAGAATCCCATTCCAGCTCCACCCCTTGCCCACATTAGTTTCTAGTGACCTCTAACGCTTGCACATCCTTTTATTTCTCCCAACATTAATATTGTTTTTCTCACTCTTCCCTTTAAATTCCTTGAATTTCCTCCTTACAAGGCTGAACATCTGTCTCCTTATAGAAAGTGCCAACCCAGGTCTACGCTCGAGGATTGGCCTAGGTCAGTGGTCGGCAAACTCATTCATTAGTCAACAGAGCCAAATGACAACAGTACAACGATTGAAATTTCTTTGGAGAGCCAAATTTCTTAAACTTCTTCTGACGCCACTTCAACATAGACTCGCCCAGGCCATGGTATTTTGTGGAAGAGCCGCACTCAAGGGGCCAAAGAGCCTGTGGCTCACGAGCCACAGCTTGCTGACCATGGGCCTAGGTCATCCTGGATTGATTTTTCTATTCCCTTTCCCTCCTTTTGGATTTCTGCACCCCCAGGGGGCAGTCCTTTCCAAATCATGAGGCACACCTCGCTGTGCCCATAAGAAAGTATTCCGGACCCTGGAGACGGCATGCGTCTGCCCAGCCTAGTTCCAGGAATGGGTCATCCAGGCTTTTTAAACTCAAATGCTGGCTTTGACAAACGCTCACCTGCTGACAGGGCTGCCTTATGCTTGTGCTCACGTGGCCTGAAGCCACGGGCCCTCCAGGTCCTTCTTTATTTTATTTTATTTTATTTTATTTTTATTAAGGTATTATATGTGTACATAGCTTACCATTCTCCCCCCCCCCCATACATGCCTTCCCTCCTCAGAGTTCTGTGTTCGTTGGTTGTACTTATATGCATGCATACCAGTCCTTCGGTTGTTCTCTTATCTGCTTGTTTTATGGTGACTATCTCAGGACCACATGAATAGAGTCCGCTCCTCCTCTGGTTCACACCGCCCCTCCCCCCGGGTCCCACTGCTTCCCCTGGGACACGCGGCTCACCCTGGGACACGCGGCTCACCCTGGGACACACGGCTCACCTGGGGCACATGACCTCCTTGGGGGACACAGCTCACCTGGGGCACACGGCCCCCTGGGACACACGGCTCACCCAGGGCACACGGCTCCCTGGGCCTCCAGGTCTTTGGAGGTGAGGCAGGGCTGTTGGTATAAAGAGGAGTTTCTTGCTGTCCAGCGTGCTGAGGTGGTCTGGTCTGTCCCTGGAGGTGGGTACAAGCAGGGTGGAAGGCTGGTGAGGAATGGGGTTGGGAGGCTGGAGGAGATACCATGATTCAAGGTGGCGTGTAGCTTGGAGACTCCCCGTCTCCCACACTTCACCTCTGAGGACAAAACCGAATCAGAACTTGGCGTCCTCTATGGAGTTCTTCATCTTCGAAAATGAAAAGTCTCGCCAAAACCGGTTTGGCTCAGTGGATAGAGCGTCAGCCTGTAGACTGAAGGGTCCCAGGTTCGATTCCAATGAAGGGCATGTACCTTAGTTGCGGGCACATCCCCAGTAGGGGGTGTGCAGGAGGCAGCTGACCGATGGTTCTCTCGCATCGATGTTTCTAACTCTCTGTCCCTCTCTCCTCCTCTCTGTAAAAAACCAATAAAATATATATATTTTAAAAAGAAAATGAAAAGGCTCAGTGTGCCCACGACGCTCAGCCAAGACTTGGTCTCAGTGCGTCTTATCTGTAGAAGAAGCAAATGACCTCGGAGCCTCACTCTCATCTGCAACCCGGGCCAGTGGTCTCTGCCCCACTTGCCTCGCAGGCGTCCCAGGAGAAAGGGGGTGTGGGGGTGCTTGGCAACCTCGGGGGCCTCTGGGTTGTCACGTGGGGAGGGGGCTTGGCGGGTGCTCTGGTTGGCTGGGCGGCCGGTCTCTCTGAGTAAGGGCGGGACCTCAGAGGCTTGGAGCTGGCACCGGGCCCTTGGCTTTGACTTGCTCTTTGTCTTCCTCAACCACCCGGCCCCCTGGGTGAGGGGAGCGCAGCCAGCCACTCTCCCGTGTGCGAGCACCTGGCAGGAGGAGGTGACTCTGTGGTTCGCTCTTTTCTCTCTTTGTGTTTCTCCTTTTATTACACACACACACACACACAGTGTTTTCTTGCTTGTTTGTTCAGGACACTGCAAAAGTGAAGACCAGCAAACAGGAGAGAAAACTTCCCCCACTCTCTGCTGGCATTTTGGTATGGGTTCTTCTGTGTGTGTGTGTGTGTGTGTGTGTGTGTGTGTGTGAGAGAGAGAGAGAGAGAGAGAGAGAGAGTGTGTGTGTTTGTGTGTGTGAGTTTGTGTGTGTGTGTGTGTGATCACAGTACTTTTTTAAAAAATTTAAATTATTTATTAAAGTATTACATATGTCTCCCTTTTCCCCCATTGATTTCTCCCTGGCCGCTCACCCCCCCCCCCAGCACCTGCCCTCACCCCTGGTGTCTGTCCATTGGTCATGCTTATCTGCACGCATACAGTCCTTTGGTTGCTCTCTAGCACTCCTCCCCCTTTCCTCTGAGGGTCGACAGTCTGTTCAATGCTTCTATGACTCTGGATCCATTTTTGGTCATCAGTCTATGTTGTTCATTATACTCCACAAATGAGTGAGGTCATGTGATGTTTATCCTTCTCTGACTGGCTGATCTCTCTTAGCATCGTGCTCTCCAGGTCCGTCCATGCTGTTGGGAATGGTAAAGAGTGCCTTCTTTTTTACAGCGGCGTGGTACTCCATGGTGTAGATGTACCACAGGTTTTTAACCCACTCATCTGCTGAGGGGCACTTAGGCTGTTTCCAAATCTTAGCTATTGTACATTGTGCTGCTATGAACATAGGGGTGCATATATCCTTTCTGATTGGTGTTCATCACAGTATATTTTTATTTTGGATTTTTTTAAAATAGTAACACTGGAAAGTATCTTGCTCAGAACACTTGGTTTATTTCAAAGTATACCGCGAACCGGTTTTGGCTATGCCATTATTATACCTAACAATATTAACAGTAATTAATTTTCCCCAGTTGTCTTAAAAGTTGGTTTGTTCAGCCAGAACCGGTTTGGCTCAGTGGATAGAGCGTCGGTCTGCGGACTGAAAGGTCCCAGGTTCGATTCCGGTCAAGGGCATGTACATTGGTTACAGGCACATCCCCGGTGGGGGGTGTGCAGGAGGCAGCTGGTCGATGTTTCTCTCTCATCTATGTTTCTGACTTCTGTCCCTCTCCCTTCCTCTCTGTAAAAAATCAATAAAATATATATATTTTTAAAAAGTTGGTTTGTTCAGTGATAGTCCAGATAAGGCCCCATGCATTCCATTCTTAAAAACTTAATCTTATGTCTTTTATGCTCTAATGATCTTGCCTCCCATCCCCTTAAAAAATTTGCTTTTCATGATTTCTGTAGAAGCCAGGCCATTTGTCCTCTCCTTGATTTAGCGTCTTACTTCTTCCAGGCGTCCTTGAACTTGCGTTCACTATTAACATTAGGTTTGTATACTTCTGTGCTCTGGCCGGGTTTTAACCTGCTTGCTCTCTAGCTGGCCGCTCAGACATCACTTCCTGAAGGTGCCTTCCCCAGTTCCCAGACAAGGGCAAGGTGGGTGGGCCCCTTGTCGCCGAGGGTGGCTCCGTTAGCGCTCAGCACAATTGGTATTTATTTATTCACTTATAAATGCAATGATTTCCTTTGGATCCAGCTTCCGAGACCCGTGAGGGGCGGGCGGGCGGGGGCTGCATCTTCCCAGGTCTAAGCAGCTGTTGCAGATGAGCAAATCCCCTCCCACCTTCCCCCCCACCCCCAGCGTCCGTATGTGCACATCACGAACACCTTATCAGTACAGCCTGCACATCACCTTCCTGCACCTCACTGTCGAAATAGTTCTTGCATGTGGGCTGGGCAGTATGGCTGCTGGCCACGCCCTCCTTCTGGCAGAGAAACGGCCCCCGAGGGCCCCAGGACCTGGCCAGGGTCCCCCGTTCCGGGGGAGAGCTGGAGCCTTAGCACTCGGCATCGTGCTGCCCACAGTCTGATTTGCCACAAGCAGCCAGAGGAACTGCAGCCGGCCTTGAAGTCGGTGATGGCGTAACAGGAACTTCCCCTTCGGGGGGCCGGCAGCTCCGGAGGCGGTGGAAGGCCCGGGGAGAGGGCGGGAGGGTTAAGCTGGCCTCCTTGTGTGACAACTTTCTGTTTGGAAGTAATTTCAGACTTACGGAAGAGCTTGCCAGCATAGTACACCATTGTGAACATTTTAACACGTTCGCCTTCCCATTCTCTTTTTCTGTCTTTGTGTGTTTCCCCCTGAAATGGGGCAGACATACCCCAATAACCCTTAGTACTTCAGGGTTCATTTTGCATGGTTACTCTTTTTTTTTTTTAAATTTATTAAGGTATTATTTGTGTACATAGTTGACCATTGCCCCCCCCTCCCATTCATGCCCTCCCTCTCCAGAGTTCTGTGTTCGTTGGTTGTACTTATGTTCATGCATACCAGTCCTTCGGTTGTTCTCTTATCTCCCCCCAGGTCTCCTTCCCCTTCCCGCTGTCATTTGACAATCTGCTTGTTTTATGGTGACTATCTCAGGACCATATGAATAGAGTCTGCTCCTCCTATGGTTCACACCGCCCCTCCCCCTGGGTCCCACTGCTTCTCCGGGGCACACGGCTCTCCCGGGGCACATATCTCCCACGGGGCACACGGCTCTCCCGGGGCACACAGCTCTCCTGGGGCACACGGCCCCCAGGGCACACGGCTCTCCTGGGACACCTGGCCCCCTTGGGACACACAGCTCTCTTTTTTTGTTTTTAATATATTTTATTTTATTGATTTTTCACAGAGTGGAAGGGAGGGGATTAGAGAGCTACAAACATCGATGAGAGAGAATCATCCATCAGCTGCCTCCTGCACACCCACCACTGGGGATGTGCCCGCAACCAAGGTACATGCCCTTGACCAGAATTGAACCTGGGACCTTTCAGTCTGCAGGCCGACACTCTATCCACTGAGCCAAACTGGTTTCGGCATGTCATCTTTTAAAAAATATATATTTTTATTGATATCAGAGGGAAGAGGGAGAGAGAGATAAAGAAAACAGTGATGAAAGAGAATCACTGATTGACTGGCTGCCTCCTGCACAGCTCCTATTGGGGATCGAGCCTCCACCCAGGCATGTGCCCTGACCAGGAGTTGAACCATGACTTCTTGGCTTATCAGTCAAGGTTTAACCACTTAGCCACACCAGCCAGGCTCCATGTAATCTTCTTTATGCCCCTTCCTTAATTTCACGTGCATAAAAGCTGCAAAACTGTTAATGTCTGGGTCATTTGAGACCTTGCTCCCTGATATCCTATATAATAAAAGGCCAATATGCAAATTGTTCCCTTGACCGGGAGTTTGACCAGGGGGCGGGACTGGCCCACCAGCAGCCCCTGTCCCACCTCCGATGACCCCCCCATTGGGGGGGCGGGCCTGCCAACTGCCAGCAGTCCCTCCCTTCTTCTCCCCCCACCCCCCAGCCCAGCCCTATCTGCCCTGATTGGGGTGGGCCAGCTGGACCCCACTCGTGCGTGAATTTGTGCACCGGGCCTCTAGTGTGTTTTATAAATGCTTATAGAACTTCAAGTAAATAAATAAATAAATAATGTATACAAGGCCACTCCGCTCATAGAGGCCAAGGTAAGGATTTGAACCCGGGCTCATATCCACTGTACCAACAGTGACGTCCAGTTGCCAAGGGAAGTATGCAAAGCTCCAAAGAGGAGGTGCTGTGTGAGCTGAGTACAAAGGATGAGCAGGAGCTGGCTGGTCAGAGAGGTGCGGAGGAGGTTCATCTACCGGGGCCCAGGGCAGCCGCTGATGGTCACACCCCAGCGACCTTCGGGCGGCAGTCTGGTGAGCGGCCAGGAGAGGGAGACGGATCCCCCGAGGTGTCTGCGCTGATCCTCCGCCCAGGGAGGGTGAGAGGAGGGAGGGAGGGATCACTGGGAAACGGCCTTGGCCTTGCAGATGGGAGTTGGCAGTGAATCACAGCCATGGCATCTGAGCCAGGGCAGGAACTAGGGAGACGCCAGAGTTTCAGGAAGCAGGGTCACACGGACCCGCTAGCAAAAGGAGTGCGAGATTTCAGGTTTCTTGCTAGTTGGAGCAAAGTGATCTTTCTGTTGCTGAGCATGATGGCCTTTGTCATAGTGAGCTTTGTTCTTAGGAAGCTCCTTCGGGCAGCTGCTCATTTCTACGTCAGTTGTGCCATCTCGGTTCGGTGCGTGCACTCCATGCTGGTCACACAATGACGGAATAGCATGTTTCTTAAAACCTACCTCGTCGTCAAGCGATGCATGACTATAAATGGCGAACAGAAGCAAGCTCTCTGCCTGCGCAGAGCTGGTAGTCAAGCACCAGGCTAGTAAAGCACAGACAGGAGCCCAGGAAGTCCCATTCAGGAAATCGGGAAATAGGGAGTGAAGGAGATGCCTCAGACCGCCCCACACTGGATGCTTAAAACAGGGGTCGGCAAACTGCGGCTCGCGAGCCACGTGCGGCTCTTTGGCCCCTTGAGCGTGGCCCTTCCACAAAAAATAATACCAGTGCCCGCATGTACAGTGCGATTGAAACTTAGTGGCCCATGCGCAGAAGTCGGTTTTTGGCTCTCAAGAGAAATTTCAAGGGTTGTACTGCTGATATTTGGCTCTGTTGACATTAATGAGTTTGCCGACCACTGGCTTGAAACAACCAAAGTTTATTCTGTCGCAGTTCTGGAGGCTAGACGTTCGAAATCAGGGCCGTGCTCCCTTCAAAGGCCTTCCTGGCCTCTTCTGGCCTCTGGTGGTCGCTGGCGGTCCTTGGCTTGTGGCTGCCTCGCTCCTTCTCTCTGCCTCCATCCTCACGTGGCCTTGTCCCCGTGTCTGTCTTTGCCTCGTCTCTCCTCTGAATGTCTGTGTCTGTTTTCCCTTTTTATAGGGACATCGGCCATTGGTTTAGGACCTCATTTGAACTCGATTGTATCTGTGATCATCCTATTTCTAAAATAAGGTGATATTCTGAGGTTCTGGGTAGATGTGAAGTTTTTTGGGGGGGTTGGGGGGGGAAGGGCACTGTCCAATTCAATACGGGGGTAGGGGGAAGCTTCCATTTTCCCATAAATTATCCCAGGAGACTCCAGTGCCTGAGACCAACTGGCCACAGTTACGGAAACCCTGGACCCCGGATCCACAGGGGAACGGAGTCCCAGCAGGAGCGATGAGTGGATGGCAGTGGTGGTTCCTGTACTCACCTGTTGGGGTGCATGTTAGCGTCAAGGTGCCCGGGAGGCAACATCAGAGGGAATCTGGGCATTGGGGATGGGAGTCAAATGTGTGGAATAAACAGCTTTTGAGGCCACAACTTAGGAGGGATGGCCTGGGAGGAAAGGAGGAAAGATCCCGGGGAGCCAGCGGGGAAGGGTGAGCCCGCCCTGGATAACGGGAGGAGAAGGGGGCGGGGAGAACGAGGGGCGGGCCAGCCGAGAAGCCGAGCGGATGTGGTCGTGTTAGGACATTGCTGGAGGGACGAGCTTGGGTGGGGAGGGTTGCAAAAAGGCCGCGTGTTGTCCGTGGAGGCATTGTGGGGGCACAGTGGCACGGGCGGGAGGGGGCCCCGATGGGGTGGGCAGACATGTCTTTGGCACAGTCTGAATGCCTGGCAGTGGCGCTGGCTCCTGGGAATGAGGGGTGTCTGGAGCCGGCCCCCCGGCCCTTTGCCGAGGTCAGGGGGCTGGTGAGAGATGTGGTTGGTGGCGTGGGGTGACCTTTCTCTCTCTCTCTCTCTCTCTCTCTCTCTCTCTGCTTAAAGGAAGCTACAGGCCAGACGTCAGCAGGGGGGGATGTCACTGGCATTTTTTACTTCATGTTGAAACAGTGTTCCCCCGAGATGTTGGTTCTTTACTGGAAATGTTCCCTGGGCTTATGAAGCAACGGGCACAGAGGGGAAGGGGGCGGGGGGGGGGGGGGAGCGATCCTCCCACCCTGCAGGGCCTCCCAGGTCTGAGGTGTGGACACCTGTGGCCTCTGGGGAACCAACCTGCCCCCTCCCCTCTCTTTTTCCCTTTCAATTTGCAAGTTTCCACTTCCTGTCGGTCACCTTGGTTACCTGCTGTTGCTTCACCATCTTGCTGCTCTTTGTTCTCAGGCAGACTCAGCCCCGGGGCTGTTTCCCCAGCAACTGGCCTGGTGCCTGGAGGCCCGGCCTCCCTTGGGAGGCCGCGGGGGGGGGGGGGGGGGGGCAGCAGCGAGGATGAGCATGGCCAAGGAGGAGGAGTGGCTGGTTTTCTTTCTGTGGCTGGAGTAGGAGAGCAGCTCGGCCCTGCTGTGCACCTTGGAGTGGCTGTCACACCCCAGCCCGGCCAGCTCCTCTGACGTCCAGGTTCAGGATTTGCCACCGACTTGCAGTGCGACCTTGGCTGTTGCACTTCTGTGTCTCAGTTTCCTGGGTCCTAGGCCTACCGCGGCCGGGGCCCACCTCAAGAGGGTAGGTGTTGGGTGGAGGGCCCAAGTTAGGTCCCAGCTGTCAGGGGTTCTAGTCACAAGAGAGGGAGAGGTGGGGGTGGGCGAGTGAGCAGAGATACGGGACTGGAAGGGCAGATCCTGACACATGTTACATACTCCAAGTTACCTCCTGCCTGTGGTTTGCTGGTGATTCCAATGTTCTTTGTTTTGTTTTGTTTTTTTAAAATATATTTTATTGATATTTTGCAGAGAGGAAGGGAGAGAGAAACGTCAACCAGCCGCCTCCTGCACACCCCCCACCGGGGATGTGCCCGCAACCAATGTACATGCCCTTGACCGGAATCGAACCCGGGACCTTTCAGTCCGCAGACCGATGCTCTACCACTGAGCCAAACCGGTTTCAGCTCCAATGTTCTTGGTACTCATCTGTATTTTATCAAATTTCTATGGTGATCAGATGTTTTGTAGTTGGTTCAATGTAGCATTATTTTTGGAAGGAAAAACCAAACCTAAACTATCCTGTGGAGACCCCAAAACCTAGTGTGGAAGAGGACAGGGTGGAGCCTGGCTGGTGTGGCCCAGGAGCTGAGTGTCAACCTATGAACCAGGAGGTCCCGGTTCAGTTCCCGGTGCGGGCACATGATTTTGGAAGCTCCCAATTCTCTGTAAACACTGACCTGCTTCCTCCTTAGAAATCCTCTGGTGCTATTGGGTAGACGGAGGCGCATGCCAGCCCAGGCCACGGACAAAGCTTTCTCTTTCCCTGGAATTCAGCATCCCAAACGCCTTGTCCCTCCCCTCTGGTCTTCATGAGTGTTTGGAATTGCTTATTATGATTATTAGTTTTATTCAGCCTAAGATTAGGAGCAAATCATTTTTTCTTACCTTTTCAAGTATTTGCCGCTCTTCAAACTTGGAGGCTTTGGTGATTATGGAACATCTCTTTTGGGTCAGGTATTGGGGTCCCAGAGCTGGATGAGATTAACCCTGTCTCTGCACTCATGATGTGTATTATTGAGGGGTGAAAACAGTGGATGGATAGGTGGGTAGATGGATGGATGGATGGATGAGTGGGTGGGTGGGTGGGTGGGTGGGTGGTTGGATGGGTGTATGGATGGATGAGTGGATGGATGGGTGGATGGATGGATGGATAATGAATGGATGGATAAAAGTTCTTGATGTTTGGGGAGTATCTGACAGGGGCATAACCAGGAAACACTCTTTTCAGAAGTGACTTTTGAGCTGAGATCAGAAGGGAGAGTGGGTTAACAGTGAGGCAATTAGAAAAAACACATTATAGGACACCCAGGGTGAAAATGAAGACTTTCCTTCCTTCCCCAATATGAGTCCAGGTGACCTTCAAACTCCTCTGAGGTTAGCTTCCAAAAGCCGGCAGAGCCTGTGTGTGAAGAGCGCACGCTGATCCCCCCCTTCTGCCCTACATCAGTGACGGGCCGGGTCTCTGCCCAGCGGTCCTGGCCGTGGGCTCGGGGCCTTTGATCTGCACGGGGGCTGGCCTGGCCCATCCTCCCGGGCACATCTGAGCCCGGCACGGGTGTGGAGTGTTGGCCGCCTCTGCCAAGGCCAACACGGCGGGGAGGGGGCAGTGGTGTCCTCAGGGAGGGGGCAGGGGTGTCAGGGAGGGGCAGGGGTGTCCTCGGAACCCCTCCAGGGGGCCCCTCCCCCTCTGTCTGTGGCTGGCTTCGGGGGTTCATGTGGGCCGGGATCCACCGTCCTTGGCTTTTCCCCGAGTGCTCTTCCTCTCAGACCGTCCTCCGCCTGCTCTGGACCTCCCAGGGAGAGAGAGAGCTCGGGCAGCAAGAAGAGTTGTTTATTTTTATTTTTGTTTTTTCAATCTTCACCTGAGGATATTTACTCCATTGATTTTTTTAGAGAGAGTAGAAGGGAGGGAATGGGGGTGGGGGTGGGGGAGAGAAACATTGACGTGAGACACATCCATTGGTTGCCTCCTACACATGCCCCAAGAGGGGCCAGGGATGGAACATGCAACCGAGGTGCGTGCCCTTGACCAGGAATTTCATCTGTGACCCTTCAGTTCACAGGCTGGTGCTCTAACCACGGAGCAACTGGCCAAGGCAAGAAGAGGGGTTTCTAGCCTGTCCTGACTCCCCACCACCTTCCTTTCCCCAGAACAGCTCTGCTGGTCTCGGGAATGCCAGGATTTCCCTTTGAGGGGACCAGTTTCCCCCACCCTGTGGTTACCCCGGGGAAGGCTGCAGGGCTGGGGGAGAGAGGGCATAACGGGCCACAGGCAGAGGGAGGGTCCCCCCGGTGGTGTGGACTCGGGTCACACCTGTGTTCCTCACGCAAAACACTCCATCCCACCGGTAGTCAGTAGCCCTAACTGTGCTGGCTCCGGGGACACAGCCAGGACCAGGAGAGAGAATGGAGGTCACATCTGGGGGCGTGGGGAGGACAGTTAATAAACAGGAAGACACTTGGGTCAGCATGGGGCCGAATGGGTGCTGGACATAGACCCCGGGGGAGAGAGACGGCCCAGATGTCCAAACGGGGGTCCGGTGAAGAAATGGCCCAGCCGTACGGTGGAACTCGAGGCAGACACTGGAACGTCGTCCCCCGTGTCTACCCCTTGTGGACTGTGCGCCCGTCCGTCCTGTTTGCCCAGGGAAGCATCTGGAGAATCCGCATAAAACGTGGCAGTCCTTCTCTCTGCGTGAGGGAATAGCAGTGATATTTGTCATTTGCTACTTTTGAAAATCTGCCACTGAACGCATAATTTATAATTAGTAAAGAGAAAAAGACTCCCATACGTCGTACGTCGGGGCGGACTGAGTGTTGTGAGGGCGGGTGGGTGCTTAGCGCAGTGGGGCGCTCCCCTTACCGGGGTAACTCTGTGGGAGGGGTGAAGGGAATCTCGGATACCTTTTGAGTTTGGCCTTAACACGGTGCGTGCACATCTAGTCCCTCACTCTCCGTTTTTCCTTTCAAACTGGAAACACAGTCATTGACATAATAAAGTGATAATACAGTGAATTTTTTTTTTAAAAAAATCCAGACAGTGTTGAAAAGCATGAGGGTAAAAAAATCACACGAGGTCCCAGCGCTCTGAGATAACCGATGCTAACATTCCAGTGTGTATCTAATACTTTTTCTACCCTGTTAGTATTATTTTTAAAAAAAATATATTTTTTAATTGATTTTTTTACAGAGAGGAAGAGAGAGGGATAGAGAGTTAGAAACACAGACGAGAGAGAATCATCAATCAGCTGCCTCCTGCACACCCCCCACCGGGGACGTGCCCGAGACCAAGGCACATGCCCCTGACCGGAATCGAACCCCCGGGACCTTCCAGTCCGCAGGCCGACGCTCTATCCACTGAGCCAAACCGGTTTCGGCCCTTGTTAATATTTACAAAAAAAAAACCGAAATAAACTGCTGATATCACAAAAGATGAATCTCCGCGCTTCCCCACACCTGGTCACCGGCTCACTCGGAGCACATGCTCCCGGTGTGACTCGGGTGGTAGAGGCCAGCAGCCTGGGAGGGGTCAGGAGGCCTCGGCCCCCCTCCCCACGCCTCCCCCCCTCCACCCCTCTTCGTCCGTGCCCTCCCGCAGCCTTATGCCGGCCAGAGGAGGCCCCCCTGCCGGCTGGGTCCCGCCCCCCTCCCGCCCCCGGCTGCTGAGCGCCTGCCGCCGAGTGTCGTGTGTGTCGTGTCCCCCCCCCGCCCCCCCCCCCCTGCGCTCCCGGAGGCAGGCTGCTCTTTTGTTTCTGGAACCCGGGCTGCTCTGCAGAAGGCGCTGCCGTGGCCATCCAGCTGACGCGGGTCAAGAGTGCTTTCTTTGAGGGGAAGGCGGCTGCTTGGAGCAAAGCCCTGGTAATGAATGCCTTCCCCCTAATCGGGTTAGGGGGGACCCAGCTGGACTCGGACACAACAGGACCAGCATGCGGGCGCCCACGTGGCTGGGCGTGTGCCAGGGAAGACGCCCAGGCTCGCGGCTCCTAATCCCTTTGGCTCCGGAGCTCTGCGGAGGGGACAGGCAGGGTCCCCTGCCTGCGGGGTCCCCAGGCCCAGCTGGACACCCCCAGGGAGAAGGGGTCGTCCCACCTGACAAAGCGGGTTCCTCCGAGAGCCTGGCAGAGGCAGAAATCTCAACTCGCCCGAGGAATCATTGTCCAGCTTGCAGCCTGAGGGGAGGGCTGCTGATGCTTGCCGAGTGCTTCCACACACTTCACATTTATGGCAGCATGGCCCCCGTTTTCCAGGTGAAGACACTGGGGTTCGGAATTCACATGTCCAGGCTAGTAAGTAGCAGAGCTGAGATTCCACCACAGAACTGTCTGTCTCGACTATCTGCCAAACTGTGGCCTTCCGCCCATCCCCAAAATATGTTGGGGGAGGAGTGTGTTTGGTACAGGAAGGGATGCCCCTGTATTCATTTATTCTAAAGTAAACTTTGTTTCGTAAGCACTTTTAGGTTCACAGCAGAGTTGAGCAGAAGGTGCAGAGATTTTCCATGTACTCCCTGCCCCCACACCTGCAGATCCTCCTCTGTCATCAGCACCCCCCACCGGAGAGGTGCCTTTGCTGCAATCGGTGAACCTCCGTTGACACATCATTGTCTCTCCAAGTTTACATTAGGGCTCACTCTTGGCCGCGTAGGGTCTGCACACGGAGAGGTTTCCCTCCCTAGAATCCCTCTGTGCCCTGCCTGTCCATGCCTCCCCTCTGGCCCAGCCTCAGACCACTGACCTTTCTGCTGTCTGCATCCTTTCTAGAATGTCCTATTACTGGGGCCCTAGAGCAGGTGACCGTTTCAGATTGCCTTCTCTCACTTGGGAACACGCATTTACATTTTCTGTGCGCCTTTTCATGGTTATTCGTTCTTTTCCCCCCTGGGCCAAAATTCCAGCATTTAAAAAAAAAAAAAAAAAATATATATATATATATATATATATATATATATATATATATATATAATTGATTTTTTTACAGAGAGGAAGAGAGAGGGATAGAGAGTTAAAAACATCAATCAGCTGCCTCTTGCACACCCCCCACTGGGGATGTGCCCATAACCAAGATACATGCCCTTGACTGGAATCGAACCTGGGACCTTTCAGTCCGCAGACCGACGCTCTATCCACTGAGCCAAACCGGTTTTGGCCATTTCAGCATTTTTTTGAGCGCCTGCCTCTGCCAGGCACATCCTGGGCACTGGGCAAGGGTTGCAGACAAGCATGGGCATGGCCCCTGGTCTTCAGAGCCAGTGTTGAGCACGGAGAGAAACGCTAAGTAAATATTCGGCCTTGGAGAGCAGCGTGCGGAGAGAGGGAACAAAGGGGCCGCGTTGGGAGCGAGGAGGGGCCGGAGAGCCGCTCTGAGGAAGAAGGACAATTAAGCCAGCATCTGAGGGTCGGGCAGAAGTGGGGATGAAGAGCATCCCAGGCGGCTGTCTGGCTCTCAGAATCCTGCTCACCCCTGAGACTAGCCTTTTCCCGGAAGCCCTGCCTGCTCGCTCCTTCACGCGCATCGCTGCCCCTTCTAGCGGTCCGCGGCTTTTGCTCCTGTGCACCCGAGGCTTCCGGGGAGGATGCTCAAGCCTTCCCCCGGGGACGCGTGCAGAGGGAAGGCGGACCGTGTGCTGTTGCCATGAGCTCTGTCCTCCCGGTTGCCACCAGGGAAAACCCAGCAGCAGTGAGTTCAGCGTGGCTGAGCTAGCGGGGAGGGCAGTCGGGATGTTGCATGTCGGACTGATGCTTTGGGGCTTCGGCCTGCCTCGCCGAGGGCAGTGCAGCCGGCCGAGGTCCACTCGGCTGATCTCCAGGAGCTGCTGGGACAGAACCCAGGGATCTGTGATTGGAACCCAGGGATCTGTGATTGCGGCTGCTTCTGGTCGGGAGCCCTAAAGCCTTCGGGGCTTAGAGGAAACATAGCAGCAGCCTGCAAGCTCTCGGGGGTGGGGAGGCGGGCTGCTGTGGGGAGGGGCTGCAGCCCCCCATCGGCTGCTGCTGCTACTGCCGGTACTCGCTGTCTGGCCGTGACCCAGGAGGAGGCTGACCGAGAGATCGTGCGTGGCCCCTCTGCCCTGTGGACGCCCTGCTCTGAACCCTTCGCTGGCTCCCTGGTACCTTCAGGTCAGGACAGACATCTTTTTTTTTTTTTTTAATATATTTTATTGATTTTTTACAGAGAGGAAGGGAGAGGGATAGAGAGTTAGAAATATCGATGAGAGAGAAACATCGATCAGCTGCCTCCTGCACACCCACCACCGGGGACGTGCCCGCAACCAAGGTACATGCCCTTGACCGGAATTGAACCCGGAACCCTTCAGTCCGCAGGCCGACGCTCTATCCACTGAGATAGAGCAAACCGGTTTCGGCAGGACAGACATCTTAGCCGGGCATGCAAGCTGGGACCCTGCCACCCTCCCAGCCCACCTGTCCGGTTGTTCCAAGCCTCTAGATCCCCAGGTGGGCCCCCCGTGTGGCTCTGCAGGTGCCACTTGTCCTGCTGAGCTTTCTTTCCTTCCTGCATCCTCAACAGGTCAAGTCCTAGATGTCCTTCCAAAACCTGGCTGGGTAGATCTCTTTTCCTTGAAGTCCCCACTGACCACCTGCTCTCTGCAGACCGCCACGGCGCTCCATCTTCGCCCCCTCCCTCCTCCGCCCCCTCCCTCCTTTCAGTTCCTCGATGATAGTTATCGGGCAGCTCACCATGTCTCAGTCATGCTGGGGTGATGGGAGTGTGAGGTCCCAGGGTTCCTGGATAAATTCATCAAACAATGAAGATGAGGAATACCCAAAGAAGTCAACCCCCAGAATGGGAGAAAAATGCTTGGGAATCGTCTATCAATAAGAAATTAAGCCGGGATAAACGCTTCTCTCCATGCTTATAAAAGAAATGAAAAAATAAATAAAAGGTTGGGGGGGGGGAGAAGGATCCGATGAAAGATTTCCAGTCTCGACTCTGTTGCTGGTGAAATAGAGGCGGGGGAGGCGGGGGAGTGCCCTTACAGGACTGTTTCAAACTCTTCCTCTGTAAACAAGGCGAGGAGCTAATTAATTCAGGCTCTGAGCACTTTCCACTGCAGAGTTCTGGGCTCCCGGGAGGGCTGTGCCCTGGCCTCAGGGTGGGGGCGGGAGGGGGGTGCACAGCCAGGAGAGGAGAGATCCCAGCATGCATCTCAACTCCAGCCTCACTTTCCCAGGGGAGACCTCCCGGTCCTCAGGGAAGGTGGGAGGGAGTTCTCTCCGTGGCCCAAGCTTTCCTTCCGCGTGTGGATCAGCTTGACATTCTGTCATTGTCTTAGCTGCTCACCATCTCTCCTGCTGGGCCGTAAACTCTTGGCGAGGGGGTGATGTGTCCGTCTTATGTTTTCAGAGCAGCTTTACTGAGATTTCATTCACATACCATGGAACGTACCCCTTTAAAGTCTACAGCTCAGGGCTTCTCGTGCACGAGTGTTTGGGAGTTCTTTGTACTGTTATTTTAACAACTGTTGTATGTTGAATTTTTCATATATATTTGATTTCAGAGAGAGAGAGACATCAGTGATGAAAGAGAATCATTGATTGGCTGCCTCCTGCACGGATCCCCACTGGGGATTGAGCCTGCAACCCGGGCATGTGCCCTTAACTGGAATCGAACTCAGGACCCTTCAGTCCACAGGCCCACGCTCTGTTCACTGAGCCACACCAGCTAGGGCTGTATGTTGAATTTTTAAAAATTGTCTCTCACGCCGAAACCGGTTTGGCTCAGTGGATAGAGTGTCAGCCTGCTGACTGAAGGGTCCCAGGTTCGATTCCGGTCAAGGGCACATCCCCGTTGTGGGGTGTGCAGGAGGCCCCTGATCGATGATTCTCTCTCATCGATATTTCTAACTCTCTATTCCTCTCTCTTCCTCTCTGTAAAAAATCAATAAAATATATATTTTTAAAAAATTGTCTCTCACCATCCCAGCCACAGAGCGAGTCAAGCCGAGGACCCTAAGAGGTTCCTATGTGCTGGTGCTTTACACGCATGTTTCATTTCAGCCTCAGCTGCTGAGGAGGAAACAGGGGTGAGGAATACAGGTGACCGGGGGCACAGCTTGGTTGAGCAGCCGAACCCGAATTCGGATGTGGCCTCCTACATCCTGCTGTGGCCTGTGTGTCTCCGGAGTCGCCCTTTCCCTGGGAGTGGGGCCGCTGCTCCTTCACTGGCCCCGCCATCGGGGAGGTGCCCGGCACTTGCTGAGCCTGAGCTCGGTGAGGGCGGGTGGGCTCGGTTCAGGACTTCCTCCTGGAACAGAGGGGCTGCCATGCTGGGAGGCGAAGGAACGCGAGCAGGGTCTGGGGGGAGTGGGTGCTCTTCACCCAGCCAGGAGGCAGGCTCGCCCTCGCCCCTTTCTGGCACACCCGAGACTCTCGGGGGGCAGCCCTGACTCTGCCCTGCCGTTCCAGGAGCTGAAGCTGCCCGCCTTCCGAGCCCACTCCCCGCTCCTGAAGAGCCGGCGGTTCTTTGTGGACATCTTGACCCTGCTGAGCAGCCACTGCCAGCTCTGCCCCGCCGCCCGGCACCTGGCCGTCTACCTGCTGGACCACTTCCTGGATCGCTACAGCATCACCACCTCCAAGCAGCTGTACGCCGTGGCCGTCTCCTGCCTGCTGCTCGCAAGTACGTGGAACCCGCTTCTTCCCCTGGGCTGCCGCCGCCGCCTCCTCCTCCTCCTCCTCCTCCTCCTCTTCCTCCTCTCCTCCTCCTCCTCCTCCTCCTCCTCCTCCTCCTCCTCCGTGAGCCTGGGTGCTCCCAGATCTTTGTTCATCTCCATGGCCTGTGCACATCTCCCCTGCTCCTCCCAGCTGAATGGGAGCTAATATTATTAGTAATAATCATCAGCATTTTCTTTAGCATCTGTAATGTACCAGGCTCGGTGATAAGGATTTTAGCATCTTGATCTTGTATTATTTTTTTCTTTCATTTTTTATCCTCCCCCGAGGATATGTGATTTTTATTGATTTAAGAGAGAAAGGAAGGAGGGGAGAGAGAAACATCAATGTGAGAAAGAAACATCCATCAGTTGCCTTCCGTATGTGCTCCAAAGGGGGATCGAACCCACAGCAAGAACTGAGCCGTCAGTCCGGGGACCGAGCCACGTACTTTTAATTAACACCCACTTCCTTATTAAACAGTGGGTTTCGGGGAGGGAAAGGAGTCTGAGACATAGTAAGACCCCAGAAACGTAGTAGTGTATATGTACGGGGTAAATGAAACAGTGGAACAAGGATTTCTTTAAAGCTGGGCTTCCAGCCTTAGCCGGTTTGGCTCAGTGGTTAGAGAGTACAAGCCTGCAGACTGAAGGGTCCCAGGTTCGATTCCGGTCAAGGGCATGTACCTTGGTTGCGGGCACATCCCCAGTAGGGGGTGTGCGGGAGGCAGCTGATCGATGTTTCTCGCTCACCGATGTTTCCAACTCTATCCCCCTCTCTTCCTCTCTGTAAAAAATCAATAAAACATATTTTTTAAAAGAAAGAAAGAAAGGGCTGGGCTTCCACACTTCTCCAGGTTGCCCTTAATATGGATACAGATGGCTGACAAGAGCAAAATGCGGCCATCATAACACTCCTTTGACCCCTAGCATTTTCCCCTTAAAATCCAATCCGATGTTACCGTTCCCACCACAGTATGTTACTGTCCTGTTTTTTCATCTGGGCGCCACGCCCCACCCTTGGGTCCTCTGTTGCCATAAGAAGGCGGCTCCTGGTTTCTCCTGCGGCTCTGCCCGCTCCCGGCAGCCTGCCGTGAACCCCCGGGGTCCCGGCACCCAGCTCCAGGAGCTGTGGGCTTTTCTATACTGCGCCTCGTCTTCCGCACTGGCACCTTCCGCCTGTGGGTGTTTACCGTCCCTCTAGCTGTGCGGGGTGCGCAGCCTCCCGGTGTGCCATCTCCTCTGCCCTGAGCCAGCTGGGTTTCCCCTGTACACAGAGGAGCCAGCCTGGCCGAGCCCGCTCTGGTGGCTGCCCGAGGGTCCCATCAACATGCAGCCCCCTTTGGTCCCGGGAGGAGAGGAGGGAGACATCCCTGTCGGCGGAGGGCAGAGTGGGCATCACATTTCAGGCCTCTGGCCTGCTGCGGCCTGTGATCTGTGGGCTGGTCCAGGCCCGGGGGCGGGGGACTTAGATTTCCATGGGGCCGCCGGCTCTCCCCCAGCGACTGTCGGGGGAGCCGGGACAGGAGGCGCACACCGGGACTCCTTTGTGCTGCTGGGGCCGGGCTGGTGGAGGGGGCCGGGGCTGATGGAGGGGGCCGTGCGGACAGAGAGGCAGACGCCCCCACCCACCCGTCTGAGGGCCGCGGCCAGCCTGGGGCTGGATGGGAGTTTTCGGGACACCTGCCATATGCTCAGGCCCCCGGGAAGAAAGGTTTCCATGACAGCCTGAAATCCTATTCACTCCCGCCTGCTCTCTCCCCAGGCGGACTGTCAGCCCCAAGGGGGGTCACCTTGCCTCGGGGTGTTTGAAGTTCTGCGAATTCTATACCCCGTAATTCCCAGACAGATAAGAGGAGCCACCGGTCCTCCTGCCTCCACCTGTCAGTTCTCAGGTTTGAGAGCAGCTTCCGGACAGGGGCCTCTGCCCAGACGGAACCTTTCCACCTGTATGTGGGCCCGTCTGCCCCATAAAGCAGGGCTCGGCCCAGGACCCCTGTCTGCCGGCCTGTGGAAGGAGGTGGGAAGAGAAACGGGATAGCAGAGGATAAATCTTCATATTATACCCATAGAAACTGCCCGGTAAACAAAATTGCCAGATTCTCTCCCTTCCTTCCTCATTCTTCCTCTTTCTCCATCTGTGGCCTATCCCAGTCTCCAGAGATTACTTCTGGGAGCGGCAAGTTCTTGTGTCTTCTTCCAAAATGGATCTATTACATTTCCTAGAAATGTCCTGAGCATACACAGACACAATCAGTAGGCCTCATGATTGAAGATTCTGTCCCTGAGAATTCGCCTACTCACTGAGATTCACTTTGAACCCCCAAACCAGCGCTCCAGAGCTCCGCAGCCATTCAGGGCCGGGCAGAGCCCCAGAGCACTCGCCTGCTTGTGTTCCCGGCTGAGACGAAACGAGGCAGCGCACCTGCTCCTTGGCTCTCATCCTTCTCTCAGTCTGTTTGGTGCCATGTGGTCTCATTTTTCTGCTGGTTGGTGATTTTGCTGCTTAAAGTGGCCCCCCATCACAGTGCTGAGCTGCTCTCTGTGGTCCTCAGTGCAAGAAGGTGGAAGGGGTGCCATTTGGAGAAAATATGCATGTTCAGGAAGCTTCGTGCAGGCATGAGTTGCATAGTGCTCTTGGCTGTGAGTTCCATGATAATGAATCAATGCTATGTTACACAGAAATACACAAAACAAGGTAATCTATCTATATAGATATATAAAAAACCAGTGACTGTAATGACCGGAACAACCAGTTAAAAAAAGAGTGCCCCCCTCGAGTAATATTTTCCCCCAGGCCACGGTTTCACGTGTCTAAAGTCAGGCTAGGGCTTCCGTTGGATGCACGCGTGTAATGTGCCTCGTGTGGGTTGTTTCCCTGAGAGCTGCTGCCACACGGGGGCGCCTTCTCCTCCCTGGCGCCTCGGGGCGGTCACCCAGCGCAGGGCGGACGGGAGAGGTGGTCGGCACGTGAGGGCCACGCTGCACCGGTCCGGGCCCGGGCTGCAGGTCATAGCGCAGCGAGCGAGGACGCAGTGGTTTTCCAGTTCCTGTTTCCACCCCTGCAGACTGGCGGGCCTCGAGCTGTTTGGGTGGGTGGGGTGAGGGTGGGGGCAGGATTTTGTGTGTGTGCCTGTCAGACAGCTGGCGGGGCTGGAGACTCGGGAATGGTGCCGTTTGTCTTAGCAGGTCTGCTGCCCAGACCTGTTTGTCCAGGACCTGGGGTTCTGTACTCTCAGGATGGTTGTTGGTGTGTGTGTGTGTGTGTGTGTGTGTGTGTGTGTAGGGGAGAGGTACTCTCAGGATTGTTGTTGTTGGTGGTGGTTGTGTGTGTGTGTGTGTGTGTGTGTGTAGGGGAGAGGTACTCTCAGGATTGTTGGTAGGGTGGTGGTGGTGGTGGTGGTGGTGGTGGTGGTGGTGGTGGTGTGTGTGTGTGTGTGTGTGTGTGTGTAGGGGAGAGGGGATCTTAGCCTGCATGAGTCCATTGAACACACAGTGTTCGGAGCCCCTGAGCCCGCACAGGTAAATCATTCGAGAGCACTCACTCGGCCTCTGCTGCACGCCAGACGCTGTGTTCGGAGAATGGAAGGAGTGTGTACAGCCTTTGTCATCCGAGAGGATTCATTTCACACCCATGTGCCCACTCTGCGCTGAGCCTGCAGACCGCGGGACACATCACAGACCAGGTCTCCGTCCGAAAGAAGCAGCCTTCCTTCCAGCCAGGCACTGCCCACAGGGGCTGGGCCCCTGCCCAGAACAGGCTAATTGCCCTTCTAAGAAAAACCTGAGTGCCCTTCCTGTAGGAGGTCAGCCTGGCTCCCCCAGGTCAGCGGGGGGGAAGCCGGGACGTTGGCGGCAGGCGCCGGCCTGCTCTTCGTGCTGGAGCCTGGTGTCGGTTTCTTATTCGCTTTCACCTTGAACTCTCCGTAGTGAATGCTTGTGCCTCGTAGGACCTTCTCCCCGTGTAGGCGCGCCCAGGATTGCTTATATCCCTTCCCCTGCTCTGGCTGATGTGGAGGGGGACCCTGGAGTCCTCATTCGTTAAGTCCTTCGCTCTCTGGGAGACCCACCCGAGCGAGGGTTTTGCAGCCTCCAGTGTGAGCCTCCCCTAGGAGACTCCCCGCGGCGGAGAGGTCGCTTCCCAGGTCACGACAGCCCACCCTCCGCCGGGCACCACTGCCCGCTCGGCATTGGTTGTGATGGTCCCAGAGAGGCAGCCTCGGCTGCTTTCAAGCCCCTCTCGGACCCGAGGGAAGGACACCAGCCTGTCACACCCGGGGAGGGGAAGGGGGGGGAGGGGAGGGGAGGAGGGGGAACGGCTGTTTTTAGGGTGGTTGTGTTTGCCTGGATTTTCGAGGCTGTCTTCAGGGAGCATGCCTCCCCCTGCCTCCTAAGCCGTCGTGTTAATTATAAGCATTTCAGCGTCTAGACAGGAAGTTTCTTCTTTGTCACTGACACGTTGGGTTTCTGGAACTCGTCTAGGAAAGTCTGAGACCTCCTGACCTGTGGGCACTTGTAAAGCAGATGTGTGCCAGGATAGTCTTGGGCTAGGGCAGACCCACGTTCCAGAACCTTCTTTCTGCGTAACGACTCTGCCAGTTCTGGCTTCCAGGGTCCCATCAGTCGCTTCTTGTCTCCTGAGAAGTTGAAACTCTTTCCTCGGTGGGAGAGTACTATTTATGTCGTGTAGAAAATTGGAATATATAAAAAAATACAAAGAATAAAAGAAAAACTAGTTGTAAGATCATTACATTTTTTAATGTGTAATCAGAGTTTGAGGGAGGAGGGCAGATTCTGGCCTCAGTGATCATGGAATGGCTAATATTTAATGCGTGTTTATGTGCCAGTCTGAGTTCTTTGCATGGATTTACTTTTTATTTATTCCCCAAAGCAATTCTACGTAGTAAGCGGTATTATTCCAACAGGAATTGATCCAATCTGTCAGAAATGGGCATTCTTCATTCATTCATTCAATCATTCATTCCTTATCCGCCAAGGACGGCTGGGTCCCAGATTCCTAAGGTGCAGCCTCGAACAGGACGGCCCTGCTGTCAAGAGGAGGGAGGGAGGCACAGTAGGGGAGCCTTTTCTCAGCTTCCCGAGGAGGCAGGGCGCTGAGCCTGGGAGGGGAGGCTCGTTTCTCCGGGGCACCCCGTAACTTCCAGGTCCCTGGGGTGGCCAGAGATTCAGTCATTCCTGGAGCAGGTGCTCCAGGGCAGAGCGGGGGGATGCTCCCTGCTCCCCACTCCTCTGGTCTTCCCAGCTTCCTCCCTCCCATGAAGACCGCCATGAAAATGCCCTGGTAGCTGGAGGGTTTGCCTGCTCTGTCCCTGGCTCTCTCTCTCTCTCTCCCCCACGTCAAATCCTGTTCTGCGCTTGTGACTGTGATGGCTCGGTGGGTCCTGAACCGGGCAGAGGTCAATAGTAGTTAAAGCCAAAACCGGTTTGGCTCAGTGGATAGAGCATCGGCCTGCGGACTGAAAGGTCCCAGGTTCGATTCCGGTCAAGGGCATGTACCTTGGTTGCGGACACATCCCCAGTGGGAGGTGTGCAGGAGGCAGCTGATCAATGACTTTCTCTCATCGTTGTTTCTAACTCTCTATACCTCTCTCTTCATCTCTGTAAAAAATGAATAAAATATATATATTTTAAAAAAATAGTCGTTAAAGCAGAGCTGGGGCCCGGGGTGCTGAGCCCTGAGCACCCTTCTCAGCACACCGAGCCCTCTTGCCATCGTCACCGCCATTCTGTCTGCTTTTGTTCGCATCGCACAGCCCCGGAGGAGGGGACTTGCCCCGGACCACACAGCTGGCGGTGGCCAGCCTCCCAGAGCCCCGGTGGCCTCCTCAGAGCGCACTCGGCCCCTCTGTGCTGCATCGCAACGCAAAGCAGCCTTCTGGAGGGGGCTGGCCTCAGAGTAGTTTCCTGGCGTCCCCATCAGATTGCTCAAAATCTGTCTCTCTCGTCTGCCGAAGGTGTGAGCAGTAACCCCTTTGGGGATGAGTGAGTAGGAAGCACCCCTCTGCTCTCTGATAACTACACAAATCCAAAGAGTTGTTTTGTTTTTGTGTGTGTTTAAAAATATATTTTTATTGATTTCAGAGAGAGTAAGGGAAAGGGAGAGAGAGAGAGAGAGAGAGAGAGAGAGAGAGAAATGTCAATGATGAGAATCATCCATCAGTTGCCTTATGCACGGCCTCCTTGTTGGGGATTGAGCCAGAAACCGTGCCCCGACCAGGAATGGAATCGCAACTTCCTAGTTCATAGGTTGGAACTCAACCACTGAGCCACACTGGCCAGGCTGGTTCTGTTGTTTAATGAAAAGGCCGGTTTGGGCAGAGTTGGGTGTTCCTTACTGCAGGAAGTGTACCAGGGGAGACGCACTCTCATTGGAAAGGAAGCCCTGTTGACCATGCGGCCCCTGAGTGGACAAGTTCTGGGGCTGACTGACTTCGCAGCCTGAGCAGAGGGCGAGGGGAAGACGAGAGTATTTGTGGGGAGTAGGGCGGTTACCTGGGAGGGACTGCAACCGGCCTGGCCCCTCATCCCTGGGACTTCCTTGTGGAGACCCTGGGATTTCAGGGGTCCTGGTGACTATATCAGAGATGCCCTACTCGTGGTCTAGAAAACTCTGGACTTCTGGAGCCATTTATTCACTCACTGAAAAACTCAGAAAACGCCAAAACCGGTTTGGCTCAATGGATAGAGCGTCAGCCTGCGGACTGAAAGGTCCCGGGTTCGATTCCGGTCAAAGGCATGTACCTTGGTTGCAGGGACATCCCTGGTGGGGGGTGTGCAGGAGGCAGCTGATCGATGATTCTCTCTCATCGATGTTTCTAATTCTATTTCTCTCCCTTCCTCTCTGTAAAAAAATCAATTAAAAAAAACATATAAAACAAAGAAAAACCCAGAAAACGCAGATTTTTAAAGTATTAACTTTCTGCCAGAGGCTGTGCTAGGCGGAGGGGATCTGGCGTGTTCTACAGGACAGATGCGGCCCCACCCTCATGGAGCGGACGGCCAGACTTATTTTAACGTTGTCCCTCCCCAGCCAGCTGGATGAGGGGGCAGTCCGCCTTTCTGAGCTTCTGATCACTGTGGAAAACACTGCCAGCCCCCCCAGGGCTGTTACAGGATGGACAGTGTGCAGGATGGACAGTGTGCAGGATGGACAGTGTGCCGTGGAGGGCATACAAACAAGTCCTCCGAGGCGTCCCCTCCCCGGGCTGCTGGGCTTGCAGCTGCCAGTGGGGCTGTGGCGGAGCCGGCCTGCAGCTGCCCTGCCCTGGAGCTCACATCCTGGTGTGTGGACTCTGCCTCTTTCTCTTTTTTTAATTTCAGAAAGGAAGGGAGAGTGAGAGATAGAAACCTCAATGATGATTGGTTGCCTCCTGCATGCCCTCTACTGGGGTCAAGCCTGCAGTCAGCAATCAGACAGTCCAGAATAAAAAAATAAAAGTAAAAGAGAGAGAGAGAGAAAGAAGACCAGTCTTCTGGTCTTGTCTTTTTTTTTTTTTTTTTTTTTACCCAAGACCCTTGGCCTGGATTCATCCAGAGTCAGTGCCATGAAGAATGGGACTAGGGACATTCGCAAAGTAAAACAGCCGTTTGGAGGGGGCTAGCCTCGGAGTAGTTTCCTGGCTTCCCCGTCAGATTGCTTAAACTCTGTCTCTCTCGTCTGCCGAAGGTGTGAGCAGTAACCCCTTTGGGGGTGAGTAGGAAGCACCCCTCTGCCCTCTGATAACTACAGAAATCCACAGAGTTGTTTGTTTTTATTAAAATATATTTTCATTGATTTCAGAGAGAGCAAGGGAGAGGGAGAGAGAGAAACATTAGTGATGAGAATCATCCAAGATCCTATGTGAGCTTCGTTGGATCCTATATCTTAAAAAAAAAAAAAAAGTTAAAAAAGACATTTTGGGACCCATAAGCCAAATATGGATTGAATATTAGGGAATGTTATTGCATTAATGCTGATGTTCTTAGGATTGCTAATAGCATTATGATTACGTAGGAAGATGATGACTTCAGGATAGATGCTAAAGTTGTCACATCTTCAACTTCACTGGAAATGATTGAGCAGAACCAGTATTTGCATACACACTCTCTCTCTCTCTCTCTCTCTCTCTCTCTCTCTCTCTCTTTCTCTCTCTCTCTCTCTCTCTCTCTCACACACACACACACACACATACACACACACACACACACACACACAGCAATCAATTAGTGGATTGGGGTGAAGGGTCATCTCAATTCCTAAACCTTTTCTGTGGGTTTGGAAATTTCCCAAATACACCGAACAAGTTGAAGAGGGTCCGGGGCTCGTGTCTGACCTGGAAAGCCGGCCTCCGTCCCCCACGCTGCCCGGGGGCTGCCCGAGGGCTTCCGGCTTCCGTGCCCTCTGTCCTGCCCGTCAGGAGCCGGCAGATGAGTGGCAGGGCTTGGTGGCCGGGGCCTCGCTGGGGACAAGGGCCCCACTCACAGTCACGGGAGGAGGGGAGGGAGGTCTGCCCGGCACGTGCAACCCCCGGAAACCCCTAAACTCTTCTGGCTGCGGAATGCTTGGTGCTGGGGAATCGTCCCTGAGCCGGGGCGGCTGGCCAGCCGGCAAGGTCAGGGGCTGCGCGGTCACTCCCACACGTGGAGCCGAGTTCTCAGAGCGCTGTCTCTGGGGATCTGAGCAGAACCTTCCAGTGGGTGTCGAGCACAAAGCACAGCGCCCAGCCCAGCCCGGGACTGCAGCCCGGGACCCGGGCAGCTCTGCTTGCTGGGCACCGAGGCTCTTTCCGCTCCGCACGGCCACTCTCTCCACGCCCGGGCATGCTCCCGGGGGGCAGGGAAGGCCTGTGTTAGGCGTTCAGTGTGTTAGGCTCAGGGCCAGCACACTGTGGGTTCAGACACACACACACACACACACACACACACACACACACACACCGCCGGCCTCTGGCCTGTAGCATGGTGGGTCCCCAGGAAGCAGCAGGTGCAGGCAGGCTCGTGGGTAATCGCGGCCCCTTCCATTCCGGGGCAATCCTCCCGGGCCTGGTGGCTGGGGACAGGCAGAGCTACGAAAGGCTTGCAGCGCCCGGGGGCCGGAGGGCACCGATCTGACCGAGCGCACCTGCCGGTCGGAGTAGATTGCTGCCAGCACCGCCACCCCCAGCTCCGGGCCGCTTCTGCCGGGACCCTGACCGTGACCTTCCCCGCGCCACCTCCTGCTGCTGCTGCTGGGAAGGAAAGTGCTCCTGGGGGTGGAGTGCCTGTGAATAGTTCAGGACTGGGCTCAGGAAAACCTTGACAATTTTGCACCAAAAAAATTAAATAAAATAAAATTTAAAATATATATAGTTTCTTTTAAAATTGCACAGAAGATACATGACCCTAAGAAAAAAGGTAGGGAATAATAGAGCTCATTAGAAGACGATTCAAATGGCCTGAAATGTCACTGTGCAGACACAGCCATTCCTTCCCTCAGTGAGCACTCACTGGGTGCGTCCCGTGTGCCGGGGCTGTGCCGGGGCCCGTGGCACAGCAGGGAGGGGGTGGGACGTGGCTCCTGTCCTCGTGAGGCTTAGGCCTGCTGCCCAGGGCTGTTAATGCTCAGCTAGTATCTGACTGTGAGGAGAAGCTCGGTGACATCCAGTGGCCTCTGCACTGAGCTCAGAGCCTGGCCAGTGTGGCTCAGTGGTTGAGCATCCATGACCCAGGAGGTCACAGTTTGGTTCCCCCGTCGGGGACATACAGAAGGCAGACGATGGATGATTCTCTCTCATCATTGATGCTTTTTTTTCCTTCCCTCTCTCTCTCCCTTTCCTGTCTTTGAAAATCAATAAAAACATTATTTTTTTTTAATGCACTGAGTTCTGGAGGACCCATAGATAAGGCAGGTGAGGGGACCAACACTCCCAGCTGGAGGAGGGTCCGCGTTCCGTGTGGCTGGATCCTGTGCTTGGGGTGGAGGGCGGGGGGCTGAGGCCAGCCCCACCCCAGGGTTCCAGCTGTACTAGAGGCTCTTCCCCCTCGGGCTGCGTCGCCCGTGCCTTTGCCTGTCCGAGTGCCCCCCCCCCCCCCCATGCCCGGGAAGGGAAGGCGTGCGCCTGGACGGAGAGGGCTCCGAGAAGAGGTGGGATGTAGGACACGTCGGCGGTCTTCTCGCCCCTTGCCGCGGGACATTTCCACGCCCTCGGCTCCTCCCTGTCCAAGGCCAGAGGCTGGTGCCACGCTGCCTGCGTCCCCTCAGTGGGTGTTGCCGGGCTGCTTCTCGGCGACATCGCCGGGGCCTGGCTGAGGACCTGCTGCTTCTGCTGCAGGGCGGCCTGTGGTGCTGGCTCCCCCCTGTCTCCCCTGGGAGCACGGAGCCCCTGAGAACTGGGTCGGCAGCCGGGGGGCGGTTGGGCGGTTGGGCACAGGTGCGCCATCGCTGGCAGGCGTGTGCCGGCGCCTCTGCGCTCGCCCCGCAGCCGCTCTGCACCCGGCGAGGTTGGGTTTGGGGGCCGCAGGGGGCCAGAGCGAGGCTGGGACCCGGGGCTTCCTGTCTGCGGGGTGGGGGGCCGGGCAGAACGTGGGGGCTGTGGTCAGGGAAGGCTTCCAGGAGTCAGTGACACGGAAGGTGGAGAGCGGGGCGAGGATGGCCGAGTGAGGGGTGGGGTGGGGAAGGGTGCTCGAGGCAGAGGGCTGTGCAGACGAGGCTCGTAGGCAAGGGGAGCCCGGTGCCTTCGGAGAACGGCAGTGACAGGCCCCGGCCAGATGTACGGTTTCCCCAGGGCGAGGGGTGAGAGCCTGGGGGGTCCCCAGCAGCCGAGCCTCCCCTGTGGAGGCTGCCAGTTCCCGCCCCCGGCCCCAGCACCTCGCCCCTCGGTGGCCTGCCCCCCACGGGCCTCCGGCTGCTCCCCTGTCCGGAGGAGGCCCGCAGGGGTCCCCTGACCTGGGCTCGGGTTCTGCGTTGTTTCTCAGAATTCCTTGTAGGGATCGGCCCCAGCGTCCCCACTGGTGAGGCATTTGATGGAGCGCCGTGGGGGCTTCTTCCCTTCCCGGTCTTCTCCCGCCCGCCAGTCTTCCCGAGGCTCCCCTCCGAGCGGACCCCAAATAAAAACCCACTGATGGACTAAGAACAACGGGGAGCTGTCGAAGGGCTTTTCCACATCTGGAGAGCGGTGGGGAGAGGGCAGGGTCAGATCTGCAGAGTCGCTGTGACTATGGCCCGACTCTCTAAGCCAGCCGTGGGCAAACTACAGCCCTCGAGCCGGATCCGGCCCGTTCGGCCGACCTGTCCAGCCCGAGGAGCCGAAAGAGCGGAGGGTTCTCTTGCTCTCCCCTCCGCTCCTTCACCAGCAGCCCAAGAGGAGAGTGCCAGCATGGTCAGGTTGCTTTTGTTCCGGCCCTCTGGTCCGGTTGAAGAACCCATGGTGGCCCTCGAGTCAAACAGTTTGCCCACCCCTGCTCTAAGCAGTCCTGGGGGGAGTCGGTTATGGCCAGACAGGAGAGCCCCCTCATTCCTCAGGCCCTTGCTGTTGCTGACTGCTAGTGAGGACCTTCTGGGTCCCACATGCTGTTCTGGTCATTTGGAATGCGTTTTGTCATGTCTCTGAGGTCCAGATTCCACTTTGCGGGTGAGAGGACGGAGGCGCAGAGAGGGTGAGCCACCTGTGCCAGGTCACACAGCGGGGCGGGGTGGCTGGGGCCGTGAGCCCAGGTCTGGCAGGTCCAGTGTCTGTGTGCGGACTCCCTCTGCCGCCGCCGGGCCTTCCGGGTCTCCGTCCTCTCTGCCGGCACCCGTCCAGGCACCTCACGTGGGACCTTTACTAAATTCCGGTGACCTCTGCTCCGCCCGCAGGTAAATTCGAGGACAAGGAGGACCACGTGCCCAAGCTGGAGCAGATAAACAGCACGAGGATCCTGAGCAGCCAGAACTTCAGCCTCACCAAGAAGGAGCTCCTGAGCACGGAGCTGCTGCTGCTGGCGGCCTTCAGCTGGAACCTGTGCCTGCCCACGCCCGCCCACTTCCTGGACTACTACCTCCTGGCCTCCGTCAGCCACAAGGACCAGCACTGCCACAGCTGGCCCACCGCCTGCGCCCGCAAGACCAAAGAGTGCCTCAAGGAGTACGCCCACTACTTCCTGGAGGTCACCCTGCAAGGTGGGCCTGTGGCCCCTCCCCCACCACCCGGGGCCAGGATCAGGCGGCACCAAGGGGCATGCATGTCCATCCAGAGAGTTCTTTTTTTTTTTTTTTAAATATATTTCATTGATTCTTTACAGAGGGGAAGGAAGAGGAATAGAGAGTTAGAAACATAAATGAGAGAGAAATGCCAATCAGCTGCCTCCTGCACACCTCCTACTGGGGATGTGCCCACGACCAAGGTACATGCATGCCCTTGACCGGAATCGAGCCTGGGACCTTTCAGTCCACAGGCCGATGCTCTGTCCACTGAGCCAAGCCGGTTTCGGCATCCAGAGTTTCTTACCGACTGGAGCCCATCCACCCAGATCACTCCCACTTTGCAAGGGATAAACAGGAGAGGAACACGGATTCACTCAATGCTACCGGTCACGTGTAAAAGGGAAATAGCAGCTTATTACGGGCCACTGGTATTCTACAACCTTCTGGTCCCCTGTTTACTGTTTCTATGGTAACCTGCAACTTGTAGACCTAAACAGGACAGTTGTGCTGATGGGTCAGTCTGGAAGAGCTGTGTCACACAGAATGGTGGGGGAGGGGGCTCTGTTTACATCTGCTCTAGCGATTCAGTCACGCAGTTTAGGGACCTGTATTCAGATCGCACTCTTCCTAGTGTCTCAAGTCCAGGTATTAGGTGAAATACTGGGTCAGAAAGACGACTGATACAGCCACCCGGTGACCCAACACAAACCAACATGTGTCATGTGTCACAGTATCAGGGGGTGTGATATCCAGCATTAATTGAGTGCTTACTGTGTACCCTGGCACCTTACTTTAGTGCTCTGCTTACATTATCTCACTCGAACCTCCCCAACAACTCCACATAAAAGTCATTTCTGCCATTCAGTTTCCTCAACTGATGCCCTAGAGGTGAAGGAACCTACCCAGGGTCATTGCTAACATTTGAATCTGGGGAGTCTTACTCTGACGGACTGTACCTGTCACCATAAGACCGCCTTGACTAATTTCGTATTAAAACAGGCAAGTGTTGAAATCATTGAAAATCATGAACAACTTAAGGCAGCCTGACGAGGCACCGATAACCACGGGTCATCCAGGACCATTGTAGGGATTTCGGCAGCTTGCCTTTGCACACAAGTGGTGAGGGCACGTCACAAAATATCTCAGTGGGACCTTACACTTTCTCCGATCGTCTCATGGGGTCTGCGTACACCAGAGCATCACCTGGTAACCTTACTTACGTGGTCTGTTTTCATTTGTCAGTCACACTTCAGGAAAGCCAGCGTGAGTGAGGAATAGCAAACTGCTGTGGTCACTCGTTCTTACACTCGGTTACCCAGCAGGTTTTTATCCAGTGCCTCCGGTTTCCAGGCTTTGTCGTTACTGATAAGTAGATTCCAAAATGGCAGGCTGTTCACCCCTAATGACCTGAGGGAGGACAAATGTTTTGCAGCCCATCAGCAAGCCCCTTGCAGTCCCCAGAAGCCCTGGACCACATTTTGAAAATCAATGCTCTAGCCAAAACCGGTTTGGCTCAATGGATAGAGCGGCGGCCTGCGGACTGAGAGGTCCCGGGTTCGATTTCGGTCAAGGGCATGTACCTTGGTTGCAGGCACATCCCCAGTAGGGGTTGTGCAGGAGGCAGGTGGTCAATGTTTCTCTCTCATCAATGTTTCTGGCTGTCTGTCCCTCTCTCTTCCTCTCTGTAAAAAGATCAATTTTATATATATATATATATATAAAAGGAAAAAAATTCTTTAAAAAAAAACAAGAAAATTACTGCTCTAGGCTGACATCAGAAATCCCAGACTGAGAGCCAGAGTGCTTAAGATTCAAGAACTTCATGCTGTTTCCACTTTTTTATCGTGTGTGTGTGTGTGTGTGTGTGTGTGTGTGTGTGTGTGTGTTGGGGGGTGGGGGACGATGACAACACAGAAGTGAATAGCCTTGAACCTAATTGTCTACGGATTTGGGGGGCACGAGGCAGGCAGGGCACCGGGCTCCCAGGCGTGGCTCTGCAGTGCTGACTGCCTCCGATCCTCTTTCAGATCACATTTTCTACAAATTCCAGCCTTCCGTGGTCGCGGCGGCCTGCGTCGGGGCCTCGAGGATTTGCCTTCAGCTCTCTCCCTACTGGACCAGAGACCTGCAGAGGATCTCAAACTACTCCCTGGACCACCTCAGCACGTGCATCGAAATCCTGCTGGTGTACGTCCCCCTCAGTCCTTCCGGGGTTCTGAAATGTTGAGGTTCCCCCTGCCCCGAGGCCCAGGGCAGGCCATTTCCTGAAGCCTGGGGCCTTCGGTGGGTCTCCCTCCTGCTAGTGTCCCCCGTAACGTGGGCCCTGGGGACTCCTGATAGAATTGGGGTTTGGGGAATTCGCCCTTCTTCGTTTGGTTAGCTTTGGATTTGCAGGTTTGAGGTCAAGGAGTGAGGGAGAAGAGGGGTTGTGTGCATGCTCTTCTGCGTGTCTGGGCTCCTTGACCTGAGTCCCAGGGTGTCTGTCACTCAGCCTTACGGATGATCAACATTCAGGGACTCTCGTGATAAGTTGCTCTCTCCGATGTGGCCACAAAGCTGGCCACAGCTAAGCCCACAGTGGCTTAACGAAGAGGCCACCGCTTCCTTGCAAGGATCCCCAGGAATCTTGGGGAGAACAGGTGCAGTGTGTCGGAGAAGATGCCCGAAGGCGCTGTAGACCCGGCACCCTGGCATCAGAGTGGACGAGCTCAGGGGCGACCTCAGGAGGACAGAGAGGACCGAAAGGTTCTACCTGGCTGCACCAGGCCCTCTTGCACCTTGCAGGTGGCAGCGTCTCCTACGTGCACAGCCCTACTGAACCCGGGCCCGGTCCCTAAGAGTCACCTCTTGGTCTCCTCGTGTGGGAAGCTTTGCCTGTAGCTGCCCTTGTCTCATTCCTCTGAAATGTCAGTCCCTCTCGCCCCGGGCCTTGTTTTGTTTTTATTGATTTTTAGAGAGAGGGAGGGAAGGAGGGAGAGGGACCCAGAGAGAGAAACCTCAATACAAGAGCAGAACATCAGTCAGCTGCCTCAGGCACACCCCCTATTGGGGATCGAGCCTGCAACCCGGGCATGTGCCCTGAATGGAACGGAACCAGTAACCTTGGGCACAGGACAACACCCAACCAAACAAGCCACACTGGCTAAAGCCAGAGAACGCGGTCTGGTCTGAGTGCTGCCAGGTGCTCTGGATTCTTAGCTGCCAGCCCTTCCTCTTCATGGCTGTCACACTGGGATGACCCCCTCTCAGACCTGCTACAGCCCCTGCTGGCTCCTTCCTTACATTCCCCTTTACGGTGGAGAAACTGAGGCCTCCTGGGCAGTTTGCTTGGGGTCTGCCAGCTCAGGAGTGGCCTGGCTGGGCCGGGGCTGCCGGAAGGGCCTTGAAGGCAGAGGCGGAGCTCACCTGAGCGCCGGGAGCCTGCCCTCTCGGCGGGCACTGTGCCAGGTGTGCGGGGGTGAGCAGGAGCAGATAGGCCTTCCCTGTGGGAGGTCCCACTCGCCCGGTGGGGGGCCAGGAGGTAACCCGGAGTCATCCCCTGGGGTGTGGACCGTGAGGTGGGGCAGTGCAGCGGCTGCAGGGCAGCGAGGCTCGCTTTGAGGGGTCAGGGGAGGTTTTTGCCAGACGTAGGTCCACGCCGAGAGCTGAGGTCGGGGGTTAGGCGGACAGTCGCCGGGGCCAAGGCTGGAGGCAGCGAGCACGGGCTGGACAAGGTCCGGCGGGAACCGCACCCACTCAGAACCCACTCAGCAAGGCGCTCAGGTGTCTGCCTCCGCCCCCGACTCTCACCCAGGCCCTTCCCTTTCAGAGCCTATGACAACGTCCTCAAGGATGCCGTCGCGGTCAAGAGCCAGGCCTTGGCCATGGTGCCCGGCGCCTCCCCGGCCCCCGCCCAGGTGCTGTTCCAGCCCCCCGCCTACCCCGCCCTCGGCCAGCCCACGCCCGTGGCCCTGGCGCCGCCGTTCCCGACGCCGACACCCGGCCAGGACCTGTGCTCGGCCTACCGGGACTCGCTGCGGGCCCACTGCCCCGGCAGCCTGCTCTCCTCGGGGGGCACCGGCTCGTCCCTCCACTCCCCGTACCCCTCCCTCCAGCCTCTGGACGTGTGCCCCGTGCCCCTGCCCGCCTCGCTCAGCATGCAGGTGGCCGTGGCTGCCGAGCCCAGGCCCTGCCTCGCCACCGCCTACCGGGGCGGCTACGTGTTCCCCACGGGCTGTTTCGACAGATAGGGGGGCCGTGGCGACCCGGGCAGGGGAGGAAGACGCTGCCGAGGGGAGCTCCGGGGAGCAGCCAGGCAGCTGGGGGGCCATCCCCGCGCAGCGTCGTTGCCCTTGACCGGAGAGGGGCTGGCGCTCTTCATAAGGAGCACGGTGGACCCGGAGCAGAACGGTCCGTGCCACGCCTCACCCGAGAGCACTCCTCCGGAACAACGCCTTTCGCACGCGCCTGGGTGCAAGCTCGGGGCCCGGAGAATGGAGAAGCCCGGCGAGAGGCTGCAGGTCTGGGAGCTGGATGCAGACGTCTGTGTTTAGCATCAGAGACTCCTTCACTCGTTGCTGATGGCAGCTACGCCGCTGAAGAAGAAGGGGCATGTTCTTGGGACCCCGGGAGCTGTCAGATCGGGTGCTTTTGTCTCCCTGGCTCCAGGCCGGGGCGTGTGTGTGTGTGTGTGTGTGTGTGTGAGATGCCTGAGCGTCTGCCCTCGGAGGCACGGTGCGCGGCTGTCTAGCCTCCAGCGTCGAAGCTAAACCCTTACCCGCCCTTTTGGACATTTCACGTGCTGCTGCTTCCCGAAGTGACCTAGCCTTTTCTGTTCAGTGAGAAGTCTTGTTTACATGCTGTGTATCAGGGATTTTGTGATACTTGAAAATTCCTTGGGAGAAAAAAACCATGCTGATCGCTGCACTGTTCTGTCCCCCCTGGCTGGTGACTGACCTGAGGGTGGCCGCAGAGCTCCCTTCGCAAAAGCGTGGGGCTGGGGAGAGCCACGTTCCCGGGGCTGGGTTCTAGAAGAGTCCACCTGTAGGACTATCCATAACCACCCAGAGGTAAAAGGTTGAAAGGTAGACTAAGGTGTAAGCCCACGTCCTCACCTCCTTCCACCTGCTTCCAGTGTGTGAGGTTGACCCAGCCTCGGCCTGAGCGTGGCGAATAGCAAAGGGTGATGATGTGGGGGGACGTGTGCTTAATGCCAGCTGGATTTGGGGGGTGGGGGTGGGGCCGTGTAGGACGCCCCAGTGGCAGGCAGGTGACCGGTTGGATCAGAAGCCCGTATTGGGGTGTCGGCCGCGAGGGGCTCTCAGGACCGCCCTGATGGCCATGTGCAATATGTGTTTATTCCGACTCGTGGCTTGTACTCATCATGGTTGTGTGTGGTTTTTGTTGGATGGGGATCGGGGAAGCGTTTGTTCGTTTTTGTTTTTTAAGGAGAACCCGTGTCGGGTTTGTTGGCTCAGTTGCCCGTCAGGTGGCTGCCGGGACGGCGGCCGGCCCGAAGGGGATGTCCCAGGCAGGACGATCCTCCGCGTGGAAGCGGGATGAGAAGAGACTGGACGTGGGTCCGGCGCTGCCACGTTGTCACACTCGCATAGGAAGCTGCACATTCGTTTGTTTTTTCTTCTCTTTTTCCTTTGCCAACCTCCTATTTATGTGCGACTGGTTTGGATTCCAAGTTGTTGTGTCTGTTTATTCTGCGGCGGGGGGCTGGTGGGGGTCCCCAGAAAAGAAGTCTCATAATAAACACATCACCTGCTCCAGGTCTCCGAGTTTTCTTCCTGGGCATCTTCTCTCAGCCAGCTGCGCCCCACCGCCTTCCACCTCAGCCCCGAGGGTACCTCGCTCCTGCTGAGAGCTTGTGGGGGTTGGGCCGCGGCAGAGCTGGCCCCTGTGGAGCTGGGGGGTCTGGCCCTCTGGGGACTTGGGCAGCTGACGTGAATAAGCTCTGCCACCGAATCATTCGGGGTTCTCCAGAGAAACAGAATCCATTACCAGTGTGTGTGAGAGAGATTTATTTTAAGGAATTGGCTCAGCCTTGCACAATGCCTGCAACAATTCGATGTCAAGGTTGTACTCCCCCACCCCCCTCCTGGTTCCACGTTCATCTCTCCAACACCACCTGTTCTCACATCCGAATCCTCTTCTTTGTTTCAGTGATTCTCAGCAGAGCTCATGTGTGCTCTTCTGGGGCACATGTGGCAATGTCTGGAAGTTATTTTGTTGGTTGTCATCATTGGAGAAGGAACCTGGCGGGCATTTAGCAAGAAGAGGCCAGGGGTGATGCTCAACATCTTACAATGCACAGGACAGCCCCCACAAACACAGGATTATCTGGTCCAAAATGGCAGCAGTGCCAAGGTGGAGAAACTTCAACTCCTGTGTCGCCTCCCAAAGAGGTCTCTTGTAATACCCCCCAATCACTCTGTCATTATTCCCTCTGATTTTCTTCGTGGCTGTAAAAGCTTCTGGAATGATCTTGTTAAAAATGTTCACTTGTCTGATGGCTGCGTCCTAAGCTATCCCAATAGAATATATAGAGTATCACTGCCTGTTGATGTCAGCACTAGTTACAGCAGCTGGCGTTTTTTGTTGTTTTTTTTTAAATTTAAATTCTCTATTGTTTAAAGTATTACATGGGTCTCCTTTTCTCCCCATTGACCTCTCCCCAGCTGCTCCCAACCCCACAGCACATTCCTCTCCCCCTCCCCCCACCCGCCTTCCCTCGTGAGTCGGGCAGCTGGCATTATTGAGCATTTGTTGTGCTAGGGACTTTGCTGGCCTTTTCTGTAATCATCCCAGTTGCCCTACAAGGCAGGAACTTCACTAGCTGTATTTTACCGGTCAGAGAGTGGGGCGAGGAGAGGTTATTTGCCTAAGGACAGCTGTAGTGAGGGAAGGAGCCATAATTCAAACCCAGGCCGTCTGGAGCTGCCCTGTGCTGCCTCGGGGGTTTTGAATGGAGTGAAAGACTCCGTGGCAGTCCCCCTCGCCGGGTGGGAAGACGTGACAGAATAATGGACGTGGGTTCATAAGAGAGGGGTTGCCTGGCGTTCCCAATCCTGCTTTACAGAGTGGCAGGCACACTCTTGGAGCGTGCTCCACCAGCAGGCCGCAATGCAGAAACATCGGTTCTTGCATGTCTGCCACAGGCTGTGGCCCCTGCTCCGTGGGTCTGCCCCCAAAGGGCTCTGATCTGGGAAGGGTTCCCCGTCTATGAAGGGGAACGTTGGGCCCGAGAAGTGGAAGGTCTGAGTTTGCTCTTAGCTAGTTGACCTTGAGGAATACCACCTCTCCTCTCTGAACCTCTGTCTCATTTGCCAGCCAGGAAGGTTATCGGCCTTCACTTCAATATGTCTCATAGAACAGTGAGTTCTATGAGACATATTGTGAATAAAGGGGCTCCTCCTTTTGGGGGCTCAGGTGAGCCTCTGAGCTTCATCCCCTTCCAACCCAGCTCTAGCTTTGGAGGAAGATGAACTCAAGTGGTCAGCCATCTGCTGGGCCAGCTCCGCCCAAGTGCCTCAAGCCCCCGACCGTGCCAGAGACACAACAGGCAGGATATATGGGGAGTCAGGCCTTCTGCTACTCCATAGCTGTGTGGACGGGGGCAGGTCATTCCCCTTTTCTAGGTCTCAGTTTTTCCATCTGCAAAATGGAAGGGTTGAAACTAGAACAGTCTCAAGGTCGTGCCTGGCGGAGGAGCAATTCACAATGATAGCTCCCTGGCCTTTGTACCTTAAAGAGCTTGATTCAGCAGGTCTGGGGTAGGGCATGGGCTATCCTTTTAACACATGCACAGCCAGGTTTGCTCTAAAAGCTCTGACCCTGTGTGTACCCATCCTCCAATAGAACAAACCAAGGAGGGCCCTTACCAATAATACCTGTTTACTGAGCACTTACTATGTTCCAGGCCCTGTACATGACACTTTCCTCCTGCTCTCTTATTCCCCCTACTCTTATTTTGCCCTCACAACACCAGGAACTAGAGTTAACACCATTTTCCAGACGAAGGTACTGAGGTTCAGGGAGGCTCAAGGTCTCACCATGGGCAAGTGGGGGAGTGGGTTTCACACTTAGATATGCCTGACAGGCGAGCCACATGCCCTCCAATGCTTTGTTACCTCCAAATAGCACATACACACAAGCACCAAGGCCCAATCACCTAGGATTTCACAGCTTGATCCCTTTATGGACCTCCACCCCGACCAAAATACACTTGCTTCTTGGTGTCCGTAGGCAGCAGGTGGGTGGTAGAGTGCCACCTAGTGGTGATCTATAAAAATGCTTTGGGCAGTTCCCGGTTCTGCTAGATGATCTTGTCAGGAGGAATGTGGTTGCCCTGGCAGAGTGGAAGAGATGGCTCCCAAGGTCAGGGTGAAGGTCATAATGAGCCTGGGTAAAGGGTACCTGAACTGAGTGGAGAGTCACTACAAAATCTTGAACAGCACAGCAAAATGATGAAGCTCTAACTTCGGAAGCCACTAGTGTGGATTTTTACCCTTTATCCTTGCAAATCATCTGTTAGCCAAGGGAAGGTCGGATTAGTCCACTTGACACAGGGACAAGACAGGACTCTGAGCAACCCAGTGGCTTGCCCATGTGCCTCACAATAATGGAAGAGGCATTCCTAAACCTTTCATCACACCGGCTTGAGAATGATGGTGGTTGTGGTGGCAGCAGCTACTATATAGGGAGTTTGTAGCATGACCACTTTATTAGGTAAGTACAGTTATCCCCATTTACAGGCGAGGAAATTGAGACCCTAAGAAATGGATGAACTTACTCAAAGGTGACACAGCTTCTGGGTGCCAGAAGAGAAATTTGAACCCTAGCAATGTGATATTATCATCGAAGATCTTAACCACTGTCCCTTCTACTGGCTCTCTGCTAAGATGTGAGCAAAATGGACACTTTTCTCACTTCACTCCATTTACCCTCATGAGCTGGACTCAAACTAGCCTTCATCAGCCAGCAATGTCCAACCGCACATTACTCACAGAGTCCCTCTTTGCTATGTGACCTCAGATGCATTTCTTTCCCTCTCGGAGCCTTGGTTGCCATATCTGTGAAACAGCGTAAACGAGGTGAGCTCTGAGGTCCTGCTAGTCCAGGAATGTGTGAATCTATAACAACACAGACGTAAGAATTTCTTCCCTGCCAATAATGTGAATTTGTTCTTGAATCAGTTTCCACAGTGAAAACAATCTCTCTCAATTTTTAGCCCAATTATGGTTAACGCACTGTTATTTACGTAGAGACTTATTATCCAAAGTCATTATGAGTAATTACTCAGTCTGAAGGGGAAATGTCCGCACTGCTAGTTTAATTTAATGCTTACCTAGTTCAGTTAATTAACAATAAGTCTTGGCAAAATGATGGGATTCATGGGGTCCTGGCGGTGGGTGAGTGGGGGAGGCTGAGTGCTGTTTTTGGAAAGATAAACAAGCTTCAGGGCGGAATGAGGGAGGAGGCAAGGGGTGGACTGTCAGTGGGGCAGGCCGTGCCCTCTGTCCAGGCCGAGGTCGCTCCGAGATAACAGGCTGTAGACTACACGGGCTGCAGGGATGTTAGGCCACGGAGCACTTACTAAGCACCTGATGTGTGCACAGACCCTTATTTCTTATGCCCCGTGTGTGAGACTTGTATATTCAAGGTAATTTAGACAATTCACACTTTTTTTTCTACTTAGATTTTTTTAAATTTATTAAGGTATTATATGTGTACATAGCTTTCCATTCCCCCCCCCACCTCCCATACATGCCCTCCCTCTACTTAGATTTTTTAAATATATATATTTTATTGTTTTCAGAGAGGAAAGGGAGAAAGAAAGAGAAATATCAATGATAAGAGATAATCATCTATCGGCTGCCTCCGCACGCACCCCTGCTGGGCATCAAGCCCGCAACCAGGGCATGTACCCTGACCCCGAACCCAACCGTGACCTCCCGGTTCACAGGTCGGTGCTCAACCACCGAGCCACACCAGCTGGGCGAATAATTCAACTCTTACGCAGTCGTTATTTAGTAAAACGTTATTTAGTGAAACAGTTCCTTATCTGCAGTTCGCCTTTCCACAGTTTTGGTGACCCCCAATGGTCCACCACCTCCAAAAATAGTCAATGAAAAGTTCCAGAAATAAACAATTCTTGTCTTAAACTGCGGGCCACCCATCCTGGGTCGCTTGGTGAGATCTCGCGAGACCCACTGGCTGCGGCCAGAACGCGAATCGCCCCTTCTTCCCGCGGGACGTCGCTGCACGCGCCCCGCCCTTCCCGCAGCCGCGGGGAGCCGACCCGGTGGTCAGGCCTTCTTTGCGGGAGAGCAGGGCTTCGGTCCAAGGACTCTGTTTTACTTCACAACGGCCCGGAGCTCAGGAGGAGTGCTGCTGGCAGTTTGGACATGACGAAAAGGTTACGTGTCGTCAGGAGGCCAGTGGCAGCCTAACGCTACATCCTGACCCACGTCACTCCCCGCATCTCCTCATGGCAGCGCGTCACGTCGTCATGGCAGCGCGTCATGTCATGCTCCATCGCCACGAGCAGGGTGAGTCCAGTCCACAATGAGAAGTTTATTTGTTTTTTTTTTTTGTTGGTTTTTTTTTTTTTTGTTTTTAAAAAATATATTTTATTGATTTTTTTCCAGAGAGGAAGAGAGGGATAGAGAGTTAGAAACTGATGAGGGAGAATCATCGACCAGCTGCCTCTTGCACAGCCCCCACTGGGGATGTGCCCACAACCAAGGCACATGCCCCCAACCGGAATCGAACCTGGGACCTTTTAGTCTGCAGGCAGACCCCCTATCCACTGAGCCAAACCGGTTTCGGCCACAATGAGAAATTTTGAGAGGGAGAGATACCACATTCACCTACCTTTTATTATAATTGTTATAATGGTTCTATTTAATTATTACTGATTTCTTACTGTGCCTAGTTTATAAGTTAAACTTTTTAAAGAACAATTTTATTTTATTATGTTTTTTAATCCTCACCCAAGGATATTTTTCCATTGATTTTTAGGGAAAGTGGAAGAGAGAAGGAAAGATAGAGAGAAACATCGATGTGTGAGAAACATCGATTGGTTGCCTCCTGCACGAGCCCTACGCCCGAGGTACGTGCCTGTGACCTTACTCGAACCCGGGACCCTGGTCTGCAGGTCGATGCTCTATCCAATTTAATTTATTTAGGGCATAAATTAAACGTTATGTATAGGAATAAAGCAGAACATCTAGGTTTGGTACTCAACAGTCTCTGGCATCCCCTTCAGGGGGTCTTGGAATAAGGTGGGGTCTGTGATTCTTCTCTCTTCAGTGGTCTTGCAATATTATTCATTGGGCAATGCCCGCTCGGTGCTACTGTAACTTGACATCTCTCTCACCCTGTTCACAAAGAGCGGTCTCTGCTCAGGGCTGTGAGCAGGCAGGAGAACCAAACCTGTCGCCAACATCGCTCAGTTTCAGTGTTTTTAAATATTTTTCTTTATGGCAGATGACAGTGGCTTTTCATGTGTAGAAGTGACATACAGTTTTCATTGTAGCAAAAATGGGTGAATTGTCGTGCAGAAAAACGCGGGGTTAAAAAGAGATCAAGGCGGTAGCCAGCTGTGGCGACGTTCCCAGAAGGTGGGAGAGGAGACAGGGCCCTTCCATGCCCCGGGTTCGGGGTTGTCTTGCGCGAGGCCAGCAGGCCTCCCTTTCCACTCCCAGGCCTGGCAGACGCAGTCCCCAGGCAGGGACATCGGCTCAATCCAGATGCTGCCTCGGAACCCTCCCCGGCTCAGGGCTGCAGGCACCCACCAGGGGATGGGTTGGAGTGACCCTCTGACCACCTTCCCCCGTCCACAGCCTCTCAGTGTTTCTCCCAGGCACCGCTGCCCACGCTACCAGTCCAAACCATGACACGCCAGTCCTTTCCTGTCCTTCTCATTACCCCTTTGCCGACTCATGGGCTATCATTTCCTCACCGCTTCTCCTGGCCCTGCTCTGTTCGGTAGGTAAACTGAGGCCCAAAGGAATGACTCCACAGGAAATTAGCAGCAGAGCCAGGGATGTGCTGTGCAGTCTTGTAGCCGAGCAGCCCCTGACCCCCCCCCCCCACCCCACACACACACAGACACACTCACACACATCAGTTCTGATAGGCGTGTCCTGTGGCCCATCGCAGCGTCAGTGTGTCACCCTCCCGGGTGGCATTTGTCTCCTTAGAGGATTATCTCCACCCATCCACGGTGGTGGGTGGCAGGTGGGGTGTGAGGGGCCACCTTTGGCCTCTTGCAGGGGCTCAGGGGTATCCAGTCCACGCACCAGGCTCCCTCTGCCACGACACAGATGCCACAGGGATCTCTCGGGGCCAAGGTCGGGCCTGTGTGCCCATCCTCAAGGGTTTCCCACCCTCACCCAGCCAGAAACTGCCCCCCCCTCCCCCAGGACTCCAGAAAACAAAGACACAGAGGATCTGGAGAGAGCAGAATGTCCGCCCTTGGACCAGCTTTATTGGGGGCTCTGGAGCCCCTCGGAGCCCCGCCTGCCTGCTCAGGCCAGCCTCTTGCTCACACGCTCATAGGTCACGCCTCCGATGGTGGAGATCTGAAAGAAACAGCGAACAGAGGGCATCAGTGCAGGGATCCAGGGTGACCGTGGGGCACAGCTGACAGGAGACCAGCCCCCAGTCCCGGCCCGGAGTAGAAATGACTCAGGGGCACCGCTTCCCTGGGCCTGTTTTTCAAGTTGCTGTCACGAATCACTGCGCAGACTCAATGTCGCCGAAGTGCTAAGAGCACATGACTCTGCAGGTAACTTGCCACCTGTCTGTTCATTTCAGTTCCCCAGGCCAGGCGCTTCCCTCGCATTACCCCGCTGAGACCTCGCAGCAGCTCTGCAAGGCTGCCCCATTGTTACCGATGAGAAAACTGAAGGTTAGGGAAGTCGAGTCACCCCTCAAAGGTCAAGAGGCCACCCTCAACCTCTGCACTGCCAGGATTTTAAAAAGCATTTCATTAGTTGTCAACATTTAATCTGGATATTTCACAAAGAGGTGCACATTTTGCCGAGACCGGTTTGGCTCAGTGGATAGAGCGTCGGCCTGCGGACTGAAAGGTCCCAGGTTCGATTCCAGTAGGGGGGTGTGCAAGAGGCAGCTGATCAATGATTCTCTCTCATCGATGTTCCTCTCTATCCTCTCTGTAAAAAATCAATAAAATATTTTTTTAAAAAGAAGTGCACATTTCCAGCCTCTCTCGAAAAATCAGATCTAGCCGGAACAGCGTGTTGGTCCTGGGAGGGTTCCCTGGACTTCCCCTTCACTGACACTGGAGGAAGGTCCCACGGCCTTCCAGACTTGGGCCTCTGAGGTCTCGAAGTGTGAGTACCGGAGTCACAAATCCCAGCTTCATCCTAAAAGCTATGTGCCCTCCTAAAAGCTATGGGCCCTCCAGCTAATCACTTAGCCTCCCCAGGCCTCAGTCTCCTCACCTGTAAAATGGGGATAAAAATCCCTACCTGCCAGGGTTATTGTGAAGATCCAGTGAGAGCACAAGGCCTGCCACACGGGAAGTTCTTATAGAGCCAGCTGCTCAGAGGCCCGCCTCCGGGGGCAGAACAACACTCCAGTCCGCCTAGGATCCATCCAGCAGGACACTCACCTCCACCAGTTTGCCACCCACGATCTCTGAGGTCTGGTGATAGTTGGGGAAATCCACCACCACCTTCCCGCCCTCCATCTGCACAGTGGCCTGGAAAGGAAGCGTGACACTGAGTGTGAGTGGGCAGAGCCTCAGGGGTGAAGGTCCTCTCTGCAGCCCCGGCGGTCCTCTCTGGGGATTCATTTACCTACATAAACCAAAGATGCAGGTCACCTGCACAACTCACCAGCCTTGTGTGCCTCAGTTGTGCATCACTGAAATGAGCTAGTTACTATATCTACTTCATAGAGTTACTGTGAGGAGTAAGTTTCTTAATATGGCACGTGTAAAGTGTTTCCTGGTACAGCATGCCAGGCGCTGTTAGTTGTGGTCATGTGAGGAGGGTGTTGTCCAAGGGTGTTGCTTGCCGACTGTGACTGTAAACAACCTAACCATCCAACCTAGCTTACCCACTGGGAAATAACCTAAGTATCTAGTCACGAGCGGGTGTTAAATAAATGACAGCATTTCCATACCAGAGGATTCCGTGCAGCCATTAAAAGAATAATACAAATCGATACGTACTGCTGACACAGCAGGATATCATGAGAGATGGTTAAGTTTTTAAAAGAGCCAAGTGGCAGAATATGAATGTGATGACTACTTACTGTTCACATGGCAGCTTGAAGAGCAAAGTCCTCATGGGCATGGTTGGGGGGCAGGGGGTGGGGTAGGAGAATGGGTAGAAGACCTGAGGGACTGGTCTGGGCAGGATGGGGACAGCCAGCCAGCCAGCCACCTCTCACTTCTTTGCTACCTAAGAGGGGCAGTTTCAGAGCTAGGTGAGTCTGCTTATAGGGTCTACTTCAACTCGAGGCTACCGGAGGCAGCATAAAACATAGTTATGGCGGGTAGGGGAATAAAAAACAAAAAAACATGCTTTCTGGAGCCAGACTGCCTATTTGTGAAGGCCTGTCCCAAGCTGTTTAATCCCAGGGCTCAGACCTACTTCCCCATCCGTAAACCCAGCTAGTAATTGTGGCCACCTCGTAGGATTAACTGCATTAACGTGAAGAATTTAGCCAGTGCCTGGAGGCTAGACTAGAGAAAGACACCTCAGGTTGGGGCATATTTGAGGAAAAGGGAGGAGGGGCCAGTGGCTTCTCACCTTGAACTTCTTGCCTCCCATGGTCTCCATGTCGCACTCCTTGCCAATGGTGAACTTGTTGGTCATGGAGTGGCCCCCAGGGTAGTGCTGGGACCAGGTGAAGTTCTGCCCATCCTGCTGGACCTCCGTGACGATCTTGAAATTACGGCCCTTTTCAATTGCTTCGCTGGGGAGGCCTGGCCCAGGGGACAAGCCGGAGGACCGTGTCAGAGCTGCTATGGGAAAGAGCCCCCCGCCGCGGGGGCAGGCTGCCCTGACCGTTAAAAGCACAGATTTCAGTTCCACCATGAGCCACGGCAGCTCGGGCAAGTACCTCTCCAAACCTCAGTGTCTGCATCCACAAAGTGGATCTAATAAGGCCCGTTTTCCAGGGCTGGTGCAAGGATTAAAGTGTGTCCTGTAAACTCCTGCCATATAGTTTATACTCAATAAATAATAGCAGTTCTTCTGATAGTGACATAACATAACTATCACAGAAACTTGCCAAGCTCACAAAGTTCTAGAACGAAGGGGACCTTCGAGACTGTCTTCACCGATTAGGAAACGCGGAGCCATAGCAGGAAAGGGGCCTCCCGCCTCTCAGTCGAGGTTCCGGGCAGCACCAGGTCTAGAACTGGGCCTGGCTGCCTTCTCACTCCTCACTAGACCGCTGCAGGGGGGCCAGTCACTGTGCCTCAGGCCACTCCCAGCAATGGACTCAGAAGGGCTTTGTCTCCCCCAAGACCCCGGGGCGCATGAGCACTGCTCTGGGGCCTCTCTGTCACCAGGATGAGGGCACTGGGCCCTGACAGTTGCCCTGCCTCAGTCCTTAGAGCACCAGGATTTCTGCAGAATTGTCCATTTCACTGTCTCATTGGTTCCTCACAACCAGTGCTGCAAATTGAGCAAGTAAGAGGCGTGGGGTCTTTGATCTCTCTGCCCACACAGCCTAACACAGCAAGAGGCCTTTGTTCGTTGAGTGACTGAATGAAGAAGGAGCTTATCAAACTTAGTCTAGGGTAACTCCTTGGCCACCTCTTACATGGCACGATGTGGGGGTGTCACTCATCATCTCATCGTAAGGTCCTGGGTGCTAATATCCCCTGCCGGAGACTTACCGTGACCTCGGGCAAGAGCTGTGGTGGCCCTTCAGGAACAGTGAGTTGGCCTTTGCCATACAGTAGGTATTCAGTTAATGTTGGAATGAATAAACCAATCAAGTCTCTACTTCACCAGTTTCTGGCTGTGTAACCTTAGACTAGTGACTCCACTTCTCTGGGCCTCAAGTTTTCTATCCGTAAATTGGAGATACTAATATTCCCTAAGGGTTTTAAAGCCAACGAGTCTATTTGGTTATTAGCTTGAGAGCCTGGGACAGAGGCTCAACAAATGAAGGAGCAAATGAATGAGTAAATGAAGTTCTGTCCCACTTTATCCCGGGAATTTGGGTTCCTGGACCAATGCTACCGTGTTTCCCCCAAAATAAGGCATCCTCCGAAAATAAGACCTACTTCATGGAAACATAATGCGTCCCCTGAAAATAAGACCTAGCGCATCTTTGGGAGCAAAAATTAATATAAGACACTGTCTTATTTTCGGGGAAACAGGGTAGTTGTTACAGACCAGCCCGGGAAGATGTGCGTAGGACCCCACTCACCAAGGCGCTTCATGAACTCGTCATAATTCTTCTCGCTCTCGATCTCGTACTTGCCGTTGAAGGCCATGCTGCCGGGAGACCTGGAGGCCAGGGAGCAGGGGTGAGGAATAAGGTTCGTGGTGCTGAAGGGTCTGGTGGCCCAGCTTATAAACCCTTGCAGATGCTGAGGCTCAGCCCCTGAGTCACCCCACTTCTGCCTCCTGCCCCTGAAGAGGAAGTGCTTGATGTTTTATGATGTGGGCAAGGCCTGGAGGAGCAGAGCCCTGAGGTTATTCACCCAGGGAAGTGCTGGCTGCAATCCCATTGCTGTTGGAACCCCATTGCTAGTCCCCGCAGAACCAGGTCCGGCACTGCCACAGAGACTGGGGTGTCATCCGCTCTGCCCACCCCTTCCTCCATTCACCCAGACCCTGCCCTCCATCCATGCTCATCATCCCTCGTTTACTCTTTCACCCTCCCATTCATCGACCAGAGTGCGCGGAGCACCTCCTGCATGGGCCAGCACTGCGAAAACACTGAATGAGACGTACAACCTTCCCAAGAGAGCTTCCAGTCTAGTCCAGAGACAAAGCACACACCTGCAAACAGGATGAGACGCTTCCCGAGAAAAGTGCAGATGTGTGGTCTAGGGTGTGGGGAAGGATCAATCTGACCAGGTGGCTGGTGACTCTGCGTAGAAGGCATTTGATACTGGTCTTGAAGGAACAATAGGTATGTGGAGTTTTTTTGTTTTTTTCCCAGAGAGGAAGGGAGAGGCAAAGAGAGATAGAAACATCAATAATGAGAAAGAACCATTGATTGGCTGCCCCCTCACGCCCCCTACTGGGGATCAAGCCCGCAATCTGGGCATATGCCCTTGACCTCAATAGAACCTGAGACCTTTCAGTCTACAGGACGATGCTCCATCCACTGAGCCACACTGTCTAGAGCACAACAATAGGATCTGGATGTTAGGACAAGCAGTAAGATTGGTGGAAGCTAAGAACATAGGAAAACAACACAGCAGGATAAGGGAACAGTGTGAGGAAGGTAAAAAGGGCCATGTTGAAAGGAAACAGTGAGTTTGGCTGTAGCAAAGAGTACTTAAAAAAGAATTGATACAAGCCCAGCCAGTGTGGCTCAGTTGGTTGAGCATTGTCCCATGTACCAGGTCACTGGTTCCCCATCAGGGCATATGCTAGGGTTTCCGGCTTGACCCAGTAGGGGGCATACAGGAGGCAGCCAATCGATGTTTCTTTCTCATCAATGTTTCAATCTCTCTCCCTGAAATCAATAAAAACATGGGACTGAGAAGAGAGAATAGACACAAGAAGGGTGCAAAGAACACAAGCATGGACCCAAGGAGCCAACCTGGAGTGTGAAGACCCACTGTGTGACAGTCATGGGCGAGGAGCTTAATGAACTTTGCTTTGTTCAGGTTTCACAGCTCTGCGGACTAGGAGTTTAGATCCCCGACTTCTGGTTCCTGTTCTGTCCCTGGCACCAGTTCACACACACGAGGGGACTTCATCTTCCCAGTGTGACTCCCGCTCTGGCTCTCTCACTCTCTCATGGGACTGACCTCTGGACCCAACAGATTGACAGTACAAAGCCTGAAGCACTCTATGAAGCCTCTCATCCTTCTTATTATTAATTAGGAACATTTTTCAAATCTGTCTCTTTTTCCAGAGTCAGCTCTCCATGAATCCCCATCATTTCTATAGAATTCGCCACTGTTGCTAACCCCCAGACCTGGGAATCAGCCATTTCTAAATTCATGAAACCAGTTTTGCCACATTTTGCCAGTCTTCAGTCTCCAATCTTGGAATTTCTTACCCCAACCAGGATTCTTATTTTTTAAAACAAAAAACATAGGACTGTCAGTTGCTCCGAATTATGAAATTTTAATATGTATAATATAGCATCAGAAAATCCAAAATCCATGATGATAATGATAATGATTGTGTGTGTGTGTGTGTGTGTGTGTGTGTGTATGTGTGTTGGGTGATTTACGTGTGTTTTATGTGGTTTTTTTAAAAATTATATTTTTATTGGTTTCAGAGAGGAAGGGAGAGGGAGAGATAGAAACATCAATAATGAGAGAGAAACATCATTGATCGGCTGTCTCCTGCACACCTTTCACTGAGGATCAATCTCATAACCTGGGCATACATGCTGACTAGGAATCAAACTGTGACTCCTGGTTCATAGGTCAGTGCTCAACCACTGAGCCACACCAGCCTGGATATCTTTCTTAATAGCTCCAGAATATTTTATTGTATGTTATGTTTCATAATTTATATAGCTATTGCTGAATCTGTAGGTTGTTTCCAATCTTTTTCTATCATAAATATGAGATAAACATTCTCATTCACACCCCTTTTGTACATGTCAGATTATTTACTAAGATTACTTGCTAAGAATGAATTCCTAGATATGAAGATCTGAGAACATAGGGGTTTTGTATCTAAATGTTTATATTTATTACTCTATTGCCTTCCTGAAAGTATTAATTAACAGATTACGTTCCCACCTATAACATAAGAGACTTTCCCCTTATCTATAATAATAAAAGTGTAATATACTAATTAGACCAGACAGTCGAACAACCTTCCAGACGTCATTCCAGAGGAAGTGGTGAGGGCTGAAGCAGAGGGGTTAGGGGAGATCAGGCAGGCAGGCAGGCAAGCAGTTAGGAGTCAACAGTCCCAGATTGGCAGTCAGACATCTCCAGAGGGGTCCCAGATTGCGAGTGTGCAGGCCAGGCTGAGGGACTCCCTGCCCACCCCCCTGCATGAATTTTGTGCACTGGGCCTCTAGTTTATAATAATGATGGAATAGCAATGACACTAATAGCTAACATTTATCAAGTGTTTAGTATTGGGCACAATGCTGAGTGTTTTATATGCATTATCTCATTTAATCTTCAAAACAACTCTATGAAGTAGGTACCATTGTTGTCCCCATTTTGCCAAGGAGGAAACAGAGGTTCGGAGAAGCTAAATAACTTGCCCCAAATCACAGAGCTCCTGTGTACAGTTCATATTTATTACCAAGACAACTTTAAATATATATATATATATATATATATATATATATATATATATAATTGATTTTTTACAGAGAGAAAGAGAGAGGGATAGAGAGTTAGAAACATCGACGAGAGAGAATCATCGACCAGCTGCCTTTGGCACACCCCTATTGGGGATGTGCCCGCAACCAAGGTACATGCCCTTGACCGGAATCGAACCCGGGACCCTTCAGTCCGCAGGCCGACACTCTATCCACTGAGCCAAACCGGTTTCGGCCAAAACAACTTTTAATATCATTTAAGGACATTTCCAAAAATTCGGTGCCATTACCCTAGCACCGTTACTTTATTTTTCCTGATCTCTTCCTCTCTTTCATTCTTTTCTCTTCTTCTTTACCATCCTTGCTTTCTTTCTCACTGGCTCTAATTATAAAAGATATATAATAGCCATAATCCCCGTGCAAATGCAATATTTCATTCTATTTTGTTTTGCGTAGCATTAGTTTGTAAACCCAGTCCCATGTTTCTGAAAAGCTGCCATTTTGGTAGTTAGAAATGGCTACCCAATGTTTGCTCTTAGACTTTTTAGGGGGGATCCTAGCTTACCCCCATTAATGTGAGACCACAGTGAGCTTTTTTATGTGCAGAGGATTTTTTTTTAAAGCATTTCCTTGAGCTAAAGCCCCAGGTTGGGATTACAAAGTTACAAGATCTGGAACATTCATACAGCTCTAAACATATTTTGCCAAATTGGAACTAAATTGGTTTGTGCACAGCTTGCCTGGGACGCAGAGTTTAAAACATCTTTGGTACTTTCCCCAAACATTCTGTCCAGTGCCATCACAAATTGTGCCATCTTTAGAATCTATTTTCTTTTTAACAACCTTTATGGAGGAAAGGGTTTCAAATTTTCTGATTATAAGTGTAATAGATGCTCATGGCAGAAAATTTGGGAGAAGCAAAACACAAATAAAGTTAAGGCTACCTATAATCCCACAACAATTGTTTTCAATTGTGAAGTTAATTTATACTCAAATGTGTAAAAAGACAAAAGCTCAAAACAGGGTAAAGTAAAGGTGAAAGCCCCACATTCCGTTGCATCTCATTTCCCAGAACCAGCAGCTGTTAAATTCAGGATGTATATAACCTTTTAGACATTTCCCATGCACACAAACATATTCGTAATCATCTTTTTTTTCCTGTTCTTTTTAACAAAATTGAACCCAAAGATACTATTTTGTCTTGATCCTCCCCACCCTACCCCCTTTTGCAGTATAGTATAGACATGGATCGTATTTCTTCATGAAACCTATCCCATTCATTATTAAAGGGGACTTTCCAATGGAGAAATACACTAATAGCATACATTATGTCACCCTTGTCTAGGCATGGGGAAACAGCAAAGCATTTGCCATTTTCCTGTAAACCCTGGAGAAAAACAATTTAACAGAGGTAACTGGAATGTAAGTTAGATATAAGATGACAATCAGTGAGGAAGCTAGAGAGGTTTAGAGGGTAGAGTGCAGTTTTCTGAAATCCCCGGGTGGTTCTAGTCTTGGAGCGAGGGTGCACTTGGTAAATCCTACCTTTGAGCTTTGGCCTGCCTGGATTGACTGCGCACCTTCCATCTGTCTTTCCAAATTTGAATTGATCTTACAAATGCCCCCTCCGGGGAGCCTTCCTTGATCACTCCAACCTATAGATTGCCCCTTTCAGGAATCCCCCTAGTGTGTACATCCTACTTGTAATGGCTCGGAGAAACCTGGGCTTTAGAGTCTCATGTATCAGTCTTCACGTATTAGCTCCAAGACTTCAGACACACAACCTTCATTTAGTCAACATATGTTACCTGAGTACCTCCTGTGCACTAGGCAGATACCAAGTATTGGTCCTCAAGTCTTGCGGGAGACCCAGCTTGGTAAACAGGCAAAAACAACATGGTGTGATAAGTGGGGTAGAGGCCATAAGGATGTGGGAAGGAGACATCACCCTGACCACCTCCTAAGGGTCGGGGAAGGCTGACCTGAAAGAAACTGACAAATAAGCCAAAGCCTTAATATACTCATTATTAAGTGAGGATAAAAATACCTGTCATCCAGCCGAAACCGGTTTGGCTCAGTGGTAGAGCATCGGTCTGCAGACTGAAAGATCCCAGGTTTGATTCCGGGCAAGGGCATGTACATTGGTTGTGGGCACATCCCCATTAGGGGGTGTGCAAGAGGCAGCTAGTCGATGTTTCTCTCTCATCGACGTTTCTAGCTCTCTATCTCTCTCCCTTCCTCTCTGTAAAAAGTCAATAAAATATATATTTTTTAAAATACCTGTCATCCAGCCGAAACCGGTTTGGCTCAGTGGTAGAGCATCGGTCTGCGGACTGAAAGGTCCCGGGTTCGATTCCGGTCAAGGACAAGTATATTGGTTGTGGGCACATCCCCGGTGGGGGGTGTGCAGGAGGCAGCTGGTTGATGTTTCTCTCTCATCGACGTTTCTAGCTCTCTATCTCTCTCCCTTCCTCTCTATAAAATATCAATAAAAATATATTTAAAAAAATAAAATAAAATACCTGTCATCCAGAGTTTAAATGAGGATGAAACAAGAGTATGTAAATAAGGTCTTAGCACTGAATCTAGTATTTCAATGACTTGGTACTGTTAGTTGGCAATTTGTCCAGCCCATCCACCTATTGTTTTTGAATCAGTATTTATTGTGGCATTACTTTACCCCTTCACACAAATTGTGCCTTTCATCTCCCAATTAGGTTGTAATCCCTTCCAGGAGAGAGGCACCATTTCATACTTTATATGGAGGTGAACCTGGCCGGCACTGGGATGCTGCCGATTTGGTTTTATGGGTTCAGATCAGTCTGGAATAGACCATGAGGCTGTGTCCCTCCAAGTGTGTTTTCACTGTACACGGCTGAAGGTGCAGGAGGGGAGGGTGTGTGAACAGTGGAAATCCCTGGGCCCTGATCCAGAAACTCTGATTCTGTGGGAGTGGGTGGGGCCCAGGAGCCTGCATTTGACAAGTTCCCCAGTGGGTATGATGCATACTTGCCTTGGGAAGCTCCAGGCCAGGGTACGTTAGCCAGAGCTGGCCGGATGGACCAGATGGCCTCACCAGGCAATGCCCTCTTCACTGACTTTCTTTTGAAAGGCCAGAGCTGGTTTCTTTTTAGCAGCTATCAACCAGGGCCATCGTCAATGGCAGATAGGAGTGGGGGGTGTGGAGAGGACAACATTGGTACCAGAACACCTGAGTCAGCTCCTCTCCCCTTCTCCTACTTCACTGGAGTCTCTGTTTACAGCTGCCCCCAGCCCTTTTCTTACTCCCCAGTCTCTCTCCCTCTTTAGCTGGGGTTCACCTCTTAACTCAGGCTCTTTGAGAGCTTCCCAAGAAGGGTAAATGAACTCACAGCAAGGTTTTATGGGGCAATTGAACCAATAGAACCACTTCAGTGGAGATAAGGAAGGGCCCCAAGGCTAGCCCTCCTGGTCCCCCCACTTTCCCCACCCCACTCTGGTTCCTGCCTCAAATTGGCCACCAGTATTCTGGGAGTGACTAGTGAAGGGTGGGAAATGCAGGTGCTTGAGTCCATTATTGGAGGAGAAGCCCTGGGCCTCCTCCCAATTTCCTAACCAGGGTGCTTGCAGGGCCTTGCATGGAGTACATGATTGGTCAGTGCTATAGATTCCTCGATCCAACCCTCTTCCTCTTTTTTCCTCAGTTAAGAATCTGAAATACTGCTGAAGCTGGTTTGGCTCAATGGATAGAGCGTCAGCCTGTGGACTGAAGGGCATGTACCTGGGTTGCGGGCACATCCCCAGTGGGAGGTGTGCAGGTGTGCAGGAGGCAGCTGACCGATGTTACTCTCTCATCAATGTTTCTAACTTTCTATCCCTTCCTCTCTATAAAAAATTAATTATATATATATATATATATATATATATATATATATATATATATATTTTGGTTTTTTTTTAAAGAATCTGAAATACTAATTGAGGTTGATCCTAGAATGTTAAGACTAAGTTGAACCTCTGACGGCAGTTTATTCCATGATGATTCCCCTCTTTTTATCAGAGTCTAAGAAATTTAGTATTTTCTTAGAAAGTCTAGTTGGCACTTTGTTTATCCGTAATTAGAAATCATTTGAAATTAGAAGACATAGGGACTCTGAGGCCAGACTGCCCGGATTTGAATCCCAGCTCTGCCACTTGCTGGCTTGGTGACCTTGGCAAGTTATTTATTTTCCTGTGTCTCAGTTTCCTTTTTTTTCCCCCTCTCTCATTTTTTAAATTAAGGTATTATATGTGTACATACCTTACCAATCCCCACCTGTCTCAGTTTTCTAATCTGCAAAATGGAGATAACAATTGTGTCTACCTTAAAGGGTTGTTATGAATATGAAATGAATTGAGTTTTGTAAAGCATTTTTTTCCAGAGCTTGGTATGGGGTATGCAAGAGTGTGTTAAGTGTCCAAGGTCACAAACTTGTCATTGATGAAGCTCAGATTTGAATTCAGTTGTCCCTGACCTCAAGTGGTACTTGCTACTATAACCAAAACCAGTGCCAGACTCTGGCTCTAATGCCCTAGTTATAACCCAGACATGCGTGCATGCATGCATTCATTCATTCCCTAACACATAGCCTAGTGCTCAATAACAGACAGCCCCCACCCCACTAGATAGAGCTTCCAGCCTCACAGCTCATCCCTTTCTCCCAGTTCACCCCCTCCCCCCATTCTTAGTCTCGCCTCCTTTCCCATCCATGGCTGCATCACTTCCTCTGCCAGGACCCTCAGTGTTCTTTGGCCACCTTAGCTTCCCAGTTTCCATCTTTGGACAACAAAAATATATTTTTTTAAACCTTTTGCTTCTGGACTGTTGATTACAACCACAAGAAAAGTCACAATGGGGTCATGACACCAGTACAAATTCATGGTCCTCCCTTAATCAGGTTTTTATTTATTTATTTCAATTAATTTTTTTGCTCTTTTCCTTAGTCAGGTTTTTAATACCTCTATAGTCATTCCCCTCATCACTGAGTGGTCCCTGGCCCCATTCCCTATAGCAGTTAGTCTGTTTTAAAAAATATGTTTTTATTGATTTCAGAGAGAAGAAGGGAGATGGAGTGGGAGATAGAAACATCAATGATGAGAATCATTGATTGGCTGCCTCCTGCATGCCCCCTACTGGGGATGGGGCCCTCGATCCAGGCCTGTGCCCTGACTGAGAATCAAACCCTGACATCCAGGTTCAAAGGTCAATGCTCAACTACTGAGCTACACTGGCCAGGGCCATAGCAACTAGTCTTATCAAGATTCTTACATAATTCCCACCACCTGAGTGCCCACTCTAGCTCCAGCCATCCCTTTACTAGCCCATAGAGTAATCCACTGTATAGATATATTGCAACTATTTAACCAGTCCCCTATTGTTGGACAGTTAGTTTAGGTAGGAAAAATTGCACACACGAATGGGAAACACCAAGATGTGGAGAAAATAAAGTATTATTCAAAACCACTATTAGCATGAATAGTGTTCTTTGAGGTGAGTGGTGTGGGGCTGAAGTTCCTGTGGATGTACATGGGTCATAAACCAGTGGAGGACGGTGACCTTCAATGACTCCTCCAACCTTACAGCCCTCCACTCAAATCCCAGGTTGTCCAGTTACTGGAAAGGTCACTTAACCGCTGCACTAGGCAGAATGGGGCTAACAATTCAACCCTTCTCCAAGGGACAGAGGAGGATTGGATAACTCATACAAGAAGGTACTTAGAAGTAAAGTATAGCATAGTCGTTACTATTGCAATAAGTATATATGGTGCCAGGTAGGTACTGAAAATATCGGGAAGCATTTTCTACAGTATATGATTGTCTAACCACTATGCTGCACACCTGAAACGAATACAAAATAATACTGAATGTAAACTGTAATTGAAAGAATTTAAGTGCTGACCAGGTAGCTCAGTTGGTTAGAGTACCATCCCAATATGCCAAGGTCAGAGGTTTGATCTCTGATCAGGGCACAAATAAGAAGCAACCAATGAATGTATAAATAAGTGGAAAAACAAATTGATGTTTCTCTCTCCTTTTTCTCTCCCTCTCTAAAAAAAAAAAAAAAAAAAAAAATCAATAAAATTGTTTTTAAAAAGAAAAAATTTAGAAAAGAATGCTACAAAAAACCCTCAAGAATCAGATACTGTGTTGAACAAGATAAGCTGTAAATATACATTGAATATTATATTTATATACTTAAATATTATATTTCAATTCTATTAAAGTAAGCATGTTATGTTAAAAAAAAAAAAAAGTTGACTACCAAGAAAAATGGAAGTACTTAGAAAGGGGCTTGGCACCTAGCACATCCTAGCTAATAAAGAGGGGATATGCAAATTGATCATCATGTCATCACAAATATGGTGGCACCCATAGACACAAGATGGTGGCACCCAGTGCCCTCAGCCCTGCCGGAGTCCCCCAGTTCTTTCACAGAAAATGGGTTGCCTCAAAAGTTGGTTAAGCTTCTTAGGACAAAAAAGCATTCCAAATCTTTGAAAAGAGAATTCCAATATTTATAAAAGTTTGGACTAGACAATTCAAGGTTATTTCCACTACAACCTTCTATGATTTTGTGATATTAACATTCTGAATTCACACAGTATCAGCTGTATTTATGTAAGCAGATATTATTTAAAGGAATGGCCATTATTATTAAAACAACTCATAAAACCACACTTTTGTATGTCAAAGACATTCTGTACGATTTTCCTAATGGCTGCAGTTAATGCCCCTAAACTGGCAGTTGGAGATCCCCTGAGGGATCCCAGATTGGAGAGGGTGCAGGCCAGGCTAAGGGACAACCCACCCCTGCACAAATTTTGTGCACCGGGCCTCTAGTCTTTAATGAATGTTAGGCAATTTAAAAGTACCAGGAGAACCCTGGTGGGTTTGGCTCAGTGGATAGAGCATTGGAAGGGTCATGGATTTGAATTCAGTCAATAGCATGTACCTGTTACAGGCTCAATCCCCAGCCCTGGTTGGGACACATGTGAGAGGTGGCAGATTGATGTGCGTCTCTCACTTCGATGTTTCTGTCTCTCCCCTTCCCTTCCACTCTCTCTAAAAGTCAATGGGGAAATATTCTTAGGTGAGGATTAACAAAATAAAAATAAAAGCTCCAGGAGAGAAAGTCCAATTGGCCTATCCAGGGATGGGTATCAACTCCTGGAGGTGGGTGGAGAGTCTTGAGTGACAGTCCAAGGAAGACCCACATGCAGCAGCGGGAGAAGTAGCTCTTCAAGGAACATGGAAGGAACATAAAAGTGTTTACAGAAGAAGGTGAACTGCATGCCAGGCAGGCAAGTCTGCTATATGGTTCCTCAGTTCCCAAGACTGGAAAAGAAGATTACCCACCTCCCATGTCCACCAGTCCAGAGCTGGCTGGGACCATCACCAGGAGGAAGCGGGAGGTAGCTCCAACAGCACTCAAGCATCCACACCTCCATCCAAACTTATACCCAGAGCAGCCCATGACTCCCAAAAAATCTTGCTTCCGGCCAAAGCCAGATGTCAAAAGGTCTTCATCCAGTTACGTGTGCAATCACTCACCCATCCTCCTCCTGCCATGAGCTACCTGTGATGAATTCCTGTGGCAGCCACAAGAATCACTCCTAATGAATTTCTAATGAACTCATTTGTTGTTAATGTGGTGTGTAATTCCGCGGGACACTCAATATAATTTAGCCTTATTAAGTCTAGTTATTGGGAACCGCTGTTGCTCTAAGCTCATAAGCAGTAGCAAAGTAATTATCCAGAGCAGGCAGCAAAATTATGGAAAGCACCAGCCATTCCGAGGTGGCCGGGAGGTGGCTGTTCCTGTTTTTTCTCCTCGGAGTGTACAGAGAAGAACTGGTTGTGCAGGTCCCTGGCTTTATATCCTGTAATGTAAGGGCCTCTCCAAAGTTATCTCTGCCCCAAAATGGTCTCCATTTGCCTACTGCTTGGGTCTGAATTTCCTCCATAGGGAAGCATTTTTTTTTTGCATTGGAGACACTGTGGCAGGTTAAAAGGTGGCCTATGCCACATCTCAGAGTTCACAGATAAGCAGTCACAGATAAGTTATCTCATCTGATCATCACAGCATCCCAATTATTGTCATTATATCTCTGACAGATAAGGAGATTGAGGTGAAGTCCAAGGCTACTGGGTGCCCAGATTGGGACCCATATCTCCTGGCACTGGCCAGGTTGCTCAGTTGGTTAGAGAATCATCCCCAAATTCCAAGGTTGCAGGTTTAATCTCTGGTCAGGGCACATATAAGAAGCAACTAATGAATGCCTAAATTAGCAGAACAACAAATAAATGTTTCTCTAAAAGCAGTAAATAAATAAAATTAATCTATGATCTATCTTATCACTCAGATATAACTATTGTTTAACAGTTGGTACACACACACACACACACACACACACACACTCACTCTAGAGGCCCAGCACGCAAAATTGTGCAAGACTCAGACCCACCATGCCACCTTGGGATCCCAGATCTGCCACACCACGAGACTCATTAATGTACCTCCTGGTGACCGATCCTTTGGTTGTTATGGCATTACGGGCACTGGCCTTTTATAATATAGATATACTTCCAGACATTATGATATGCACATATAAATATACCTACAAACATTTCATTCAAAATCGGGTCATACCATATATGCTATTTTAGAAAATATTTTTTATTAAACTCGGAAACATGAAATTGCTGAAAGGTGAATTTACATTGTCAAATGGCCAATAAAAGCTAATTGAACAAAAATATCCTTGATAACTCTTCTGGCTCAAATAACCTCATACACCAGACAGAAAGGAAGTTTGCTTATTGCTGTCTTATCTCTTATTTATCAATTTTATTTAGGAGTTTGGTATGAGAAGACCAATGGAAGGAAGATGAAGTCCTAAAAGCAAAGTCACATGGCCCCAACAGTCAGGATGAGTGGGCGGGCCCTGGGAGTTTAGAGGTAAGCCCAGGTCCCCTCAGCCCCCATATGACCTTGCCCACCTCCCCAGCCTCATTTTCTGTCTCCCTCACCCTCCCTGTTGCAAACTCATTATCATTGGATTCCTCACATTCACTCTGCTCTTCTGCACCTCCTTGCCTGTACACATGGTCATAAAAATGGCTACAGCATTTCCATATCTCACACTCAGACACTAACATTACAGTGACAGATAATGCATCTTCGCTTCTGGGGTGGCTTTCCTAAGAATAAGGAAGAAAAAAATCCATGACAGCCAAAAGATGGAATGATCTATCACAACAGCAATGAACATTGAACATCCCGGGAGAGCCGTGTGCCCCAGGGGGCCGTGTGCCCTGGGTGAGCCGTGTGCCCTGGGTGAGCTGTGTGCCCCAGGGGGGCCGTGTGCTCAAGGGGGGCGGTGGGACCAGGGGAGCCGTGTGCCCTGGGGAAGCGGTGGGGCCCGGGGTGATGGGGCAGTGTGAACCGGAGGAGGAGCGGATTCTATTCGTGTGATCCTGAGACATTTGGACAGTCTGCAGCTATTAGCTACAGAACATGTTGTATTTCCCTACAAAAACAAATGAGAGAGTGTCCCACTTGAAATTTATATATGGAAAAAAGGAAAAGAGAAGGAAAAAAAATCTGAGGAACAGAATAAAGTGGTGAATATAATAGAATCAGGGGCAAAGAAGGGGAGTGGACTGATAATTATCAGGAGGATAAGGGGGTGGGGAAGCAGTGAGAGACTGGATTGAAATCGTATAACCGATAGATGAAGACAGTTGGGAGGAGAGGGGGTAAGGGCAGAGGGTGGGAAGGGAACTGGGTGGTAGGGAGCTTTGGGGGAGAAAAAGGAGAAACAATTGTAATAATCTGAGTAATAAAGATTTATTTTAAAAAAACATTGAATGTGAGGGTGGGTGTATCTGAGTATGTGCCTTTTTGTTTATATGTGTATATCGAGTGCGGGTATGTGTATGTGGTGATGTGTAAGTGTGTGAGTCAGTTTACACATGCATGCCTGTTTATGTGCATATATGCACATGCAGATGGACAAGTATGTATGGAGGGATGTGCATAAACATATGAGATGTGTGCAGATGTGTGCAGATGAGACTGTCCACCTGAGCCAGGGTCTTGTTCACGTGTGCATGCACAGTGGAGAGAGTTGATGAAATTGAGCTGCCCTTGCTGTGGCCTTCCTGAATAGAGACTGAGAACACAAACCCTGGCCCAGGTAACAACAGTCCGATCCTCACTGGAACCTTGTTCTTGACAGGGAGACCTTGGGTTCCAAGCCAGGCAGAAGATTCACCCCTTAACACAACCCCACTAAGACCACATAGCTGGCAGTGGAGGAAGAGACCTGCCACACACACCCTGCCCCCAGCCTGAAGCTGCAAACAGCCAATGGGAAAGCTTAGCTGTTACACCCCCGCCCTTCATCAACTCCATACCAGCCCCACCCAAGGGCAATAAACCTCAGGGCAGGATATCAGAGAGCAGGAAGTTCAAGGCTTCTAGGAGGGTGAGGCTTCCTGCCTTAGGAGGCCCTGAACCCTTCATCCCCCGCAGCATCGCCAGTAAAGAAGTTATGCAGCAGGGACAGGAAGCAGGGAGAAAGACATGGATGTGCCCTCACTGACCATCCTCTCCAGAACTCCATTCGGTCCCACCGTGAGCTCTGAAGCGAGGACTCCTGAGGGTCCTTTTACAGATGGTGGGATTTGAGCTGCAGTCTGCCTGACTCTAGAACCCACACTCAGTCCCAGTCACCAAGCAGGAACACAGATGTTGAGACACTTGAAGGACTAAATAACTGCTCACCCTCCAATACATGATCTTGTCAAACAAAAGCACAGTTCACGGTCAGTGGGAGGCCAAGGTCTTATGCTGGAATTACTTTTTCCACAGCCCATCAGATCATCTTTCGACATTGATTAAAGCCATTCAGAGGCTACTGATGGCTATGAGGATGAAGTTCAAAGCCAAGCTCCTGACTGTGGCTCATAAAACTCCAAATGGTATGGTCACTGCCCACCACCCTTGTCTTTGCTTCAGCCACATGGGCCTTCTCTTCGTTCCGTCAGGGTACCTATGTATGTATGTGCTCCTCTCTGCCGTGGGCCTTCGCACCTGCTCTTCCCTCTGCCTGGCCTGCTCTCATTTTTATGTTGCTTCCTCTCCTCAGGAGAGATTCATTTTGTTCTTTTTGGGTTTAGGTCTGATAATGGCGTTTTGATCATATTTTTCTTTTTAAAGAATCCTTTTCTTTCAGAGATTCCTACTAGAGTATTTACAGATGAAATAATATGTGATTTGTTTCAAAATATTTGGGTAGCTCCTGGCCAGCGTGGCTCAGTGGTTGAGCATCAACCTATGAACCAGGAGGTCTCTGTTCAATTCCTGGTCATCTCTCTCTCTCTCTCTCTCTCTCTCTCTCTCTCTCTTTCTCTCTTTCTCTCTCCCTCCTTCCCTCCTTCTCTCCCTTCACCTCTAAAATCAATGTAAATATATATATATATATATTTTAAAAACAAGTTGTTCAAAAAAATAAGATAGTAATTGGGTAGGGATGAAATGGGGGAGTAGATGGTGTATACATGAAACTGGATGGCTCGGTGATGGGAGCATGGGTTCATTATAACATTCTCTCTAGTTTCCTGTGTGTTTGAATTTTACCATAAGAAATTTTTTAAAGAGATTGTTCAAGAATTAAAGGGAAAAACAGTCACTTCCACAGAAAAGCCTTTCCCACCCTGGAGGCTAGGTCAGATTCACTTTGGGAATGGCAGTGATGTTATGTTGTTGGGTAGTGGTAGGTTCCCAGTATCTGTCCACTTGCCCACCCCCCTCCCACCATAGACAGTAGATAGCAGAGTCTCCATCTACCTAAATCCCTGCTTCTGTCCCAGAACAAATGTGGTAAACAAATATATGGCACTAGCGTATCACTCTAGCCAGATAGAGTGTTGGCCTGCAGACCAAGGGGTTCCAGGTTCAATTCCAGTCAAGAGCACATACCTTGGTTGCAGGTTCCTCCTCAGCCCGGCCTCAGCCGCGTGCAGGAGGCAATCAGTTGATGTGTATCTCTCACATTGATGTTTTTTGGTCTTTCCCTCTCTCTTACATTCTTTGTAAAAAAGATCAATAGAACTATATCCTCAGGTGACAAAACAAAACACAGAAGAAGAAAGACAAAGGACCCAAAAGCAAATTCAGCATAAATTGTGAACAAGCATCTCATAGGGAGAAAAAATAAAGAAAGAAGAAAAGTGTAGCAATGAGTACATGAATGAAGAGTTCAGAGAAAGCTCACAGTGGGTTGATACAGAGCGATACCCCAGCAGGTAGCACAGACAAACCACACCCAGCACAACCCACCGCTGATTTCCAGTCCAGATGCGGGACCTTGGAGCGCCCTCTGGTGGCGGATTCTGTCACCTGGCCTGGGGAGACTTGGGAGGGGCTGGGCCCAACTATCAGCTCGAGGGCCTGCCACTTTTTCTAGGAGTGTCCTGCCTTGGAGGGAATCCAGCTAAATAATAATAACAATGAGGCGCTCACAAAGAGGCACAAAAAGACTGTGGAAAGGAGGAAAAGGGCTCTTGAAACCATTGTCTATCATCTGAGTCACCAAAAAGATGTAAAAAATCCTAAAAGTGTCCTCTCCCTCTGTGGCCTGGGACGTCTTTACATTTGCCCCCAGATGACCTTGCACCCCGTCCATGTCAGCCCCTGCCTCCCATCACCATGGCCTATGCCTGTGAGCCTCGCCACAGCACAATGTGGAAAGGGCTATGGAGACCATCTAATCGTTCTCTCCTTTGTCTATTCAAGAAATAATTATTGCCAAAACCGGTTTGGCTCAGTGGATAGAGCATTGGACTGCGGACTGAAAGGTCTCAGGCTCCATTCCGGTCAAGGGCATGTACCTTGGTTGCGGGCACATCCCCAGTAGGGGGTGTGCAGGAGGCAGCTGATGGATGATTCTCTCATCAATGTTTCTAACTCTCTGTCCCTCTCCCTTCCTCTCTGTAAAAAAATCAATAAGATATATTTTTTATAAAATATTTTTATATATTTTATATATATATATTTATAAATTTATATTTTTTAAAAAAAAATAATTATTGAGGGCCTACTATGTGCCAGACACATGGGCCCTGGGGATGTGGAAATGAATAACAGACAAGGTGCCTTTCTTCTAGGAATTGAGACTCCAGGCAAGGAGAGACAAACAACAAGGAAATGAGGTCGTTCGGGTGGTCCAGAAAGAGTACTGTGTTAAGTGTTTGAGGACTGGATGGGCAGAGCATTCCTATCTGATAAAGGAACTGTAAGGTCCCAAGACCCCCGGTGAGTCCGAGGGAGGGGGCGACGACCCCATGTCAAACGCCGAGACCGAAACTTGATGCAAAACTCATGAGGTTTTATTAGTACAAGCGCAGCGCAGGGGCTTCTCAGGCAGACAGCAACAGCGCTGTCTGGCTGGAGCCCCGAGTAACTGCAGAATATGAGTTTATATAGGCAAAGACCATATGCAGGTGGGGTTACACATGGAGGGGGGAGAAGGAAACAAGGAAATAAACACCACACGCAGGTGGGCTCGTTAATTACATGTTTTATGACAGGGTCTATGCTTAGTCAACAGTCCCCATTGTCTCTCCCCTTCCCATTCCTCTGGGCAAGGCCTCAGGGTAGGGAGTTTCTGGGGACTGATTTCATTCTTGCCTAATCTTCAACCATAAAGAACTGACCTCCTCCTTGTCTAATCTTTAACCGTAAAGGTCACATCCTGGAACAGGCAGTGGGGAAGGTCACTTCCTCCATCTTGGGGTCCTACAGAACATCTTTATAGACACCTGATGCTGTAGACAGGCCTGGGGATAGTGGACAGAGAGGCTTTGGGTAAAAGTTGGGGGCTGGGAACCATATAGGCTGTTTGAAGGCCATGATAACGACGGCCAGGAAAGCCATTGGGAGGGCTTTGAGCATGAAGATGACATGATCTCATTTGCATTTTTATTTATTTGTGTGGGTTTTTTTGTAATTGATTCTAGAAAGAGAGAGAGAAACACTACCAATGTGAGAGAATATCAGTTGTTTGCCTTTGCCCTTGCTGGTTTGGCTCAGTGGATAGAGCGTCAGTCAGCCTGTGGACTGAAGGGTCCCAACTTCAGTTCTGGTCAAGGGCACATGCCCAGGTTGCTGGCTCAACTCCCAGTAGGAGGCAGCCAATCAATAATTCTCTCTCATCATTGATGTTTCTATCTCCCTCTCCCTTCCTCTATGAAATCAATAAAAAATATATATTTTTTTAAAAAACTGTTTGCCTTCTGCACTTGCCCAGTGTGGATTCAACTTACAACCTGGGTATATACCCTGACCAGGAATTGAACCCGCAATCCTACTGAGCCACATGGGTAAAGTATGATTTGTATTTTTAATTTGTCATGCCTCTGCTTTGTAGAGAATAAAGGATAGGAAAATGAGGGTGTAAGCAGGGACCCCAGCCAGATGGTGACTCCTGGTGTCCAGATACAAAGAGATGGTGGCTAATCCAGGGTGGGGAGGAGTCAAGATCTGGTGCATCTTAGAGGCCTGAGGGAAGGCACCTGTGGGTGGATTGTCTGAGAGGGAATGGGGAGAGCAAGACTGTTGTGGGGTTGAACCCTGGGTTCAAAATAAGACCACCGGAGGCTGATGATTGATTAAAAAAAATAGGCAAGCCCTAACCGGTTTGGCTCAGTGGATGGAGTGTCGGCCTGAGGACTGAAAGGTCGCAGGTTCGATTCCGGTCAGGGGCATGTGCCTTGGTTGTGGGCACATCCTCGGTGGGAGGTGTGCAGGAGGCAAATGATTGATGTTTCTAACTATCCCTCTTTGTCTCTGTAAAAATCAATAAAATATATTAAAGCAAACAAACAAAAAACAGGCAAGGATTTATTGAAAAACTGGCCAAGACGGCTGTGAGACCACTACACGCAGGTGGAGTCCACAGGATCACACTGTTCCAGGTGTAGGCAGTCTTTTTAAAGGTCCAAACCACATGAATTTTCCTTTGTTCTAAATTCTAAATTCTAAAGGCTGGGAACAGCAGGCAAGAGGACACTGGAATGTGACCCTATCTTGTGATAGCCCATAATACAGAAGCAGAGCTCAGTGGTTAATCTCTAAAGGTTATCTACAGTTTCTGCCCCTCAAGCTACTGAGTCAGTGGGAATCAATCTCCTATAGTTCTGGTCTCAGGCACAGGAAAATTGCCTTAGCCTCCAGGTCTCCACCTGGAAGCTGAGGTAACTACCCTATGTTTAAGCAGGTGCAGAAGCCAGAATAGCGGGGTTAAAATTCAAACAGCGGTTTTTACCCAAGTATGGTTGACCGCTGGGTGTGACTTTGTCTCCTTGTGGCATTTGGCAATATCTGGAGACTTAAAAAAAAAAACTTTATTGTTCAGATTATTACAAATGTGTTCCTCTCCCTCCCCCACTCAATTGCTCCCCTCTACCAGGTTCCCACCCCACCCTCTGCTCTTTCCCCACCCCTCATCGTCCTCATCCATAGGTGCACAGTTTTTGTTCAGTCTCTTCCCGCACCCCCCACTCCCCTTTTCTCTGAGAATCATCAGTCCACTTCCCTTCCATACTTCTGATTCTATTATATTCACCAGTTAATATTGTTCATCAGATTTTTTTAATTCCCTTGGTTTTTAGTTTCACTTGTTGCTAGTTACATATTTGTTGTTCATAATTTTTATCTTTATTTTCTTCCTCTTCCTAAATAACCCCCTTCAGCAATTCATATAATTCTGGTTTGGTAGTAATTAACTCCTTTAGCTTTTTTTTTATTTGTGAAGCTCTTTATCTGGCCTTCGATTCTGAGTGATAGCTTTGCTGGGTAGAGTATTTTTGGCTGTAGGTTCTTGCTATTCATCAACTTGAATATTTCTTGCCATTCCCATCTGGCCTGCATGGTTTTTGTTGAGAAATCAGCTGACAATTGTATGGGTTCTCCTTTATAGGTAACTACCTGCTTTTCTCTTACTGCTTTTAATATTCTCTCTTTGTCTTTTGCTCTTGGGATTTTAATTATGATGTGTCTTGGTGTGGTCCTTTTTGGATTCCTTTTGTTTGGGGTTCTGTGCACTTCCTGGACTTGTAAGTCTATTTCTTTCACCAGGTGGGGCAAGTTTTCTGTCACTATTTCTTCAAATATGCTCTCTGTATCTTGCTCTCTCTCTTCTTCTGGGACCCCCATAATTCTGATGTTGGTTCGCTTGAAATTGTCCCAGAGGTTTCTTACACTATCTTCAACTTTCTGGATTCTCTTATCTTCTTGCTTCTGCAGAGGAATGTCCTCTGGCTCTTTGTGTTCTAAATCTTTGTCTTGATTCTTGCTATCTTCCAGTCTGTTTTTAGGACTCTGTGTAATATTTTTTATTTCAGACAATGTTTTCTTTATTTCTAGTTGATCCCTTTTTATTTCTAGTTGTTCCCTTTTCATATCCTCATAGGTCTCATTTATTTTATCTGTCTTTTTTTAGGAAATTCTTGAAAAACCTTATAACTGTAGTTTTGAACTCAATGTCCATTCTTTTCTTTTCCTCCATCTCCTTCCTTTGTGTCCTGCCTCTTCTCTGCATTTTAGTTGTTTCTCTGATTTTATGGAATAGTTTTGTGTGTTGGGTGTTCTGGTAGAACCCAGTAGCACAGCCTTCCCAGTTACCTGAGGTAGACAGTCTTGGTGTAGCCCTTTGTGGGCTGTGTGTGCAGTCTTGTTGTTAAGCCTTGATTATTGTTGGTATCACTGGGAAGCGTTGATCTCCAAGCCAATTGGCTGTGAGGATCAGCAGTGTCTCAGCTAGGAGGGCTTCTATACTCAGCTTGGATGGAGCGGAGTCTCGGGGTGGTGCAGACAAGCTTTGGTTCTCTGTCAGTCTCACTTTAGGAAAGTCCTATTCGAGGTGAGTCCCACAAGATTGGTTGCAGGCATACACATCTCTTTGGTAAAGGTGCAGACAAGCTTTGGATTCCCGTCAGTCCCTCCTTAGAGAAAGCCAGCCTCTGGGAGAGCTTCTGTGCTAGGCTTGGACGGGGCGGAGTCTCAGGGTGGTACAGACAAGCTTTGGTTTCCCCTCGGCCCCTCTCTGAGTCCTGCAGTAATGGCCACTGTCTTCACACACCTCCAAGAGATCTCTGCCCGCTGCCTGACAGTCCAGCTTCTCCCTGACTGGGGCCGTCTATCAGAGCAATAGGGTGATTCTGTTTTCTTCCCGAACAAGAAAGCCAGCCTCGCGTAAGCTGTCGCCCTCTCTGTACGCCCTGAGTAAGCCAGCAGCAAAATCAGCCACTCTGCGCTCGTGAGCAAGCCAGCAGCAAACTCTGCGGCCGCCTTTTTGCGCGCACAGTTCTCCGCACCTTCACAGTTTCTGAGGCTCAGCATGCCTTCCCTCTCCTTCCCAGATGGTAGAGCCTCCTCTCAGCCAGCAGTCAGGTGCTTCAGGGCAATGTTTCCCCTGTTTTCCAGTTCTAAACTCAAAATTGTTGTGGTAGGCTGCATTTGGGTATCTACCCTATGTCGCCATCTTGGTTTCTCTCTGGAGACATTTTTGATTGTCCTAACTGAGGAGGGAGTGTGAGTGGAGACCAGAGATGCTGCTTAACACCCCAGGAGACACAGGGCAGCCCACAACAAAGAATGATCTGGCCCCAAACGTCAGTAGTGCTGTGGTTGAGACCCTGCCTAGGCTCTGCCATCAGAGCAGGAAGGGCCTGTCCTCTTCCGTGTGGTCCCACTGCCATCACTGCCATTCATCAGGCAGGAGTTATGTGGTTGCACTGTACCCGCATCGGCTCCCCAGTCTTCCCAGCCACCAAGGGAGGGAGGGAGGATTACTGACCCTTGCAATGAGAGGTGGAGCTGGGATTCAGACTCACAAGGCCTGCACCTTCACCACTTCCTCTATAGTGAAGGGATTTCATAGGGTGTGACCTTGTTGTGAGCAATGGGACATTTTATTTCAAATGAAGTCTTCCTGGGAAGTCCGCTGTGTGGGAGATGAAGTAGGACTTGCTAAGGTGAAAGCAGGGCGGAAGCATATCCAGGAACCCCTCCCCCACTCCGTCCTCCAAGGCTGCCTCTCCACCTGGCAGGGCCAGGAGCAGGGCTGCCCAGGTGGTGACTGCAAAACTGCAGAGGAGGCCGGACCACCGGGGGATGCTGATAGGGCGAAGGCAGAGTACCGTGAAGGCAGGGCTGCAAGAAGGTTTCCTCCAGGGCGGAAATGTGCAGGGCTTAGCAGACAGGTATGAGGACTAATGAATGAGAGCGGGAAGCCGTGTGGAGTGGCTGTGAATGCCTTCCCTGTCCTAAGATTTGGGAAATAGGAAATTGAATTTGACTGGGAGATATCTTGTCCCTCCCACTCTTTGCAACTCAGTAATGACTCAGAAAGGGAGCTGTCAGCCTCCATTGAAAACTAGACTTGAGGTTCCTGTACCTGCCAGTCCCCAGGAGAGCCTCTAGGAGTTAGGGGACCAGCTGTGCCTTCTTCCCAGCACCCACCAAGGTTCCCTTCTGGGTCCTCCTGATCTTCACCTTAACCTAATATTACCTGGATTCATATGTTTGGGGAGAGAAGGGCTATAGTTGATAGAGTCTTGACATCACTCTTGGGGAAGGTTTGGAGCTAGAACTGGCAGAAGGAGCCAGATTGGGGATGTCTCTTCTCCAGATCCACCCTGAGAGCCTGGTCCCCCCACTTCCATTCCTCAAGCCTGGAGGACCTGCAGAGACCTTGTAATGGTCCGTAATGGGGGCCAGCCGGTACTGTCTTTTCTCTCAGCAGGGGGTTCCCCAGGTTCCCTGGAGCCCGGGAGCCTTCCAGTTGGGGATGAATCATCCTGGCCCACATCCCCTCTGCCTTCGCCCCATCATGGCCTCTGCCCCAACCCGGCTACAGAGGAGGACGCTAATGCCAGAGCCGCCGCCCTCCCTTCCAGCAGGGAGTGGTCACCAGGGCTGGAGGCCTGGGAATTCATCTGCAGGATCCCTTGGGCATGTACCACCCAGAGGAGGGCAGGGGGGCGGGAAGCATCGGTGTGTACACTTTGGTGCCTCCGGAAATGTGAACCATCATAGACCTATTAAAGAAAACAAAGAGACAATCATTTTGGGGCTTGGCACTAAAGCCCCTAGAGGAGGAGGAGGAGGGGGAGGAGGAGGAGGCTGGCCAGCTGCAGACACAAAGAATGGGTGTGACTGGACAGAGGGGCTCTGGTCTGGGCCTCAGAAAGTTGAAATTCTGTTTCCCAGGAAAGCGTCTGCCCATGCGTTTGTTCCCACAGAAGACATATTTCTTGAGCTCTTTCTTTGTGCCAGCACAGGCCACGGTCTTTGCTTCCCTGGAACAAACAGCCCTATGGGGTGGGGGAGTAAACCTAAACAGGGAAACTGGTCAACAGTGCAAAGTGATGAGTGCCAGGCCTGGAATCCACTAAAGAGGTACCATGGAGGTGGGACCGGAGGGATCAGGGAAGGTCTAGAGGAAGTGATGGAGAAACTCGGTCTGAAGAATGGGCTACAGCCAGGGAGGGCTGGGGGTGCAGTGAGGAGGGCTGGGGTGCAGTGAGGAGGACTGGGATGCAGCGAGGAGGGCTGGGGGTGCAGTGAGGAGGGCTGGGGGTTCAGTGAGGGGGGCTGGGGGTGCAGTGAGGAGGGCTGGGGTGCAGTGAGGAGGGCTGAGGGTGCAGTGAGGAGGGCTGGGGGTGCAGTGAGGGAGGCTGGGGGTGCAGTGAGGAGGGCTGGGGTGCAGTGAGGAGGGCTGGGGTGCAGTGAGGAGGGCTGGGGGTGCAGTGAGGGGGGCTGGGGTGCAGTGAGGAGGGCTGAGGGTGCAGTGAGGAGGGCTGGGGGTGCAGTGAGGGAGGCTGGGGGTACAGTGAGGAGGGCTGGGGTGCAGTGAGGAGGGCTGGGGGTGCAGTGAGGAGGGCTGGGGTGCAGTGAGGAGGGCTGGGGTGCAGTGAGGAGGGCGGGGGTGCAGTGAGGAGGGCGGGGGTGCAGTGAGGAGGCCTGGAGTGCAGTGAGGGGGGTGGGATGCAGTGAGGAGGGCTGGGGGTGCAGTGAGGAGGGCTGGGGGTGCAGTGAGGAGGTCTGGGGGTGCAGTGAGGGGGGCTGGGAGTGCAGTGAGGAGGGCTAGGTGCAGTGAGGAGGGCTGGGGTGCAGTGAGGAGGGCGGGGGTGCAGTGAGGAGGGCTGGGGTGCAGTGAGAAGGGCTGGGGTGCAGTGAGGAGGGCTGGAGTGCAGTGAGGAGGGCTGGGGGTGCAGTGAGGAGGGCTGGGGTGCAGTGAGGAGGGCTGGGGGTGCAGTGAGGAGGGCGGGGGTGCAGTGAGGAGGCCTGGAGTGCAGTGAGGGGGGTGGGATGCAGTGAGGAGGGCTGGGGGTGCAGTGAGGAGGGCTGGGGGTGCAGTGAGGAGGTCTGGGGGTGCAGTGAGGGGGGCTGGGAGTGCAGTGAGGAGGGCTAGGTGCAGTGAGGAGGGCTGGAGTGCAGTGAGGAGGGCTGGAGTGCAGTGAGGAGGGCTGGGGTGCAGTGAGGAGGGCTGGGGTGCAGTGAGGAGGGCTGGGGGTGCAGTGAGGAGGGCTGGGGGTGCAGTGAGGAGGGCGGGGGTGCAGTGAGGAGGGCTGGGGTGCAGTGAGAAGGGCTGGGGTACAGTGAGGAGGGCTGGGGGTGCAGTGAGGAGGGCTGGGGTGCAGTGAGGAGGGCTGGGGGTACAGTGAGGGGGGTGGGGTACAGTGAGGAGGGCTGGGGTGCAGTGAGGAGGGCTGGGGTGCAGTGAGGAGGACTGGGGGTGCAGTGAGGGGGGCTGGGGTGCAGTGAGGAAGGTGTTCCAGGCAGAGGAAGTCCCTGGTGAGAGGCCCAGCTCTGGGACTCAGAGAGCACCAAGGTTTCTGAGGGGATTCAAGAGATGAAAGGCATTTTTTCCAGCTGCTTTTGAACCCAGGCAGCTCCAGCAGAGCCGGGCACATCCGCCTCCTCTGGTCTTACTGTGCGTGCTCACGTCTGCCCGAGAGGCCGATGAGTCGCTCGGCCCAGGGACGTGTCTCTGTGGCCGCCCCGCTGGCTGGCCCAGGGCCAGCGACAGGGTAGGGGCTCCACGTCTGCTGGATGGTTTTGTTGCCAGTTCGTGGTCTCCCACAGAGAGGACAGAGATCCCGGCACAGTGACTCATTCCCTCATCAGATGTTTGTTGAGCATCTACTGTGTGTCAGACGTGGCCGAGCACTGGGATTTAGGAGAGAGCAAGCTGACAAGGTTCCTGCTGGGATGGAGCTGGCATTTCACTGGGGGAAACACTGTGGGCGGAATATCGGATAGGATGGCAGCTGGAAAGAGAAGGAAACGGGACTTGTGCTAAGAGAGTGGGAGGAGGAGGGAGGCCCCAGGAGCCGGCTAGGGATGTGTCCCGGGGCCTGCAGGACGTGCAGAAGGTCAGACCAGGGCAGGAGTCGGGCACTGTAGAGATGGAGAAACAGAAAGAAACCACTGAGGCTGGAGGGCCGGGAATGAGGGCATGGGGGCCGGGGTGGGGGTGGAGGGGAGAGGAGACAGGGGAGAGATGGGCCCAATGCCACAGAACCCTGGGGGCAAGGGAAGGTTTTGGATTTTTTTCCCCCAAGTCAAGTAGGAAATCTAAGTCTAAGCAAGGGTGTGGTGGGGATCTATCTGCACTTCTAAAAAAATTCATGGTGCCCTAGCCAGTTTGGCTCAGTGGATAGAGCGTCGGCCTGTGGACTGAAGGGTCCCAGGTTCGATTCTGGCCAAGCGTACGTGCCCCGGTTGTGGGCTTGATCTCCAGTAGGGAACGTGCAGGAGGCAGCTGATCGATGATCCTCAAAATGGATGTTTCTATCTCTCTCTTGCTCTTCCTTCCTCTCTGAAATCAATAAAGAAATATATTGTAAAATAATAATAATTTAAAAAATTAAAAATCATGGTAGCTCCAATCAAAGAGTGCTATGGCTCTCCTTCCCCTGAATGGATAGATTCAGGTTATATTTTCAAGGATTTTTCAAAACAACCTGCTACGGTAGTATATTGGACATGGGTTCAAGGGAAGGAAGAGCCCTGGAAGGTTTGCTACTCTGTTTCTCCATCTGCAGAACACTGGCAAAAGTCGGGATGACTGTAGGACGACTCAGACCATAGATGAAGCTACCGTGTGAATGGAATAACATTATTCTTTGTGTTGTAGCTGGTGTGCATCCCCAGCAGAAGTGTGTGTGTGTGTGTGTGTGTGTGTGTGTGTGTGTGTCCAGGGTGGGGTTAAGGATGAAACATGGCACCATCCCCTCTCCCATGCAATCCTTTCCAGGTAACATTTGTGTTTACTGTATTTCTCCCTTACCTTCCAAACCAGCCCTGGATATTGAAGAGGGAGGAAAAGGGTCCTTGGGTTTATTATTTATTTATTTTTAAATATTTTATTGATTTTTTACAGAGAGGAAGGGAAAGGGATAGAGAGCTAGAAACATCGAGGAGAGAGAAACATCGACCAGCTGCTTCCTGCACACCCCCTACTGAGAATGTGCCTGAAACCAAGGTACATGCCCTTGACCGGAATCGAACCTGGGACCTCTCAGTCTGTAGACCGACACTCTTCCACTGAGCCAAACCGGTTTTGGCAGTCCTTGGGTTTTTAAATCAACTTTTTATTATTATTTTTAATCCTCACCAGAATATATTTTCCCATTGATTTTTAGAGAGATTAGAAAGGAGAAGGAGAGACCCCCAGAGAGAGAAACATGGATGTGAGAGATACATCAATTGGTTGCCTCCCACACAAGCCCCAGTAAGGGCCAGGGATTGAGCCTGCAACCGAGGTATGTGCCCTTGACTGGAATTGAACCGGAGACCCTTCAGTCCATGGGCCAGCACTCTATCCACTGAGCCAACCACGCTAAAGCACCTCTCTTTCCAAATAACTTGTATCAGCCACAGGCAAAGAACCATCCATTCGTACAGTCATTCAGTTAACCTTGATTAAGCATCCCCATGTGCTTTATACATTAATTACAGATGTTATAGCCATCAACTCTTTACAAGAATTCTATGTCATGATGTTATTATTTATTTTCCAGATGAGGAAACTGAGGCACACAGTTAAAAGATCTGCCATTTGTTCTCTGCAGAACTTGAGGACCAGTAAGGCCTAAAATCCAAGCCAGTAAGTCCAGCCACACTCTGGACAGAACCCACTGGATGCCCCTTAGACATCTTATACTCAACAGCTCAAGGGGATTTGTCTCTCTTCCCCAGTAATCTCTTCCCTGGCTCCTTATTTCCCCAATCCCCACCAGCCCATTTGCCTGTCATTCCCGCCCCTAAGATCTAATCAAACACCAAAGCCCTCCTTATCTTTGGAAACTCCACCAAGCCGGTCCTCCCCCCTCTCCCGCCCCCCAGCGTTTATTTATCTCCACCCCACTGCGTCCTATATCAGGGAGGAAGTCCATACTTCTGGAATCTCCAGTTCCGCCTCTGCCTCTGCTTCTCTCCACGGGTTGCTGGTGTTGGGGTTCAGAGCTATTCACCCCCAAGGTATTCTCTTGTGGTATGTGGATTGATTATTTTGGGCTAAGGGTAATTTTAGCTTCAGGCTCAAGAGAAACGATTGCCCCTCCCTTTAACTACCTAGAAGAATTTGAATGAGAGGCCTTGCCCATAATAAGAAATTACCAGGGATGACATTTTTGGCCCGCCTATATGGCAAGGCAAACTTTTGTTGACTGATTATCTGCTCTTTTTATCATTCCGCAGTGGCCCTTAGAAGCCTACTCTGCACCTTCCCTCATCCCCAGCTCAGGATGTTATACCCCATGTTCTCTTTCTATCTCTGAACTTCTGCGTGTTTGTCTCGGACTCTCGAGTAGGCAGGCTTCCCATGCGTATGTGTGTATTAAGTTTGGTTCTTTTGCTGAAACCGGTTTGGCTAAGTGGATAGAGCATCGGTCTGTGGACCCAAGGGTCCCAGGTTCGATTCCGGTCAAGGGCATGTACATTGGTTGCGGGCACATTCCTGTTGTGGGGTATGCAGGAGGCAGCTGGTTGATGTTTCTCTCTCGTTGATGTTTCTAGCTCTGTCCCTCTCCCTTCCTCTCTGTAAAAAATCAATAAAATATATATATATATATATATATTTTTAAAAGTTTGGTTCTTTTCTCTTGCTGATCTGCCACGTGGCTGTTTGTTAGGCCAGCCCAAAGAGCCTTGAGGACAGAGGGAAGTGTGCGCCTGGTTATAGCAGCATCACTACATGAAGGGCTCTTTCACGTTTTTATCAAACGGTGGCTCTGTCTGTCTGAGCCGCTCAGTAGGATGGCAGGATAACAAAGATGAAGATTTGGTGATCCAGGCTGCTGAGATCCAAATCTTGGCTCCTCTATGTGTTACGGGCATGATGGGGCAAATTACTCAACCTCTCTGAATCTCAGTTTTGCCGTGTAAATTGGGGGTATAGTACCAACCTCCCATGGTTGCCTTGAGAATGAAATAATGCATTGCGAGCAACACTGTAGCAGATGGTCAGAACTCTCTGATGCCATTTGAGCTCACGATAGCAAGGAAGTCCCACCTATTTTGGTGCTCTCTCCTCTGAGACAAGCCATTGTATAGGCTTGACAGTGTAGAATAATAAATAAATAACAAATAGGATAATGCACATACAGCAATTGGCAGTCCCCCAATAGCGGTTGGCTGTATTCTGAGCCATGGTTCCTGTAACACACGTGAGTCCTGCGAAGTGGTATTGTGGGCAGAAACCCTGGATGCTCTGTGAGTGACTCACACTCATTCCTTTCCTCGGCCGTTCAGTTGTCACATCTGTACAAAGGGCCAGTTCGAGGGGCTCCACGGAGCCCCCAATCACCCGGATTCTGAGTCCTGCCTGGTCTCTGTCGTCCCTGACCTACCTGACACCTTTTCCAAGGAAGCCCACTGTCCGAGGAACGAGGCAAGACTCCTGTTGGGTCTCCCCAGCCCTGCTCCCCGGGGCCTGGTCAAGGCTGACTGACTGTGACTCACCCCTCCGGGGTCCCTTGGCTTCCGGCTCCCGGCGGGTGCCAATGGGTCAATCAGACACACTAATGGAACTGCCAGGAACTGGCCTTAGCTCCCTAATGGGTCTCCCGCTGCCCCTCCCCTGTAACTCGACGCCTTCACCCTGGAAAGAGACACTCAGGGACTTCCTGTCAGCTCCAGTCTGCTGGCTCCTGACATCCTCAAAGGCAGGAGGCTGGAGCGGGAGGGCGGCCGGACAGAAGCCGGGCCCGGGCGGGAGGGAGGGGCCCTGAACCAGCCGGCCGGACGTCCAGGCTCTCACCCCAGCTCTGCCACTAATCCATTCCCCTCTCTGGGCCTCAGTTTCCTCATCTGTAACATGTACCATCTAAGCGCTTACACGTATTATCTGACTGAATCTCACAGAGGCAACCCCGAGAGAGGAGCAGCCGTTTAGAGAAGCGACGTGACCTGCCCAAGGTCACCCAGCTAGAAAGCCACAGAAGCCTGGATTCAAGCCCGCCCTCCGCCCTCCCTGAGACCCCCTCGCAATTGTAACGGAGCGCTGACCCCACAGCACCCTCTCATTTGGCCTGAACAAATGAATGGGCAGATGATACACACCTGGACGGAGGGGCATGACTGAGTGACAGCTTTCAAAGGTCTCCCATCTCCACCTTGTGTGTGTGTGTGTGTGTGTGTGTATGTGTGTGTGTCTCCAAGTGGGAAAAGGCAGGAGCATTCTCTGACTGTGTGCCAGGTGCTGTACCAATGGCCCATGTGGCTATCAGCTCTGCACAGAGGAGGAGGGGAGTCGAGCAGTGGGGTGACCCCAGGGAGCCTCCTGCTAGCTGTGGCTCTCCCCCGGGGTCTCTGCTATCTTGTGAGAGGCGTCTCTGGCCGGCTGCCCACCCGCCCGCCAGCCGGAGCTTCTGAGCCCATCAATCACGTGGTGCCCTCTGGCAGGCCGTCTCAGAGGAGGACAAGTCAGCCGGAGAGCCAGGCTCGGGAGGCGATCGAAGGCTCTGGGGGTGGACGGAAGGCCCAGAAGGCAGCAGGGACTGGATCGATGCCCCTCCGCGTAATGAGGGTCGATTAGAGGAGGAGGCGGGGCAGGGTTCCCGTTGGGAAAGCAGTGGGGTGAGGAGGAGAGGTGGGGACAATGCCTGGTGTGGGCGGGCCGTCTTCCTGGTGCAACGGAAATTCAGTCTCCCCGGTGCCCTGGGAGCAGCCTGACAGCTCAGGAGAGGCCCACAGCTCCTGGCAGCTGATTCATCACCAGCTCACCGCCCTCCCTCCCTCCCGCAGTGCAGTGCTCAGCTCCCAGCACCCCTGCCTCCCTCCCTCCCGCTGTGGGCAGGGTGGGTAGCAGGAGAGGATGGGGCATCTGTGTTCACACTCCCTCTCCTTTCTTCCCTCTGAGCCTCTTGGGATTGCAATGTGAGCTGTCTCCCCGGAGAGGTTCTGCTGGCAGTGGAGATGTCTGAGCCAAAGCCGCCTCAGAGATCTTCTAGCCCAGAGAGGCAAACTGGCTGCTTTTGTTTTGCTTTTCAGTCTGAAAAGGAAAGGGAAAAAACGATCGCTTTTAGGCTTTTTGGCTAAGATCAAGTGTAGGGGGAAAATGATAGAAAAGAATTAGTTGCCAGCATCAGAACAGAAATAGATTGCACATAAAAATCTGTTTTTGGCTTTCCTTTAAAAATGCAAAGATTTGCTAATTCTGAGCTGGCTTTCCCAGAGCGGCGTTGAGGCTGCTCCAGACAGAGCCCACCACACCCACCTCAGCTGCACAGGCTTTGAGTTTTCCCCCTCCCTTGTTCTGAACCCTTCACGGGGGAAACTGAGGCCCACTGTGTGCAAGGAATGAGAGCCAGGCGTGACAGTTAGCCTGGGACCGAGAGAACCTCCTGGTTTCACACCCCAGGGCTGCCTCTTAAGAGCTGTGTGATCTTGGGCAAGTAACCAAAGAGCCCCTCAGAGATTTGGTTTTCTCATCTATGAAATGGACATAATGGCCGTGCAGCTGGTGAGGAATAAAGTACATACTACACATTACACATTTTTTTTATTTTATTAATATATTTTATTGATATTTTACAGAGAGGAAGGGAGAGAGATAGAGAGCTAGAAACATTGACGACAGAGAAACATCGGCCAGCTGCCTCCTGCACACCCCCTACCTACCGGGGATGTGCCCGCAACCAAGGTACATGCCCCTGACCGGAATCTGACTGGGACCTTTCAGTCCGCAGACCGACGCTCTACCACTGAGCCAAACCGGTTTTGGCTGCACATTACACATTTTGCACCATCAATGAAGATACTTTTCATTTTGGCTAGGTAATACATGTGGTAATAGATATTTTCCACTTAACATTCACACACACACACACACACACACACACACACAAAACTATGCCAGAACTTAATGGCTGAAAACAAGGTGTTATTGTCTCTTGCTGTTTTGTGTGTTGACTCTGTTCACACAGGTGGTTCTCACGGGGCACCTGATGCTGTGGTCATTTGCATGAAGGTACAGTCATTTGCATGCTTGCCTGGAGCTGAAATTCCCAGGATAGCTCACTCCCGGAGCTGGCCTAGGACATTAGCTCTCTGCTGGCCAGAGCTCCGATGGGACTGTGGACCACAGAGCCACACAGGACACTTGGTGTGGCTTCGGCTTCAGCCCACCATGGTGGCTGGGGTCTGAGAGAGAGTGTCCCCGAGCAAGCAAGCCAAGAAGCATGATGTAGCTGCATGACCTTTTATGGCTTAGCCTTAAAGGTCACATAATGTCACTTGCGCCATTCTTTATTGCTCTAAGCAGATGCAAACCCCCTCAGATCAAACAGGAGGGGACATAGACCCACCTCTCAAAGAACTTGGGGCCATGTTTTTTGTTTTTTTTAAAAATATATATTTTATTGATTTTTCACAGAGAGGGATAGAGAGTTAGAAACATCAACAAGAGAGAATCATCGATCAGCTGCCTCTTGCACACCCCACACTGGGGATGTGCCCGAAACCAAGGTACATGCCCTTGACCGGAATCGAACCCGGAACCATTCAGTCCAAAAGCCGACGCTCTATCCAGTGAGCCAAACCGGTCCCAGCTTGGGGCCATGTTTTAAAATCACCACAACATGCCTGTGAACTGCAAAATAAGTCTCTCTTCCACCCCATTTCCTTGGGGCTGAATTACCCTCCTGGCAGCAGCCGCTACTGACCAATTCCTAGTGTATCTTCGCAGAGGGAAGTCCACACATACATGGGAGTGAAAGCTTTACATACACAGGTATCCCTACCCTCCGCTCAGGCTATCCCCACGCTATTCCGGCCTCAGAACAAAGTGAACTCTTTACCTGTGAACTCTAGTGATTTGCTCTCTGAAATCAAATGCAGGGGTCAGCAACTCCAGTAAGGGTGGCACCCCCTCCTTTCTGAACCCTCACTACTGAAGCTCAGAAACCAAACAGACTTGGATAGCAAGGGATGCTTGTCTAATATACATAACACCCCCTCCCCCAATTGTGAGCATTCTGGACACACTGTTCTGTCCCTTGCATTTTTCACTTAATTAATCTTGAAGACCAGCCCGTTTCCGCACATCCAGATGGGTCTCATTCCCTGTAAGAGCACAGAGCATTCCATTGTTCAAAGACACCAGAATTGTTTGGTCACATCACCTCCTAGTGCCTACCTTTTTGTCCCCCCCCCCCCCCCCCCCCCCCCCAGTCTTCTGCTAATGGCAATGCATACTTCAGTGAGTAGCCTGTCTGGAAGTCTTCACGCACTTGTGTAAGATTATCAATTATCGGTGTGATCAATTCCTAGAGGCAGAATTTTGGATCAAAGGGAAGGGTTCCCCAAGCCATCTCTCCGACATCCTGGCAGGACAGGCTCAGACTCCACATCCTCTTTTGTGCCCTGGCCTGGCTCTAGCCCAGGGGTGGGCAAACTACGGCCCACGGGCCAGATCCGGCCCGTTCGGCTGTTCTATCCGGCCCGCAGAGCCGAAAGAGCGGAGGGTTCTCTTGCTCTCCCCTCCGCTCCTTCACCGGCAGCCCAAGATGAGAGTGCCATCATGGTCAGGTTGCTTTTGTTCCGGCCCTCCGGTCCAGTTTAAGAACCCATGGTGGCCCTCGAGTCAAAAAGTTTGCCCACCCCTGCTCTAGCCCCTACTCATGCTGTCACCTGTGGGGTGCTGCCTGTTTCCAGAGCAGGTGGCAGCTGCTCCCCAGTTGCCCACGGAGGTTACATAGGGGTCTGCAGGGGAGATGAGGCTGAGGACTCCGCAGGGACAGAGATGATAGCCTTTGCAAAAGGAGCCGGGGGAGGGGGTGGGGACAGACCTCATTCTGCTTAATTGCCTCCTGATTTTTAGCAGCAGCTGCATCTGTTTCTCTCAGACCCCGGAGCAGTTGCTGAGGAACTTGAGGCTGCTCCTAGTCGCTTTAAAGAGGGGGCAGGAAAAAAAAAAAAAGAGCTTGTTTCTTGTGGCAGATCAGCACCAAGCTGTGCTGAGCTGTCTGTAGAAGCTTCCAGATGCCCAAAGGCCAACAACAGGAGGAGGCACCATCAGGAGCCCCCAGTTGCCCTTCCCTGCTTTTCAAGTATCACAGGATGCCCATCACCACCGCGTTCTACTCCTGTGCCGGACACACACTGAACCGGGGATCAGGGAGCTCAATTCTGGCCTTGCAGCGTATGCCTTCCACTGCCGTTCACAGCACAGTTGCCCCTGTGTGCCCTGCTGTTTGATGGGAAGGCTGTATAACACAGTGGGTATGCTGGTCATTTACTATATGCCTTTGGATCCATTCCCTGCCCTTCACCCTGCTGGGCTCAACACTGAGGGGGCTGAACTACACTTCCCAGATTCCCCCACCCACTGGCTTCCTATCAAGTTTGGCCAATGGGAGATACGGCAAATTAGAGACTGGTGGAGAGAAGACAGGATGTAGTCCTCCCACCCACCCCACCCCACCCCACGCCACCCCACGCCACCCCACGCCAACAATCCTGAGTCTCTGGCAGAGACTCTGGAGGGTGGCTTCTTCCTCCAGTGCCCCAGGTCTCAGCAGGCGGCTGGGGCTCTGGGGCTGCAGTGGCCCCGGCCCGTTCCTTTGTCCCTTCAGCCCTGGGGAAATAGTGTTTCTCTACAGTTGTTAATCACTACCCCTACCCCTTGCTTGGTTTTCATCTCTTCTATTTCCTCTCCAGCTAGTTGCCCATATTACATTCCTTCTCTTGAACTCTCTGGTGCAGGTTTTGGGGTCCTGCCAGGATAGACTGATGTGGGTGATGATGTGGGATGCCTGGATGCAAGTCCCAGCACTACCACTTACTATGGAAGACCCTGGACAAGTTACTACCCTCTGCACCTCAGTCACTCCATCTGTGAAGTGGGAACAACAACACCTACCTCCTTGGTGTACTGGGAAGGTTAATTGAACTAATAGTTTGTGAAGTGTTTAGAACAAGGCCGGGGACATATTAAGCACAATATTAATACTAAATTTATTTTTTTCCTCGTTTAATTTTTGCAACTTCTCTGAGAATCGGGGTCTGTGAGTATCCTGGTTTTATAGACAAGAAAACCGAAGCCCAGAAACATAAAGTGACTAAAGTCACTCAGCTCTAGCGACAGGATTCGCACTCAGTTAGGGACTCCAGTTTACGTCCACTCTGCCCTGTAGCCAATCCAAATCACAGTCGGTGGGCAGGCTGGAGCTTCCATGCTGGCTGCTGGAACCAAGTGGTTTGGCCTGCCTGTCACCATACCCCGTCCCCCCATCCAGCCCATTCTAGCAAATGGGAAGCCAAGGCAGCCAGCAGGCTGCCCCCCAGGTTAGAACGAAAGGGATGAGCGTGTCTTCTGAGAGGGAGAAGAAGGGTTGGGGAAGGAGCATGAGACTATTGTCACCGTCTTCGTTGCAATGATCACTATTGAGCTCTTCCTCTGGTGGCAGATACTGTGCTCAGAGCTTTACAAGCCAAATGGCTTCAGATTCTTGTAGCTGCCAGTAAAGGAAACTCAACTAGTTGGCTTAAGAAATATGCTAATCAATTGGGTAGTGGAACTGGGAAGTCCAGGACTGGATTTGGCGTCCAGCTATGCATGATGATAACTGTATCATCATCATCATCATCACCATCATCTTGGTTCTATATTCTAGTAAGAACTGATTTCATCCACTACTAGATGGGCTCTCTCTTTTCCAGCTCAGTAACTCCAGGAAGGAGAGTCCCTTTCCCATATTATACTCTGGCCTGGAGTCTTGAGCTCATTCTAGAGACCAATTGCTGTTGCCAAGAGGGGGGATATCATGATTGTCTGGGCATGCTCAGTGTGCCATCCCTGTGGCCAGGAAGAGACCCAGGCTCTGTGACTAAAAGTCTGAGAAGAGTGCATAGGATGGTGTGGATCCCAAAGAAAGGAGTGCTATGAAGACAATACAGAAAGAAAGAGTATTACCGTATTTGCCGGCGTATAAGACGATTTTTTGGCCCTGAAAAATATGCCTCCAAGTGGGGGGTAGTCTTATACGGTGAGTATATAACAAACTCTGTATTTTTAGTGGAAATGTTAGGGGGTCGTCTTATACGCCCAGTCTCTTATACGCCAGCAAATACGTATTTTTCAGGGCAAAAAAAATCGTCTTATACGCCGGCAAATACGGTAGAATGAATTCACGATTCTGTCATATATATGCATTACTTCAATTGGTACTATTGTTGGCCTTATTTTGCAGAGGAGACAAACGGAGAGGTTGAGTAAGAAGGTCACACTTGCCATGGCCAGTGTTTCCAATGGTTAGTGTTGGCTCACACACCAAAGGGTCGTGGGTTTGATTTCAAATCCAGGGCACGTCCCTGAGTTGCAGGTTGGATCCCCGGTCCCAGTCAGGGCTCAGGCGGGAGGCAACCAATCTATGTGTCTCTATCATATCAATGTTTCTCTTTTTTCCTCTCTCTTTCCCCACCTCCCTCCCTCCCCTCCACTGGAAATCAATGGAAAAAATATCATCTGGTGAGGATTAACAACAACAAGAACAAAAGAAAGTCACACACACTTAATGGCCCAGCCAGAATTAGGACCCAGGATTGCTCAACTCTAAAAACCCCTGCTTTTATCCATGGTAGTCCCTGTCCGGACAGGCCCGGCTGAGCTCCAGGACGCACACGGGGAATGGGAGGAATCCCGGAGGAATCTGGAGTGGGAGGGACGATGGAAGATTTGCCCTGGGCCCTGGCTTCACTGGCTTAGCGACATTTCCCATGGGAAGGTCCAGGGTTTCTCTGGGAGCCGGGAGCTCACCAATAATTTGTGCCCAGGAGCTAGCTCTGTCACACCACTGTAACTCGGGACTTGTTTTTCCTCTGTGGGCACGAGTCAGGCTTTTCCCTGGCCTCAGGTTCAGGGCTGAGCTGAATTGCTTGCTATCTGTGTTTTTTGCACACAAAAGAAGCGGCCCTCCTAGAAGCCGGCTTGTCCAATGTGGCCAGCCCCCCAGCTCCCCGGGGGGAGGCCCTGCACCTCCCCCAGCCCGCGCCTCCGACCGGCCACAGCCTCTCCCACCTGGCATTGTCTCCTGCTGCTCCTGGTTCCCGCATGGAATGCATTTCCTCTGCCCTCGGCCCAGCCGGCTCCTCGTCCTGGGGAATCCCGCTCAGGGATCAGTTCACTCACAAAGCTTCTATGACTGCCAAAACCAGTTTGGCTCAGTGGTAGAGCATCGGCCTGCGGAATGGAAGGTCCCGGGTTCAATTCCGGTCAAGGGCATGTACCTTGGTTGCGGGCACATTCCCCGGTGGGGGGTGTGCAGGAGGAGGCAGCTGATCGATGATTCTCTCTCATCGATGTTTCTAACTCTCTATCCCTCTCTCTTCCCCTCTGTAAAAAATCAATAAAATATATTTAAAAAAAAAAAAAAAAGAAAGAAAGCTTCTATGACACACCTCTCTCCGCTCGTCCGGAGGCCCCTTTTCTAAGAGCACCCATCGAATTCTGGTAAAAATTCTTTTCCCTGGTCTCTTTTCCTCACCAGGTCATAAGATCTTTGAGGATCAGAGCGTCATTTCCGAACACAGCTGGTGCTCCATAGATGCGTGTGGAATTAACAAATGAAGGCATAAAGGGACTTTCCGTTTTGCGGGCTGAGCCACAGACCAGGGCGCATTGGGGACACAGGAGTCTTGCCGGAATACAGCCAGATCCTTGAGGCTAAATAGGCAAATTCCCCTGATTTCAGACGGAGGCCCAGGTCATTGCTGACTTCTCTACACCCTATAAAAAAGTAAAGTAGAATTTAGTACTTGGGTAAATTATACAGTAAGTCATAGACTTGTGTGGAACATTGGAGTCATTGGCTGCTGTCGGGGCGGGAGGGGGGCTGCTTAGATAACTGATTTTGTGGAGGAAAAGCCTTTCCTCTACCCTGTTAGGTTCTGTTCATCGAGGGCCTGCAGATTAAACTAACAATGAATGGGTTGGCAAGAAAAAAAGACAGATTTAATTACATACATACTGGAGCTTACAGAAAAATGTGACTCAGTAAGGTGGTTAGAATTGGGGGTTTATAGACTATCTTAAAAGGGAAAGGGGAGGAGGCAGAAGGGTGTTTAAAGGAAAACAAATGACTTTTATGAAAGCTAAGTGTGCCTTGGCTGGTTTGACTCAGTGGCTGGGGTGTTGGCCTGCGGACTGAGGGTCCCAGGTTCAATTCCAGTCGTGTGCCTAGGCATGTGCCTAGGTTTCGGGCTTGATTCCTAGTGGGGGGCATGCAGGAGGCAGCCAGTCAGTGATTCTCTCTTCTCATTGATGTTTCTAACTCTCTTTCCCTCTCCCTTCCTCTCTGAAGTCAATAAAAATATATTCAAATAATGATACAAAAAAGAACGCTCATTGGGCCCTTAGGAGAAGAGGTGGGAGATATGGCAGTTTTTTTAATGTCTGTTCTGGCTGGTGATTCTAGTCTCTACTAGTTAGTCTTCCCAGGTTGCTCCCCGGGAAGGGCATTTAAGGACAGTTAAGTTCTTTTGGGGAATCTGTGCTTTTAGGCAGATAACAGATATCAGGAGCTCAAATTCCTTCTCAAAATAATTTTTGTGCCAATGTTGCATATTCTGGACCCCTTCAGTTAGGATTTGCCCTAACTGGTTTGGCTCAATGGAGAGAGTTTCGGCCTGCAGACTGAAGGGTCCAGGTTTGATTCTGGTCAAGGGCATGTACCTTGGTTGTGGGCACATCCCCAGTGGGGGGTGTGCAGGAGGCAGCTGATCGATGTTAAAGCTGGATGCAGGGGCTCAAACCATTCTGGTCTCCCCCCCTACATTACCCCCCATCAATTAATGGATCAATCTGTTCCCCTCTTCCGCCTTTTCCATGCTGTCTTCTTCTGTGATGGCTCCTCCCATGTCATGGCCAGATGGTCTCCAGCCCCTCCAGATGTGCACCAAGCCAGAGTGGCTGGCAACCTCTCTTTTCCCAAGAATTCTAGCAAAATTCCTTAGGGTTGGTCTCATTGGGCTCTCTCTGCAAGGGAAGAAATTGGCTGATCAGCCTGGCACATGTGCCCACCCTGGAGCCAGGCGGGTGGAAAGGCCAGGTCAGATTCACCCAAACCACGTGGACAGAGTGCTGGAGGGGTGGTCTTCAGGGGGACGGCTAGGGTGCTGCTGACAGAAGGAGCGCGGTGGAGTCCAAGCAAGGGGAAACCGCAGATGTCCTTCATGCAGAGAGAGAGAGAGAGAGACGTCTGCAGGATGAGAAAAGCTGAATCATAGAGCTGCGGAATCGCCGCCTCAGAAGGCTGGAACAGAAAGACTCCTTAAAAGTGGGCTCGGGCAGCCTTTTCTGTGACAGCTGCTTGCCCGGTGCCCTGGAGTGCTCCCTCCGTCCCTGACTGATGCCCAGGCCCAGGCAGCCTGAGGGATCGGGGGAAGGTCCCCGTGTTGTTTCCTCTCTCTCCTCGCCGCTCTTCTCTGGGAGATTCTGGGTCACAGCTGCCCACCAGAGGCCTTGTTTACGCTCCTCCTCTCCAGCGAGCTCCGGGCTCTGGCCATCTGCCAGGCTGGCGGGCAGCCACATCATCCATGAGCTGTGCACTCCCTCTTTGATAAAGAGGCCTCGTCGGAAACACATCCGGGGTGCCGGGAGAGCTAAAAGCAAGGCAGGGAGCGGCCCAGCCTGAGACGGGGCTCAGAGCCCTCCTCTGGCCTAGGATGCCTTTTCCCATCTACCCTCCACCGGCCTTGGGGGACGGCCCCTCCCCTCCGACCACAGACCTGTTCAGACCTGCAGACACACTGCTGAGGCCGGGCCGTTATATTTCTCCCAAGTGAACGCTGGAAGCTGGGGGGAAGGACAGTTAACCTGAACAAAGGCCGTTCCCTCTCCCCCATCCTCTGCTGAACTGCAGGGGCTCCGAGGCCGAGCCGGGCCTGGAAGAGGCGTCCCTGTGCTTCCTGCCATCCTTCCTCCCTTCCTTCCTTCCTCCCTTCCCTCCTGTCCTCCTTCCCTCTTCACTCCTCCCTCCACACAATGTTCCAGCAGAAAGGTTTAAAAACACCCACTCTAGAGATTGCAGACTGGCGGGCTCACTGTTCAGAACATATTGTATTTGGCTCTCCCACGGTTTCAGAAAAATTTGAGCCAACATTTTAAAAAATTGGGAGATTTCACATAACAATTCATGAGCCCAACTTTTTTTTTTTTTTAAAAAATATATTTTATTGATATTTTACAGAGAGGAAGGGAGAGAGATAGAGAGCTAGAAATGTCGATGAGAGAGAAACATCGATCAGCTGCCTCTTGCACACCCCCTACCGGGGATGTGCCGGCAACCAATGTACATGCCCTTGGCCGGAATCGAACCCGGGACCTTTCAGTCCGCAGACCGACGCTCTACCACTGAGCCAAACCGGTTTCGGCGAGCCCAACTTCTTCAGAGAGTTCGTAAGATCTGTTCATACTGGGCCTGCGTGTTCACCTGGCACCAGTTGCGATGCCCACAGCTGCTCCTTTTGTCCCTCCCACTGAGCCCAAGTGCCAGTTACCATTTTCATTCACCCTTGGCATTTTTGTTTTTATTGCTTTAGGTCAGGGGTGGGGAACATCCGGCCCGCAGGCCGTATAAGGCTCTTGAAGTCATTCGGTTTGGCCCTGCCAAGGCATTAGGCAGTGAGTTAATTAAATGACCAAATATAGTAGGCTAATTTTTATATATATACGAGGGGCCCAGTGCACGAATTCATGCACCTTGAAAGGAAATGTGGGCTGCAAGGCTGCGGTAGGCACAGAGGCAGGTCTCACATCCCGTGCACCCCCACCGGCTCCTCCCGCTGCAGCCCCGGCCCTCTGTCTGCCAGCAGCCCCACTCCCACTGCCACTCCCACATGCTGACAGTGCTGGCCCCACTCGCCTCGCTGACGATTGCCCCTCAGGAGCAGGAGGAGGTGGAGAAGCCCTCAGGGGCGATCAGGGCCAGTAGTCGCTGATGGTGCCAACCCATAGGGACTGGCGCCAGGCACCAGCAACAGGTATGAGCTAAGCTAGCACTGGCAGCAAGTGTGAGTGCCAGGTGGGACCATAGCATGTGGGAACAAAGACTTTTCAGTAACCACCAGAGACTTGCCCCAATGACAGTGACTGGCACCCCACCTTGGTCTGGCACCCCTACTCACCTGCTCTACCACCCCACTGTGGCCAATGCCCGCCACGGTCAGCACACGCCCTCTGGTGGTCAGTGCACGTCTTAGTGACTGGTTGTTCGGTTGTTTTGCAATTTGGGCTAGTTGCATATTAGGGTTATATATATATATATATATATATATAGAGAGAGAGAGAGAGAGAGAGAGAGAGAGAGAGGAGAGAGAGAGAGAGAGAGATTTTATTGATTTCAGAGAGAGATAGAAACATCAATGATGAGAAAGAATCACTAATTAGCTGCCTCCTGCAGGCCCCACATTAGGGATGGAGGTTGACATGGCATGTGCCCAGCATGTGCCCTGGCCAGGAATCCAACTATGACCTCCTGGTTCACTGGTTCATAGGTCCATGCTTAACCCCTGAGCCATGGCAGCCAGGCAGCAGGTTAATTTTTAAGTTAATAATTTTGTATGGCCCTCGAATGATGTTATAAATATCGAACTGGCCCTTGGCAGAAAAAAAGGTTCCCCACCTCTGCTTTAGATGGTTTGCCTCTATGACACCTTCGGAAATCGGGAGTGAGAGACTATGAGGGCACATGCATTAAGGAAATCAGAAGAGAACCTACCTCTTTGTAGAAGTAATGAATAGTCCTTGATGTTTCTACCATCAGCCTAGCCCCAGGGAACATTTGAGTTTGTAACCCCAATCTAATCAACACCCCTAATTTTGCAGAAGGACTGATCTGGGCCCACAAATGTATAGCCCAGTCAGTCTCAGGTATCCACACCCGCTCTTAGGCGGGAAGGGGGCTTTAGGCTCTCTCCAGCAGTGCCTGCCCTCTGCAGGTGTGAGGACTTCCTTTCGGAAGCAGCAAGGCCCTGGTCTCAGAGCCTCTCACTTTAAGAAGGAGCCTTCACAGAGGAGAGAGCAGCGGGCTGAGTGGTCTGCACCCCTGCTTTAGAAGCCTTCCAGGAAGGAGCGATGGGATGGGGTCATGGAGGGCTGTCAGCTGAAGAGCTATCTGGGTGTTGGCTTGTGCTCTGAGGCTCCAGGCCCTGTGCAGTGACCTCGGAGAGGCAGACATCCCAGCAGAGAGAAGTTTCTAGTAAGTCTTGCTTATATGGACTGAGCTGCCCAGAGAGGAAGGAAGCTCCCACTTGTAGAGATGGTCAAGCAAGGCTAAAGGCACTGCTGGAGATGTGGTAGGAAAAAGATAAGAGGCAGAGAGTGTGGGTTGAGTTGAGGTGAACATTTGGAGATTCTCTGATAAATATCAGAGGCTTTTGGAAACCCCTAAAATTACAGAGTTATGTGTCTGAGAGAGTACTTGTGGCTTTTTAAATTTTTTTATTTTATTTTTTAGATTCACAGAGGAGCGCCTGAGCCTGCAAATAGGTATTAAGCAAGTGGGTGGGCAGTCAGCCATGAGGCAGGACAGTGTAAAGTGAGGAGGACAAGGATGCCTGTAGCCCAGGTTCAAGGCCTTGCTCCGTTTATCAGCTATGCCTTCCCAGTGATCGCTAATTTAACCTCTCTCTGCGTCTGTTTCTGCATTTGTAAGACAAGAATAATAATGGTTCTACTTTGTGGTCTTGTTTTTAAAGGTTAAGTGAATTCACAACTATAGTATTAGCTATCATTATTGCTAATATTTCTTTCAGCTCTGAAAGTCTACTGTGAACAGATTCACACACCTGATATGTACATAACAGGCAAGGCTTAGTATATATCTGGGATGTTTGCAGGGGGTGAGGCTGTGAACCAGAGATAGGGCTCTTTAAGAGTGGAACTTCATTCTGGGGTGAGGCAAGGAGGGGAAGCTGCATGCTAGTAGAATGGCTTTGCTTAAAACTTTCTTAACATGGGCCGGAACCGGTTTGGCTCAGTGGTAGAGCATCAGTCTGCGGACTGAGAGGTCCCGGGTTCAATCCGGTCAGGGGCATGTACATTGGTTGCAGGCACATCCCCTGTCGGGGGTGTGCAGGAGGCAGCTGGTCGATGTTTCTCTCTCATAGAGGTTTCTAGCTCTCTCTCTCCCTTCATCTCTGTAAAATATCAATAAAATATATATTTTTTAAAAGAATAAAAAAAAAAACCCAACAACTTTCTTCACATGTCCTTGAACTAAACTTATGGCCTTACTTTCCACATCTATAAAATGGAGTCCTACAAGCTCCTTCTTCCCTGAAGATCAAATGACATAATCCATTTAAGGCATTCATCCAGTGTTTTGCACATAGAAAAAAGCACTCAATAAACTATTCTCATCACCATCATTCTGGGTTAAGGGGTTCTTTCCGAAGATCCTAAAGTCACTGCACATACCGTGCCTCAGTGGTCACCCTTCTGTGTTCCTGAGATTTATTTTTTACACATTCAGGTTCCCTTCTTAGACTCGAAGGCTCTTGGAAATGAGAATTGGCAGCCACGACAGATAGTGGAATGAAGAGCAATGAGGTCTAGCCTACGCTCTGACACCCACTGGCAGGCATGTCTCTGCTCTGGATCTTAACATTTCATTTGGAGGAAAATACAGCTAAGAATTATTCAGCCACTCCCCTGCACTGAGCGCTGTTAAAAATGATTAAAGAAGGCAATTTAGGCGATATAAACAAACTATATTTAATACTTCAGGAAGCAGGCAGTCTCCATTCCCAAGGATCCAGAGAACTTCGAAAGGGGCCAAATGGAGGGAAGCTTTCATAGAATAAAGAATGAGGAACAGGGAAGAGAAAGCTAGAAAATGAGTAAGGAAGAAGGAAATAAGTGTATAGCTCTGAGGTGGCTTGGCCCTTGGGGATTGGCTGACTAGATAAACTACTCATCTGGTCAGGCAGAATTCTTTCAGGATATGAAGTCATCTAAGTTTTGGTCTGCTGACTTGACACTTCAAGCAAAGGGTGGCTTTGTCTAGAGCAGGGGTGGGCAAACTTTTTGACTCAAGGCCACAATGGGTTCTTAAACTGGACCGGAGGGCCGGAACAAAAGCAACCTGACCATGCTGGCACTCTCATCTTGGGCTGCTGGTGAAGGAGCGGAGGGGAGAGCAAGAGAACCCTCCGCTCTTTCGGCTCCGTGGGCCGGATAGAACAGCCGGATGGGCCAGATCCAGCCCGAGGGCCGTAGTTTGCCCACGGCTGTGCTAGACACAGCCCTCGCTGCTGGGCCAGAGTGGGTCCAAGTTACTCTCTAGCGGAAGAAGGGGAGGAATGAAACCAGGGAGTACACCCATGAGCAGTGTCGGGTTCGGGTAAATGTCAGGAGACAGTGACACTGGGCAGGTGATGGAGAGGAGAGATGCGCTGGCGTAGAGAGTGGTCCCGGAGCAGTTGCCATGCAGCATCGGCCACATGGCTGTCTGTGAGTTTCACCCCCGCCGTTTTCTTCCTTCCTCAGATTTCCAGACAGAAGGTGTTATCATCCTTACTTTCCCGAGGAGAAAGGAGGCTTCTAGAAGTGCCTTAGAAGCTTTGCCCGAGTTGCAAAGCCTAAAAACGTCTGGCTGGGATCTGAACCACCGCCATTCATGCCAAGTCTGTTTCCTTCCCCGGCACTGTGCTAACCGCATTGTAAAATGGGTGGGTTAGACGAAGAGGACGCCTAACGGTCTTTCCTCTAAAATCATATCTGCACAAGAATGTACAAAGGAGACCCGGCAGCAACTGATGCCTCTCAGAGCAGGTGGTCTGGCTATTTTCTCTCTGGACAAAAGCTGGGGGCGCCAGGCTTACTTGCTCTCTGCCTGCCCATTGGGGCTTCAAAGAGAGCCCGTCAGGGGGTTAGCAGCTGCTGGAACAGGTCAGCAGTCAAGATACCAAGTGCAGAAAGCCGCAGGCCCAGAAGCTGTGAGGACAAAGAGCAGACTGCAGGCGGTCACAGAGAGGGGCCCACCCAACCCCAGCCCCAGCCCCAGCCCCTGCTCAGCGTGGGGAGCTGCCCCCCAGGGATGCACAGGAGTTGCCGTTTGGGCCTCCCCAAGCTTCCCTTCCAACGCTACAGCCAAGCCTCGGCCATTGTTACCTCACCTGTGAAAGGGTCCAGGACAGAGTTAGCTGGTGTACGTGCTTCTCCCTTAGCCCTCGGTTCCTTTCTTTCTTAGAACACCTCTAGGAAAAAGTGATGATAATAGTAAGTATTTGACCCTGTTCTGAGGCCTTTTACAATGACCTCATTAAACCTTTTTTTTTTTTTTTTTTTTTTTTGCTATTGTTGTGGTAAAATATATATGACATAAAATTTACCATTTTAATCATTTTTAAGTGTTCGATTCAGTGGCATTAGGTACATTCACATTGTTGTGCGGCCAGCCCCGGGCAGTCACCATTCTACTCTCCATCTCTATGGATTTGTCTGGATTTGTCTGTATTAGGAATCCTGTATGAGTAAAACCACACAGCATTTGTCATTTTGTATCTGGCTTAATTCACTTAGCATGATGTTTTTAAGGGTTGTCTTCATACACGGTAGCATGTATGAAAATAGGCTTCATCATTCACTGATGGACTTTGGGTTGTTTACACCTCTTTGCTATTGTGTATAACGCTGCTATGAGCAAGGGTGTATGAGCAAATATGAACTGCTATGAGCAAAATCTGTTCAGGTCCCTGCTTTCAATTATTTTGGATATATATTGTTAAAAACAAGACAACAGGCCTAAAATAGAGTTACTTATGTTAAGCCCCATCTCACCCAACTGAGACTTAATAATAATTTAGGCTTCTCCCAGAAATTGAGTTTTAAACTAGTCAATCAGGGGTCACCTGATCAGCACTAGTTAGGTAATCTTCCTGAGAGACACCTGTCATCCCCTGAGGAAAAGTGACGCTGCCACAACCTCTCTGCTTTTTGCCTTCTTGTTCCCACTTTCTTCTGCGTATAAAAGTCTCTCATTTTGTACAACTTCTTGGAACCCCTTTCTATCTGCTAGATTGTTTGATTTGTTCCAATGAATTTTATTTCCTTGACAATACCCAGCAGTGGAATTGCTGGGTCATTCACTCTATGATGTTGAGGAGCATCCCTGGTCTCTCTACCAGGGGCATTCCCTTCCTCTAGTTTTGATAACCAAAAATGTCTCCAGAGGTTGCCAAAGGTCTCCCCGGGGGCAAAGTCACCTTCCATGTGCTCCCTTCTTTGTCCTTTGTGGCTGCAGGAGTATTTAGCCACCGGGTGAAATCGTACATGTTCTGCTGGTCCCTCCTCGTGCTCCCAATCAAGCTGTGCCTTGTGTTTCTCCCACTGGACTGGGAACATCCCGAGGGCAAGGACCATCTCTCATTCCTCTTGATACCCCCAGCACCCCGCTCAGTGACAGGCTCTAGACTGAACCCAATAAAGTCTGTTGGATAAATGAATAAGTGAAGTATGAACTGCACATCTGACCTTACAAATACTGACTTTTGAGGCGAAGAATCCACCTGTGGGTCCCTCATTGCCCAGAAGGCCTTGCACTTGATAGATATTTCTGTTAACATTCACATTTACATATCCCTTATCATTGCTCACCATCACCACCCATTGACAGATGGGTTGCCAAGGGAACGAACACGTTTGGGGGGATGCCCTAACTTTTGAAGTTGATAAAGGAGCAGCATGGGGACATGGGTCCCGGTCGGTGCCATTCGGTAGAACTTTCCAGAGTGATGAAACCGTTCTAAAGGAGGCAAGTTCACACAGGTCATTTCAGCTCCTGAGTTCCTAGTAGTGACCTTTTTGGCACCTACATCATAATTCAGTTTCTCCCTGCCTCATCCTACTTCCCTCCCTTCCCACAGCTGTTGGTCCTGAAAGTATCCACAGTAAAATTCCTGCATGCAGATCTCTCGGAGTCTATCTCCCGGAGAACCCAGGTCTCAATCAGAGCAATAATAGCAGTGTGGTATCTGTGGAGGGATTACCGATATTTGGGCCATGGATTTGCCATCTGGGGTCTAGAGAAATTATACACCAACTTTTCCTGTAATGACTCCTGGTACCTAAAACTGAGAGAGGAAAAACAGCCCCGCTACCGCCCTGCTTCTAGGATACTACGTTCCCATCTGCACCGAGCATCTGGTGCTGTCGTCCTTAAGCTGAGGCCAAGCGTGAGAGCCAGCAGAAAGCCCACAGTTCACTGACCTCAGATGGTTCTCTCAAGCTTCCGCCATGCTCAAAAGACTGCCAGGTTGCTCTGAGCTCCCCGGTGTGACAGCAGGCCCCAGGGAGCTTTGGAAGGGCGGAGAACAATCTGACACTGACAGAAGAGACAGCCTGGGGAGGAGGGGAATCTAGGCAGTGCAAGGCAGAAGCCGGGGCTTCTCTGCTGAGTGGCACGGAGAGGGTAGAAGGCAAGTTTCTGGCTGTATACATTTGCTGGGTGTGTCTATGTTCCACGTGCAAGCAATAGGTACCTCATAAGTATTACCTAATTTAATTTGTACAACCCCCTTATGTGTCAGGAACTCTGATCCTGTTTTCAGTGAGAACTAGCTCGCCCAAGTTTGCATAACTAGTAAGTGGAGCTGCTGGAATTCAAACCAAGGACTTTCTGATTCTAATGTCTACTTTCCTTTCCTACTATTCCCTTACTGGCCTCCTGTTGTGATTGCAAACATTGACGCGCTAATGCTTCCGACTATTCAAGCCAGAAGCGACCCAATTCAGGAACATGGCTAGTCGCTGCTAAGCTATGTGCCAGTGCTGACCCACTGGTGATCCGTGATTAGAAGACTGTGTTGAGAAAAATTCTGAGGCTGATTCTCAAGAGTACTTGATCAATTAGTGACATCTGCCATGACCAGAGTACGTGTGGCAGAATGTAGGTCTGGCCTCAGTCGTCCCAGAACTGGTCTGACCTCCTTGCTTCACAAATGGAAAAACTACAGCCCAAAAAAGTGAGGAGACGCAAGTAAGATACAAATTTGGTTGGATTTTTCCCTTTGTCTCCTAAGGTTGGTATGCTTTTTTTTTTTTTAAGTTTTTATTGGAAGTTGTATATAATACTTACTTTATTCCAGCATCTTTTCAATTGTTTCTTCCTTGTATTTTCCCCTTTCTTTTCCTAATTGGCGAGATTTGGCTGTACATTCGAAGACTTTTTTGTGGTCTTTGTCCAGCTTTAGTCTAGTGATAACCACCTTAACCGTGGTGAATGCCCACACTAACAGTTGTACCATTAGCTTTCTCCCATTGCACTTGTCCGATGTAGATGACATATTTCTTCCTGTGAACCTGGACCACTTTGCTAATTTGCTGCCCATTGTAACATCCTCAAGCAACCTGAACTTCATCATCCTTTCGGATGGGCGTGGGTTGAACATTGTACTTCTGTCTCAGCTTTTTTTGGAAAGAGGAGAAGACATACTCTTCATTTGAATGTGGGAAGGTGCATTGAAATGCCTATTACGGTTCTTGCTCTGGTCAGAAGTCTCAAAGGGATTGAACTTCATTTTGACTGCTGGTGCTCCCTACGATGGCCACAAGAGAGAAGAGCTGAGTCTGCCTTTTGTGACCTGCCTGAGACCCTGGCAAAGGGGCTGTTTGCTGTACTAATTAATACCCACTTTGGGTGGCATTAAAATTGGTTGTGAGGCCCTGGCCAGATAGCTCAGCTGGTTGGAGCATTGTCCTGATGTGCCAAGGTTGTGGGTTTGGTCCTTGGTCAGGACACATAGAAGAAGCAACCAATGAATGCATACATGGGTAGAACATCAAGTCAGTTTCTCTCTCTCTCTCTCTCTCTCTCTCTCTCTCTCTCTCTCTCTCTCCATCAATAAATAAAAATTTCTATAGCATTAGTGGTGAACCCTTGAGAGTCAGGGGTCTCTGAGCCACCTAGTGTTCTCTGATCATTGGACTGGGATTAGAGTCCTCATAGGGAAAGCCATGAGTTCATAAAGAAACTGAAAGAACTGTTCTGAACCACCCAAGTCTGGACCCAAGGGCCCACTGGAATTGTTAAGCCAAGACCACGGTCTGACCAACTAGCAGCTTCACCTTCGGGGCTCCATTTCTCATTTGTCAGACAGGTTTATGTAAGATACAGGGAAATTCCCAGAGGCTTGAGCAAAACCAATGTTTAGTCTGTGGCACTGACTTTGAGGAAATATTTGTTTTATATCCTGTTTTTCTCTGTAACTGTTGAATGGTTTTTACTTCACTGTCTCAAGGGGAAACAGTTTTTGCTACCTCTATCCTCCTACAGAGAAAGGGAAAGATGCCATAAAGACTTATCACAAATCAGATGAGCACTGACTTGAGCAAGAAAACAGATTAGTCCACCATAAAAAGCATTCGTTGATGCTGAATTGGCAATGGAATGAGTTCCTATCACAATGCCTGTAGAAGCTCAAAGGATGTTTGCACAAATGAATGAATGAATGGATGGATGACTCAGTTACAGGGCACCTCCTCAAATAAGCTTTGCTTGACAACCAATTTAAAGTAGCTAACTTTCCCCTTCCTCCCAGTCACTTTCTATCTTAAAAACCTATTTAATTTGTTTGTGGCAGGTGCCACTATCTGAAATGATGTCTCTAAAATTGATCCTATCTAATAAAAGAGTAATATGTAAATTTACCATCACTCCAACACACAAGATGGCTTCCCCCACGTGGACACAAGATGGCCAGCAGGGGAGGGCGATTGGGAGGGACCAGGCCTGCAAGGGAGGGCAGTTGGGGGCAAGCAAGCCTGCAGGGGAGGACAGTTAGAGGTAATCAGGCTGGCAGAGGAGGGAAGTTGGGGGGGTGGAGATCCAGACCTGCAGGGGAGAGCAGTTGGGAGAGACCAGGCCTGCAGGGGAGGGCAGTTAGGGGTGACCAGGCCTGCAGAGGAGGGCATTTAGGGGCAATCAGGCTGGCAGGGGAGCAATTAGGCATCAGTCGGGCTGGCAGGGGAGTGATTAGGGGTGATCAGGCTGGCAGGCAGGTGAGCAGTTGGGAGCCAGCAGTCCTGGATTGTGAGAGGTATGTCTGACTGCCTGTTTAGACCCGATCCTACTTGGGCAGTTGGACTTCCCTTCAGGGGTCCCAGATTGGAGAGGGTGCAGGCTGGGCTGAGGGACATCCCCTCACCCATGCACAAATTTTATGCATCGAGCCTCTAGTTTGTTTATATCCTGCCTCCCTTTATTAGAATGTTAGCCTTGTGAGGGTCCAGCCCTTGTCTGGATTGTAAACCACTGTATGCTCAGTAACCAGAATGGTGCCTGGCACATGGTTGGATTTCATGAATACTGGATGAATGAATGACTGAATGAGGAACTGAGTCCCTGAGAAGCTATGTGGTAAAACATAGGCCTTATTATTAATTTGTATTATTTTAACAACTTTATTGAGATATAATTCAAATAACAGTCATTAATTTAAAGTATATGGTTCAGTGCTTTTTTTTTTAATATATACTCACAGAGGTGACCAACCATCACCAAAATCAATTTTAGAATATTTTCATTATCCCAAAAAGAAATCTCTACCCAGTCCCTAACCTTCTCTACTCTTCCCAGCCCTAGGCAATCACTGACCTACTTTCTGCCTCTATAGATTTGCCTAATTTGGACATTTCATATAAACAAAATCATGCATATGTAGTCCTTTGAGCGTGGCTTCTTTAAGATAGAATAATCCAGGTTATTGCATTCATCAGTACTCTACTTCTTTTTATTGCCAAATAATATTCTATGCCGTAACCTGGATGAATCTGGTTGAGATGCCTTTGGTGGCAGTTGTGGTGGTGGTAGATTTGGTGGCAGTAGGGTGGCTGTATGGATTTGGTAATAATGGGAGCAGTTTTGGAGGCGGTGGAAGCTTCAATGATTTTGGCAAATAAAAATTATTCTTAAAATTTTGGATCCATGCGAGGTGGAAACGTTAGAGGCAGAAGCTCTGCCCCCGTTCTCAGGATAAATTTTTTCCTGTTGATTCTGCCCTTTTTGGCTTCCCCATGTGTCCGCCTGTCCAAGGCCCTGCGTTGGCCACCTCGGGGAATTGAGGGCCAGGCCTAACAAGTCTGTATCCTAGCTACCTTGGAGAAAGGGAAAGGACCTTGATGAGAGATGAGCTAGAAATAGCAGGGAGCAGGCACACGTGAGCAGAGGCCACAGCTGCCTTCATATCCAGCTGGAGAATGTTCCTTGGAAAAGGCTAGAGCCTTTATTAGGATTGTCTTTAGACTGAGATGACAGAAAGAGAGAGCTTGACTAAAGAAAGGAAACAAATGTGTGGAACATCTGCTGCCAGGTGTGATGCCTCATGGCAAGTTGTTTCATGTACATTAGGTCATCCAATCTTCATAACAGTCTTGAGGGTAGAAATTGTTAACCCCCATAGCAGATGGAAGAACTGGGGACCAGGGGGTAAGTGAAGGAGCCAGAATGTAATCTGAAGACTGCCTCCAAAGCCCGCTCTCTCCCAGGGTATTTGGCATCTCTCTGAGGGTTGGTGCCCTGGCCATGTTGTCTGGATACACAGATCGGCCCTATCTGTTCAGGCAATAGCTCTAGACTCCCGCAGATGAATTGTGGGTGTGGCTCCTCCACAAGTCATTCATTAAACCATCAATCAAGACTTTCAAATTTGGAATTCCACAGCCTGAGTTTGAATCTGGGCTTTGCCATAGACTAGCTTGGTATATTTTGAGCCTTTTAAGCTTAAGCGACCACTTGACTTTTCCATGCCTCAGTTTGCTCATCTGTGAAATGGGGATTAGCGGGTTGTAAGAGTTTAAGTGAGTGAATATATATGAAATGCTCAGCACAATCCCTTACCCACAGTTGGTGTTCTATAAGGCTTAGGTATTGAGTGCCTGTGATTCTTTCTCATCGCTGTCATCTCAGTCTAAAGACAATCCTAATACGGCTCTAGCTTTTTCCAAGGAACATTTTCCAGCTGGGATACGAAGGCACGTGTGCCTCTGCTCACGTGTGCCTGCTCCCTGCTATTTCTAGCTCATCCCTCATCAAGGTCCTTTCCCTTTCTCCAAGGTAGTTAGGTTTCTATCTTTCCCTCTCCCTTCCTCTCTGAAATCGATAATAATAATAATAATAATAATAATAATATTTTCTTTTCTTTTTTGTTTTCTAGACCGTGGAAGGCGGGGAGAGACACACAGAGAGAAACATTGATGTGAGAGAGAATCATCCCGCCCCCAACCAGGAGCCTGCATCCGAGGTATGTGCCCTTGACTACACTTGAATCTGGGACCCTTCAGTTCGCAGGCCACTGCTCTATCCTCTGAGCCAAACCAGCGAGGGCAGCCCCCATTTTCTTACACGTATGATGAACAAGACTGACCTCCTAGGTTGCTTGCGGACTAAATGATTCTGTTGTTTGCAAAAGCATCTAGCAAACTAACAGTCATTATAGTCACAAAGCCCAATGTGACTAAAAGACATGATTATCATGGCCTCCCCTTATACTTCTGGCTTTAAAATGCCAGCTTTCATAATGCCTGCAAATCTGCGCCTTCGGGACTGGAATTGGAGAAGGTGAATGCTGAGCAGATTTCCCCTCAGCTTTAGAAGTCAGGAAGTTCCCCCTAAGGGCTGAGCTCTGCAAGCTCAAAGCTGGGAGGTGGACAAGTCAGAAATCAATTGTAACTCAGGCATAGGGGGCTTGGTTTTAAATCCCGTCAGGTAAAAAAGCCCCTGGCAGCCGAAACCGGTTTGGCTCAGTGGATAGAGCGTTGGCCTGGGGACTGAAAGGTCCCGGGTTTGATTCCGGTTGTAGGACCCCAAGATGGAGGAATTGACCTTCCCCACTGCCTGTTCCAGGATGTGACCTTTACGGTTAAAGATTAGACAGGGAGGAGGTCAGTTCTTTATGGTTGAAGATTAGGCAAGAATGAAATAAGTCCCCAGAAACTCCCTACCCTGAGGACTTGCCCAGAGGAGAAACCAAGGGGCTTGCAAGATTAACATGTAATTAACGAGCCCACCTGCGTGTGGTGTTTATTTCCTTGTTCCCTTCTTCCCCCTCCATGTGTAACCCCACCTGCGTGTGGTTTTGCCTTTATAAACTCATGTTCTGCAGTTACTCAGCGCTCCAGCCAGCCAGCATTTCCTTCGGGTTGCTGTCTGCCTGAGAGACCCTGCGCTGCGCTTGTAATAAATCCTCATGCTTTTTGCATCAAGTTTCGGTCTCGGCGTTTGACTTGGGGTCGTCGCCCCCTCCGTCGGACTCACCGGGGGTCTTGGGACATACCTTGGTTGCAGGCACATCCCCAGTGGGGAGTGTGCAAGAGGCAGCTGGTTGATGTTTCTCTCTCATCGATGTTTCTAACTCTCTATCCCTCTCAATTCCTCTCTGTGTAAAATCAATAAAATATATTTTAAAAATAAAAAAATAAAAACATCACTTAAAAAAAAAAAAGCCCCTGGCAACCTTGGACAGCTCCCATCCCAGTCCGTACTTGGATCTGGGAAAAGGTGATCACCGTTGAAGTGATAGGAGTACTTAAAAAAGAAACCAAACACATTTGACTCCATCCTGCGTGAATATGGAAGAGGGATTTCTCTCTTACCAGCCCTTCTCCTTTTTCCTTCTGATGGGAAATGTCAGGAAGCTCTGGCCACTGAACCGAGCCCATGTGAAGGCCCTAGTGCCCCACGTCCACTGAAGGCCAGGCTCTTGTTGGGTTTCCTGCCTCCTCCTCCCTCGTGGTTTCATTTGCATCCTTCCAGGAAGAGCCTGACATTCTAAAACACATACACACAAAAACTCAAAAATCACTTAATTTATAGCCAAATGCAAACTGCAGTCACTTCCTGGGACAGTTATGGGGAGGTAGGTATAAAGGAGAACAGGCTTTAGGTTGACCAGTATGGGGAGCATCCAAATGAGCCACCCCAAGGTATGCCTCAACAATGGTATTCAGATGACTTTGAGCTAAAGGCAGTTTTAGCTGCAGATTCAAGAGAAACTTAACTACCTAGAAGAACTTGAGTCAGGAGCCTAGCTTATAAGTAGAGATTATCAGAGATAACCTTTCTTGACCTATGATATGGAAGGGCAACGTGTTTTTTTTTTTTTAATTTATTTTTATTGATTTCAGACAGGAAGGAAGAGGGAGAGACAGAAACATCAATGATGAGAAAGAATTACTGATCAGCTGCCCTGCACACCCCCGAATGGGGATCAAGCCCGCAACCCGGGCCTGTGCCATTGACTGGAATCCAACCTAGGACCCTCAGTCCTCAGGTAAGACACTTTATCCGCTGACCCAAACCAGTTAGGGCAGGGCAGTTTTATTTCCTAAACATCTGCTCTTATCATTCTGCAGTGACCTTTTAAAGCCCCAAGGTGCATTCCTAGCTCAGAACGTCTTAAGTACGTCAATTCCCTTCCTAGCTCAGAATCTCTCCTGCAAATGGGTACAGTTAATTATAATAATGTATTTTATTCGAAAGATTCCAACATGTCATCAGTATAAAATCGACCAACGAGCTATATTATAATATTTTTATCCCACTGAGTCTTTATGATCTGGTATGCATTGTATACTTACAACGTGTCTCAGTGTGGACCAGGTACATTTCATGTGTTCAAGAACCACACGAGGCTGGCAGCCACTGTGTGGGGCAGCATAGCTTTGGAGGGGGCGGCAGCGAAGCCATAAAGAGACAGCAATTACAACACTTCTTTTCCCTTATCTGAATCTTTTAAAAATGCAAAATCAAGCTATGAAAGCGTCTTTCAAATTCACTTTCCTCTCTTTGGATTGTCTTTTTTCTTCTTCTTTTTTCTTCTTCAAGTACTCAGTTCCTAGGCTGACTCAGAGGAAGGCCTTGGGCTCTGGGTGAGCCTGGAATGGAAGTGGGATGTAAATTTTCTTTTTGGTCTGATTACCAGCAGTCCCAGCAGGGTAATACTTTCTAACTTTGGAATAATAAAAACCACTTATTAAGTGTCAGGCACAGTGCTCAGTGATTTACATGCATTACTTCACTTAATCTTCATAATGACCCTATGAAATAGGTTCTATTATTATGCTATTTTTTTATTATTATGCTCTTTGTACAAATGGAGATTCAGAGAAGGTAAGTAACTTGTCCAGAGTCACACAGCAGGAGAACGGGCCGGATGAGAACTCACTGAATCTGAAGTCAATGCCAATACTAATGAGCGATTATGCCATTCTTTATCATCAGAGAATTGCAGTGATGTCTCAAATTCTCCCGACGCCCAGTTGATGCATTCAACCACTCTCTGCAGCTGCACGTTTCCCCGTTTAAAAGGGAATAATGGTCATTTTACAGAGTAATTTTGAGAATTAAATGAGCTAATTTACTTACGAATCTGTACAGGAAATGGAAGTGTTTTGTCTCGCTGCAGGAGCTCTAGTCTGGCCTTTCACCAGGGGCTCATGGTCTGATTCCTGGAAATCTTGGGAACCTTTAGTGACAGTCCCAGGAAACGTGACTCCAGTGCTCGGTACCAAAGGCCAGTAAGTTAGAAAATCTGGGATGAGACCAGGGGATCCCGCATTCTCCTGTATAAAGGGGTGCAGTGAATCCTGGGCTAGTCGGCTGTCCCTCAGAGGGGCTGAGCAACCTCAGGCAGATCCACCTCCTGTGTAAACAGAGGATAGGACCAGGGAAATCTGAATTCCTTCCTAGCTCTGACCTTTCCCTCTGCAGCTGAGGACTGCCCCACCCTCCCCAGACACACACACACACACACACACACACACACACACACACACACACACAGAGTTTGAGAGGCCCAGTGTGTCAGCCACGTGACTGCCAGAGCACATGGTGCTCTGTTCCCCAGTGGGTGGAAAACGCAGAGGTGGCCTTATTTTGAATGAATATTGAGCAAAAACCACCACGGTGAGCCTTCAGAGAGAAGTCACTATGGTGACCAAAGCAGGGAGTGTGAGCTGCACGAGCCCTCCAAGGTCTCTTGTCTTTCATTCCAGAACTCTGCCGGCTCCGGAACAGTGCGCTCTGCGGAGTGAAGTGCCTCAAGGTCAAGGGAACAAAGGGAGGACGACAACTAAATGGGCCTGTCTGTTCCCTTCTTTGTCAGCATCCACAGACCTGGGCGGGGTAGGCTGAGTGGAAGGATTTTTAATTTCAATAGAGGAGCCAACTCCCAGAGAAGGGGGTCGCTTCTAGAGGTTCAGGGATGGTGGTGTTGGGGCGGGAGCACCCCTATCTCCAATGTCAGGCCATGGAGATAGCCAGGACCCTGGCCTCCGCTGCAGTAGGAAAGATCCTTATGAATCATTTATTGTCCTTGAAAAACTCTTCTGGGACTCGCTGCTTGCCTTTACCCAGCAAACACACGAGAGGGGAAAAGATAAAAAAAGATGTGACTCCAAGGAGAACACAAACAGCAGGCTGGTACAGTCTCTGGGTTCTAAGATGGAGACTCTTTTGTCCCTCTTCCCCATCAGATACCCAGCAACTGTGTCAGTCCTGGGGCTCCTCACACCTGCCCTTGTTTGGAAATCCTCCTCTTATAAGATTACCCAGGCCCTATTTTTAAAAATATGTATTTTATTGATTTCAGAGAAGAACAGAGAGGGCAAGAGAGATAGAAACATCAATGATGAGAGAGAATCATTGATCGGCTGCCTCTTGCACACCCCATACTGGGAACTGAGCTCCCAACCCCGGGCATGTGCCCTGACCTGGAATGGAACTGTGACCTCCTGGTTCATAGATCAATGCTCAACCACTGAGCCACGCCGGCAGGACCCCATACCCTATTTTATTCAATTGTTTATATATTTCTCTTAAAGATATATATATTGTATTGATTTTCCACAGAGAGGAAGGGAGAAGGATAGAGAGTTAGAAATATCCATGAGAGAGAAACGTCGATTTAGCTGCCTCCTGCACACCCGCCACTGGGGATGTGCCAGAAACCAAGGTACATGCCCTTGACCGGAATCGAACCTGGGACCCTTCAGTCCGCAGGCCTACACACTATCCACTGAGCCAAACCGGTTAGGGCTGTTTATATATTTCTTTGATGAAGTCATAATTTAAACATTTTCCCTTGAGAAATACATGCTCATTGTGGAAAAATGAGAAAATTAGGAAAACTGGGAAATGTAGGTGGGCAAAAAGAAAAAAAAAAAAACCCCACAATGATCCAAGCCCTTGGAAATGACTATTCATTAATTGAGTCATTTGTTTATGAATTCTACAAACCCTTTTGAAGGCCTACTGTGTGCCAGGCACTGTGCTACCTGTGAGAGGTGCAATAATGAACAAGACCAAACCAGGGGCTTTTTTCCCCTGGGTATAGGTATACACACATTCCTTTTAAAAACAAACAAACAAACAAAAAACTCTGCTGTTTTTTAAACAAATACAAATAAACAGACAGTAGAAATCTGGTTTAAAAAAAAATAAAAGAACCAATACAACTTAAAACTGCACATTTGGGCGGAAACCGGTTTGGCTCAGTGGATAGAGCGTCGGTCTTCGGACTGAAAGGTCCCAGGTTCGGTTCCGGTCAAGGGCATGTACATTGGTTGCGGGCACATCCCCGGTGGGCAGTGTGCAGGAGGCAGCTGGTGGATGTTTCTCTCTCATCGACGTTTCTAGCTCTCTGTCTCTCTCCCTTCCTCTCTGAGGAAAATCAATAAAATATATATATTTAAAACACACACACACACACACACACACAAAAACTGCACATTCGGGTCATTTTTATATTTGCATATGTAGCAACTATACTGTCAGAGGAATAACGGGGATGTAAACACTTAAAGAGACACTTGGAAATGGACAGCCATGAAGTAAACGCTAAGACCAGTCCTTGGTCCTCAGCTTCTGGCCCAGAATTTACATACCAGGATGAATCCAGTCATCTCCACGCTCCCACCCAGGCTTCCAGACTTTTGGGAGGGGTAAGAAGAATAGTTACTGCCTCACAGTCATGATCCCATTTAAGGCAACCTTCCCAGCAACTAATTGAGGTAGAGATGATGATTCTTCTCCTATTACAGATGGAAAAAAATGAAGACAGAGAGAAACTATGATGACACAGAAACAATTCTGTCAAAATGATCTTGGGTTTGTGGTTTTTCAAGGATGGTTCTCGGATCACATGTACCTCTTTCGCTGAGCTTTCCACCCATTTTTCAGAAGGCTTCACTTAGGGCTGTCAGAGCAAAAGATTGCCTTCCCAGTGAAAACACAGGAGCTCTTTGTCATCACTGAGCAAATAGGGCTTAGGCTCTGGTACCTCTATTTACTTCCTGTATGACCTTGGGCAACTTAATTAACATGTTGCAGTCTGAATTGGTGATAATTATATGATATACCTCATAAGGATTTAATAAGGTTTAATTGGTTTAATACCTGATACAAAGTAAGCACTTGATCAATATTGTGTGTTACTTCTTGGCCCAGCACCATGCTAAGGAAGCTGTAAAATAAAATCCTTACTGTAGTCCTAATAATTTAATAGCTACCACATTTGAAATGATGTGGGAGAACTCAACTGAGAGGAATGTCAAGTAAATAAACATTCTTGAACATTCTTCTCTCTTTTTGAGAGGGTGAGCTCTAACAGGGGTGGTCAGACTCTTAAGGTGAGGTTTAATCTGTGGGTTTAGGATTAGAAGGCAGGACTGATAGGCATTTACCCAAGGATCCTGTCCCAGGGGATGGCTAAGGAAATATAAGAAACAGCACAAAGATCAAAGTTGTCAGAGTACATTCTTTGGAGACTGGCAGGTCCAGTTCCCATCCTAATCCCAGTCTACAGCTTTGGAAGCTTTCTCTGACCAATCCGAGGCTCTCTTTGCTTGCTGGGTGGTTGTACGGATCATTGTTCATTTCTGCAAGACACAGCATGAAGCCTGGCTAACTATCATGACTTGCCCAGGACTGCCCCATTTAAAAAAAAAATATATTTTTTTTATTGATTTTTTTTTTTTTTTTTTTACAGAGAGAGGAAGAGAGAGGGATAGAAAGTTAGAACATCAATGAGAGAGAATCATCAATCAGCTGCCTCTTGCATACCCCTGGGGATGTGCCCGCAACCAATGTACATGCCCTTGACCAGAATCGAACTTGAGACCTTACAGTCCACAGGCCGACACTCTATCCACTGAGCCAAACCGGTTTCAGCGGACTGCCCCATTTTTAACACCAAACATTCTGTATCTCAGAAAACTCTCTAGTCCCAGGCAACCCAAGATGGTCAACCTAGAACCGCTCCTGCCAAAGTTGTGCTCACAAGGTCCATTTTTAAGGAACCGTGTTGACATATCTGTTGAGAACATACAAAGAGTGGGACAGCATGTGAAAGAACACCTAGACTGTGGAGGAATGTGTTTTAGGGGAGTGCCCATCTTTCATAGGCTTGATTCCCCAGTGGTCGGAAAACTCATTAGTCAACAGAGCCAAATTTCAACAGTACAACGATTGAAATTTCTTTTGACCAAATTTTTAAAACTTAAACTTCTTCTAATGCCACTTCTTCAAAATAGACTCGCCCAGGCTGTGGTATTTTGTAGAAGAGCCACACTCAAGGGGCCAAAGAACCACATGTGGCTCTTGAGTCGCAGTTTACCGACCTAGGCTCATCTGGCTGCTGTCTCTAGCTGGTACACAGTAGGTGCTCACTGAATGGTTCAATCAATGATGGCTCTCCTTATAGGGATTGTCCTCAATAGAGCGATTTGCCTTTGAAATATGATGGCTTTTCCCACCAAGTGCGCTGAAGCGAGGCTCTGTTACTAGGGGGGCAGATAGTATGAGCTATAAGGTATTTATCAGCCTGTGGATACGTATGTGGTGGAGGCATTTGGGGAAAATTTCTGAAATACATATTTTTAAAAATCTTTAAGTTGTGTGATGATCAGCTTTCAATGATCCCCACCTTTTGGTATTCATACATGTCCTTGTATAATGTTCTCCCCTTGTGCTTAGGCTGGACTTAGTGACTTGCTTCTGAATAGAATAGTGTAAGTGAGGGAATATCTCTACTGAGATTAGGCTATAAAAGACTGGCTTCTCGCTTTCTTGCACCATTTCTTCCTAGCTCTTATCCTGTGCTCATTCTGCTGAAGTGAACTGTAACTAGTGAACTATTCTATGGAGGGGCACATGTGTCTAAGCTGAGGACAGCCCCTAACCAACAGCCACTGATGAACTGAATCCTGCCAAGAATCATGTGAATGAGCTTTGGAATGGACCCTTCTCTTTTTAAGCTTTCAGATGAGACTGCAGCCCCTGCTGGCATCTTGATTCTAGCCGAGAAAGAGAAAGAGAGAGAGAGAGAGAGAGAGAGAGAGAGAGAGAGAGAGAGAGAGAGAGAACACCTAAGCAGAGGACCCAGTTAAGCCAGGCCTGGATTTCTGCTCACAGACACAGTGATAAAATAAATGCTAGCTTCTACCAGCATACATTTTTTTTTGCTTGTTTTTGTACTTTTTTTGGGGCTTGTTTTTATATTTTATACAAATAAGATCACACAGTATGTAAAAAATAGTTTTTTAGCAGATTCTCAGTGAGATCCCTTGATCCATTGACAACCACTGAGACACATGGAAAGAGAGCAGTGATTGACATGTTTGCCAGTAGTTATCCATCACAGTCTTGGTCTTGGAATAAGTGACTGATTTTAGAAGAGAAATAATGGTTACCTGGACAGAAATAGGTGTAGGATGGGACAAGTAATTCACCCCGCCACCACTCACAGCAATGTGCTCTGAGTCTTGAGTCTCTGTTCCCCATGCTACCCTCTGTAATTTGATTTCCTGAGAGACCAGGCCCAGAAAAATGAAACAAAAGAAGAAAACAACCACTAAGTCACAATTAGAGATACTTATCCTTCTCTATGAACCAATACCCCAGTATTTGGGTTTTTACTTGGCTTTTCACAAGTTTGGTTATTGGAAGTCAGAACCCTGGAGTATGGTCAACCCTAGATGCAATGATAAAATGGAATTTCTAGATCTAGTTGCTAACAATTATGAAGCTACACTTATGATGATTTAGAGTCTATATTAAGCATTTTATATATGTTACATAATTTATAAACAAACACACCAATCTGATAGGAAGCTAGTTATTATTAAGCTATTTTATAAATGAGGGAACAGTTTAAACAACTTGCGTATGATTGCATTCTGCCCATATTATACAGCTAGTCAGAGGCCGACTGAGAGTCACATACAGGTTCATTCATTCATTTCCAGTCTGAGTTTTTAGTCACTAAACTTTGTTATCTTCCACAGAGCTTGAGATCAAAGTCTACTGTGACAGTGAAGATGTGTTTGAGTAGTTAGCTGGATTCCTTATCTCTGCCATTCATCTATCCCTCCCCCCAGCCACCTATCCATTCCTTCAGTCATCTTCCAATCAACCAACTATCCATCTGCTATAGTCTGAATATTTGTGTCCCTCCAAAATTTATTTGTTGAAATCCTAACCCCTAAGGTGATAGTATTAGGAGGTGGGGCATATGGGAGGTGATTAGGTCATAAAGACAGAGCCTTCTTGAATGAGATTAATATCTTTTAAAAAATACATATACTTTTTATTGATTTCAGAGAGGAAGGGAGAAAGATACATAAAAGTTGAGAGAGAAATTATCAATTGACTTTTTCTGCATGCTCCTTCTGGAGATCAAGCTCACAACCTGGCTTGACTGGGAATCAAACCATAGCCTCCTGGTTCATAGGTTGACACTCAAACATTGAGCCACACCAGCTGGGCAGGATTCAAACTCTTTTAAAAAAATATATTTTTATTGATTTCAGAGAAGGGAGAGAGAGAGAGAGAAACATCAGTAATGAGAGAGAAGGATTCGGACTTTTAATGTCTGCATCTTCACCACTTCCTCCCCAGTGAAAGGATTTCATAGGGTGTGACCCTGTTGTGAGCAATGGGACATTTTATTTCAAATGAAGTCTCCCTGGGAAGTCCTCTGTGTGGGAGATGAAATAGGACTTGCTAAGGTCAAAGAGTGTAAGAGTTTCCATGACCCCCCACCCCCACGCCCACTCTCATCCTCCCTCTGGAGCCTCCAAGGAAGCTCCCTTTGCCCCTTTTTGCCATGTGAGTATACAAAAAGTGTGCAGCCTGAAAAAAGGCCTTCATTCACCATGCTGGTGCCCTGATCTTGCACTTCCAGCCTGCAGAACTGTAAGAAATAAATTTCTGTTATTAATAAGCCATCAAATCTGTGGTATTTGGTTCTAGCACTCTGAAGAAACTAAGACACCATCCAACCACTCATCTAATTCTCCAGCCAGCCACAAATACCATGGAGCTATCCATTCCACAAATACCACGGGCCTTCTCTATGCTGATTTTATGCCAGGGGGAAGCTGAATACAGAAGTGGCCAGAATACAACAAAACTTATGAAAGCTAGGTTTTCACTGGCTTTAGAATTCCTTGAGGATAGCATCTCTTGTTTTTGTATCTCTAGAGCATAAAATATGATTGGCCCCTGTCTTCCTTTTCAGTCTTATCTTACCCACTTACTCAATTACACTGGTCTCCTTTCCATTTCTGGAATAAGACCTCTTTTGCCTCAAGACTTTTGCAATTGCTGTTCCTTTTGACCCAAATATTCATCAAGCAATACTAATAGCTGTCTCCTTCTTATACTTTGCAACTTACTAAAATGTCTTGTCCTCAGAGGGGCTTTTTCTGACTACTTAAGTAAGTGCTCTCTTCCCCCTCCCCAGCTACTCCCTGTCACCTCACCCTGTTTATTTCTTTTAAGGCATTGGGCACAATCTGTAATAATCTTGTTTATTCTTTATTTTCTAACTTCCTAACCAGAAAAATAAGTCCAGGGAGGCCAGGTACTGAGTCTTTCATTCCGCCCCCCCCCCCCCCCCCCGCATGACTTCTGCCTTCCTAGCCCAGTAACAGACACTTAGTAGTAGGCCTTCAATATTTATTTGTTGAGTAAATGGATGAAAAAAATCATGACCACATAAAGAGACCTTGAAAGGTAGAGTAGGAACAGAGAGGGCCTTGACAGACAAGCAGAAGAGGGTATACTTGATGGGAACATAGGAAGCTAGTAGAAGTTCATGAGTTGCAGAATGAAAAAATGATTTAGAGGGGGTAACTTGGTATGCCACGATCTGCCATGAATCCTTAAAGAATTCACTGCAGTGTCTTGCAGTGAATCACTACAAGAGGTATTTGGGATCTAGGACCTGAGCTGTATCTTTTCCCTGTGTTTAATTAATTGATAATGGTGAACTATAAAGTGATTGTAGTGAAGACCCTCTAAGGTGGGATCCACATCTATTTACTGCAGTCAGGCCTGCAGGAGAGAAATTATTTGTTCAGTAACTGAGTGAAACAATCATGCACTTAGAAAGTTAGATAGGATTTACTACTAGCCATCTGCATGACCCTTAAGAAGATCCTTAACCTGGCTAAGGTCAGTTTATCTGTAAAGAGAAAGAAGACTTAGCGCAGGCATTTAAGTGAAAGCTTATGAGAAAGTCTGAGGCAGAGTATATTCATTTCCTTCTGTCACTCCGGAGACGCTGAACCTGCCCTGACAGGGATTTCCTACTGGCCTTTTCCCAGCAGTCTGGTGGCTTGAAATATAGCATATGGTGATATTTACTTTTTGCTATTTTCAGTCTTTCTAGTGTAAAGCTGGAATGGTGACTCTGCAACTTAACTAGTTGGGGCACCTCAATTTCTTTATCTATAAAATAGGTATAATAATAATAGTACCTGCTTCATAGGAATATTGTAAGGATTACATGAGATGGTACACTCATGTAAGTGTCTGTACTAGTGCCTGGTACATAGTAAATTCGCAAATGTTAGCTGTAATCCTTTAGGATTTTATTTTACTCTCCTTAATGCGGGCAACTTTTCTCCTCTCCCTTCTGTCCTTATACTCAGTGCCTACAATCTCTTCTGGAAAGAACGCTGACTCTGAAGGGCAATTTGGGAGAAATGGATTCAGTAGCTTCTTCCAGACATCCAAACCAAGAGCCTTAAAGTAAGAATGGAATAGTAGGAGCATTATGACACTGAAGAGGGAGACTTTTTTGTATCAATGGCATAGGAGAGGACAGGAAAGAAAAAAAAAAAAACGCTTAAGGACTCAGGCGCACCCATTTTCTAGGGCTTTTGGGAGAACAAGCAATATTAGCGTGGGAGCCTCAAAGACTGCTTTCAGGAACTTTCATTAGCTTAATCTATTGTGCTTTTTATGAGCATTTTCCTAGAAAGTGAAGTCAAGGAAAACATTCCTGGGGTGGGGTTGGACTAGTTACCAGAAGGTTACAGAGATGGTTTCGCACATCATTTTATCTCCAGCACCTAGCACGGTGCCTAGCGTGCCGGGGACTCAAAGAGTGTCTGTAGAATCATTTTCAAACTTTAGCTGTCTTTCCCAAGAAAACTTGTCGTGCCCACAAGCGGCCGCAAGCAGGTCCGCGCCTAGAAATAACATTTATTCTAAAGACCACTGCGCAGGGATTCTTGGGAAGCAGTTCCCCTCCCTCATTCGCTCGTTCTTCCTCCCCTAAGTCGCCTTTGAAAGAACTGGCTCGCCACGTGATTCCCTCCTTTCTCCCTTCTCCGAAAGCCCGGCTGATAAAGGGCAGGAGCGTAGGCCAACCATTAAAATTTTATTTCCCCTTCTAGCCAATAGAAAGGCGCTATAAGTACATGGCTCAGTTTTTTTCACTTTCTCCGCCCACTCTGGGCCCGCCCCTCCACTCCCATTGGACGCTTGGCAACTCACCCGGCCAATGAGAAGTTCCTACTCTACATGGGAGGGACGGACTGGCCAGATAACAGACGTCCGGCTCCGGCCAATGGCATAACAGAAGCGAGGGAGGAGTGGAGGCCGGGGCCAATGGCGCGGTGCCAATAACGAGCATCAGTGGAAGGGCGGGACGAAACAGTTCGCGGGAGGGAGGGGAAGGCCCAGGCAACCAAGCAGCGCTGCCGCCACCGCCGCCGCCGCCGCAACCGGAGTTGGAGGAGGGAGAAGCCAGGAAGAAAATGGCGGCCGTGGCTGCAGAGGCGGCGGCGACTGCGGCGTCCCCCGGGGAAGGGGGCGCCGGCGAGGCCGAGCCGGAGATGGAGCCCATCCCCGGCAGCGAGGCCGGCGCCGACACCCTCCCGGTCACGGCCCCTGAGGCATCCGTGCCGGACGGCGAGGCCGACGGGCAGCCGTCCGCCCCTCAGGCCGACGAGCCGCCGCTCTCGCCGCCGCGGGAGCTCGCTCGCAGCCCCGAGGCGGCGGGGCCGACGCCGGAGGCTGAGGAGAAGCCGCCCGCCCAGGCGGTGGAGGCGGCGGCGGCGTTGGCGGCGGCCGCGCCTCAGGAAGGGCTCGACCTCCCCGCTCCCCCCGCGCCGCCGCCGCCGCCGCCGCCGCCGCCCGAGCAGCAGCCCCCGGCTGCCGAGGAGCGCCAGGAGCCGCCGCCGCCGCCCCAGCCCGCAGCCCCGGCGCTGCTGCCGCCGGCGGGCGGGGACTCGGCGGTGTCGCAGCTCATCCCCGGCTCGGAGGTGCGGGTCACGCTGGACCACATCATCGAGGACGCGCTCGTCGTGTCGTTCCGCCTCGGCGAGAAGCTCTTCTCCGGGGTCCTCATGGATCTGTCCAAAAGGTACCGCGCCCGTCCGCAGCGCGCCCCTGGGCGCCCGGGTCCGCTCGGCCCCCCGGGAGGGAGGGAGGGAGGGAGCGGGGCGGCCGCTTCACCCGCGCCCGCCGCCGCCGGCGCCCGCTGCCCGCACCGCCCGCCGTCCCCGCGTGGCGCGCGCTGCGAGCGGGGCGGGCGCGGGGCCGGGAGGAGAGGGCGGGCCCCGCCCCAGGTGCGTGCCTGCGGGGGCAGGTGTGCCTCCGGGGCCCCGGGCGGGGGCAGGTGTGCCTCCGGGGCCGCGTGGGTCTGTCTGCAGGTCCCCCACCCACCCCGGTCTCTGTGCGCGCGGCTCGGCCGCTCTGGGGCGGGGGCTGCTGTGTTCAGCCAAACGCAGAGGGTTTTGCCGGGAACCGGGTGCCCGGCCGCGGGGATCGCTTGGGAGCCGCTTCTGTGCCCAGACCAGCCTCTAACTTCGGGAAGGGCGGGGACGGCATGTGCGCTTTGGGGTTCCCGAAGGTTACCTGTCGCTCCCTGGAGGGGAAGAGCGTGGATTTAAAGCGAGCCCTTTGACGACGGTGGTCCTTACAGTTAGAACTAATTCCCCTGAGATAATTGTTCAGCAGGAAACACATTTGGCTCTAATGATGATGATAGTGCTAAGGAAAGTCTAAAGAAGAGATGGGTTTTTTTTAAAGACCTTGAATTATCAAGATGGTGTGGTATGTGTTCGCATACCGACTTCTGATGCTGTATAGTTTAATTAAATCTTATTAAATAAGGTCACACACAAGTCTGTCTTATCCAGCTCATTTTCATCTTTTGATTTTTAAATATTGCTTTAAACAGTAGAGGAAGGTAGTCTGTAGAGTGGAGGTAACCTTTTCCCTCTTCTTTTGCAGACCTGAAGTGCAGACTCCCATTCCCGGCTCTCCATTCTGTTTCCTGCAACAGCACACACACTGATGGCATCTCACCTGTGTGGAATGGGCTTATTTTAGTATGTCTTAATTTTAACTCCACGCCCTCCCATTAAGGGTGCAAGAGTCCTTTCCCATTGGAGGGGCAAAATCTATTCAAAATACATTTCAAAGTATATTTGGGGCAAAAAAAAAAAATGGGAAACCTTTACAGTTATTTTGGTGAAAAATAATCTTTACAATTATTAAATGTGCGGTTTTTTTTTGTTTTTTTTTGTAATTTTGACTTTAGAGCTTTTGCACTTTGGTTTTTTAGTTAGGCAACAAATAAGACTAGTGGGCTTTCTTCTGATGTATTTAATAACGACAGAGACTCAGCTGTGTGTATGCTATTGCATCAAACAGAAGTGAAGGCCGGTGATTGTGTGAGAATCTGGATTTCAAATCTGCAAAAGGAAGGTGTGAAAAGGTAAGTTTCTAGAAATGGAATGGATAGTGCTTTCTTTTTTTGAGGTGCTCATTTTATTGTTTTACTTTTTAAAATTTCTTTGGTAGAGAATTGCAATTTATTTTTTGGATTTTGATATTTGCTAATTAGTACTTTTTAAAAAAATAAATTCATTTATTTAGAAGTGATTATTTTTCAAATATATTTTCTTTTCTTTTTTTTTTTTTTTTTAACAGAGAGGAAGGGAGAGGGATAGGAATAGTTAGAAACATCAATGAGAAATATCAATTCAGCTGCCTCCTGCACACTCCCTACTGGGGATGTGCCTGCAACCAAGGTACATGCCCTTGACCGGAATCGAACCTGGGACCTTTCAGTCCACAGGCCGACGCTCTATCCACTGAGCCAAACTGGTTTCGGCTAAAAAGATAATCTTAACGTATATTTTAAAAGCCATTATGAGAAGCCAATTTTTATTTAACAATATCGAGCACTTCTGTGTTCCTCCATTGCACTTTATAGGTAATGTGGTTTTTACCAACTGAGGGCAAAACCCTCCACCAGCCATCCCAGCCAAGGCGATTGCGTCCTCTCACGGGCACTTTCATGATGATCCAGGAGATAGATACCCTTTATAGACTACCAAGACCATGACCATAATAATCAGGTGCTTTAAAAATAGTTTGTGTCCTTTTTGAATTGGCCATGGAAGTAAACCTTTAGGTATAAATTAGAGTTTCCTATTGATTCAGGCATTGTACTACATACTTTATTTAGTCTTTATAATTCACTCATATAGGGGAAAATTAAGGTTCATTTAATTTTACTAGTCATTTAGCAGAGTAAGGATTCAAATATAGGTTGATCTGGATCTAAAAAGCCTACTTCCATGTTAAAAAGTTAGTTGAGCTGGCAAATTTTCTTCTTTCTTTTTATTTTTTATTTTTTATTTTATTTTATTTATTTATTTTTTAAATTTTATTTTATTAAGGTATTTTCTGTGTACATAGTTTACCAATTTTTAAAGTATATTTTTATTGATATTTTTTACAGAGGGAAAGGGAGAGGGATAGAGAGCTAGAAACATCGACCAGCTGCCTCCTGCACACCCCCTACAGAGGATGTGCCCACAACCAATGTACATGCCCTTCACCGGAGATCCTGGGACCTTTCATTCTGCAGACTGATGCTCTATCCACTGAGCAAACCGGCTTTGACATGGCAAATTTTCTTTTAAGTAATAAGTAAAGAATTGTATATTTCTGAAATTTAGTACTTATCTTGATTTCATTAGAAGTATGGGTAATCCATAGACTATGGTTGTTACAGCCAAGTATAGATTCTTAGTTTTTAAAAAATATGTTTTTGTTGATTTCAGTGAGGAAGGGAGAGGGAGAGAGAATCATGGCCCGGAATCAAACTGTGACCACTTGGTTCACAATGGGTCTATGCTCAACCGCTGAACCATGCCGCAGGACCAAGCAGATGCGGTAGTCAGCTAATAGCCATGGAGCCTTCTTCCTAGAGAGATCCCCCATTTTCTTAGCTGTATGTTGGGATGCAGAGTATGCTCTGAAGTTTTGGTTCTTACCTGTACAGTGAGGTAAATAGGAAAAAATTAACATTTGGGAGACTACTGAGTGCATCAATGTATGTGTGCTTTTCTGCAGTCTAAAAAAAGGGCCAATTATTACTTTCATTAATGATTCCATCCTAATGTTATGCATGGTACAGAGATGTCTTAGAAGTTGGAAGAGTTTGAAAGTGTTTGAACAGAGTACAGGATTTCACATACACATGGATCAAGAGTCTCCTTTTGTTAAGCATTTGACATTTTTTACTTTTCTGTATTACATTATGTTTTTAAAATCTTTTTTTAAAAATATATTACGGAGAGGAAGAGAGAGGGATAGAGAGTTAGAAACATCGATGAGAGAGAATCATCGATCAGCTGCCTCTTGCAAAGCTCCTACTGGGGATGTGCCCGTAACCAAGGTACATGCCCTTGACCGGAATCGAACCTGGGACCTTTCAGTCCGTAGACGGATGCTCTATCCACTGAGCCAAACCGGTTTTGGCTATTACATTATTTTTGGTCTTTAGAGTAAGTTTATTGAAGAACACCTTTTTGGGGAGAATCTCTTTATGGAAAAGTGAGCAGAACACATGTAATTAAACTGAAGGAGAGGAAGTGGTACTAAATAATAGCTCAATCTGGACAGTGTCAGGCTTCTCGGGTTCTGGTACTGGCCTCTAGGAATTAACACTGACTTAGGGCAACCCTGTGCCCCTCTGGGCTCCAGTCTCCATTCTTCTGAGGATAAATCATTTTGACTTTTGGCAGTTTACTTAAGCACAAGCAAGCAAACTATGCCTCAGTTTATATATGTGTGTGAAGTGAATAGGGTGACCAGTTGGTCTGGTTTTCCTGTCTCATCCTGGATTGATTGTTACTTCTTCCTTCTTTCGTCCCTCAGTGGTAGGTTGCTTTAGTCAATAAGTGACCCTAAAATTAAGGGTGTTTGTTATTTATTGATTGACTGATTGATTGATTTTTTACAGAGAGGAAGGAAGAGGGATAGAGAGTTAGAAACATTGATCAGCTGCCTCCTCCTGCACACCCTCTACCGGGAATGTGCCTGCAACCAAGGTACATGCTCTTGACTGGAATCGAACCTGGGACCCTTGAGTCTGCAGGCCGACGCTCTATCCACTGAGCCAAACCGGTCAGGACAAAGTAAGGGTATTTGAATATCTGGTTAGAACAGATTTTATATATCATAGTATTTATTTGAAACTTTATAAGTGGCCGAAACTGGTTTGGCTCAGTGGATAGAGCGTCGGTCTGAGGACTGAAAGGTCCCGGGTTCAATTCCGGTCAAGGGCATGTACCTTGGTTGCGGGCACATTCCCCAGTAGAGGGGTGTGTAAGAGGCAGCTGGTCGATGTTTCTCATCGACGTTTCTAGCTCTCTATCTCTCTCCCTCTCTGTAAAATATCAATAAAATATATTTTTAAAAAAAAGAAACTTTATAAGTGCCTTTACTGTGAGCCATGCATTCTCTAGTTTACTCTAGTCTCCTTCACTATTGTATACCCAGCCTTCTTAGGTAGATTAAATTACTCGACTACTTCTGAATTTGTTAGCAATGTCTAGTGACAGTAGTGTAATAGTAGCAGATAAAAATAATCAGCTAACCCACACATTTAATTTGGTTTTCCTATTTCCTTTTCTTAACATTATACCTGAAAAAATTTTTCTCCCAGGATATATTTTATGCTTTTGAAATTTTGACAGGTACATTTTAGCATTTAGCATTCTAAAATAAGCATTCCTTCAAGTTACTAAGCTGTCTTAATGATTATTTTAGGATAGAGGAATAAATTAGTGATTGTACCATCATTTTAAATTTTTTATGAATGTATTACCCTTGCTTTGATATTTTTCAACCATTAGCCAAACTCATCATATGTCCACCTTCTCTGGGTTATTTTGAAGAAATCCTAATCATACTACTTTACTATAAATATTTCAGGATAGATCTCCAAAAAGATAAGGACTTTAAAAACTGAAACTGTATTGCTAATACCACACCTAAAATAACAGCAATTCCTTTGTATCATATCCAGTTAGGGTTAAATTTCACAGACTAGTCTTAAAATTAACATCTCAGTTAACATCTGTTTTGTTTACATCAGGATCTAAGTAAAATTTATACATTGCAATTGGTTGGTAAATTTCATAAGATTTCTCTTCTGCAGTTCTGTCACTACTATTTTTTTTATGTTACCATATAATGGATTTATTATTTTTTTATATGTTACTACTTATATTCGCTTTAGTTTTTTTTTTTTTTTTTTGTAAATATATTTTATTGATTTTTTTTTTTTTTTTTACAGAGAGGAAGGGAGAGAGGTAGAGAGCTAGAAACGTCAATGAGAGAGAAACATCGACCAGCTGCCTCCGGCACACCCCCCACGGGGGATGTGCCCACAACCAATGTACATGCCCTTGACCGGAATCAAACCCAGGACCCTTCAGTCCGCAGACCGACGCTCTACCACTGAGCCAAACCGGTTTCGGCGTATACATTGTTTTGAACGTAAATTCTAATCTCATTTCACAGGTAAAGAAATATTTAAGTAAATTGCCTAAAATATAGATGGGCAGATATTATGTGTATTGACAGTGATTTTTTTGGATGGTAGACTGCTCTCTAAGGTTTCAAAACAATCTTGTTCTAATACATTTAACCATATTCAGTCACTGCCATTTTAGCTTCTGATTTCGGTGGGGCTGTTACTTTGGTGGGTAGACATGATAGAGCCAGGGAACAGCTGCTGCTTTGAAGGTGTGAATTGCTCTTCAGTTCAATTCAGTGACCTCCTTGGGCATTTTTAAATGGGGTTTCTTCTTCACACTTCAGATATGGTCCTGGATCTTAGATTAGGTATCCTTCGTTTTGCCGTGGTTGGCCTGGCCCTGGCAACAATAGAGTCCCCTTGTTCATGAGAAGCCAGATTTGGAGCTCTTAGAGCACAAGATCAGAATTAAGTGCTGGGTGATTGAATTGGAAAAGGATTTTAAAGACTAAAATACAGTAAGTTGCTGGACAGCATGTTTATTGTAAAATAGGAATAGTGACATAAATTGATTACATTGCATTTTTAAAAAAGTTCATCTGTTGACATACTTAGACTTTTGTGTGATGGTCCCTACTGGGCAGAATAACAAAAGAAATATGGAAAGTAGATAAAAGTCATAATGGAAACATAGGAAACTTAAAATTGCTTATAATCAAGGGAATTCTGTTCAAGTGTTTTAAAACTGATGAGTATTTACATTAATAATTAAAAAGGTCGTTTAGCATTTCTGGGAAAATGTCAAGTATGTTGCTCTAAGTCAGTGTTTCCCAAACTTCTCTCATGATGAGAATCACCTGGTGGAGTTGTTAAAATACAGATTCCTGGATCCCAACTAAGAAGTGCTCAACTAGAATTTTTGGGAACATATAGGTAAAATTGTATACTTCATAGTGCTCTACCTAAAAATCCAATCTCTTAAGTAAAATTGAAATTTTGCTGAAAATGAGCTGGATAAGACAGACTGTGCGTGAACTTATTTCATACGTAGATTTAAACTATATCTACAGCATTAGAAGTCACACCATTTTGATATTCAAGGTTTTTAAAAAACCCAATCTCTTAGGTAAAAATCTCTAGAGCACTAGTTAAGTATACAATTTTACCTATATGTTCCCCAAAATTCTAGTTTAGCACTTCTTAGTTGGGATTCAGGAACCTGTATTTTAACAACTCCACAGGTGATTCTCATCATGAGAGAAGTTTGGGAAACACTGCTCTAAGTGATGTACAAAATATGAGTCAAAATGAGTCTGTTCGAAAAACATTTTGCTATTTTTGTGGCTATTATCATTTTTGTGTGGTTATTTAAAAATGTTATGATTTGCCGAGACCCGTTTGGCTCAGTGGTAGAGCGTCGGTCTGCGGACTGAAAGGTCCCAGGTTCGATTCCGGTCAAGGGCATGTACATTGGCTGCAGGCGCATCCCTGGTGGGGAGTGTGCAGGAGGCAGCTGGTCGATGTTTCTCTCTCATCGACATTTCTAGCTCTCTATCTCTCTCCCTTCCTCTCTGTAAAATATCAATAAAATAAAATAAAATTAAAAAAAATGTTATGATTTGAACACCATACAGATGTTATTACTATTTTTGCTTTCAAAAAGGCTGAAGCATAAGTGTTTTCTCTATAGTTTCCATTAATTATCAAGGTAAGTTTAAAGAGGATCATTAGAAGGTTCACGTTTGGGAGCTTGAAAGCTAAATTATTAGAGTTTAACCTCTTCCCCCACCTTCCAAAGCCATGTGATTTTATGAGGACTGAATAGACTTTTTAAAAGATTGAGTAAATTTTTATGGTTAGAGAGATGTTCTGTAAGAACTTTATGTTGCTACCTTTCTCACCCATTAATTTAAAAAGGTGTATTACTTGGTATTTTGTTAATTGGTATATGCTTTGTGTTTTTATTGCTAAAATCATCCTCCCTTCTCACCTTAGTGCCCATAGACATTGCAGATTGCCCTTGTAATACCTGGGGCTATAATTGATAAATCTAATTTTAATTTTACTATAGTATAGTTCTTATATATTGTGCTTACTCACTGTGTACTAGGCCCTGTGGTAAGCTATTATGTATATTTTTTAATTTTGATGACAGTTCTATCGTTACTTAACTGCAATTTCAAAATCCTAAATCTCTGAGGACTGAAATTTTTGTTACTTTTTTGGTGGCAAAACCTATCATGACCTGAAGTTATGTGAGGCTTTTAGATCTATTTGTCACATTTAGTGTGGTTTTTCGTTTCACTAGTGAAATATTGATATGCTTGATAATAGGGTGCTTATTATTTTTTGCAAACTAGAAAAAAATCATGACTTGTGAAGCCTGTCTAAATCCATGGAATTCAGAAAAGAACATGTGGACAGCTGCTCTTCTCCCTTAGTGGGGAAGCGGTGGAGGAGAGGAGGAGGAGGGGAGGCAGTTAGCTAGGAACCTGACGGGATTACTGCTTAGATCCATATCCTGCTCTGCTGCTTACCAGCAGTGTGTTCTGGGGAAGATAACCTACCGTCTTTATTTAGTTCATTCAACTATAAAATAGAGAGAAATAGCACTTTAGTAGGGTGATTGTGATGATTCTCAGTTAATTTAGATGAGTACGTACATATTTAGAATAGTGTATGCCACATACTGATGTATAAGTGTTTAGTTCTGCCACTTATGAAGTGCTTCTAAGTGGTAGAACTAGGATAAATGTGACAACAGCTAATAGAGCCACTTAAAATGGGTTGGCTTGAATAGCCAGTCAACCTAGATCCTGTTGTATTGTGGGCTGTAGTATAATTTGCATTTTCTAAATATCTTGAAAGAACATATGGAAATATCAGGTAATATTGGCAAAATATAACTCTTAAATTAGTGAGGAAGGATAATGTTTATATTTTACTAGGGATGAGATGACTAGGGGTTGCTTGCAAATGGTAGGTGGGAGATGCTTCTCAGTAGTTCTTCTCACTAACCCCTGGGGCAGATGGCTTTATGAAGAAATTTTGGTCTTTGTCCTGAAGAGAAAGTTAAAATCTTATTAGGGAAATTGAGTTCTTACAGTTTTTCTGCTTCCTGTATGCTTTTAAAACTTAATCGAAAATGGCTCCCTTTTGAGAATGACACATTTCAAAATTAGGGAAAGGAAATTTTTTGTGCTTATTAAATGATTTGACCAGAGTAGTATAGCTGAGCTTAGTTTTTTTTTTTTTTTTTTTTTAATATATTTTTATTGATTTCAGAGGGAAAGGGAGAGGGAGAGATAGAAACATCAATGATGAGAGAGAATCGATTGGCTGCCTCCTACTGGGGATCGAGCCCACAACCCAGGCATATGCCCTTGACCAGAATCGAACCCGGGATCCTTCAGGCCACAGGCCGATGCACTACTACTGAGCCAACCAGCTAGGGCTAGCTTACATTTTTTAACAGTGATTTAGACACTTTCAATACTTACACTGACCTCGTCTGGTTGAGACTAGTATTCTTCTTCCATCACAATTACCGAGCCTTATAACATGCCTCTATTTCTGCCAGATGGGTTACCTTTCTTTTTATTGCTTCTTTAAGCCCCTGGATGCTGTCTGTCTCCTGTGGACGAGGGAATCACGCTGCTAACTGGTGACTCCTGGGCTGCACCTGGTCCTGTGTGGCTTTCACCATCTGCTTAGTGCTTTAATAGGGCTTAACTTAAATAGTTACCAACATTCAAAAATTGGTTCCGCCATTCCTTATTTCCCTCTTCACCTAATCAGCTTCGGCCCTATAGGTACAGTCCATTCCTGCAGAGCCTCCTGCCTGAGCACGACTCCAGTGATTCTTTCCCTCGGAGATTGGGAGCCTCTTGGTAATGACTATGGCGGCTACTCTCACCTCCTGAAGTTGGGTCATAAGGCAGGGACCTCGTTTTTTTACCACAATTAGCATACTTGTATTGAAAATAGAGATTTTGTGCTTACAGTACTTGAAGTGGGTTTGTTGGCATTTCCCCTATTTACACAAAATAGGACAAATTTAATATGCTTAAAATGTTTTGGTGGAACTAAGGTCAACTAAAATGTAAGATTATACTTTTTAAAAAACTCAATTAAAAATTTTTATTTTTAATCATTTCAAATATTATGACCTCCATCTAGATTCACTAATTTTTTATATTTTGCCACATTTGCTTTATTATTCTTTATATAAACATTGTTTCCTTGAACACTTTGAAATTAGGTTACATACATCCTTTATTAAAATTTATTATTTTTTTGTTAATCCTTACCTGAGGATATTTTTTCCATTGATTTTTTTTTTTTCCAGAGGTGGAGGGAGGGAAGGAGGGAGGGAGGACAGAGAGACAGACAGACAGATAGATAGATAGACAGACAGACAGACAGACATCATGTGAGAGATTGGTTGCCCTGGCACGAGTCCTGGCAGGGCCATGGTCTAGGTTTCAGACCTGCAACTTAGGTGTGTGCCCTTGACTGAGCCCCTTTGGTGTGCAGACTGTGCTCTAACCATTGTGCACACCAGCCAGGGCCATCTCCCTTTACCCCATAATTCTTGAGCATTTACTGTATTTCCTAAGATCAAAGATAATCTCATACATAACCACATGTAGTTTTCAAATTCAGGAAGCATTGATAAGAGTACTTTTTATCTAATTTAGAGCCCATATTTAATTATTTTGTCAAATTTTGCAATGCCCTTGAAAACTTTTTACCTCCTGTAACCGATCATTGCATTTAGTTGCAATATCAAATAGAGCATATGTAATAGGGACTATTCCTCAGTTGAGGAATAGATTTGCTCACAGGGGTTCAGGTTCAGACAGTGTTGTGGTCTTACCTGCAGGCACACAATAGTAATTTTTTCTCATTGGGGACGCTCACTTGGATTCTCCCTCAGGTCAAGGTGTTCTGTCATTCCCCAGTGTAGTTACTATTATCTTTCTTGCACTAATAATTCCTTTACTACTATGAAAATATACTGCTTCTCACTGACATTAAAAAGTTTAGTAAATGTTAAAGTACATTTACATTGTTGTGAAACAGATCTCCAGAACTTTTTTAACTTGCAAAACTAAAACTCTAGCCAATAAACAGCTCCCCATTTCCTCCTGGCAACCATCTTTCTTGCCCCTGGCAACCATCATTTTACTTTTCTCATTCTATGAATTTGACTAGATCATTTACATTGAATTATATAATATCTGTTTTATTGCGACAGATTTATTTCACTTAGCATAATGTTCTCAGGGTTCATCCATGTGTCATGTGACAGGATTTTTAAGGTTGAGTAATATTGCATATTTATATACATACTAGAGGCCTGGTACACAAAATTTGTGATGGGGGGGGGGTCCTCCTCAGTCTGGCCTGCACCCTCTCGCAATCTGGGACCCCTTGGGGAATGTCTGACTGACAGTTTAGGCCCGATCCTACACGGACCTGGCATAAACCAGCTACCAGACATCCTTTTCACAATCCAGGACCGCTGGCTCCTAACCGCTCACCTGCCTGCCTGATTGTCCCTAACCACCTCTGCCTCGGCCCCTGCCGTGGATGGGCATCCGAAATGATGTCAGGCTGTCAGGTCTAATTAGCATATTCTGCTTTTATTATTATAGATTTGGTTTCTCTGTTTTTTCAGTGAGCACTTAGGTTGTTTCTACCTTTGGCTATTGTGAATAATGCTGCTATGAACTTAATTGTGCAAATATCTCTTTGAGACCTTTTTAAATTATTTTGGATATTTACTCAGGAGTGGATGTCCCTGGCTTGTATTTTTTAATTTTTTGAGGTATAGATTTACATTTTTATTTTGTGTAAAGTTTTCTATTGCAAATGGATGTGTATGGAATTTCATTTGTTTGGACATAACCAGTCTCAGAGATGAAATGTGAACCAAAATAGATTGCTTCAGTTTTCCTTCCTTCATGGTTTAACTTGCTAATTTAAGGAATTATCCTTGAAATGAAATAAACCTGGATATTACTTTAAGTTAATTGAATATAATTTTTGTTGTTGTTTACTGTAGATTCTTTAAGGGAAAAGAAGTTTGGGAGTGAGTTTTCTTTTTATCTTCTGTGGATTTTTTATTGGAGAGAGGTTTTGTCCTGCCAGAACACTGAGGCCTGTCTCAGTGACCCTCCTGACCTTTTTTCCTGAGCATTGAATTCCCAGGACCTCAGTTTGCGTACCTAGAGTTTGCAATGCCTTTTTTGTTGTTGCTTTAGAGTGTATAATATTTTAAAAAGAATCCCCTGCAGTTAGAGTGTGGCAACAATCAGAATTAGAATCGTGTATACTATAAAATTGTTGTAAACAGGAAGGAAAGCAACTCATCTCTAGATCAGAGATAAGTTGCTTGATGTTGCTGTGAAGTTAATGCTTATGAACACTTTCAGCATTTAAAAAAAGTTACAGAATAAGAGGTAGGAAGTATCAATATGTCTGGCTTTTAAAAAATTGAGTAGTTGTTAACATTTTTAGTTTTCTTTGAGGTATTCCTTTGGAAATGGAATTTGGATGATGGTTATGAGCTTCACTCCAAGATGGGATACCTGTTTAGGTATAGGATTGTTTGGAAATGCTAGAAATCTGACCAAGTGCCATAATTTTGTAAAGTTTATCAGTGAACAAACACAAGTTTCATTTAATCAAAGCTAGAATCATCGGTAAAATTCATATGTTAAGTGGAATACAAATAGAAAATATCCTTTTATTTCCTATAATAGTCACATCATGAATTCTGGCTTAAATACTCCACATTTACATTGGTTTCACCTTTACATATGGTGAGGATTCTTTTTCACAGTGATTTTCTTTCTTTTTATTTTTTTAAATTGATCAGAGATCTTTATTCTGATCCCTGTCATTCATTAAGCAACAAACACATCATTTTCTTTTCCTCTGCCTCAAGCAGCAGCAGTTGCATCCAGACAGAAATGGAAGACACAGCCATGGAAAACTTTGTAGAGAAAAACAGGTTATTCTGGCTTTAGGTAAAGTTAGAACAGGAAAATATATGTGTGACTTTCCAAGGACTCTGTCCTTCAAAGCTGAGGCCTGCAGAGGGCTAGTTGAAAGATGCAGGTAAGACTCACAAAACTGTCCCACTCAGTAATCAATCCAAAGTATCTTCCAGAAAACCAAATTCATTCACAGCTTCTATTGCATTATATCCAGATCTCTCCTGGAGGGTTTTCTGCTTTCCTTGTTGAGCACAGCAGTGGGCATCTTTTGCAATAGCCTTCTCGGCTCCAGCCAGAATGAGGATGGCTTTGTGACCTAGGAGTGACACCAAGCTATGGGGCCACTGCCTCCCCACTGAACCCTGACCCCTCTTCGTGGGGTGTCCTCACTGCAGCTGCGCTGGCGCCTCTGCCCAGCGTGCTGCACAAGGCCACCTCCATAGTGATTGTCTCTGACCTTGGCACAGAATAAGTGTTAAGCCCAAGTGTTTTCCCTCCTCAAAATTTTGGCCCTTGACTGGAATAAAAACTGGGACCATTTGGTCCAAAGGCCAACGCTCTGTCCACTGAACATAGTGGGTAGGGCTCTTTTTTAAAGTTTTTTTTAATTATTGATTTTAGAGGAAGGAAGAGAAACATCTTTTTGTTCCACTTATTTATGCACGCATTGGTATCTCAAGATAAGTTGTATTGTTTTATGTAGCTCTACATTAAAATCCAAAAATCACATCTCTGTTCTGGCATCTTGAAAAATTGGTATTGAGCACCAATCCTATATAATAAAGAGGTAGTATGCAAATTGACCATCACACAAGATGGCCACCACAAAACACACAAGATGGCCACCACCAACACACAAGATGGCCACCACAAAATGACCAGTAGGGAGGGCAGTTGGAAGGGACCAGGCCTCTAGGGGAGAACAGGCTGGCAGGAGAGTGCATTAGGGGCAATGGGCCAGCAGGGGAGCAGTTAGGCATCATTCGGGCTGGCAGGAGAGTGGTTGGGGTGATCAGGCTGGCAGCAGTTGGGCAATCAGGCAGGCAGGTGAGCAAGGTTGGGAGCCAGCAGTCCTGGATTGTGAGGGTGCAGGCTGGGCTGAGAAACAACCTTCCTTCTCTCCCCCCAGTGCATGAATTTCACGCACCAGGCCTCTAGTGTATTAGAAAAGGCTAAATGCTCAAAGTGCCTTGCAGTTAAGTAGTCAGGAAGCAAATAGATACCAGCTACAATGCTAGAATAAAAACCCACTTTTGCAAAGTTTGATGTTATGAGAAGGGTGTCCTTTGTGGACTGGCCCAGACCCAAACTTGTCCCACCTTAGGTAAGAAAAGTCTGTCTTCTTCCCTTTGTGGTTTCTAAGTACTTGCTACAAGTTGTTGGTTTGTGGTAGCCAAGCTAAAATAAAGACTTTAGGAAGGAAACTTTACATGTTAGATCCAGATATCCTGGTAATGTTGGCTCAAAGATTTTATTCCTAAAATCTTTGCCTGCTTTTAGGAATTTTACAGCCTAAATCATTAGTTACTTAATGTCAAGAAGTTTTCCCACCAAAGATATTCTGAACCTTTTGGGGGCCATAAGGACATTTTGGAGAATCTGAGGACGAAAAACTAGAAAAACAGACATATATAAAACATTTGCATCTAATGCCAGGTTCTGCCTGACTACTGCCTGAAGTGAATTCTTGGGTTCTAAGCATCTCTGCCTTAAAGGATTGACATTATAATTGATAATTGTGTTGTGTTTAATGCTGTGTAACTCAAATACCGTTTAAAATTAACATGTATATATTTGATAGTGTGACTTTATTTCTATGTGCAGGAATCTGTGCATAGCGAATTTAGTTTAAGAGTTCTTGATGGTTAGCCCAGGCAGATTAAGCCACAGTTAAGATTGCTTTATTAGTTGACCCTGCTTTATTAGAAATTGAGAATAGTATAAAGATTTGTGTCCCATGCTATTGCTTTGCAAACTGGGTCTGGACCTGTAAGTTTTGAAATCCATTTGATGCGTGTGACTAGTGTGAAAACAAATTAAAATAGACCAGGATAGAAAATTATTGTGCATCACATAATATAAGGTTAAATAGTCAGTGAAACTTTTACTTGAGTGTGTATATTTATGTATGTATAGTTGGCAAGCATTTATATATAAATAAGCATTTTTATTGGGTTATGATGTGAAAATATAGGGTGGGGCAAAGTTTTATAGCTGTATGGAAAAGACAATTATATAAGAATAAACTCTGTTTCAATAATTAATAAATAATATAAGAATAAACTTCCTGGACTCAAAACTATAGCCTACTTTTGCCCCACCCTGTATTTCTTTTCTTTTAAAAAATATATATTTATTGATATTTTACAGAAAGAGAGGAAGGGAGGGAGAGAGCTAGAAACGTCGATGAGAGAGAAACATCGACCAGCCACCTGCACACCCCCCACAGGGGATGTGCCTGCAACCAATGTACATGCCCTTGACCGGAATTGAACCCGGGACCTTTCAGTTCGCAGACCGACGCTCTATCCACTGAGCCAAACCGGTTTCGGCCACCCTGTATTTCTTAAATGTGAGATTTGATTTAAAAAAAAAAAATAGGGATCCACAGCTCTGTATCTGTCTGCTCACGCAATACTAACTTTCTAGTATTTTTGTAGGGAAGTGCTGTGATGAAGGGCTTAAGTGTTGGGATGTAAGAGTAAAGGGGCAACTATTTTTGAACTTTAGTGATTAATAAAGTAGAAATGGGATTTTACAGATTCAATATTTTTTGGGGTAGCTAAGGCTGAATTTGTTTTGTGAAGTTTTTGAAAGCTATCCTAACCAGAAGTAGGTATGTACATTACAAATTTATAATTGAATTTCCTTGTACATGTTACGTATATATGAGGGAACATAAATCAGATGTTTAATACTAAGATATCTAGTATCCTTTCTGATTCAAGACTGGAAGATCTGTTCTAAATAAAGTTCAACTATTGTGGCATTGGTTAGAAAGACCATTATGAAAGAAGGAGGAGGGCTTTAGGGTTTTTGGGCAGGAGGTGGTCAGTGTGTTTTTTAAATTTTTGTTCTTTAATATGAGATAATTTTCAGGAAAGTTCATGCTATTCCTCAATTATTTGGTATTGTTTATTAAATTGTATTATAACCGTTCATTTAATGGTTTCCTTTTTCTTTCATTTCTTTCGAAGGTTTGGGCCCCACGGGATTCCTGTGACAGTATTTCCCAAAAGGGAATCTAAGGATAAGCCTGAAGCCATGCAGCTCCCAAGTAAGACATTCCAGGAAGGGGCAGAAGTCCAGTGTGACGTGAATGGTGCTGTTCCCACTGACCCTTCTCCTGTCCCGCCACCTGAGCCGAGCTTGGCGGAGAGCCTGTGGACTTCCAAACCACCACCACTCTTCCATGAAGGAGCACCTTACCCTCCCCCTTTGTTTATCAGGGACACATATAACCAATCAATACCTCAGCCACCTCCTCGGAAAATTAAGCGACCCAAACGGAAAATGTACAGGGAAGAATCTACTTCAATCATGAATGCTATTAAACTACGACCCAGGCAGGTCCTATGTGACAAATGTAAGAACAGTGTTGTTGCTGAGAAAAAGGAAATTAGAAAGGGTAGTAGTGCAAGTGACTCTTCTAAGTACGAAGATAGAAAACGGAGAAATGAAAGCATAACTACTGTGAACAAAAAACTGAAAGCTGACCATAAAGTGGATGGGAAAAACCAAAATGAAAGCCAGAAAAGAAACGCTGTGGTTAAGGTTTCGAATATCGCTCACAGCAGAGGCAGGGTCGTCAAAGTTCCTGCTCAGGCGAATACATCAAAAGCTCAGCTAAGCACTAAAAAAGTGCTCCAGAGTAAGAACATGGATCATGCAAAAGCTCGGGAAGTGTTAAAAATTGCCAAAGAAAAGGCACAAAAGAAGCAAAGCGAAACCTCTGCGTCCAGAAATGCACATTCAAAAGTCCACTTCACACGTCGATATCAGAATCCTAGCTCAGGTTCCCTCCCGCCCCGGGTTCGTTTAAAACCACAGAGGTACAGGAATGAAGAAAATGACTCTTCGCTGAAGACGGGACTTGAGAAAATGCGGAGTGGCAAGCTGGCTCCCAAGCCCCAGTCTCGCTGCACCTCTACCCGCTCAGCAGGTGAGGCCCCTTCAGAAAAGCAGAGTCTCTCAGCAGGCCCTCAAGAGGCCGGCAGAGGGGGTCAGGACACAAACGGAGTGCTTGTGCCCGGGGAGCAGGAGCCGCAGACACTGGGCAAAAGGGGCAGCAAAAGCAATATCTCTGTTTACATGACCCTAAATCAAAAGAAATCTGACTCTTCCAGTGCTTCAGTGTGTAGCATTGATAGCACAGATGATTTGAAATCCTCCAACTCTGAGTGTAGCTCTTCTGAAAGCTTTGATTTTCCTCCAGGCAGTATGCATGCACCTTCCACCTCCTCCACCTCCTCTTCTTCAAAGGAAGAGAAAAAGCTCAGTAATTCCTTGAAAATGAAAGTCTTTTCCAAAAACGTCTCTAAGTGCGTCACACCAGATGGCAGGACCATATGTGTAGGGGACATTGTTTGGGCCAAGATATATGGCTTCCCTTGGTGGCCAGCCCGTATTCTTACCATAACTGTGAGCCGGAAAGATAACGGGCTCTTAGTGCGACAGGAGGCCCGCATTTCATGGTTCGGGTCTCCAACAACATCTTTCCTTGCTCTATCGCAACTGTCCCCCTTTTTAGAAAACTTCCAGTCTCGCTTTAATAAGAAGAGAAAGGGCCTGTATCGCAAGGCTATCACAGAGGCAGCTAAGGCTGCCCAGCAGCTGACCCCGGAAGTACGGGCTCTGTTGACACAATTTGAGACGTGAACACGGACAGTAAGGTAGGCAAGAACCATTGGAAGGTACCACAGATTTTTCTAGTCTAGTTAGGAGGAACTTCTACGAAATAGCCTGGCCAGATTGGAGAGAGAAATTGAATTCAATTGGCTGCTTTTTAAAAAAAATAAAAACTTACCTTAATAGCCATTTTTAGACTTCGAAGCTAAACTGAACAAGAAAGTAAATTTTGTCTTAAGGTTGTGAGATTTTAGTAGTGTTTTTCAGTTTTAAAGTCTAAAACCACCTTAAGGCACAGGAGCCATAGCCTCAACTGAAAATGAATTCTTGCAGGGATTATTGCCATTTGTACCTAGTACTGTGTGTATGTGTGCATATATACACATAAATACGAGTGTGTATATACATACATACTATATATAACTATAGCCTGTCACTATGTGACACAGGTTGCATATTTGGGATTGTAGTAAGGGCTGCTGAGCTGGGGGAAGTAGTGTGGATATTTAATGACTACTTGTTTTTAAATTAATGAACACTTAATCTTTCTATGTGCATATGGTGCAAGAGCTTGATATTCAGGTGTTTGACAAGCGGAGATGCTTGCTATTCAGTTTCGGGATGGGGAATAGCTCAGTGTTGGGGATTAAGATTGTCCAGGTTGGCTAGGTTTGAATCATCACTCTCTCCTTTGTTCAATGAGGATTTAACAAAAAATTTCCAACTTCTGGTTTGGGAGTTCAGATAGGTTTGTTTATCTTTGGATATGTAAATAGTTGGTTGCTAAATTTGGTCAGATTACTCCTGACTGGCTGTTCCTAAATTCTTAGGATACGTCCTGATGAATTACACTTTGTGAATTGTCATATGTGTAATTATTGCCTCTTGGATGTACCTAATTTGATAACTTTAAAAAATATTTCCATTTAAGGTATCTGTTTGCAGGTCAGAAAATGAGAAAATGTAATTGTGTAATGCTCTGAAATGTAAAAAAAAAAGCTGTAAATAAAATGAACTAAATCCAAATTATTTGTGTGTGTTTCTCAAAAAGCTTTGAAAATTTTTAAGATGGTAGAAAATTAATCTTTGTAACTGTGTAGAGGAGGTGAAAAATCAAACATTTCTAATTTGCCCTATCAGAGAATATAACATCTAAACATAGATAATAATTTTTGAATGAAATATTGTAGTGTAGAGGTCTAATATGCTTTTAGATTTGAGACCCTTCTGCCAGTTCCTCCTAAATGTATGGGTTATAATTTTTTCATTTCTAGCCTTAGTATATCATCATGTGCTTGATTTTTAAAAAATATTTGGGTAATTACCACCAGCCTCTTACCCTTGCTCCAGTGCCCCGGGTAGCATTGCTGTTGGGGCCGGTAACTTAGCTCATCATTTTCCTACGTGGTCCATATGTCCCTAAGATTTGATTTTTTATTTTCCATTTTTAGCTTTGTATTGTTAGTGAAAAATATACTAGATTGCCTATGAAGGCAAGTTTATCCCAAGATGATGTTGCTTTCATATTTTTTGTATCTAACTTTTAAATTTGATATTATGTCAATTTGACACTTGAAATTTTTAAGGAGCAACTTTTCATGGATTTCTAGTAATCCATTTTGAAATACTTTAGTTACTATGGAATCAACGAAAAGATTAATGTTGATTTAAAATCCATAGTTTTCATGTTAGCTTCCTTAAGGTTATGGACTTCTGATTTATGTACTGATTTCTGCAAAAGAAAGAATTTCTTCTGGGGAACTCAGTCAATGCTTTTTGATTATAATAAACACACAATTGAAAAAAACAAGATGTTTCACTTGAATAGAACATATTCTTTCCTGCAAACAGAAACAACTATTTGTAATTTATTTTTGATAACAGGTTGAAAGAAGTTCACATCGTGATTGAAGGGTTTTAAGGAAGTATCTCAAAAGATTTTCCGAGTATTTGTTTCAGATTAATGAACTTGTTCAGATATCATTGAAAGTTTGATTATCCAAGGTTCAGATTTAAACAAGGGAGCAAACAGTCACCTGAACTATGTAATCCCAAGGCTTCAGTAGAATGACCCCAGGTGAGTTTCTTCTTAACTTGGTGGTTTTGACAGTGATATTGCTAATATAGTCAAGTGCTTTGGAAAATAGGCTTTTGTGGCATAAACCAAATTTGGTTTTAGAAGCCATAGGGAAAAGAGAAATAGTACTCAAGAAAATTTGTTGAGTACAAAAAGAAGACTCAATTTTATGTAGTCCATACTTCTGAGGAAAGGCTTGAAGCATAGTCACAAATGTGCCTGATCTTCAATCACGCCCTTACAAACTGGCAGTCTGGCCATTTCCTCTGATGTTTCAACAGAGATGAATTTTAAAGACTTCGTTGCATATTAATGTTCTGTTCCAATAGAAATTTCTTAAGCAGTTAAATTTGTAGATGGAGAGAGTAGAATTGGGTGATTGCAACCCCTTTTTCTTTCCACTTGTTAAAATGAGGTATTTACTTGTATGGAGGTAACCAGATGGGTAGTTTTTCCCCTTGCAGAGAGAGAACTAGGAGCGGGCCAGGTCTGCAGTGGTCTGAGTAAAACGGCCAAACCAGGATTAGCAAGGGGAGAAACCAAGGGAAGTAAGAGATGTAAAAGCCAAAGATGAAATTATTTCTAGAAATTCTCTGAAATTTAGTGTCAAGAGTTTTTTTTCTTTTTAGTTTTCTAGGATTTATAGGCCAGAAAGCTGACTTCATTTGGAAAGAATATCTGTTCAACCCATTTAGAGAATTAGAACCAGATACCTAAATGATGAAGTAAAGTAGAATTCACTAACCTGAAGTCCATTTTTATGGTTTGATATTATGTCCTGATGTGGTACTAAGTAGAATAGACAGGACTAGATATAAAGAACTGCAGGCAAAGAATATGGAACTGTTAACTAAAATCAAGGATATTTTAGTGGGCTAGTTTCTAATTTATCAAATGCTGAGTTGCCTGCCACTTCTCTGAGGTTGTACTTCATATTGGTTTTGTGGAAGGAAAGATACACATTTACATTTTTGATAGATATACATCCTTTATATAGGATAACTGAATTGGGATTTGGAAATACTTTAAGAAACCTTTAATTTCAATCTAAAATTAGCTTTTTAAATTGTGAATTTTTCTATTCTGCATTAGTTCACTTTTGTTAAGTACTCCTAGCAGAGACTGGTAAATGTCTAGAAAAGTTAATATTTTGATTCAGGATGTTGTTTTGATTTGGGCCAGGTGATGGCCTCCAATAGGGAATTTGCAGGGACCTTTTTTTTTTTTTTTTAAGTGTGGGAAATTCAGGGCTTGCTTTGTGATTGTATTAATATGGTTGCTATTGAGATGCCTGATAGGGAATTCAGAAATAGAACAAGAGGCTGGTGTCATCCATGCTTTGCCAGGAGAAAATGAAACTGCTAAGCTGTCCTGGCTGCTTTGGCTCAGTGGTTGAATCATTGGCCTGCGGACTGTAGGGCTGTGGGTTTGATTTTGTTTAAGGGCAGGCTTGATCTCTGGCCCTGTCAGGACAGGTGCAGGAAGCAACCAATTGATTTGAGAGAGACATAGATGTTTCTGTCTCTTCCCTTCCCCTCCACTCTGAAAAAAATCAGTGGAAAAACAACAAAACCAGCTAAGCTGCCTAATTAATTTTGCCTAGTTCTGACTTAGTTAATAGGCTCTTCATTTTCTGTATGTATAGTGTGTGCAATTACCGTATTTCTTCAACAAAGTGAATAAAATTAAGAACATGAAAGCTTTAGCAATTAATGTTATGCCATTTAATTTTATTTAAAATTTTTTATTTAAAGTATTACATATAATAGTACATATATCTCCTTTTTATTTTCTTGTTATGCCATTTTAAATGAAAGAATAGTAAGTTTAAAGTTGGACATCTAGGTGGTCGATATATTTTTAGTTTTCCAGGATGTCTTGGTGTCTTTATCATGGATAGTTGACACAGACCAGAAGAGAAACAGTTCAATTCTTTTTAGGTGAATTAGTGGGACTGCATTTATCCATTACTCTTTTGAGTAGGTTTTTAGATTAAAACCATCCTTTCTCACTGACAAAATATTGCTTTTGACACTTAAAAAAAAAGATTTTTATTGATTTCAGAGAGGAAGGGAGAGGGGAGAAAGAAAAAGAGGGGAGACAGACAGACAGACAGACAGACATCGATGTGAGAGACTCATTGATTGGCTGCCTCCTGCATGACTCACATTGGGGATCCAGCCTGCAACTGAGGCATGTGCCCTACTGGGAATTGAACTATGACCTCCTGGTTCATAGGTTGATGCTCAACCACTGAGCCACATTGGCTGGGCTTGGACACTTTTATGAATATGGAAACGATTTATTAATTACATTCGTTTCCAAAACGTAATTTTACATACTATCACAATTGCCTCATATTTTCAAATTTGTGCACTTTCATTTTTTTAATGTCAGCACAACTAATGGAAAACATACGTGCCTGACACAGGTAGAGAATTAGAACACAATTCTAAGGTCTTGTATACCACACTGTGGTAGGAACACTAATTTTTATATTATATCTTTAAGTCCAGCTTGGGATGAATTGAATAAATTTTTCATGCATCTAATTAATCTCTGAAAAAACTAATGGCCAAACTTGAATTTTTTCTTATAGATTCCTATGTTCTGGCACAAATTAAAGATTGGCTTCAGGGAATTGTAAAGTAAAAGAAGAAACTATAGACACAAATGGTATCAGGATTTATCAAAATACTGAATTTGTGAGTCAAAAATTCTAATTTTCCAACTGAAAGAGATGTTTGTAATATATGTTGTCTGACTTACAGGCCTTATTCTGTTGGACACTTACTTGTAAAAGTTTGTTTTTAAACTGCTGTTGATAACAGGCTAGTGTAAAAATGGTCTTAAAACTTGGTTTAAACATGAATTATTATTATTTTTAGTTTTCTTTGTATCATAAGGATGAGACAGTTGACCTCCTTTTATTACCTTAGATATCTTGAGTCATGACCAGAGATCATGATTTAAAACATTTTTTTTCTATCCTGTAGTCAGTATTTAGAAGGAAAACAAGACATTCCATAGCTAAAGTGTTAGGCTGTTACCACTCTTTTCCTTTTATACAAACTAAAAAACTTGTAATTATAATGCATATCAAGCTTTAGCCAGGGCTTTTTAAAAAGAATATTTAAGCTGAAACTGGTTTGGCTCAGTGGATAGAGCGTCGACCTGCGGACTGAAGGGTCCCGGGTTCGATTCTGGTCAAGGGCATATACCTTGGTTGCGGGCACATCCCCTGTGGGGGGTGTGCAGGAGGCAGCTGGTTGATGTTTCTCATCGACAAACCCAAGGCAGCCTTTGCATCTAGCTCTCTATCCCTTTCCCTTCCTCTCTGTGGAAAATCAATAATATATATATAAGAATATTTAAGATAATTTTGTAATCCTGTGTCCCTCAGTTCCCTCCACACACAGGTTCACCTAAAAGCTTAAGAACAAGTCCAGAAGGAGCAATCCCTCCCCACCCCCCTCCCGGTAAAATACAGAACGTGGCTTGGGGAGAATGTGCTGTAGAAATGGGAGGGTCATCCTGTGAGGGTAAAAGGTGGGGATGGGTAGTTAGGAGCGAATAACTTGACTGGTGTAGGTGAGTCTGAGCGTTCATTAACGTTTGGCACCGGTAGTGCTTGACATCGGGCTTTTATTGGCTAAAGGCAATCTCATCCACTTTTCCAGGCACACAGTTGAAAGTACAGTCTCTTGAGCCAGATTTCCTATATGCAAAGGCTGCCTTGGGTTTGTCAGAAGCTGTGTAATCTTAGGCAGGGTACTCAATGTCATTGTCTGTGGAACAGGGAAAATAAGTACTTCCTCATAACGTAATTCCTCGTTAAACCAATAAAGTGCATGGTAGAGGACCTCTGTAAATACTTGCTTCATTACCACAACCACCACTTACTATGCATGGGATAGACATTTCTTTCAGGTAGTTTGTTTTGTTAATCCTCAACTGAGGATATTTTTTTCCCCATTGATTTTTAGAGAGAGCAAAAGGGAGGGAGAAAGGGGGAGAAAGAGAAAAATCACATGTGAGAAATGCATTGCTTAGTTGCCTCCTGCGTGCACCCTGACTGCAACCCAGGTAATTGCCTTTGAGAATTGAACCTGAGACCTTTTGGTGCTTGGGCTGACACTAACCGCTGAGAAACATCAACCAGAGCTCAGGTAGCTTTTGATATCCTGCAACATACTGGATATAACTGGAAAAATGTTATAGCAACATTATATGAAAATAATAATCATAGTGTGATTATCCACAAATATCTATACGTAGGTATGGATTATTTCCAGCAGGCATGTGGAGGGCAGCTGGGTTGGAGGTGAAGGGAGAAGTGCATTAACATTGCAGTGCTTGTCCCATTCATTTACGGATCACATAAGTCCCAGGAGTCTGTTACTTGCTGTTTTCTCCTCTTTCATACCAAGCACAGGGCCTGCCATAGCAGAGATGATGGTCTGTTGTGAGTGAGGAAGAGGGATTCTTGTTCGGACACTGATGTGTACTGAGGACTAGTCACCATTTCAGAAGCCTGCGTCCTTTCAGAGGCTGGAGTGAGCGGGTGGGGCTGGCGGGGTAGAGGTCCTCCTAGGAGAGGTTTCCAGAAGTGTTAGGACCACAGAGCTACCCCCTTCGGCGCTGGGTGGTGAAACTAGTTGATGTGAACAGATGCTGTGTTCCCCTGGGACCCTGGTGTTTCCTTATTTTAATACTTTGCTGAATGGTGAAAAGTAGACATTTGAACATTTCCTCATCCCCCCATTTTTTATTGCTATTGGTATGATTGAGTAGGAACTGTTTCCCCTTCTAGGAGGGAAATACTCCACATTCCAAGGTCTTGATCTGTGGCCGCATTTCTCCAGAGTGTAGTCCTTTTTACTCGTGGCTCATTTTTGAGATGCTGATTACAAAACTGTGATTTTCCTTCACAATTTAGCTTTTAGCAGGAAATCTGGCTGGGAGTAGCACATTTAGATGTGACTCCTGTTCTGGTTAGAAAAATACTAAGGCTAGAAGCCAGAATGTCTTATTTGTTGATGCTTTTACCTGTTTGTTCACGTTGCAGCATATTACATTGTGAAAATTCATGTTGAGTGTTCAGCAAGATGATAGGTGCATGTATGTAATCTTAATTCTTTAGTTTTTCATTCTGGGCTTTGCTCCAAGTGTGTGACCTCTTCTGCTTCCTTCTCTCATGACCTCCAGAAAGGAGACAGTGCTTCCTTAGCCTGTTCTGAGTTGTCCTTTTACATCTGCCGCCTCCAGCAACCGCTGCCTTACATGGTTGCATGTCAGCTTTGACTTAATGAACAAAATAAGTTATTCCACTCAGTGGCTTTCAGGAGGGTGTCCCTCCATTTCCTGTATCACAGTCAGGGCTCCTGGCTTTTTCTAATGGATCTTGAAGGTGTGGTCAATGTCTAAAGAAGAACCTTGAGACCCCAAAAGCACTGAGGGAGGGAAAACTTCAACATTCGCACAAAAGCCTTTGTGTGTGTGTGTGTGTGTGTGTGTGTGTGTGTGTGTGTGTGTGTGTGGTGGTGGTGGTGGTGGAGGAGGATGTGTGTGGAAGCAATGCACAGGAAAGGATGGTAGTTCTTAACTTTTGCCTAGAATGGAAAAGGAGGTTCTTTAGAATGATTGCTCAGACCTAAAAGGTGTTGCTTATGGAGGGAGAGGTTGAAAAGAAATTCTCCTGTGCATTCAGATTCCTTTTCTTCTTGGTGTGACTGGCTGCTGTTGGGCTTCAGTAGTATATTTAAGTTTTCTTGTAAACAAAAGGGTAAATCTCATTGTTAGTCCTCATTTAAGGAAATTGTTCTTCATTAAAATTCAGAATATGTTTATAGATCAGGTGTATAAAGGCTTTCAAAGTCAGAAAAGCCATTTTAAAAGTTTTGACATGCTTCTGGTTTAACTTAGCATTTAAAAAATATAAGGACCAAACATTCTCTAATTCAATGACCCTAGAGTTAACTATAGCGATTTGATAGATGATCTGTTAATACTTAGGTAGGGAATTAAGCAGATAAGCAATTATGTTTAAAAAATAAGGCTTGGAATAGAAATTTTTTTATTTGAATTATGCTTAGTATTTCAAGTCTCTGTTCTGAATGCCTAAGTGAGAAAGCTTATCTTGTTAAACTTGATTTAAGCAGATACTGAGTCATGGATTCAGGTCCCTGAATAGTGTGCACAAAGGGTAATTAATTAGCATTAGAGAAAGGGATTTAGGCATGTTTTGGTCATTCTGCAAAACAGGGTCTCATTAAAACGTGGAAGGGATGCAGACTCTAGCCCTTGTTGAAGGCTAAGATCAGGACTATTCCAATACGAGGCTGTACAGTTTCTGTCAGGAACAGGAAATGCTAGTTAGCATTGGAAGGCGGCATCTTGGTGCCCAAGGGCAGTTTGCTGCTGAATTGACTTGGGCCGGAGAGTGCCCTGGCCTGGCTAAGGCTGGTGTGTACACACCTCGTCAGTTTTCCTTGGTTTACAACCAAAGCTTCACATTTGTGAAGCCAGTAAGTTATGTAGAATAAATTCATTATGAAAATTCAACTGAATTTTTTGTCATATTTTAATTTTTTTTCTTTTTGTAAAATGGATTAAAAAAAGAACTCGAATGACTTCTCTACTTTTGTTAACTTGGTTTTTTCTACCATAGGTCTCAACAAGTGGCAGCTATTACATCAGACAGTGACGAATCCCGCTGCTCCCTTACAGTGTCTGACAGACCACTGTGGATTCAGACCGGGAGCATTGACGTTAACAGTGAGACGGGCAGGTCTGTCTGTTCAGCCCTGCCACCCAGTGAAGAGGGCACCATGTCATCACTTGGTCATTTCCAAAGTAGACGAGGCTAGACGTAAAAGGATTCATTAGTCTTTTTCCTTAGCCTTCATTGGTAGCTGCGTATTCCTCATGTAGGTGATCGTTTTAATGAGTCAAAATAACTTTTCATTTCGTATTACCTGCTGTGCTAAAAAGTAGAGCCAGTCTCCTTCGAGCTTCCAGGAATTGAGAGGAATTTTTCCTATGGTGGTAGAAGTTGGGTGTCAGATTGTAGAATTATGCCAAATAGCAACTGAGCCTCCCTGGATGGTCAAATAGTGGATTCCTTTATCTCTTCACTATCTCAACCTTTCTTTGTCACTTTTAAATTCATTACTCTTAACTTTGTAGTCATTTCTTCTTAATGTATATATAAGAATATATATACTTCCATATATATTCTTAATCTCAAAACTATCATTTACAACTCGGTGGTAAGAGTGTGGCAATGTAGTTGTAATCTAAGCACATTTATGAAAACCTTGGGTAATTCCTGAAAGGCTTATTTTGGGCTCTTAAACAGGAGGAAAAGTTTAGGGATTCTATTGTGCTGCTTTTGAATTTGTGATTTTTTTTTTTTCTGAATAAAGGCTATTCATTGGGCTGAATCGCTGCAGAAGCTGTAATTTGCAAGCTGGGTAGAATGGTACCTTTTGGATCAGATATTAAGTTTGGGAAATTATGGATTCTTACCTGTATAGGGTGGCAGCTACCCTTAAAATGATCTCTTGAGGGAATAGCGTCGTTTTTTTGCACCTCATATGAATAGTAAGATCTGCTACAATCCTTGACTTTCCTGCTGACTTGAATAGGCCTCACTCAGATTGAAGTCAACTATTGACAGCAATAGGAAATGGAAATGTACATGGGATTGGCTAGTTACTATTTTTCTCCTTAAATATATAAAAAGGATATTTACTACCAAAGTTCTGAGTATTATATTAGTATAATTCTGAATATTTATTAGTATTATATTAGTAATTATACTAATATTAAACTAATATCTTAGTTTTAGAAAATAAACACTGCTCTTAGCTAAATGTTCTGGTTCTTCAGAAACAAGGACTACACTCACCTTCCACTCTGTTGTGTGCTGTGTTTATGGCTAGAAGTAATTTTTCATTGTTTAGGAAGATAGAATGCCATGGAATTTATTTATAGGCTTTGATCCAGTAAGTGCATGAAGCATGGCAACTGTTGGAAATTAACATAGAAAATAAAGAGTGGGAAAGGTGCCTACTGTGAAATGTTTGGAAGTTAAATATTGGGAAGAATGGGGATTTTCCTTTTCTTTTTGCATTTTGTATTTGTTTTGTCTGTTATCCCACTGAAAATACCACATCTTTTGTTTAAAAATACATTTGACCAAAAAACTCATTGTTCTCTCCACAGATCACCTCTTTTGGAAGTCAGATTCTTACTGATACTGGGGATTGTGGAGGATTTCAGTGGGGTTTTTCCGCTTCTGCTATTAAAGGCAGGTTGGCATGTTAGGCATTCTGGCCACGGTACTGGGTAGTAATTTTCATAAGCCTTGTCCTTCCTAATGTTGTTCAGAGTCCTGCTTTTTGTAGGAGGACTGGTCAGTCTGACCAGTGCGCACAAGCTCTAGGACAAAACGATGCTCTTGATGTCTGATGTTCGTGTCTACCTCTGGGGAGTCACCCCTACCCTCTTTTTTTTTTGCGCTTTGCACATGCGTGGGCAGTGTGATCTGCCGCGGATTCTGACATAGCCAGGTTTTGTAGATACATGGTTCCAAAGTCTGTAGGTAGCCTGTGCTAAAGCCGGATGCTGGTGCTTCACGGCAGTGCACAGCAGCTAAGCTGGCTCACAGCGCTTCGTGTTGTAACTGTGAATGGCAGCATACAGAACAAAGCTGCAGCTCCTTCAGAAATGCTCAAGTGCAGATTGGTGATATGAAGGTGACAACCATTTTATTTCTGTTGGAAAGAACACGAATGCTTCTGCTGGTTTAGAGTGGCAGTAAGTTGTTTTCTCAAAAATTGGTCAAGCTTAACTGATTTAAAAGAAAAAAAATCAGTTGTGATCTCAATCTATATACCGTATTTGCCGGCGTATGAGACTGGGCGTATAAGACGACCCCCTAACATTTCCACTCAAAATACAGAGTTTGTTATATACTCGCCGTATAAGACTACCCCCCACTTGGAGGCATATTTTTCAGGGCCAAAAAATCGTCTTATACGCCGGCAAATACGGTAGGACTTAATTAAACAAGGGCATCACTTTTCTCATATAATTACTTGTGCTTAACTACATTTTCTTCCTTTTCTTTACTATATTTCAGCACAAAGACATTAGCAGGCTGCTGGTTTCATGGACCTGTACCACAATGACACAGAGAACACCAGAGCAACCAGGACTGAATGAAATTGGAGACTCAGATTTTTAAAGCTGCACTAAGAAGTAAATGTTCAGGCAGTGGTTAAAACCAAGTCTCTAACGGCACCTGTCAATTGTGCTATATTAAACTGAAGAAAAGGTATTAGGGGGAATGTTTTCTAAAACAAACTTTTGCAATAAATTATGCATGAGTTGAGAAAAGTGATGTGAAATCGCACACAAGCACTCATTTTATGTGCGAAGACAGTAACTTCTTTTGATTGTGAAGTTCTTATCAGGAGTTTGGACAGACCTAAAAGGCATGGGATGATGGCAGAAATGTTGAATTATCTTTCATACTAAAACTTTGATCTTTCCCCAAGGTTTATGTTACTCAGTTCAGATAGGAGCAAAGGTATTTCTAACAGGACTCGCCTGTGGAACCAGTGGTCACATGCTGAGCCAGTGTTTCCCTTCAGGGCGCCCCTGGAAACGACAGGAAAGATTAACATCATCCTAAAAGGATGGCAAGGTACCCCCACCCCGAAAATTTGGGCGTTTCTTTTTTTTTTTTTATAAAGCAGGGCTTTATTTCCTTAATACATATTAAGATGTCTTTATTTGCCACCAGTATTTAACATTTTGTGCACATTTTCATAATCCCATTCTTAACTTCTAAATTCTGAGTCAGAGCAGATAGGCTAGTGTTGATCTCAGAGCGATGTATACTCTGAGCTAGTCCTGAAATCTGAGCTGAAAAGGCGTTTACTCTTCCTATCATTACTGATTTCACTTAGATCACAAAAGGTGAAAAGTCTGAATTCTGATGTGGTGCTCTCCCCACAGAGAGCTCCTCCTCCTGTGTAAGTGCAGGAAATTCTCACAGGTGTCAGGGGGGGCTTATCTCTGGGGAACTAGCAGCAGAAACAGACCCATAAAAGATGGTATCAGGCTTTTCATGAATTCTTATCTTTGGAAAATACATATTATAAAAAGAAACTTTTTTCTTTTTTAATGAGCGGAGATAACCAGATTGACCTGTTAGTGCTACATTTTTAAGGTATTTTATATTTGATGGTGCCGTACTTTCAATAATAATAAAAACTGAACTTTTTTAGTGGCAATACCAATTTATTTTTTAAACCAGAAAGATAATCCTTATTGATTACTTAAAAAACAAGCAAACAAAAAAAAAAACCCAAAAAACAATTCATTTAAAGCAACATAACTAAGCATTTGGCTTAAGTGTTCAAACTTTATATAATCTTACTGTATAGGTTTGGAATTACTAACTCCACTCTCAGGATTAATGAAAGGTTCTGGGGAGTTTCAGAACATTAACATACCTAAGGACTTGCTTCACAACTCAGAGAAGAAAAGGTAGCACTCTTGTTTCTGTGAGTTTAATGCAAATCCTATTGACACTAAGTAAAAAGTTGTGATTGCATTCTAAAATTGTCTTTTTGGAAAAGTATCATGAAGTCATTATTCATATGATGAAATCTGAAAAAGCTCAGGAACTATGCCAGCAGGGAGTCAAAGATTACAGGCCTCAGTGGCACCAGACTCTCTGCTCATCTTGTCTCTAGCTGTATCTCCACCAGCAGTACCTTCCAGACTCCTTCAGAACCAGACAACTCCTGCCATGTGAGTTGTATAATCAAGAGTTTTAAGTAAGCTTTAGCATTATTTGTGCAGAGTGATGGAAATGATAAAAGGCAAAAAAAATAAAAGTTGAGAGATCAGGCTTTAAGGATCTACTTTTCCCCCCCTCAAATTCTCAAAAGGTGTTTTGTTATAAACCAGATTTTCATAAAAAAACACACAAAAACTTGGTGGTATTTAAAATCTAGGACATACCATGTTGCTATTTCACTTTCATTGCTTTAGTTGCTTAATATTTAAGCTATGCTTCATGCTACCTTTGTATTTCAAATCTTCAGAAGCCTATTTCATTTTGTAGACTTGAATGACAAATTTGTTTCTCATCTAAAGTATGCTGAGACATAAATGTTAAAAGAATGTGTAACATCCAATAAAGTCTGATATTTTTAAAAGTTTATTTATAAACTATTTACTTTCTAGAAGTTAGGTTTTAAAGGTTATTTTTTTCTCACTATTGAAATTCAACCACTAGTTGTGGAGCTGTTTTAAGTAGCACTGCTTCCTTAGGAGAACCTGTAAGTTCTGAATCACTGGAAGGATTTTATGGGACGTCTGGAGGAATGTGAATGATGGAAACATCTACTGGTGGGTTGGTGGGTTGCTTAAAGGAGTCGTGCCCTTATGGATAATTGGTTGCTTCTTTAAAAGCCCAGCACATCCAATGTGAAAGTGAGGTCAAGTGTTTGATCAGAAACACTCAGCTGTTAGGGAAAAAGTAGCCTCTCAAAACTTACCAGACAATTGAAGTTTTTCAGCACTGACCCAAAAACTTAGGTCAGTGTGTGTGTTTTCCATTTGTGTAAAGCAATCCTTTGGAAGGCTGCCAGCTTTTCCAGAGTATACATGGAGTCTTTAATTGCAAGCATTCTCCCATTTCAGCTTATCTAAATGAGTGTAGAAAGGAGGCCACTGGAATCTGGTAATATCTTTTCTTCCTCAAGTTTCTCGTTAATGATAAGAGAGCTAGAGAGAAGCAGGGGAGGTAAATAAGCCAGGAGCTCAGTATCTGGAAGGCCCACACAGATCTCTCCTACCTCCATACCATGGTATCCACCTAATGGTGTCATGACGTGTGCCGGTATGTTTACAGACACAACTCCCACAAAATACAGGGAATGAGGGGTGCAGCCCATGGGTACACTTAGGATCTCTGGGTGCTGTCTTCAGATAAGGAAATAGAAGTTCATATTCGTGCCCAGGAGTCCTGTGTGGACTGGATCAGCACCTCCCTGGGCTTGTCACTGTGTTTTACTGCTCTTATAGTTCATTATCCTCTTTTAAGGAATGGTGCCTCTCTCAGTACTCAAACAGAGCATGCTGTGTTTTTAAAGCATACTCTTCTCTAGTGATGAGTGTCTTGCCAAATCTCTGCTTATTCACAATGAAATTCCATGGCCTAACAACTCCTTTGCTTAGATATCAAGAAGGTAATGAACCTGGACTGAAAGCCACAGCTCAGGAATCCTGTGCCAGAGGAAGGAGGAGATGGCCGAACACAGAGGCTAGGCCATTGTCCTTACACTTCTGGGCCAGCCCTTTTAGTCCCTCGGGAGGCACGTGAGGAGCTTCTAACACTGGTGACATTAAGGGAAAGATGACATGGTTTCTAATCTTAGTTCAGTCCGAGATCTTCCTGACAAGAACCAGGCCTGGCCGCACTGGCCAGGATGGGGTGTAGAAAAGTGTCTCACTCAAGCCCTTCAGTTTCTACTTAGCCAAGGCCCAAAACATGGGAGACAGGAATCTCCTTGAGCAAAATGTTCTACAATCTTGTGTTTTTGAATTTAAGCTCCGCCTCTAACTCATGTCAAAGTCAAAGCAGAACCCTGTGTTCTGAAGATGAACTGGATCAGCAGTGTGTCCAGCGTGAAGAGGTGGCGGGAGACGAGCATAGCTGGCCTTCAGACAGACAGACAGACCGCCTTACAGAAGGTCCCCCTCATGTTTAAACGCAGCTTCCACGTCTGTAGAAGACGGGCTGGAAAAGCTTTTGAAGCTGAAGCTGTACGCCAGCCTTTGATGCCGACTCCGCCAATGGCAGAACCGAATACAAGTGCCCGAGCAGGTTATCAGACCTTCCTTCCAGCTGACTTCTTGAGGCAAAGAGCTTTCTATTTGGGGGCCATCAAATCACCCCGACAAGCCTTGTCTTCATCTGTTGTGACGCCTGAGCTTAGCAGCCCCAGTGCCCGATGGGAGTTCCTATCGAGAGGCCATGTTTTCAGCAAGCCAGAAACTGGGAGCTCGGACTGAGTCACGGACGGCCACAGATTGTTGGCTATGGGCTTCCTGGGCAGTGGGACAGCAAGCCCTGCTCTTAGCTAAGGGGAAAGAAAACGTGAGCTTCCAGCTTCCCCTGGAGTGAAAGGAAAAAGGTGGGACGTCCTACTTCTAGTTCTGGTTGACAGAACCTGTGTGATGGAACCTATTCTAGATGGTGGGTGCCAGAGAGTTGGAAAATGAGAAGAGAACTGAGTATTTTTGTTGTGGAATATTCCATTTGTAGAGATAAAGCAGTATAACAACCCCATGCACCCATCCCTAGCTTCAGCCAGCTTGTAGCCAGGAAGACTGAAATTTAAAATGCTTTGAAATCTGAGGGCAGCCTAGTCACTAGTTTCATAACCCACTTTTATCACTAGTTTGCCCCTTGAAGGGGCAGTTATGCTCTGTGGCCATTTTTTACCACCGACTTCGGCTGGCTAGTAGCAAGTCCATTTCCTATTACCAGTCTGGCGTGGGCTCGGCAGCTTTCACCCCACACAGGAAGTGCCTGGAAACGATCGCCTCCCACTCTACAGCGTTAACTGTGCAGCCCCCGAAGGAGCAGTTTCCCCAGTCACTTCTGGTGGAAGGTGCACACATTCCTTTTTTAAAGGATCTAGATGACACAGCCTGCGACTTTCGGGGTGCAGAGGGGCCAGCCTGAAAGAAGTCGCTCAAATTGCTCCAAGGAGGTTTTCCTAAGGTGGCAGATAGTACCAAGTACACAACACAGACCGACAGGCGTGTTAGAGAAGTCAGGGAGGGCTGAGTGAGGGAGTGAGGGAAGTGGTCACAGAAGGCGGGAACGGCAGCCGGGCTGGCAGCCACTTTGGCTGCAGGTTCACCGGCTGCACCACAAGACTGCTGCAGCTCTAGGCTTCCCTTCATTTCGGGGGCAAACTTAAGGTAATTGAAGTTTTGCTAAAGCAGTTTATAAAGGATAAGATTTACAGGTCTGCTTACCTGGGGGATCAGAGCTTTAGTCAGGTTTACATTTAGCACCTGCTGCCTGTTCCCCTGGGAATCTAATCAAATAGTAAAATGCACTGAAAAAGTCCAGGTTTGCTCTTCCTGGATCTGCCTGGGTTTTTAAGGTGTTCAGCAATCGTCTCGAGGTCAGCTCAGAGGCCAGAGGCACTCCACACTAATCCCCAGGCCGAGCAACATTTCCTGGGAGCTGTGCCCTACGTCCACTACACAAAATATTAGAAATACACTTGGCATTTATGGATTAAACAATGTGTGTCTGACAATACCTGAGCAATCTGAAGGTCCAAAGTGTGGGGGCTTGTCATTTTACTGAAGCTCAGACGTGGGCCCGGGGCTGTGATGTGCAGGTCATTAGCTAGTAGGTTCAGCCACTCCTGGACCCCACATCCTCACCCAGAGCGAGTCTATTCCTAGGAGTACAATAACTTGTAAAACCACAGGGTATGGGGGAGGGGGGTCATGGAGCAAGAGGATCGGAATAACCCAGATGCACTGCTTGCGATGGAAGGGAAACACATGCAGAAAGTTGGTTCTAGGAAGAGGCTGGAATTTCAGACCCAAGATGTGAAGACAAGTACAGAAACCACCCGCTGGTGTGACAGTCCTCTTTCCCGGTAAGCCTTGTACAGAGGCTCCAGTGGATGGAAAAGTGCTCCGCGAACGTTGGAGAGGTGACTAAGAGACAGTGCAGACATGGAGGACATGAGATTCCATGTGAAGCTGACACTAGAGGACAAGTTGGGGATTTTTGGAAGTCTCAAGACAAATCCTTACAAATATCTAAGATTAAAAATCAGAAGATAAGCTTACAAGCCAGTTTAAACAGTCAATATCTGAGGGCATTCTACATGGCTACACAGAATGGGCTCACTTGATTTTAAGGGGCTTTCTTTACAAACTTATTTTTAAAAAGAATATTGTTTAAAGTATTATATGAGTATCCTCTCCTTCCCCCCAATTTTTCTCCCCCACCACTCCCAAGTCCAAGCAAGCCCTTACCCCCATTACTGTCTATTGGTTTTGCTTGTATGCATGCATACAAGATAAGCTGCGATTACTGAATTCACTATTGAGAAATCCTAGCTGAGCCCCCCAAGTGGCCAGAACTGCACACCTATGCAGACAAAACCCCGCAGAAGCTGAACTCGGCCTGATGAGGTGAAGACAACAGGCTGTCTCACCACCTCCCACCACATTCTCTGGGAGGAGACAAGTAGCACATAAACCTAAGCTGGCATTTGAATCACTTGCTGGATCTTAAAATTTTGAGAATAACTAGTTGCTACTTATCTTGAGATAACATATGTGTTAGCACCAGAGGAGACATTTTAGAACAGGTACTGAATAAAGACACAGAATGAACACTCGGGTAGTGACAGCTCACACAGCCCACTTACTGAGCAGTGTCCTTTCCGAGTCATTTATAAGTTTCTAGTAGAGCAGCAGTGCTATTTTGAATGTAAATATGGCCCTTACCTTCTAGGAGCTCTTGGTCTATTCATGGAAGCAGATAGGTTAAAACAAAACGTCTTTGAGCCTTCTAAAATACTCTATAAGGAGATCCAAATTTTGACCCATTGCAACAGCATTGGAATAAGAATACATTCAATGTCACAGCGTGATTACCTTAAAAGTGAATTTTGGCATACTTGTTTTGGTTGGAGGAAGGCATCACTGAACTTTAAGTCATACGTTAGCAACAGTAGGCAAACAGGCCACCTTCCTTCCTTCCACTAATATATACTTTTCAACTGTTTAAAGGTTCTTCTATGGCCAAATGTTTGAATCTACCTTTTCCCCAAGGTTTTGGAAGTAGAGAAAACAGTGGTACATAAAAACTTCTAGGCTTAAGCAAACTTAATTTCTTTCCATATACATTACTTGGCCCACTCCCTAGAGGCCTTTAATGTGGGTCTGTAAGTGTTCAGGACGGGTGGGGGAGGGGAGGCATAAAAAGCAACACCTCCACACCCTGCAGGAAGGGTAGTGTCTCCACCAGGGCTGTTTCTGGGCAAACAAGACTCCTATTCCTTGGAGCTCAGCTAGTCCTTCAGGAACCTCAGTCCCAACCTTTGCCTAGTCTCAGCCATTGAACTCAGAGTCTAAGCAAAATACAGTCCATAATATTTTCATAGTAATATTACGGGATTACCTGCTTTTTTTCACCACCATTTTGTTATGAGCATGCAGAATTTCCCAGACTGCAGGATGTGATACTGTGACAATACGATAATCTATCAAGTCTCATGTTAAAGAGATTTGCAAATATGTAGAATGTCACTCTTACTAAAATGTGCTGTTTTGGAAGATTTTTTCTAGCAATATTTGTTAACATGAAATATACTTTTAAAGAATTAACTAAATATTTAAGAAATGTAATTCTAACGTGCATATCAACAGAGACAATGCACACGAACCAAAATATTCTTTAAATGTTTTTGAGTGGAAAGGTTCTGAGAACGAGTCCAGCCTGACCTGGCCACGCAAGAAGCACTTGCCACTGGTGCTGCCCCCCCAGTGTGTTTCCGTACACGCGCAGGATTTCTCACACCTTCTGGGGAAGATACACCATAAGAGAGTAAAACAAAATTAGCAATGTTCTTTCTCCCTCTCCCCTCTCTATGGAGAATTTCTTTTCAATCCGGAATATAAGTTTAGCAAATCAAAGTCAACACTGCGCATACTTCTGCTAACTATCCACAAAACAGCAGCCTATCGGGCTCTGAGAAAAGATCAAAGAGCGAGCACAACCTTACCCTGGGGAGGCCCACTGCATGTCAGTCAGTTACACACGGACCTCATTTCTGAGGTGAGACAGCACTGCCTCGGTCACAAACCAGCATCAACTCATGAATAAACACCCAAATAAACACCTACCTTTCAAACCTCTGGGTTCGTGTAGTCTAAAAGAATATTTTATTCTGGGACTTGTATATCATTCCTGAATGAAGCTATTTTAAGTTGAAAATAAGAGATGCTGGGTCAAAAAATGATTTTATGACATCTGTGCAAATTTGGGGAGGGCCAAAGCTTGAGGTGGTTTCTGGAGTCAAGTACACGGTAGAATGGTCAACTCTTTCAAGGTCATCCTCAAGGTGACAACTAAGACTGCAGGCAAATCTGTGGAGTCCAGAAACAATAAACTGAACACTGCTCCCAGAGCCAGAGAAGCCGTGTGCTTCAGCTGCCAGGGGACAAAACTCACAGGCTCAGTCTGTCACAGAAAGCATTTATTACTGCAGAGGAAGTCGGGAGCCCACGCCGGGCAGCCTGGGCAGTACGTGTGGTCGGGGGGGCGGGAGGCAGGACCCCCGTCGGCCACGTCTGGGCAGTCTGACCAGCAGGTTTGCTCGGTCCGGGAGAGCCGGCGTCCGGGCTGGCATGTCTGTACGGCTCAGGAGGTCAGCCTTACAGGCTCCTCCTGGACAGAACAAAGGACAACAGCTGCACGGACACCAGCTTAAAATGGACGTCAAGTTAGGCTCGTTACATCAGGAGTGCACTTCCCCCTGGTCATAAAACACAAGGAAAGGCGCTCGGGGTCTACTGGACGGCCTCTCTGATAAGATGCTTTTAGAACGTAAACATTGGCAGGCCTTTCCCCTTGCTACCGGCAAGCAGCACACAATTTACCAGCCAGCTCTAAAAGTTACTGTTATCTCTGTTATCTGTTATTATTTGGATTTTGAACAAAATTGATGGAGTAGGAGCCAGTAGAGGAATCCTGTTTGATCTGAAAGTTTTCTGTGGAGAGTCCAAAAGGTCGGAGAACCAAGTTCCCAAGATCTTTTAGTTTACCTGCAATGTAAAAGCAAAAACGCAAATAAATATGGGAAAGAACAGAAGCAGGAAGACCCCACTGAGCTTGCCTTGCTATCCGAATACAAAATACAAAGAGCATCTCTTGGCAGTTACAGAAACTCCTGCTTTTAACATGAGGAGGCCTGTCCCCACCTCCCCCTCAGTCACTTCGATGCCACCCACCCTGGCAGCTGTGTGTACAGGAGCCCAGCTGGCTCCTGGGACGGCAAAGCTTCCTGTCCAAACTGGCCAGACCCAAGGAAGGACACAGACCCTGGGCGAGTGGTGGCCGAATCACCTGCTGCTCCCAGGTAAACAGTGCCGATCCCCACTGCCTGCCGGCGGGACCCTGGCCTCTCCATGTCTGCTCTCTAAGAAACAGCAGCAGCCCCCTGCTGAAGCTAATTCCACTGAGCAGATTTCCACCGATTTCAAATCCAGTCTCCCACTTTTCTACAGAAGGCCTCAACTGGATTCCACACCAAACTCAGCTTCTCGGGGAAGGGGTGATCTCGTTCATTCGCACAAGCCGGTCAACCTCAACAGTCCAGCCCTCTCCCCCACGTTTCAGGCTTTATTAACTACCAGCGACTTTCTGTCCTAAAGCCAGAACTGAGACACATGGTGTAACCAAGGGATTTTATGCTGATTCTACATCCAAGGAAGTCATGGAGCTTGTATGTCAATAGTTGAGGGAGTTTCTAGAACATTTGAGAGATTCTTAGAGATTTATGGGGCAAAGGGATGGAATATTTGAAGGCAGGAGTGTTTTAGAAAATACTGGCTAGGATGAGTGAGAAAACAGTTTCAATCCTTTCTAAAACTGTTCTTAATTTTTCTTGCAGGTCTGCTTCCAGTGGAGAGGAGAATGGGGGTAAGAGGGAAAGAACCCCAGGCACCAGAGGTACAGGGTCCTCCCATCTTATCCCGGTTAGCAGCTTGTCCCTCTGAGGCCTTGCCTCTTGAAGGAAAGCCCAGGTAAAGAACAAAGATGCATGCCCTTCCAATGACCAGGCCTGTACTAGTAACTCACGGAAAGAACTTGTGGTTTCATTCTAAGACTTATCCCTCTGAAGCTCACCGCGTTCTGAGGAAGCCCCAGCACATAGGGCAGCCCTTCTCCACAGAGTGTAGAGGCTTCCCACGCCGGGGCCATGCTCGGGCTGCTCTTTAAGGAGCGTCACTGTGAGAGCTCGTCCCCGCACACAGGGGGGCGCAGAGCATGGTCTTGGTGGAGAAATGCAGGGATGGGGACCACAACAAGCAGAGACAAGATGGGCACCCTCAGGAAAGTGTCACCCCGAACTTTGGCATTGAAGAGAGGGAGGAAATGAATATTTTAAGGAGCCAAATAAAATGTCCCTGCTGGCATAATCGGCGGCTCCTCTAACACCGTGAGTGAGCATGCATATCGAGAGTCCCAGAAGGGCAGTTGCACTTGGAGGAACCCCTGTCTGGGGTCACTATGTGGGTGCAGGGGTCATTGCAGGTCCCCCCCAGGTAGGCAGAAGCGCGCAGTGTCCAGTGGGCGGAAAGGGAGGGGATGGGCGCCTGGCATCGGGTTTAGTTCCCCAAGCCAGGCTCAGCGTCCGTGGTTCTTGTGTCGTAGGGAGGCCGCTGACGGTGTAGGTGCCGAGCTTTTGGGGCTATTGGTGCTGTGACAAAGTAAAGAGGGAGCCAGAGAGGAGAGGCTGGGGTGGCGGACAGACAGGCAGTGCCGTGTGGTGGGAAAGAGGCAATTATTCACTGACCAAACATCTGAATGTCTACGATGTTGGGCAAAGCAACTCAAACCAGAGTGGGGACAGCGGAACATAAGGCAACAGCGCAAAACTTTCTGGCTGGACCATCTGAAAAGTTCACCTTTTGCTGTGTAAGATGATGGCAGAGGAGCACCGTCAGTAACAAGATGCACACTCACCCACAGGATTCTCCTGCTGCTTAGAGGCGGGTTGGACACGCAGAAAAAAGCAGCTTCCTTGTGCCTAAGGCAGGATCACTGGCCAAACTGGCCTATGCACCACACTTTTCTCTGGTGGCCAAATTCCCCCCACCCCGGGCAGCCATCAGGTAGGTTTCCTTATCGCCCCCTGTAGCCAACCTGGCACGTCACTCCCTGGCTTTGGGGAGCTCTGACCTGGACCCCTATTTCCACCTCACCGCACCCCTGACCCCACGCCCGAGATCCTCCAGACCCCAGATTCCCTGCCTTTCATGGCCATGAGGTTAATCTGCCCAGAGAAAGGGACAACAGCTAACACTCCCCTTGTGACCACTTTCCTCAACTATGAAGCCAATCGGACTGTCCTGTGCTCAGCGGAGACTGTGGCACTGGGGCTGAGGCCACCAGGTCCCCGCTCCTGCTCTGATGACATTTATAAATGACAGGCTAGGCAGAGTATGTTTACCCATTCCGAACTCCAATCAGGATTTTCCCCCTAAGGAGGGGGTATATAGGCCTTCTAACAAAAGAAAGTCAAGTTACACAGAGAAAAGAAAACCCAAATAAAAGCTCATTTTGCTCAATAACCACATAACTTCCTAACACTGAGCAGTTTTTTAAATCTTTAACTACCAGTGCTCCATCAAAAGCTACCATTCCTACAGAAACTCGCACACAAAATCGTGCCAAGTTCACGGCAAAAGCTTGCTCCACTTCTAAGGAAGTGACATTATTTTGCACTCAGAGTGACCACCCTCCAAGGACCTCACGGCACACAACCACCAGGCCACCCGTAACAAGGGGGAGAACACTAGGAAGCGCTGTGGGGCTCAGTGAAGTGACCTCTCCCCTCCAGGCTCTCCCATGGCAGGTAACGCCCACAGCAATACTTATTCATGACCCTGACATTCAGGAAGAAGAGAGAATCCAGCTACTAATATTATTCACATGTAACAACAAACCGACTACTACTTACCAAGAACTTAAATTGTTTAAGTCAGATGGGAGATTTCATTACAGAAGCAACTCAAGGAATTAATTCAACTTGGATATTTCACATGGAGGGAAAGCTAAGTAAAATCCAAAGCCATGAAGGCAGGGCTCATTAGCACGTACAGTGACTGGGACAGATGAAGTTTTGATGCCAGCTGCCATTGGCCACACAATCAGGCTCAGTCTGCACTCATTCCTTCACGTTCTGCACAAAGCCTGGCCAGCACTGCCTCGTCTTTCCTGTGTCCACTGTGGTCACCCATAGAGCCATCTCTCTCAGCAGGAAGTCTAGCTCAGCTAAATGCACATAGATTTTTATTTATTTTTTGACTAAAATAAAGCATCACTGTTAGGAAAGAAACACACACACACTCTCTCTCTCTCTCTCTTTTTTTTTTTTTACAAAAGAATATCTCTAAAATAACTTTTCTGCTCAAACATGGTGCAAAAGTTTAATTAAATAAGTAAATTAGAGGAAGAGCCTTTTGGGGAAAAGCTGGGGAAAGCTCTAGAAATTGCCAGTCTGAAGCAGCTCTCCTGGAGCCCGTGTCCAGCCAGCAGGGTCGAGGGCTGTGGATTGCCTGGGCTAACGGGTTCTTCTCCACCAGCTCTATCAGAGTGAACCATGGGAAAATTTGTTCTCATTCTCTGGATCCTGATGCTTACAGCTCATAAAAGGCGAGGTTCAATTTATTGTAAAAGATTTTTCCTTTAGGCACATGTGACTGCAATATATTAAATGCAAGTCACGTGACAGATTTAGAAAATATTCATAAGAAAGGCCCTATACTCGATCTTGAGTAGGGAAGCATCATCAGGTTATAAGCAGAATATGCTGAGCAGACTGTTGCATGAGAGGGGTTTCTCTGACTCCAACTATAAAATACACTGGCAAACAAGAGAAGTAACTAAAACATGGATCAAAAGCATCCAGTTGCCTTACCCTCCACTCACAGCACCCCCACCTCCCCGTTACTCCTAATCCCTGCCTTCTCACGTCTCCTCAGAGACTCAATGCATTTTCAAAACAGAAATTCCCTTGATTCTGCCATGGAACTGGCAGGTCGTGACAGCATCCTAATGAACGTAAAGCCTGAGGCTGTTTTCTCAGGGAAGAAACTCAACTGCTTTCACGACACTCATGATCTGAAGTGCAGGTTGCTGGTATCCCAGGTTGGGAACTGTGTTTACATTCTTTCAGGCAGGGGAAATGTCCAAGAAAAATAAACAGCAGCTCGGGTTTTGAAAAGCCGACCCTCTCGGTACACTACAGTGCCCTCCTGGAGCGAAGCAGCTAAGAGCGCACTGGCCCCACGGAACTGCCGCCCTCACAAACGAAAGGCCCAGAGTCCTTTCAAACTGCTGTGCTTCCCTTTAACAAAAACACTGCTGCCCGGGACCATGCTTCCCGATACTTGTGGTCAAGAGAAGTAAGAGAAGCAGACTTACCTAACATCTCTTCCTTCAGTCTTTCATTTCGTTCTTCAATTTGCTTAGGTAATCTCTGCGGGAAAAGAGGAGAAACCGGGGTTGGTAAAAAAATCCCTCAACTTTATTTTGAATTTGAGAAACATTAAAAGCAAATGTGAATGTGAGATAAAGTACAGGTATGAGATATTAAATAAAAAGCAGTCTGTGTGGGTGAGCCACATGAAGATAGTTTTATCGAGCTCATTGCTCTACACCCAGTTCTTGGCAACAGTGGCCCAAGGAAAACCAAACATATGCACAAAAAATGAAAGAATACCATTTTACAATGGTATGTATACTTAGGTGTTGGGATTATGGGTGATATTTTAAATTTTTTTGCTCATTTATATATTTTTTACCGCAAAGTCTTTTCTTTATAGAATCTAATTTCTGAGAAAATCAGATCGATAATGGATGTTTTCAACCTTGGCACCACTGGCATTTTGGACTAGGACATTCTTTGTTATGGGGGTTGTCTTGTGCACTGTAGGATGTGGAGAGCAACCCTGGCCTCCCACTTAAGACGTCAATGGTACCAACTCAGTCATGACAACGTCTCCAGACACGGCCAAACGTCCCTGGGAACCAGATCGTTCCTGAGAACCACTGACCTGGGTTAGTCTCTTTGGTCCCTGTTAGCTCTGTAATTGGCCCCAAGTACTCTGGGATTCCAGTAATAACTCTATTATAAGAATTAAAATAAATTCTTTATGCATATAACAACTAGCACAAAAGGCTTCCTTTCACAGAAGGCTTAAAACTAATATGACAAGGATAAAGGCTACCAAGAATTTGGCCAAGGTTTTAAGTATTACATTTCCTCATGTCAAAGTTAGTTGATCTTACCACCATTCAGAGATATATTAAAAGTCAAATAAAGGACTAACACTGGTTTTAAATCCAAACCAGGCTGTCTCCCATTACTTCATTTCTAGATAAATATGAGAGCTGTTATTATGGAAGGAAGTATGTATAAAAAGAGCAAAACAAAACTCACACCACCTAGGCTATTAATGCAAAAAGATCAGTCAACATTTCTCAGGTTTGCTCAGTAGAATAATCATTCCAAGAGAGTGGGAAATCCTGCAGAGCAGGGCAGACAGGAAACAGAAACAAGGGAAGGAATCGGCAGAAAGCGTACGGAGGAGGGGGCCAGCAGTGGGATGGGAGGGCTCCAGCCAGATGGTGCATGCAGGAGTTCAAGAACCCAGTATGTCCACATCTTCCAATTTTTAAAAAATATGCTTTTATTATTTCAGAGGGAGAAGAAGAGATAGAAATATCAATGATGAGAGAGAATCATCAACCCTCCTGCACCCTCCCCACTGGGGATCGAGCCCACACCCCAGTCATGTGCCCTGACAGGCATGGAACTATGATCTCCTGGTTCATAGGTCAACGCTCAACCACTGAGCCACACTGGCCAGGACTTCCTATTTACTTTCAAGAAGAGTATGCTTTGATTTTTATCTAATCAAATCTTCCCAATTAAAAACAAACAAAAAGCTGGCTTAAACAAAACATGTCTGTAGATCCCCACCTCCTGTCTGCTGGCCCATGCCCTCCCAGGCGTGTTGGGGTGCAAGACAGGCCTCTCTATCTGAACGCTCTCTGCAGCTGGTGGCTGTAGAGCTGGTTAGTTGAAGTCAGGTTTCTCAAACTGATTTGAACACCCTTTATTATGTGGTAATAACATGTGCACATCCAATGCAGTAGTACAGCCTTTAGAATATATGCTGCTCTAGGCATTAGGGACAATCAGAGTGGTTTTAAAGGTAAAGTACAGACCCGGAGTTATTTTTAGAGTGGGGAAGCAGTAACATTTACCTAATTTACAACTGACATGAAAATTAGCCCAGCCAGCGTGGCTCAGTGATTGAGTGTTGACCTATGAACCAGGAAGTCACGGTTTGATTCCGATTCAGAAAACCTGTGGGCTCGATCCCCAGCGTGGGTCATGCAGAAGCAGCTGATCAATGATTCTTTATCACTGATGTTTCTATTTCCCTCCCTTCCTCTCTGAAATCAATAAAAATATATTTAAAAATTATAAAACCTAGAAGCAAAAGGAATGCAGTGTTGGAGATAAGACTAGAAGTCATTTTAAAAAGGACAAGAAGATTAGTTTAGGATATATTCAATTGCAAATGTGTTAGGCCTATGACAATCAATAGAAACTTGGTGACTGAATAAGAAAAAGGATGGACAGAAAACCAGAAATTCCTTACCTATAACACTAAGACTCACTTTGGTCTGAACTGTACTACAGAGGACAAGCGTGTCCTAGTCCAACAATGAAGTAAGACTTCTGTCAACCCTAGAGACGAAAGGTTACCCATCCTCAGGTAACGCATTGAGGATGGAGTTTAAATGGCAATGGTGTGACTCTGGCTACCACTTTCAAGTTCTGTTGCCCATATATTGTGATAGGCTCCTCAAAAGTATAGAAACGGCAAGGATTATTGAAGTCTCACTGAGTAGCACACAAGGAAAAGAAGAATGAGGTTTACCATACAAGCTTCCCTGGCCTGGTGCACCGACGGGTCTTTCTCGAGGATGGCCTTGTAGTCTTCCAGGGCTTCGTCGAGCTTGTCCGTGCTCTCGTACAGCTCCGCTCTCCTCAGCAGGGCCCTGATGTAACTGGGGTTTAGCTGAATGGCTGTGAAAGGAGAAGAGGGAACTGTTACCAGGAAGAAAGGGCCTATACACATCCGGCCTATCCATACGAGTCTACAGACGCAAGCGGGCTGGTTTCTGTTTTAGACATGTGGCAGTTAACTGGTTAACCAAACATCATTCAGGGTCTAAAGGAAGAGCCATTTGTCCAAGGCTATACCTGGGGCCAGCAAGCTTTTTCTGGAAAGGGAAAGACTGAAGACTTCAGGCTTTGCAGGACAGACATTCTGTCACAACTACTCAACTCTGCTATTGTAGCATGAGGCAACCAGACAGTGCCTGAGCCAACGAGGTGTGTTCCCATAAACCTTACCGACGCTGAGATTCGAACTTCACATAATTTTCATGTGTCACAAAATACTATTTCTCATGGATATTGGTTTAACCAACCCAAACACAAATCTGGAAAACAGTCTTGCCCTTCCTCTCATTTTCCTGACATGCTCCTCCTCTTTGGACCACAGCTGGAGATGACCGTTGCCCACGGTACACGCTGCTAACCAAGCTCACAAGGCATTTTCTCATCATTTGGTTACAGAGAGAGGAACTCTGAAAATCAGCAGTTTGTTCCTAAATTTAGATTTTTCAAAGCCACACAATCACACACAGATTAAGGTTCAATTCCTTCTTCCAAACAAAACTACATTCAGAATTAGTTCCTGCCCAAGATAGTAATAGATCAGAAGTAGTTGGCTACATCCTAATGTAGCAACAGTTTAATTCAGATACTAAAAAAGAAATAAGAAATACAAAGAAAAGAAAGCCCCAGTAGAGGGGATGATGAGTTAATATATATATAAAAAAATAGGACAACTTATGCTTACTATGAGAATTGGACTAAACAGCCTAAGGTTCTTTCTAACCCTATGGTTTTCTCAAAGAAATTATCTAAAGAGAGGAAAACAAAAATACAAATTATGAAAAGTAATAATTAGCTGGTAAACCTCATGAGCAGTAAGATGCAAGGAAAGTGATTATGTATGTTCTCCGTACCAAGCTGGTTAGAAAGGTAAAAACTGGTCTGTCAAACATTTTTTGACTGGCTTATTTCACTTAGCATAATGCTCTCCAGTGAAATAAGTCAGTCAGTGAAAGAAAAACACCACATGATCTCATTCATTTATGGATAATAAAGAGCATTATAAACTGATGAACAAAAATAGATACAGAGGCAGAGAAGCATCGAACAGATTATCGAACAACAGCGGGAAGACTGGGGAGGATTGAGGGGGTGGGGAAGGTAAGAGATCAACAGAAGGACTTGTATGCATGTATATAAGCATAACCAATGGGCACAAGACACTGGGAGGGAGGTGAGGGCATGTGCCGGGGGATAGGGGAGGTGGGGGGAAGTCAATGGAGAGGGGGAGGAGACATATGGACTACTATTTGTAATACTTTAAACAATAAAAAAAAGGAAAATAAAAATAAAAATTCTTTGAAAACAAAACAATAGTGATCCTAAGTCTAGGTGTCTCTAAGTTGTTGGGATGGAAAAACCATGAAAGAACTCAGATAAAAAGTGGCAAAGTTTTGATTCAGTGTTGTGGAACTTGAATGTGTAATAAAAACGAAGACAAATAGATTTAGAAGAATTATTACATCTGAAGAGTACCAATTCCTGACAGAAACTGCCCCCTTACTCCCGCAACCCCAAACACAGATCCAGATGCTCCGATATCAGCTAAGATCTTCAGTTTCAGTTTCAAAGTAAAGTATTTTGGACACTATAGGAAGTAAATTCTGTTTCAGCAGATTCTGCTGCCAAGATAGCTCTGAATTTTTCTTTACATAGCCTATTTAATAAAGAGGGAATATGCAAATTGACCATCACCCTATCACAAAGATGGCCGTACCCAAACTTCCCAAAAGGAGCCTTAAAGAGCAAAGCAGCAGGGACCTGAGGCTACGCACTCCCTCACCTCCATGGGGCTTGACAGGGGATCTCAGGCCGCACCCCTCCACCCGGCGGGGCTTGACAGAGGACCTCAGCCTCCACCCCCCCCCTCCTGGTGCTGGGCCAGGGGACCTGAGGCTATGCCCCCTGCCCAGCAGGGTTTGACAAGGGCGGGACTGGATGGGTCTGGATCTAGCCCAATGGGAGGGGGCTAGCCAGGTCTGGGTCTCACGTGATTTTGAGGTGCATGTGGGTGGGCAGGGACTTGACTCTGGGTCCCATGGTGAGCCCCAGACTGACAGGAAGAAGGTTTTCATATACATTTTATTAATTTTCTTTCATCTCTGACACTTCTATTATAGAGAAAGGGCAAATAGCAATATTAATTTATTTCCTCTAATTAATCCCCTTTTAACGTGCATGAATTTCATGCACCGGGTCACCAGTTTATTTATAAGCCAGGATAAACAGACTCAACTATCCATTCAAGAGCACACTCACACTGAGGTGTAGGTGACCACTACATGACACCTCTGAGAGGGCTAGACCATAAAGCTTCTTCTTCAAAGGCCTCAGAGGAGGGGGGCACAGGTGCAGGTCACCCGACCCAGAGCCTGTCTCTTTTGGTCTAGCTGAGGCGAGGCTCTTACTGTTAACACGTAACAAGACCAAAAATTGTACCTTTGCTGCAGTCACTGATGGCCATCTCTTTCTTGTCCTAAAAGGAAATATAAGATTAATATGTGTAACCCTGGTTCTATCTTAATGGTCCAAAGGCTCAATGACAAAGCTGATCATTAATACTTGCTTATGGAGATGCAGAATGCTCTTCAAAGAAAACACACAAAAACATGCAACTTATTTCTAAGCTAAAATTAAAATATGGTGACTTGAAAGTCTTCTGGCAACAAAATATTCAAGTAGCTTCTTCCTAAATATCTTAAAGACTGTTGTCATGGACCTATTTGATTTGCAAGATGCCCTATGTCAGAATGCTGATACTGGGAAAACTTTGTGATCAATAAACAGGGCAAATGACTAAAATATGGATCACTGAATTAATAACCCTCTCTTTGGCTAACTGACCTATAGCAGTATCTTCTAGAAAGTATAAAAATGGTATATCTACAATAACACAGTGTGGCTTGTCATGCAGTCTCAGTTAAAACCTCAATTCACCCACTGATGAAACAAAGATACACAACCACCTACCAAACAAGATCCCTCACTGCCTGAGCTGCTGAATTGAGAACATGGCACAGCGGACAGAACACCAATGTCAAATGAATCTGACTCTTGCTCCAGCTCTAACACCAACTTGCTGTTTAACTCCCCTAGTTCTGAAATGTCTATTTTCCCCAATTAGTATTCTACAAGGTTACAGAAATATTAGTTCAAATAAATGTTCAACAATTCTGTAATAGCTACTGTAGCAAATACTAAATATTTTGCAGAGTATTTTAGAGCAATGTCTACCAAATTGAATTTTAGGATTTAATTAAAAATAGTTCCAGGATGGCCAAAACCAGTTTGGCTCAGTGGATAGAGTGTCGGCCTGTGGACTGAAAGGTCCCGGGTTTGATTCCGGTCAAGGGCATGTACCTTGGTTGCGGGCACATCCCCAGTAGGGGTTGTGCAAGAGGCAGCTGATGATGATTCTCTCACATTGATATTTCTAACTCTCTATCCCTCTCTCTTCCTCTCTGTAAAAAATAAATAAAATATATATTAAAAAAAAATTAGTTCCAGGATGGGGAGTGAAGGCTGAATGGGTGCAGGGTATCCTTCTGGGGTCATGAAAAAGTTCTGGTACCAAATGGTGATAGTTGCATAACATTTATAAATGTCTTTAATGGAACTAAATATAAGCTTTAAAAAGGTTAAAATGGTCAATTAAAAATATATATTTTAAACATACATACATACATATATAATTGATTTCAAACAGGAAGGGAGGGAGAAACATCAGTGATGAGAGAGAATAATTGATCTGTTGCCTCCTGCACGCCCCCTACAGGGGAATCGAGCCTGCAACCCAGGCATGTGCCCTTGACCAGAATTGAATGCAGAACCTTTCAGTTCGCAAGCCGGTGCTCTATCCACTGAGCCAAACCAGCTAGGGCTAAAACAGTCTATTTTATGCCAGGTGCCTTTTATCCACAATAAACACAGAAGGTTCCAGAGTCATCTGAAAAACAATACATTATATCTCTTCCAATGTTCATTATAGCAATTCACATATTAAAAGCTCAAAGAAGTCTTGTAGTAAAGCAATCTGTGTAACTTTGTACAAGTCAGAATTTCCCCAATACATTAGCTTTCTATAAATCTAGGACTCTCAACTTCATATCTTAAAGTTCTGAAAAAGGAGTGGCCCTTTACAGCGCATGTGTGCAGCTGTGGTGGCGGTGTTCTCTGTGCCCCTAAGTAGGCAGTAAGCTGAGTGCATCTGAGGAACAGCTGGCCTTTGCAGATCAGAAAGGTGGCCTTTTCCTGCAGAATCCTCTGCTTCAGGCTCAGAGTCTGCTAACAGCCCAGGACCCAGGTGCTGCCTGCTGCTTAGAGTGATAATCTGCAAAGCGAGGCGTGTGGGGAAAAATCAGAACTTCTTTACCACCCTTTCATAACTTCTATTAGTCTATATACATATATAAGTCAATGTACATAATATAGAAGGATGGTAGTTTTAAAACCCTTTAATCTGCTTTTAGGACTCCGTCTCTCTTGTGGAGGCAGGCACAGACCTGACGCTCGGCCCTCACCCGTCTGCCTTTTCTCTCTCCAGACAGGAAATGTAAAGCCTGGCCGGGCTCACAGTCAGGGATGCTGAGCTTGCAAGCTTGCTTTTCAGAAATTCTTCTTAAAGCAGGGAACCCATCACCTCTGAATGGACTCAGAATATGGTCCTAATTGTTAAAATGCATTAACCCTGGACATTTTCAAGTTACCAATTTTTGAATCTTCTTAAAAATATCAAAGAGTGCAACTGAAAAGAACAAAACAACGTCTTCTCCGCCCCCGGCAAACCCATCCTTTGTAAAGGAAATGGCCACAGAGCAACTCTCTCCTGCGTTCTCCTCCCAGGTGACCAAGACCACACCTCGCCCTAACTCAGAACCAGTGGATTACACTAGCCCGAGCCTAGCAGCACCGATAACTTGGCAACTGTGGAAACAAGAATCCCCAGGCCCAGGAGCCGGGCGGGCATGGCGCATTTTGACGTTGAAGGCGCCCTCGATTCCATTTAGCAATGACAACTTCCAGTCTGAGAATGGGACAAGGTGTCTCCAAGGAGCAAAAGCAACATACAGTTTTCCAAGCTAAGTGTAAACACCGTTAGGTGTGAATTCTGATTGACGGTAGGATATATTAATGAGTAATGTTTAAATACACTTAATTATTTTATTTCCCCTAATAGGTCTGTTTATATACTCTAGAATTATTCTCTAATGCCACATGAATCACCCTCAAAACTTACTTCACTTTAGAGACTGAATCCAATAATAAAACAAGTTCTGGTTTCAAAAAAACACCACCTTTCTTCTGCACATCTAAACCATCCTGGATTTCCCTTTTCCCGCCCCACCCTTTTAAAACTTGGTTACCCAGAGGCTTCGGTAGCGGCACTAGAGTGTTTCAGGCAACACCAAGGAGAGTGACGCGGATACCTGACCTCAGCAAATAAAAGGAGCACTCTGCCCAAGCGACGGCCTGCTTCCTGGTTGCTTACAGGTACGTTAAATAACCCACTCTTCGCGCCGTGGACACAAGTAGCCATAGTTAAATAAGTGTAGCGTTTTTAAACAACTCTTATTTCAATCCAGCAAAACCTACTATGCTGACTAAACAGGAAATCAGACAAATCCAATTTTTAATACCAACATGGTACAAAAGAAATACTACACTCTTTTCTATTCTACATTCACCGTGCTACACCAAGTTCTCAAGCCTTTAGAAACGCAGAATGTTCCTGAACTTTCCCTGACCCCTCTCTTGCGGTTAAGGACACCACTTATTCCAACTGGTGGGCATTTCTCCCCTCGTCATACTTTCACCAGGAAAATCAGACCCTCTGCAAGAAGCATCTTGAAATCCCAAGTTTTAACCAGTGCTTCCCTTGGGTCTTTGTCTAGAACCCCAGAGCCTAAAGCAAGCCGCCATAGCGGTTCCGGCCATGCGCCTCTGTCTTTGCTTCATTAGCCTTCCCTAGTTTGGTGGAAACTGCCAGCCTTCTTTCTGTAAAGTGGTCACTCAGGCTCTTTAACGAGGAATGTTAACAGTAATCTGACTCAAGTTTTAAAACAATCTGTTTGTATCATTCTTGTGTCCTTTATATGGGAAATACATGCGCAGGAAAAGGGAGACGCCAACGTTAAGGCCCTAGGTGGGTTTTTGGAGAGACGCTATCCTACAAACACACGCAAGCCCATGAGCTTCTTAAAAAAGCAAAGCTCAGTGCTACATACCTGTTTCATCCTTGCAGCAGCTCTATTTGAAAACAGAATAGACCTGTCTTTCTGGAAGCAGGCTGGGCACATTTGAAGGGCTTGGCTGTAAGAGCTCTCAGCTTCTATGTAATCTGAGGGTAAGGCAAAAGGTGAGAGGTGTATTATTATTTTATTCCTCATAGACTGTGCTCCACAGGATCTCAGAGACAGTCACAAGACAAAGGTCTCCAACAGAAAACTGCCATGTTCAGCTTCCAATCGGCCTCTCAATTTGGTGAGGAACTTGGTGAGGAACTTGGAAGGGGCTTGGGAACTGGACCGGTGAAAGACTGAAGCCTGGGATTAAAGGCCTGTTGACTAAAGACCCTAAAAGAGAAAGAGGTGCTACATTTACATATTCATTGTCAGGCACAGAATGACAATCAGGGTCCTAAAGGAAAATGGTCTGTTCATGTCTTTCTCAGGTTAGAAACAGTTAATGATAAAATACAAAGAGATGCGTTTTCAAAATTAGATCCATTAGTTGTCTCAGAACAACATAAGTGATGACTGATTAAACCAGGATGTAAGAAACACATTTTTCAGCCTAGAAATAACTAGGGAGAAATGGTACTCCTAGATTTTTAAGGCATCTACCCTTTTAAGATGTGGCAAAGGCTATCGTAAGATCAAACAGCTGCCCCAAGGATCGGAATGAGGCCGACTCACTCCTAAGCCCGTGGAGGAAACCCAGGACACGAAGAGCATCTCTGCTCACAGCAGCCACAGGACAAGGCACAGGAGAGCGCAGCCCAAGCTCAAGCAGGATTCCTCCGGGGCCTGCCGGAACCGCGGGGTTTTTACGGGCTATTGGAAGAGAGGACTGGGGCCCCGGTTTTACAGCAGCGCAGCAAAGAGCCTGTTAACATTCCAGGTTAGAGATCTCCATAGCCACAGCTGAAGAGTTTCCTCCCCGTTCCTGGATTTATAGAGGCTGGATTGTAGAAAAGAAGAACTATGCCTGTGCCAAGAGACACATGGAAACTGGTCACTGTCAGCTGAGAACGATTTGAACCTGGTAAAAACAATACTGCAAATGCTGGAAGGCAGAATGTATCGAGAGCAGTTTATCTGCTAGTTGTTTCCAAATGTTCTTTGGGGCTTTCTCCAGACTGTGAGAAAGAAAGAGGAGTGAAGAATGAGGAGACATCCGTGCTGAAACAGTCCTCTTACCTCCTTTCTTAAACAGCTCATTTCCCTCCTCCTTCAGTCCAGTGCTCTCTTCTCTTCTTTTCTAAAAGAGAGCAGAAAAATAGAGATCAGAGATTAACAGGATTTACCACTATTATTTTAAGTGAACAAAAGGTCAGCTTTCTTTACATATCAGGCTATTTAATAAGCAGCAGTTGGACTTAAAATTACACACACACACACACACACACACACACACATTGATTTCAGAGAGGAAGGGAGCGGGAGATAGAAACATCAATGATGAGAGAGAATCATTGATCGGCTGCCTTCTACATGCCCAACACTGGGATCAAGCCTGCAACCTGGGCATGTGCCCTGCCCGGGAATCGAACCTGTGACCTCCGGTTCAAAGATCAATGCTCAACCACTGAGCCATGCTGGCCTGGCAAACAACTTGACTTTTGAGAATTGGGTCAGTTCTATCTAAATCTCCAACAGATAATAGAAAAAAATACATAACTACCTGGCTAATCACCAACACATTCTTGATTGTGTTTAAAATGCAAACAGTAGGTTTCCTACGTTTCTATCTTTTGCATAGAATGGTAATTCAGGTATCATTTCTATTTACTCAAACTGAAACTAAGCAACACATTCACTGGTATACACACCACTGTAAATTCAAAATCTGGATCTGGTGTTTATTAATTGCATGATCTTGGACAATTTCCAGATCTTTCTGAGCCTTACTTTCTTCATTTAAGAAATGAGGCTTTAATACTTTTATGGACAAATGTGATATGTATGTAAGGCTCCTAATATAATGCCTAGCAAATAAGTGCTCACTAAATATGAGTTATGGTTTTCTGTATAATAAGTAATTTAATATTTGCTTAGCTACAACTGTGGTTTGTGTCATGAAGGAGACACAGGCATGACGGCAGAGTGCATTGTGGGGGGCACACCTCACCTGCAGGATCAGGGCAGTGTGCTGCCAGCAGGCCAACAGGAGGAAATTTGAAGAGACCCAGATAAACAAACCTCCCTTTTCTTAGCTTCTTCTAACAGCTCAGAAATTCACACAGATGGCCGACCACCCATCAAACTCAAAGGCCACATGAATGTTACTCAGCAGAGAAATGACACAGGCTGAGTCTCTGTGCTTTTAGCCCTGATCATCGGGGGACACGGACCAGCAGAAGTGGCCCCCCACTTGCCGCCTTCTGACAGTGTTTTTTTTTTTTTTTTTTTTTTTTAATAATATATTTTATTGATTTTTTACAGAGAGGAAGAGAGGGGTTAGAGGGTTAGAAACATCGATCAGCTGGGTCTTACACACCCCCTACTGGGGATGTACCCACAACCAAGGTGTATGCCCTTGACCGGAATTGAACCTGGGACCCTTCAGTCCACAGGCCAACACTCGATCCATTGAGCCAAACCCGTTTGGGCTGTTTTTGTTATTTTTAAAAAACAAAATCTCTGCCGAAACTGGTTTGGCTCAGTGGATAGAGGGTAGGTCTGTGGACTGAAGGGTCCCAGTTTTGATTCTGGTCAAGGGCATGTACATTGGTTGCGTTATTATATGAAATGCTGAAAGGTATCTTTTGAAGAGGAAGAAGAAAAAAGTAAAGATAAAAATTATGAACAAATACATATCTATCAACAAGTGAATATAAAAATCAAGTGAATTAAAAATCTGATGAACAGAATAAACTGGTGAATATAATAGAATTAGGGGCATAGAAAGGGCTGACAATTCTCAGGTGGGGGGAAGGGGTATAACGGGGTGGGGTAAGAGACTGGACAAAAAATGTACACCTATGAATGAGGACAGTAGGGGACAGTAAGGGCAGAGGGTGGGGTGGGAACCGGGTGGAGGGGAGCTATGGAGGGAAAAAAGAGGAACAATTGTAATAATATGAACAATAAAGATTTATTAACAAAAAAAAGTAAGAAGACACTAAGTGTCCTTTAGCTGAAGAGTCTGGTCAAGACAGGCTTGTAATAGCAACAAATGAACCCTAATCATTCCTTTTTCTTTGCTCCACCAAGATTCAAAGTCTGAGCAGCATCCAATGAACCAAGTGTATGTCACATGTCTTCGCGGTCAGACAATGGAGTGATGGACATGGAGTGCTGTCACTCAACAAGATTACAACACAGAAAAATGTCTCCAAATATGAAGGGGGGGGGGTGGATGCACAGGCCACGGAAACTCCATCATAAATCTAGTTAAGAATTATTTCAACCCTGAACAGCTGAAGCAACCTGGAGAAAGAACAAAGCTGGAGGCATTTCACTGTCTGATTTTAAACTCTATTACAAAGTATGACAATTAAAACAAAATGGTACTGACATAAAAACACACACATAGGTCAAAGGAACAGAGCAGAGACCAGAAATAAACCCAAGCATATGTGGTCAATTAATTTATGACAAAGGAACCAAGAATATACAGTGGAGAAAGGACCGCAACTTCAATAAATGGTGATGGGAAAACGGCACAGCCACATACAGAAGATCTTGGTGCTGATTTTCTGAATCTGACATCAAAAGCAAAGGCAACAAAAGCCATAATAAATAAGTGGGTCTACGTCAAACTAAAAAGCTTCTGCACCGCACAGGACATCATCAACAAAAATGAAAAGGCAATCTACTGAATGGGAGAAGATATCTGCAAATCATGTACCTGATAAGGGATTGATATCCAAAATATATTTTTAAAAGCTCATGAAACTTAATGGCACCCCCCACCCTGCCCGCCCGCCTTAAAAAAAAACCCAAAAAACTGACTGAGAACCCAAACAAACATTTTTTTTCCCCAAGAAAGACATACAGATGGCCGACAGATATATGAAAAGATGATCATCATTAGTTATTAGGGAAATACAAATCAAACACAATGAGCTATCACCTCATATTTGTTAGAATGGCTATTATGAAAAAGACAAAAACAAGTGCTGGAGAGGATGTGGAGAAAAACCCCTTACACTGCTGGTGTCAACTGGTGCAGCCACTATGGAAAACAACATGAAGGTTCTTTAAAAAATACTACCCAGCAAGCTTCTGGGATCTATCCCCCAAATTTGAAAACATTTATTCATGTACCTCTGTGTTCACTGCAACACTTAGAATAGCCAAGACATGAAAACAACCTAAGTGTCTGTCGATGGATGACTGGATAAAGACGATGTGGTACATATATACAATGAATACTACTGAGCCATTACAAAGATGAAACAACATGGATGAACCTTAAGAGTATTACGCTAAGTGAAATAAGTGGGATGGACTCATGTGGGGTATAAAACAAAAAACAACAAATGAGCAAACAAAAAAACCCCATAAACTCATACTTACAGACAATGGAATGCCAGTTACGAGAAGGGAAGAGAGGTAGGGAGAGGGCAAAGTGAGCCAAGGGGGCGAAATATATGTTAAGGAAAGGACACTAGACTTTGGGGGCTAAGCATGCAAGAGTATACAGATTTTGAATTATAATGCTGTATATCTGGATATAACATTTATATAATATTATTAACCAATGTTACCCCAAGAAATTTAATTTTAAAATATAAAACAATTTAAGGTAAAAGTAAAACCCTATTAATTATTAGCAAATTCAGTCCATTAATTTTAAATTAACACATACGCACCATATATCATTGTCCAATAAAGTGAAATGGAAAGTTGGTTTCACATTAGAAAATATATCAACGCAAGGTAACATGTTAAGTTAAAGAGAAGATATGCTCTCATGAATAAATGCATCATAGGTCTTACAGGTCTTTAATATATTATTTATTTTTCTTTTAATCTTTATTGTTCAAAGTATTACATAGGTCTTCCTTTTTAAATATATTTTTAAGTTATTTTAAGAACACAAATTCTTTAGAGAAGGGCAATTCATCAAGTTAGTGGAGTTTAATGTCCATCCTTTAATTTCGATCTTCTCTACTTTAACTCTAATGTGAAGCTACTTTTTGATCTAAATCTGTTTCCAGTGCCACCTTGTCAGGAATGTTCTGACCACAGATGAATCACTCAGCCTACCAGGCCAGGCTGTTGTGTGAGTGCGTGTGTGTTGAGTTTAATCGTTTTTTAGTAAATTTAGAACATGAAGACCCCGGTGGGCAAAGCCTAGATCCAGGGCATGCCCAGAAGGAATTACTGATTAGGGCCAACCTGAGCAGCCGGCCGGCCCAAGAAAAGCTCCCGGTGTCTTCATAACCAGGACCAAGAGCTGAATTGGCAGAAGGACTCCGTAACATATTTCTGTGGCCAATTATTCTCAGGAAGGCATTTCATTTTTCTGGCTTGACCAATCACAACTCGGTGACCTATTAAGCAGTAAACACTGGAAAGAAGCCACTGCTTCCACAGGTGGTGTCAAGTGAGGATTAATGCAATTATCAATATCATCCTGAACATCTCCTTGGAAACAGCTAAAAATAGCTCTCTGAAGAGAAAGCAGCACCATTTCCCAGCTGTGCCAAGAGACCGACTTGATTCTAGTACAAAGACTAGGGCTTATTCTGCTGCTGGAACATAGTCTTTTCCCCAAAGGATGGCATGCATACTGTGTAATGGCACTGGAATCCAAGGACAGATTTTATATGTATAAGTCCTATTTTAATGCTAAGTGCCAGGGGCAGTCACACATAAATGACTGCTGATATTCTGCAGCATTATCAGGTGCAAATCAGTCCAAGCCCTGGTCTAATGTGGTTAGGAGACTCTCACAGGCCTCAACAATGCCTTTTAACACATTCCAGAGAGGCCTCACGGAGAAACATCTGCTCCAGGATTCCATTCCATCACAGTGGGAATCAAAGGACTTTACAGGGCTCTGCACTCCTCACTCCTCCCCACCACTGAAAATGCAGGGGAACAGAGACATCATTCTGCACTGCGCAATCATCACAGGGACTGTCAAGGAAAACCCCCAAAAGACAGTGCCCTTGATAAATGCAGTTTATTTCAACAGCTATTACCACAACTTCAAACTTTTCAGCCTGGTATTTAAAGTTCAATACAACATACACCAGTATAGCATTTCACTGCTTAAAATCTGCTGTCATATACATGACTCATTTGCTTTTGAGACAATTCTAAGAGGAGGGTGTGGACATATTTAACTATCCATTTTACAGGTAAGCAATCAAGATTCAGAAATCATTTGTTCTTTATACTACATCAAACCTCTATTACAACCTACTCAACTTTACCCCCTGCTACCTTGCATTGAAGCATCCATCTTATATACAAACTGCTGTTTGACATTTTAACCCTGCTACTTAGCTTCCGTAAATGCTTGCTTGCTTAAATAATAGGGAAAATAAGACTATTCCTGCTTCAGAGAGGCCATTAAACCTTCCCCTGACAAAGTTATCAGTGCTGGCACCAGGCCAGGCCTATGGTTAAGATCTCAAGGCCCCAACACATAGGGGCTCTTTAAGAACTTGCAAAGGGGGCCCCAAATTTGGGAGACAAAGAAAGTAAAAACATATAAATAGGGAAAGTTCCTCCATGTTGGGGTCCAGAATTTGAGAGACATTTTATTCTGGGCCCGTGCGTAATAAATGTAACTCCATCTCTCTAAGTGTTGCTTGGTTTTTCTCCAGTTTTCTGCAACAGCACAAGTCCTCCCTTCTAGACAGTCTGATTTCTTTGTTGTCTCTCAAAACTCACCGTGCTTAATCTTCAGTCCATTCTTTTGTTTATTCAAGCAATGCCCTTGTTTCTCTTCCATATCTTCCCCGACTGTCCAAACCAAATTTCCCAAGTCTAGTACAAAACCCGCCTCCTCTCCAGGACCGCCTTTCACTTCCTTCCCACCTCACCTTCTTTTGAATGCAGTCTGCACAGAATGTCTCTGCTGTGGACATTCAATTCTGCCTCAATTTTTTTTTTAATTGTAAGATAATAAAAGCACTGAAAAAAAATTTGGAATGGTACTTAATGCTTAAATAATTTCATGGATTGTAAAACATCGCACACTCCTTAGACCTGACCACAATCTTCCTCCCACGGGCCCTTTTCCGACCATGCTCCAGCAGTTCCTGCCTACATCTCCCCAGGCCACTTCCGGGATCTACAGGACCTTTGCCTGTCTGTCTGCATGCTTCAGGTCAGTGAATAAAGCTGGCTTAAAGAAATTTACTCCTCACTCATCATTAACTCGGAGTTTACAAGTGTATATGCCTCTTACCAACATTCAATGATAAAATATATTTAAAAATAACCTTTGAGGCAGAACTGAATTCCCAAATTAGAGATATATATTTTTACAGTCTGAATTCTAAGGAAGATCATTACATTTGTTTTAAAATATCCTCTTAAATAATCCTGCAGTGAGCATGTATTTAATAGACAACGGGGAGAAAGCCAAGAGGTTCACACCAGCACGTTCCATATTGTAAATCTATCAGCGGCTTTCTGCTGCCCCCTGCAGCTTTGTAAAGTAATTGCTACAAATGAAACACTTAAGTCAGCATAGTCACCCAGAGACCAATCACATCTAGGTAAACAAAGGGTTGAAAAAAATACACACCGGTTAAAGGGCTGGGAAATGGAGGCACATGCAACAACTCTCTGCTTGAGTCCCATCGGGGTGGGACGGAAAGCTGTACTGAAAGGCCAGGGGACGCCAGCCCCACAAGTTATTCTGAAAGGGAGTTCTTCACCACTAAAAAATAAACGAATGATCGAAACCAGTTTGGCTCAGTGGTAGAGCGTCGGTCTGCGGACTGAGGGGTCCCGGGTTTGATTCCGGTCAGGGGCATGTACATGGTTGTGGGCACATCCCCATTAGGGGGTGTGTAGGAGGCAGCTGGTCGATGTTTCTCTCTCATTGACGTTTCTAGCTCTCTATCCCTCTCCCTTCCTCTCTGTGGAAAATCAATAAAACATATTTTTAAAAAAAAGAAATCTAAGTCTCTTCAGTTCTTAAATTCTAGGATTTCATTTCATCATTCATAAACTTAATACTGGTAAACTCTAAGAAATTAATAAATAAGACAACCTTAGTTCCAAAGAAGGCCCATTAGGAATGAAATAAAAAGGAAACAATAAATCAAAGATTTTCCTATGAGGTTAACAAAATATGCATGACAATACACAAAAGTTACTGAAAACTTTCTGGAACCAATCAGGAGACTAGTCTCTGCAAACACGCCACTCTTACAGCACTGATAACATTATAAAAGCAGTGCAATGAGGTTAGGTAGCAGAAAGATGGAAATCAGGAGGACTTAGGAAAAATGAAACCATAGGATTTAGGAAAAATAAGAGAAGGAAAAGGATGGATGTAAAACTTCTGTTCTAAACCAATACTGCAATAATGGTTCTGGTTAAAATAAAACAGCCTTAAAGGAAAGAATAATCCTTTACTTTTTCAGAGCCTAAGGAAAATGTTTTAAAATCCCAGAAGCCATGTGCTCTGGGTCCATGTTCACCAAGTAAGACTTTTGTACCCCTTATTTACATGGATCTATGTATGTATCTACTATGTGCAAATGAATACCTTACTCAAACTACGAAGCAAACTCATGATAAAAATGACTAGATCTGCATTTTGCTTACAGATTAACTTCATCTCTAATCTGGCTTATCCACCTGTTTCCTACTGGAAAACGCTTGAAATTCCTTACCATAACTCCGTGTTCCATAATCAGACCCTCACTCACTTCATCACCTCACCCTCCTCCGCAACCACTACTCCAGCTACTGGCCTGGCCCTTTAATTCCTTGCATGCCAAGAGTATACCAAGCTTATAGTTACCTGAGAGCCTTTCTTTACATGTTTGTTAACACATCTGACTCCTTTTCCCCTCCAAGTCTGTGCTGAAATGCTCCTTCCCCAGATTGGCTGGTGGTCCTACAATTTAACTCAACTCTGACACTATCTATAGGAAACAGCATCAGATCCCACAGGTTAAGGGGCTCAGTCCCCCCAAGACTGGCCCTCTCCACGCCCACTGGAGATGCTAACTTTAGAACCAGGCTGTCACCTCTGCTTTTGACCTACTGGCTCTAACGTGGAGATTCCCATGACCTAATCCTCAGTTTCAATTAATTTGCTAGAGAGGCTCACAGAACTCAGGGAAACAGTTTCCTTACTAGATAACTGGTTTATTAAAGGATGTAACTCGGGAACAGTCAGATGAGGAGATGTATGAAGTAAGATATGTGGGAAGGGGAACATTTATGCCCTTGAGTGTGTCACCCTTCTAGCACTCCCATGTGTTGTTTATCAACTCGGTTCTCTGAACTCCAGCTTTTTGGATTTTCTTTTTTCTTTTTTTTTAAGATGTATTTTATTGATTTTTTACAAAGAGGAAGGAAGAGGGACAGAGTTAGAAACATCGATGAGAGAGAATCATCCATCAGGGGCTTTCCAAAAGTCATGTTAACATGAACGTAGGTGTGGTTCAAAGGGGCTTATTAACAATAAAATACACCTTTATCTCTTATCACTTAGGGAATCCCAAGGCTTTTAGGTACTTGGTGCCAAGGACTGGACAATAACCAAATATATATTTATTACAAATCATATTGTCACCTCTGCTTAATTCATTTAACACTACATTACAGGCATTTTCCCATGTCATTTCTAAAATTCAGCTCTTTCTTAACGACTTCATTGCACACTACTGCATAAATATGCCAAAAATATTTAAAGTGATACCCTCTATTTAACATTTCTAGTTTTCCAAAATTATGCTGCAACACATCTTTCTATATACATCTGTTCATATCTCTAATAACTTCCTTAAAATAAGTGACAAAAAGAGAATCAGAGGTTTAAAGCTGTGCTGTCCAATAGGTATTCACTAGCCACACGTGACTATTTTAATTAAAATAAAAAATTGGAAAATTCAGTTCCTCAGCTGTACTAGCCACATTTCAAGTGCTCATCCAGATGACTGTTAAAATGCAGTAGCTGATGGCCAGCGGCTACCGTACTGGATAGTGTAAAAATAGAACATTCTCGTCATTGCAGGGGTTTCTATTGATAGCCCTGGTCTAAAGAAAAGTGCATATAAAACATGACACCTATATCCCATAAAAATGATGTAGCAATGTTAACTCCCAATATGAGTTCCTGTATCTCTTCTTGTCAATATCAGATCAATGTTCTCATCTAATACATGAGACATAATGTTTAATTTACATATAGTATATTATTAAAACCTTTTCACATTTTTGGGCCATTTGTCCTTATTTTTGTTATTGTTGAGTTATCTGAAATTTGTCCATTTTAAGAGTCAAGTTTAAAGATATCCTGTTCCCAATGACCTATAAAACCTAACTTATGTGTAGCAAAGAGACATTTGTGTCTTATATGACCTATAAAACCTAACTTATGTGTAGCAGACATTTCTTCAACTGTTTTGCTGATTTCCTAATAATTATCTCACAGATATTTATCAAAACAGTGTAAAAATCGCTAACAGAGTAGTACTACAGTTAGCTAAAGGCTGTCAGCACTCTCACAGGTTGTTTTCTTAGAGTGAAGTTAATGGTTTATATTTCTATAAAATAATGGCTATCACTACCATGTTATTTCTAGGAGATATTGTTATAAACTTTCAAATTAAGCTATGAAAACATATGGGATGATATAAAGTATATGAAATGTTTGCTTTTTAAGTGATTACATTTATACAAAACTCTGGAACAGGGAAAACCAACCCATGGGATACGGATCAGAACAGTGTTCCCTTGGTGGGTGAGGGTTGGGAAAAGGAATGAATGGTCAAGCACATAAAGGAGTTTCTGCATGATGGAAATGTTCTTTGAAAAAAAAAATATTATTGCTGAAGCTGGTTTGGCTCTGTGGATAGAGCATCCGTCTGCAGACTGAAAGGTCCCAGGTTCGATTCCGGTCAAGGGCATGTACATTGGTTGCGGGCACATCCCTGATGGGGGATGTGCAGGAGGCAGCTGATCGATGTTTCTCTCTCATCCATGTTTCTAGCTCTCTGTCCCTATCCTTTCCTCTCTGTAAAAAATCAATAAAATATATATTTAAAAAAAATGTTTTTATTGATTGTGATAGAGGAAGGGAGAGATAGAAAGGGAAAGATAGAAACATCAATCAGCTGCCTCCCACACACCCCTGGCCGGGGATTGAGCCTGTAACTCAGGCATTCCCAGACCAGCAATGGAACCAGGGACTTCCTGGTGTACCTGGTGTACAGATCAACATTCAACCACTGAGCCACACCAGCCAGACAGAAATGTTCTTTCTTGATAGGGGTGTGAGTTACATACAACTGTCAAAACTCAATGAACTGTACACGACAAATCATAAACAGTTTCACTATATGTAAATTACATTAAGTTTTTAAAAGTTTAAAAAGTATGTGTTTTAAAAAAATATATAGTTGATAGGCAATAAAATTTTTAAATATTTCTAGAACTTAAAATGTGATTTCCTGGCTAAGGGACACAAAAAGTTTTACAAATTGGAAATGGGGTGCAGACTGTGTATAACACTTGAGCCAAACCACTCAACTGTCACACCAACAACACTAGAAAATTCACTGTAATATTAGGGCAAAATATATTAAGGCATCAGAAAATTGCTACCATTTAAACATGCATATTTTTCTAAAGTCTACACCAGTGATATGAAAACTGAACCACGCATTCACTTTCTGGGAAATCATTTCCCTAATGTTATCAAATAGCACTTGATTTAATTTTCCGAGCATTTTCTGCTGAGGTAGTTTATGAACTTAGCTCATTTTTGCTCTTTATCTTTCTCTACTGGCGGCATGCACTAGCATAAAAGCTAACACATGAATGTTAAAACCAACAGATTTAATATCTCTGCCCATTACCAATCTATCATAACCTGTTTGACAAGTGAGCTCCTCAGAGACTCAACTACAGGTCTTTTTTGTTGTTGTTATAAACTTTCATCCTCACCAGAGGATAATTTTTTCATTGATTTTTTGAGAGAGTGGGAGGAAGAGAGGAGGGAGGAGAAAGCGGAAAGGAGGGAGGGAAGAAACGCTGATGTAAGACAGACACGTGGACTGGTTCTCTCCCACATGCCTCGTTGCCTACTGCACAACAAAGCCAGGGAATGAACCTACAACCCAGGTACATGCCCTGGAGAGGGAATCGACGCTCTATCACTGAGCCACACCGGCCAAGGCTAAACGGCAAGTCTTGTTCAAGTCCTGTGCAGACAAGCTCAGGCATTTTTTTTAAACTTAAATTCTTTCCTGTTTAAAGTATTACATATGTCTCCACTTTCCCCCAAGCTCAGATATTATGGCAACTCCTCAAGGGACCCTGCTCATGAGATCAGAAGGATACATGGAGGACACTAGGAGGAGGCGGCCCAGAGGCAAAGCAGCAGGAAGATGTACATCTTATAGTGTATTGGCTTTGAAGGAAAGCAGCTCATTTTGTTATTAAATTCTACATATTGTCTTTGGCATCAAACAGATCTGGGTTTGAGAATCAATTCTGCCATTTATTAGATGCGTCATCTTGGGCCAGTTACTTTACCACTCTGAGCTGTTCTCTTACAAAGGATGCTAACAGTATTTGTTTTTAAGGCGTGCTGTGAAGATTAGATGAAAACACAAGTAACATTTTTAGCTCAGCAGCTGGCACATTGTAGGTGCTTAACAAATTATAGCTACCATCATACACAATTCTGTTTCTTGAGAACACTATGTAAATGATACAGCCCTCAGTAACTCCCCTCTGTAACCAAACCACCACCAGTATATTCAGGCAGTCCTTTTTTTTTTTTTTTTTTGCGAACAAGGTACTAATATAAATGGGCAGCATTCCATAATTTTGTAGTCTAACTATGTCCATTATAAGAATTTCAGCAGCTGAAACCCGTTTGGCTCAGTGGATAGAGCGTCGGCCTGCGGACTGAAAGGTCCCAGGTTCAATTCCGGTCCAAGCCATGTACCTTGGTTGCGGGCACATCCCCGGTAGGGGGTGTGCAGGAGGCAGCTGGTCGATGTTTCTCTCTCATCGATGTTTCTAGCTCTCTATCCCTCTACCTTCCTCTCTGTAAAAAAATCAATAAAATATATTTAAAAAAAAAACAATTTCAGCAGCCAACTATAGATAAGGTCACAAAAAAAGCTAAAAGGTTAGAAAACAATTACACAAGATGAATTTAAGAAATCAAAGGTCACAGGGGAAAAAAAAGGAAAATTTTTAAAAAACATATATTTTATTGATATTTTACAGAGAGGAAGGGAGAGAGATAGAGAGCTAGAAACGTCGATGAGACAGAAACATCGACCAGCTGCCCCCTGCACACTCCCTACTGGGGCTGTTCCCGCAACCAAGGTACATGCCTTTGACCGGAATCGAACCTGGGACCTTTCAGTCAGACGCTCTACCACTAAGCCAAACCGGTTTCGGCAGGGAAATTTTTTTTGCTAAGCAGACACACTCTATGCTTCCCTGTCATGCTACTGATTTATCGCAGATGCATCACTACTAAAGCAATAAAGACACAGATGAGTAGTTATTCTTAACCACCCGTGACGTGGTGTATGCTAGTGTCAGCCCCACTCAACCACTTTAAAAAGCACTTTAAAGTGGCAGATTCATGCACAATAAACACTTACCTGTTTCTCTTCATCTGGCATGTTTTTTTCCAGTTCGATTAGGTACTCTTCGTCGAGTTCAGAGGAATTCACATCATCATCAGGTTTGTTCTCAGCCGTGTCCACTCCCGGCTCCTCCTTCTCAAACGAGGCGCTGCAGTCATGGAAGTGCTCCTCCTCCCCCTGGTCCTCCTGGGGGCGGGCCTCCGCCTCCTGGCGCAGCTGGCGCTGGCGCTGGGCATCTTTGGGATCACAAACTGAGGGACCAGCACATCCTGCCTCCTGGGGATCTGTAACCTGCAAGCCGCTGAGCAGGTCCTCCGGAACCCGACAGTTCTCTGCCTTTTCCCCCATGCTGAGTCAGTGAGGGAGGTGAAGCTGGTTCTGGAATAACAGAACACACGTTGGGCCACGGTGCGTATATTCAAACACAATCCCATCACACCCAAACAGACTTCTCCGTCAAAGCTCAAAGCACACCTGCGCTTCCTTTTGTTAGGATTTATTATGTAGTATCATACCCCCTTGAATAATGCCAAATACCATTTTAACTGATGTCCCTCCCAGAACTTCTTATAAGCAACGGTAGGGACCGATTTGAATGGGACTTCTACTTTCCAAGGCTCGGAGGTTGTCCAATAGCAAAAGAAAAGCAGAAGCTAAACAATGGCAAGACAAATGAAGTGACCCGAAGCTTATTCGGAATAAAAACCCAGGTCCTCTGAAAATGGAACTCCCATTTGACCCAGTAATCCCACTCCTAGGAATATATCCCAAGAAAATAGGAGCACCAATCAGAAAGGATATATGCACCCCTATGTTCATAGCAGCACAATTTACAATAGCTAGGATTTGGAAACAGCCTAGGTGCCCATCAGCAGATGATTGGATCAAAAAACTATGGTACATCTACACCATGGAATACTATGCTGCCATAAAAAAGAAGGAATTCTCATCATTTGCAGCAACCTGGATGGAATTGGAGAGCATCATGCTGAGTGAAATAAGCCAGTCAATGAAAGAGAAACACCACATGACCTCACTCATTTATGAATAATAAAGAACATTATAAACTGATGAACCATAAGTTAAATATAGCGACAGTAAAGCAACAAGCAGACTGTCTAATTACAGCCGGGAGGGGAGGGAAATATGAGGGAAATAAGAGATCAACCCAAGGACTTGTACACATGCATATAAGTATAACCAATGGACACAAAACTCTGGGGAGGGAGGGAATGGTTTTTTTTTTGGGGGGGGGGGCAATGGTAATATATGTACACAGATAATAATTTAATAAAAAAACACAAAAAACCCAGGTCCTCAATAAGAAACTACACCCTGTCTTTCCAGCACTACCACACAAAGGTCAGGAATAAATTTCTAGGGTCACCCAATTTTGGGCTCCCTCAAAGGAGCAGCAGGAAATCCGTATATCTCCCCCATCCCCCCAAATTTGGTTCCCCCACCCCCTCCACAAATTTTGTTTTCTTCCCCTCCCCAAAAGAGTGTAAGTTTCTTATGGAACTCAAAATGCAATCCACGTCCAGTGATCACCATCTTCACCCCAAACCCAGAGACGGAGCCCACGCAGGTTACCGCGAAGGGGAGCCCCGGCACAGGTGACCCAAAGGAGGATCCCCGTGGGGGCCAACATCAGGCACTAAATAAGAATGGTTCCCAACTGTGGCCGCACAACCTAACACCTGGGACGCGTTAGCCCAGATTTCACACTCCCTCAGCTCCGGGGTTTTGGTTTCGCTGGGTTAGCGTCGTAGGGCAGCTGTAATTTCAAAAAGGCGTCCCAGGTGATTCTAACGTGCAACCAACCGAGAACCGCCGCGGGAGAAGCTGAGTCAGGCCGACACGGCCCACCCTCTCCCTCTCGGGAGCAGCAAAATGACACCAACGACCCCGGGGTCGCGACAGGAACCCGGATTCGCCCCAGCTCGTCCCGAGCAAACTTAAAACAGCAATGTCTGAACAGGGGGACTGCGCCCCCACAGCCGTGTTCCGTCTCTCCCCGCTCCCAGGCCTACGGGAAGGAGGCGGGAGTCTGCGGCCCCCGTTTTAAGAAGGGGCCACCCCGCGCTTCCCCACAGCTCGCCGCCCGGGCTGGGTACCTCTCCGACCACTGAACAGACCCAGCGGGCTACTCACCGCCTCACACTTCCACTCTTCACCTTCCCAGCCTCCGAGACCCTCTACTTCCGCTTAGTCAAGTACACTTCCGCCGGCGCTGACCAATGGCGTCGCTGTTCGCAGAGCATCCTGGGAAATGTAGTGGTACGGCGCTGCGTGACGTCAGTGTACGGCCCGGGAGTACCAGTGGCGGCGGCCATCTTGTGTTACGGCAGGACTCCGCGGTAGCGCACAGGGAAAAAGGAAAAGAGGCCGTCTCTATGGCCTTCCTCTCCTTCCTCCACTCCGACTGCTCTCATGCTAGCAATGTATGGCAGAAACCTTCTCCAAAAGTGAAGTTTTCCTCTAATGGTCTTCAAAGTGTGCCTTTCAAGGCCCCTCCATATCAAAACGGTGTTCATAATAATACTGTCATCTGCCTTTTCCACGGTCCTGTCATGACTGTACAGTGTTTTCCAGAGGCTCCATGGACTGGATGCAGGCCCAGCTGTGAGAATCCAGCTGTCTTCTATTACGCCCAGGATTTTCAAGCATGTAAAACAACAGGACTCTTCACTACATGTAGTTTGCTTTGGAAGATAGTTATTTATGAAAAGATTATTTACATTAGCGTATAATGAGTGTAGTGTTAACTTTATTTTTTTAAAAGAAGGAATTTTCTTTTTTAAAAATATATTTTGTTGATTTTTAACAGAGAGGAAGAGAGAGGGATAGTTAGAAACATCAATGAGAGAGAATCATCAATCAGCTGCCTCCTGCACACCCCCTACTGGCACCACAACCAAGGTACATGCCCTTGACCGGAATCGAACCTGGGACCTTTCAGTCCGCAGGCCGACGCTCTATCCACTGAGCCAAAGCAGTTTCGGCTGTAGTGTTAACTTTAAAAAATGTTAGCATTTAAGTTTTAATTTCTAATACAGCAAACGCTGATAGGTATAACCCACATAAAAGCTTTCTGTGCTCCTCAATAATATTTTATGTGTCCCAGGTGATTCTAACGTGCAACCAACCAAGTGGGAACTGTGGACCTACACATTCACTCGAATAAATGTTTGTTAGACACCAGGCCTCGTGCTGGGAATTCAGAGCTGAGAAAGCCCTTAAGGTAGCCAGCCAGACAGGTAGCCAGCAATGACAGTCGAGAATTAAGTACGTTTCTGTAATTTATTGCAGAGAGAGCTGAAGGGGCTTTATCAGGAAGAAAGCAAACTTGTTTTTTGAACTTATGTCTAAATGAGGTTTTATTTTTGTGTAAGTCAAAAGCTTTACTATACTAAACGTAAACATTAAAAATGTATTAAAGATTTGAAACTAATTTTAATGTTTAAATGTAGCAGGAACTTCACAAATGCAAGTGGTTAGTCCTCTTGTGACTTATAAGAAGTGCTGTTAATTAAATGTTGGTGAATTTAGGAGCAAAATAAATAACATCCAAAAGTTCATCCACTTTTCCAGAAAGGCGTAAGAGGCTGGCCCAAGAACAAGGTGGAACCTATCTTACTTTTGGATTCCCTAACTCATCTTACCCACAGCTATTCCAAAGGGCTGGGCGTTGAGGAGGCACACACACAGTTTCCCCCTCTTTTGAACAGGATGGGTGACTTGCCTAGAAACTTCACCAGAAACAGATACCAGGAAACAAAACAGAAACAGAAAGCAAGTGTGCACGATACAGCGGGAGAGCTGTACAGAAGGCAGAGAGAGGGGAGTGTGGATCCAAGAAGCTCCCAAAACGCCACGAGAAAGTAGTGAGCGCAGAGCTGTGGGTACCAGCACCTGCTCACCAGCCTCTGGGTTGCTGGGGTCTGTCTTCTTTGGGCCCCTTTTCGGGTGCCATAGAATGCCAAAGGTTCAGAAACAGCCGCAGTAAAAACCCTGAATCACAGAAGCAGTAATTGGTAAAAACTTACCGTGCACGCACCAGAGCACTCAAATCAAAACACAGACTGAGGCGCAGAGGGTCCCTTGTTATAAAGCAGCTTATATATTTTATTCTCCGCAGCGATTGGCAATGAGCTAAACTAATGACTAAACTAATTTTATCTGCTCAGGGAACCCGCACGGCTGGTCTCCATTTGCATTTCACTTTAACAATCAGTAGCTGAATGCTGCTAAAGTATAGAACCGTGGTCAGCAAACTGCGGCTCTCGAGCCACGTGTGGCTCTCTGGCTCCTTGAGTGTGGCTCTTCCACAAAATACCACGGCCTGGGCGAGTCTATTTGAAGAAGTGGCATTAGAAGAAGCTCGAGTTTTAAAAAGTTGGCTCTCAAAAGAAATTTCAATCTTTGTACTGTTGCTACTTGGCTCTGTTGACTAATGAGTTTGCCGACCACTATACTATAGAACGTAAAGCAAGACACGGACTTTCACAGATGGAAGCCCACCTGTCAGATTCTGGGATGGCGGAGATTCCCTCTCTCAGCACTCATGGCCTCTCTAAAAGGAAGAAAGGTCTCTCATGGAGAGTGTGGTCCTGTGGTTATGGCCCAGGGTAGAGACCACATGTGTCTTGTTTATAGTTGCAAGTGGTCAGTGAACTTCCTCTCAGCACATGGATGGATGATCTTTAGGGAATTCTGGCCTGAACACTGGCCATTCCGTGCTCTGGCGAGTTGCATAGATTTGAGACTTCTGTAATGACCTTATAGGATTGTGTAAATGGTGTCATGGCTTAGCTAAAACACAGAAAGGAACATGCTTAAAAAAGAAAAAATGCCTCCCTATTAACATCACTCCACAGTAAGCGCTCAATAAACGTTTGCTGTCATTGTGATCTTTATTACTCACGAAGGCCTCACAGGATTACCCTCATTCTGATCAATTATTAACAGCAACAGGACTTCAATTATTAGTAGTTCTACCAATGATAATTAACAATATTATTTTTAAAAAATATATATATATTTTATTGATTTTTCACAGAGAAGAAGAGAGAGAGATAGAGAGTTAGAAACATCGATAAGAGAGAGTCATCGACCAGCTGCCTCCTGCACACCGCCTACTGGGAATGTGCCAGCAACAATGTACATGCCCTTGACCAGAATCGAACCCGGGACCTTTCAGTCCGCAGGCCTAGGTTCTATCCACTGAGCCAAACCAGTTTCGGCAACAATATTATTAATAGTGATTATATTTGTGCAGCTTTCATTCTCATCCCCACAGACAGGAGGCTGAGCACCTAAGTGTGTGGAGAGAGGGAGGAAGCGGAACATGACCGAGTGAGTGAGGAATGAATGCTGGGCATCGTGTTACACCCTGGGGTGGGCCCGCAGTAAACCAGGAGAGGCGTGAAGAAGCCATTTGCTCTTTGCTTTTCTTCCTGGGGGAGCCGTGGTGAGTTCTCAGTGTTACATCAGTGAGGAGCTGCCCACCGGCCTGTGGCCAGCTCTCCCGGGAGCAGGCAGGGGCTAGGGGGAGGTGAGCAGGTGTCAGCCGGTGCGAAGTGGTGGAGGATGCAGGAGAAGGGGCCTCCTGTGCCCGGCGGCCCAGGGGTCCCGGCAGGGCGGCGGGACTGCTGCCCAGGGTGCAGGGGAAGAGGGAAGGTTCTGAGTTTGCCCTGCCTTTTGGCAGCTGTGTGATCTGGTCTCGGACAAGTCACTGAACTTGATGCCGCCTTCCCGAAGTTCCGTGAGGCTTCAGGGGGACAACGGACCTGAACCGCACCCGCTTTACCTGGGAGGAAATGGCTTTGCCGGGAGTCTGCAGGCGGAGGGGGATACCACTCCGGCCTCCCGGGGAGTTATTAGCCCGCTCTGTGCCAAACGCCTGGGAGGTTCAGTGCTTTCTGCTCCCCGGATAGAGATTTAACGAATCTGTGCTCCACTGGCTCGGTCCATTCTGCGCCCAGAGCGGATACAGTGATTCCACGAGGCCCACTGAGCCCGGCTTTGGGATGCAGCTTTACACTCCGGGACCACCCTTCATCTTCCCCAGAGCTGGGGTACCTGCCACAGCAGGTCCAATGTCCAACGGCCCGGGATGCCAGAAGGCTCCTCAGGGGTGAGATGGATATAAAATACATAATTTAGGTGTAGAGCCTGCATAGTGTTTCTCAGCGATGCTATTGCTCTGTTTTCTTCCCTAGTTCCAATCCTCAAACTGAGATTTCTCACAGGAGACACAGTCAAGAGTTAACATTCTGAGTATTTAAAGATCTATGTTTCTGTTTTCCCTTAGAACAGAATGTTCACTAGCAATAAGATATGAGCCATAGACGTAATTTCAAGTCTTTAGTAGCACCATTAAAAACAGTAAGAGAAGAAAAATTAATTTAAATGATATTTTAGTTAACCCAATGTGTGCAAAATATGTAAACATGTAATCAATATGACCATTAATAGAATATTTTACATTCTCTTTTTCATATTAAGTTGTTGGGATCATGTGTGTATTTTACTGTTACAGCACATCTCAATCTGGACATTAAGTTCTCATTGAAAATACTTAAATCTACATTCAGATTTCATAACATTTATAATTAGAAAATTTTATAACATTTATCATTAGATTCATATATTCAAGTTTCAAAAAATATATACTTCCCAATGACCGAATCAAATATTAGTTTTTAAATGTGTTTAATTGATTTTAAAAAATATTTTTTATTGAATTTTAGAGAGAGAAACATTGATGCAAAAGTGAAACACCAGTTGATGCCTCTTGCACGCCCCCTACTGGAGATGGAGCCTGCAACCCAGGCGTGTGCCCTAACGGGAATCGAACAGGCAACCTTTCCACTCACCAGAGGATGCCCAACCGACCGAGCCACACCAGCCAGGGCTATATATAAATTCAACTTAATTAAAATTAAATAAAATGAGAAGTTTAAGTCCATGGTTGCACCAGCCACATTTTAAATGCCCAATCACTGCGTAAAGCTGGTGTCTACTGCATCAGACGGCACTGGCTTAGGTTTTCCAGAACAACGGCTAATGAACATTCCTAGAGCAGTACTGTGTGTCAGGGGCTGTGCTCACTGGGTAAAGGGTGTACTATTACTGTACATCTTTCCTACCGTCACCCTGGCCTCCCACTTTTACCCTTGCTTCCTATCATCCCTTCACCTTCCAGTAACCAGCCGGATCCCTTAATGACACGAATACCAAACAAGTCTTAACCATTTCCGTTGACTTCCCGCTCTGATTAGAATAAAATCTAAAATTCCTTATCATGACCCCAAAGGCGATCTGATCTCTGCCCGCCTCTCTGACCTCACCTTGTACCCCTTCCCCTCTTGGACACGATGCCCCTCTTTGTTCCTAAAATACAGTCTCTTCTCCCCCTCCAGACCGTGTGCTCCGTGCTTCCTCTCCCTGGTGCTGTGAGCAGCTCTTCCCAGGGTTTGCTCATTCTCGTTCTTCAGATCCTACCTTGGTATTATTTACGCAGCTCACTCTAGTATGTCACCCTGTCCGTTTCCTTTGTGTCTTTTATCACGTCGGTAACAATCTGGAGTATTTCTTAACTTGTCTTGCTTCCCTTCTTTGAAATTCCTTTTTTTTTAAAAAAAAATTTAAGATTAAGACTCTCAGTGGTCATTTTTATTAAGCAAATACAAATTGGAAATGTTTATGATGAAATATATCAAATTTGAACAAAACTGTTGTAAACGGTAATTCTACAACTGGGAAGACATCTCAACCTTGTTAAGTTTGGTGACATCCTCCCAGCCATGTCTAATCTTCAGTATCTTCTTCCTCAAGCATGGCAGGAAGAGGATAGCTTTACATACCAGGACAACCATTGGAAGGAAAACAGCCATCATAAAACTTGGAGGTGTATACCACACAAATTGTTTTATATCGACCCCTTTATTCCAGGCAAAAATCAATGCATGTATTGCGCCCAGTAGAAGGGCACCAATTCCTAGCTTGCCCTGGATATAGTGAAATTCTCTCCATGTCAAAGAGTCACTCACAGATGGAATAGATGTCACAGCCAGGTCTGACCACAAAGTATGTTTTTCTAAAGAACAAAAGAGGTGGCAGATAGAGTAACCTGAACTGCAAGAAGGAGAAGTGGCCTTTGACGGTGATCTATATCCACACAAATGTATATGGATATGCACTTGGCGGGAAAATCCCACAGTTTGTCAGTGTCGAGCAAATGGCTCAGAGCCGGGTTAAAGACGAGAGCGGCCTTTGGTGCTGGTGAGGGGTGGGTAAAGGAGCCATTCGAGTGGAGACGGACAATCTCGGAGGCGGTCACCCAAAAGTCTGCCAAGGCAGGCATCCTGCACCCACCAGCCCGACTGCCCACCCCCCTCTGTCCTCACCGACTCGGTCATTTGGACCAAGAAAGGAAATCCGTGCCCCAACCACAAATGGAAGGACTGAGCTAGCACGTTTTTTTCTTCTTCTCCTGAGACTCATCAAGTACACCAAACAATTTATTCTGAGCTAGGATACACGCTTCAGCCCCTGACACACAGCAATGCCCATTTTAAAGCATAAAGCGCTGAGGTGACGTACACACCTTTGCAAGTTCAGGCGGTGGGCCGATTTTGGTCCAAGCAGGTGGCAGGGGCAGGCGTCAGAAGGAAAGAGGGGCCAGCTGGGCGGGAAGCAGGGTGCTGAATGCTTTCATCTGCCATCCCTCTCTCTGAATCCTCCCAGCCTCCCTTTGAAAGGGGGAGAACATCTTTTCTCTCCAGAAAGGAGATTGGTCTCTTTGTCACCCTCTGTTCAGGTCAACACAGAGGCAACGGGCATTTGGGGACTAAGTGACCTATAAATTCTTCACCAGCCAGGAAAAAGGGCAGCTTCCAGTGCACAGAACAAACACCCTCTCCAACAAACACATCCGTGAGTATTTTCATAAATCCTTGGAGAAACTGATAAAAACACCTGTTCGTTTAGGGGCGTTCGCTCCTGGCCAAGCTGACTACCTGGGTCTTGGGTTCAAGACTGAAAGCATTCTGTAGCATGCCAAACATCACTTGGGGTTCTTTCTAAAATATAATTTAAGAAACAAGGTATTTATAGATCGTTACTTTGCTATTTAAAACCTTCATGATGTCCTCCTCAACAGAGGTCTTGGTTGAATACATATTTAATAAGTATTCACAGGTATTTTAAAGGCACAGTTAGGAAGGAAACCAACCTTCCTGTCATTTGTCCAATTATCCCCGTGTTTAGAGGTTGCAGAGAAAATGATTTGTTGATCCATGACTTTTTTTTTTAAACAATGGTATATTGGCTCACATTTTTCTAAGACAATTGAAGCTATATTATCCACGGTGAAATCTCATTTTATCTCCTTGTGTTCTTAAGTAGGTTCATCCAAGTGCACTTAAGGTGCATTTTCCTCTTCATTATTGAATTTTGTACTGGTTCAATCCCAATCTGGCACCAGCAATCATGTGGCTGTAGCGGGACCCTTATCTGGAAGTAACAGAAGAACGTTGGCATCGCTGGGAAATGGGGCTAAAATGGAATAATTTAATAGCACTCTACATTTGCTCAGCACTTCAGAAGCTGGCCCCATGTAAGTGACTATGTGCATGCAACTGAGTGAACCTCAAGGAGATGACGTTGGTTCTCCTAGCAGCTCTGAGCTGGGCAAAGCATGTGTGGTGCCCATTTTACAGAAGAGAAAACCGGGAGCTGAAGGGACTTGTTGAGGATGACAGCTGGTGGCAGGGTTTCATCTACAGCCAGAGAGGGGCAGAGAGAGCTCCTAGCCCAGGAGCTGGTCTCACTTGTCCCAAGAGTTCCTTTGGCTGTGAAACCTGTGGGCCTTTTTAAGAAAAATGATTTTTAATATGTTTTTATTGATTTTCTGAGAGAAGGGAGAGGGAGAGAGGATAGAAACATTAACGATGAGAAAGAATCATTGATTGGCTGCCTCCTGCATGTCTCCTACTGGGGACTGAGCCTGAAACCCTGGCATGTGCCCTGACTGAAAATCGAACAGTGACCTTCTGGTTCATGAGTTGATGCTCAACCATTGAGCCACACTTGCCAGGCCAGAATATATATATATATATATATATTTGTGTGTGTGAATAAAACAAAACACACAGGATTATGAAGAAAATACATTATAATGCAGTAAGTTACTCAAATATTTAAAAATGTTTGTGACAAAAATAATATTTTTTTGAGATACATGTACATATATATAATCACATTAAATATGGTAGGTGATGTTCAAAAACCACTATTTTAACATATCTGAGCTACTATAATATAATTAAAAAAACCCTCTGATTTCTTTTGGTGAAAAGTCACAGGTTCTGTTAAGATTACTGTGATCTGCTGCCTGCAGTCATAATAGAAGGAAATGCTCAATTTTTAACTAGAGTTTAATGAAAACAGGAATATGACATTTTTTTCCATCATCCAAATTCATGACCCTCCCTCTTGAATTTTATCCATGGCCTCGTGGGGGGGGGTCTGTAGACCCCCAAGTGAAGAACTCCTTATCTAGTCTAACTCCTCATAAAACAAACGGGAAAACTGAGGGGCAGAGGGGGAAGGTGATTTGCCGAGGATTACTTAGCAGCGCACAGGTAACAGCAGGCACTAACCCGGAGCCCAGGGTGGGAAAGACCTTTCTCCAAGGCTGTTATGGAAAAACCAGTGCAGCAATCTTGTCATGCTTAGCACAGAATCAAACACGGGGTCACCATCAGGCGGAAACAGCGACCACACACAGCAGACGCCCAGAGATAGGACTCCCTGGAAATCTCCCTAAAAGGGGGGACAACATCACTCGAATGCACCTTTTGCCCTTGTCCCCTTCCCCCTCCTGCCTGGAAGAGGGGCATTGTGGCCACAGGAGAAGGGACACGGGCCTCTCCTGACTCTACGAAGCGGCCACACTGTCTGTTCCTTCACTGCCTACAAGCGACAGAAACAAAAAAACCTTCTGACTCGTCCACACCACTGCTACTTGTATCCGCTAAGTGCAGCCAAACTCACTCCCTGACCGAGGCACACCTGGACACACACCTCTCCTTGACCGATGCACACCTGGACACACACCAGTTAGGCTTGTTGGCGAGGATTCAGGAATGGAAGGGGGCACCGCAGAGCCCGGCATGGTAAACGCAGATGTTGTCACTGCTGTGTCGGTGCATTGCTCTCCAACGCGCTGTCTACCACATGGGCCCACAGCTGCCAAGCCCCCCCACGGCCTCAGAACACGGCAGCGCAGCCTGGACCAAATGCCCGTCGCAGAAAGGAGCAGCTTACGACAATGCTGACAGAGACGAAACGCCTAATAATTAGTGGCTAATAGCCAGATGCATGGAAGCAATCGGGAGGCGTGTACACACGCAGGGGATGAGGCCACTTCTCGGTTATGCCTCAGATTTCCCGCATGAGCCCCGGAGGTGTTTTTTCTGCCACTGAGCTGAGCTCACAGGGAGGGCGGGCGATCAGAAGTGAGTGCCGAGGTGGTGGGAGGCTGCCAAGGACCCTCAGCCTTCACAGCCCTCCCCTTGCTTCCTGCGCCAGTGGCCGCTCTGCTGTGGACTCTGCCATCAGAGCTGGGTGGTGGTGGTGATGGTGGTGGTGGTGGTGGGGCAGGCCTATGTAAGCCTACAGGCCTAAGGAGGGGTCAAAGAGTAAAGAGGGAATGGAGGTTCCTACAGTCTGGCCACAGGATGGAGCTATTTTCCCAAGGCCTGTCCCTTCCCTTTGCACTGAGACCGGGGACCCCTGGCGGCTGGGGCCTGCGAAGTAGGCTTCCTGGGGGCTCACACTCAGGGCTGGGCTGTGCTTTAGGCGTACGGGGCAGGCTAGAATCGGTCACCCCTTCCAGTTACTGTCCTCTTTCCGGCACCTTTTACAATAACACCATTTACAAACTTCAGGTGGAAGAACAGGTCTAACTTGGAACCTGTCACCACTCCCCAGAAATGATATATAAATATATTTTATTGATTTTTTACAGAGAGGAAGGGAGAGGGATAGAGAGCTAGAAACATCGATGAGAGAGAATCATCAATCAGCTGCCTCTTGCACACCCTCTACTGTGGATGTGCCCGCAACCAAGGTACATGCCCTTGACCGGAATCGAACCTGGGACCTTTCAGTCCGCAGGCTGACGCTCTATCCACTGAGCCAAACCGGTTTCGGCTCCCCAGAAATGATATTATGCATGTCCTTCCAGGAGATTTCCATACCCTGTCTGTTATGGACTGAACTGTGTCTCTCCCCCCCCCCCCAAAAAAAAAAAAATCGTGTGTTAAAACCCTAACTCCCCATGTGACTGTGTTTGAAGATCAAACCTATAAGGGCAGGGCCCTAATCTAATAGGCACGATGCCCTTAGAAGAAGAGGAAGAGCCCTAGCTGGTTTGGCTCAGTGGGTAGAGCGTCAGCCTGTGGACTGAGGGGTCCCAGGTTCAGTTCCAGTCAGGGCCACATGCTTGGGTTGTGGGCTTGATCCCCAGCAGGGGGCGTGCAGGAAGCAGCCAATCAATGATTCGCTCTCATCATTGATGTTTCAACCCCTCCCTCCCTCTCCCTTCCTCTCTGAAATCAATAAAAATATATATTAAAAAAAATAAACAAGAGGAAGAGGAAGAGGCACCAGGGACACACACTATGGAGAAAAGGCCACGCGAGGACACAGTGAGAAGGCGGCCACCCGCAAGCTAAGGAGAGAGGCCTGGTGGCAACCAACCCAGCTGACATCTTGGTCGTTAAGACTTCCGGAACTGTGAGAAAATAAATTTCCGTTCTCTAAGCCACCCAGCCTGTGATATTTTGTTGTGGCAGCCTGGCTTACTATGCTGACTTAATTGTATAAGCACACGATTAATATACTTAATTATATAAGTACATGAACAGCACCGTTTCTCAAAACACCACACTGTGCTTAACCTCGCTCTCTTTCCCTTCCTCCTTTTACCACGCAGGCACTCAGCGTTGGCACTTCCTTAGCTCAGGGGTGGCTAGCGGACCCCCTTCCGGAGGGTGAGGTGGGATGGGGAGGCCGTGAGATGACAGGCATGCTCCTTCTTGCCCGTCCATCCCGGCCCCTGCGGGGGAACTCTGAGTCCTCACAGCAGATCCCCGTCACCCTCAGGGCCAGCGCGAGAGGCCTTGGACCAGCTCCTGTCTCCTCGGCTCTAATTTCCACGCTGCAGGCCTCTCGGGCCCACTCCCCCTGCTCCATTTCAGCGAGGCGACACAGTGACAGGGTGGGGGTGAACTGGGACCGGCACAATCTGAGTTCTTAGCCAGCACTGGCCCCCGGCCTGTATTTCTCAAGGTTTAATGGGTTACAGTTTCCAAGAAGTAACAGCAGTGGTTGAAGAGTGTACTTCAGTCATGAGCATATTCACATCGTGGTTTTTTGCTATTTCTGTGGTCTTCTATTGTTGACATCAATCTTGAAATATTTTAATCCTTTCCCACTTAATAAAAAATGCATGTTAAAAGGAGGATTTTATGTCATCTGCATAATACCAGTGCCACTTGCTCTAAAGAGTTCTCGGGGACTCTTTCTCCTCCCCACGGCGGAGTCTGTGCTGTGATTCTTCCCCCTCCCCATGTGGAAGTCTGTATTTGTTCTTCAATAAATTCCCATCTTGGCTATGCAAAAAAAAAAAAAAGAAAGAAAGAAAAAAAAAGAGTAGTTCTCAGTCAAAGTAAATATAATGAAGCAGGACTATTAAATTTGAGCTCTGAGCCTCGTTGAGGGCAGGACCCTCCACCGGCAAAAAGATTTTTGGGGGTGGTCTGAAACAGATCCCACAATATCGCTGGGGCATGCCTGTCTTAAAAACGTTTTAAATCTTGTCTCTTCCGATAAAATTGGCGCTCGAGGAGGTGCCCACATTTACCCTGTAGCTCTGCGGAGTCCCGGGCCCGCTCTGGGTAGGCCAGGTAGGGAAATGCAACCTGAATTTCCTCCTCCCCAAAGTCCCCACGCTCTCCGGGAGGGACTGGGAGGTAGGCTCGCCTTGCCTCCCTGTCCCGGGGAGGAGGGGAGAACCGCTCCTCTGCGTCAGGTGCGCTTTCCGCCTCTTGGGCTTGTCTCCTCCCGGAGAGAGCGCGGGCCAGGGATGCAGAGACCCTCAGCATGGGAAAGGCTGTGAGTATGGGGTCTCCCCGCCTGTGGGGGCCGAGGCCCGCTGACGTATGGATTGGTTTCCTGTTGTTGCTGAAACAAATCACTACAAACTTAGAGGCATAAACAGCACAAATGTATTCCCGGGCAGTTCTGGAGGCTGGGAGCCGGGCAGCAGGTCCTTCTGGCAGCTCCGGGGGGTGGGAGTGGGGTGGGGGTGGAGGGGCATCTGTTTCCCGCCCCTCCCAGCATCCAGAACCCCCACTCTCCTTGGGCATCTGGCCCCCTCTCCACATCTTTAGTTTTATTTTTGTAAACATGGAGCAGATCACAAATTTGTGTGTGTGTGTCATCCTTCTCCAAGGATCATGCCACTCTTCTCTGCATCTTTAAAGTCAGCCACACAGCATCGTCAAAGGTTTTTCTTTTTTCTTTTAAAAAATATATTTTATTGAATTTTTACAGAGAGAAAGCAAGAGGGATAGAGAATTAGAAACGTCGAAGAGAGAATCATCGACCAGCTGCCTCCTGCACATCCCCCCACTGGGGATGTGCCCGCAACCAATGCACATGCCCTTGACCGGAATCGAACCTGGGACCTTTCAGTCCGCAGACTGACGCTCTATCCACTGAGCCAAACTGGTTTTGGCCATCAAAGGTTTTTCTTCCCCATCCTTCTGGGTCTGTTGTCACGTATCACCTTTCGGCTGTCTCTGCCTCGGCTGTGTCCCTCTTGGTAGAGTGACACTGTGGTCACATCGTGTCCACTGGGATAACCTGGGATCACCTGCTCTCCTCCAGCTAGATCTTTAATCTGATCACACGCGCAGAGTCCTCTTGGCCAGGAAAGGTGGCATTGTTCAAGGCCGGGGATGAGGAGGTGCACATCGCTGGAGGCCATCGTTCAGCCTCCTGCAGACCACAGGAAGTTCCATGGGAGGCCCGGGAGGAGGAGAAACCTGTCTGTCTGGTCACCACCTACTACCAAGGGCTTGCACGTCGCTGGGCACGTCGACCCCGGATCATAAAACACTAGTTCGACTCATGCAAGCTGCACTGCACTCTCCCAGGGCGCTGTCTTCCGCCTGCTGTTCCGGAGGTTCCCAGATCCCCTGAAGCTAACACACAACTTTAAGTTTTCTTAATCCAGATTTGTAGAATGCCTGGCCGCAGCCGAACCGCCAATAGGGGGCTCCGGGGAGAGGGCAGAGCGGCGCCAGCTGCAAGGCAAAGCAGCTTTGCTCCTAGGCGCCGGGCGCGGCGGCCAGCAGGTGGCGCCCGCGTCCGCCCGGAGGCCGAGCCGGTCCGGCTCGGCACCTGCTCAGCGAGGGGGGCGTGGGGCGGCCTCGGCCGCGGCCACTGCGGTGTCTGAGGACTGATTCCCAATCTCTGCACGTCCCGGGCAAGGACGCCACGCTCCGGGAGGCGGGGGCGGCTCCGGGAGGCTGCGTCTTCGTCGCTGGAGACGCCGCCGTGGCGCCGGCCCGCTGAGCCCCCCGGAGAGACCCGCGCCCCCGGGTGCGCACTGCACACCCCCACCCCCACCCCCCGGACCCGCGATCAGAGCTTCTGCCGGTGGAAGAAAACAAGCTGACACACCAAATATGTACGAGCCTGCAACAGGGGGAAACTGAAACCTCCCGGCGCGGTTTAAAAGGCACGAAAGCAATTGCTGCTTGGGTTCTGGGAACAGGCTCCCTGCGCTGCTTGCAACACTCGCCCCGGGGGAGGCAGGAAGCAGCAGCTTTTCCCTTTCAGCGATGAGCCACGTGGGTCCCTGCAGGGGATCTCGAGGGGAAGTAAAACGGGGCCCTTTTCCTGAGGGGTGCATGCTCAGGCACAGTGGTCTAAGGGCCACCTGGATTCAGCAGGGGAAGGAGGAGGCCGCCTCACCCTGCGTGCTGCAGCGGAGCCTTCCTCACCACCACTCCTCTGCAAGAGCCTGGGGGAGGGGAAGGGGGAGAGCTGGAGCTGAATTAGCTGCATGCACCGGCCCTCTCCACACCCTGCTGAGTTAGCATGCACACACAGGAAGCATCTCAGTACTGATTCGCCCTTCCCATGGGGTTCCATGGGACCTTGGGGTGGTGCCACCGGAGGGTTCTTGTGCTGTTCACTCAGGTTCTATCCCCAACCCCCACCGTGTTCCCTTCCTTCAAGCGGGCAGCAGGCTTTGTGCTTCCAACTCTCAGGTGAGGCGAGAACAGAGGGCATTCAGACGTTGCAAGGTTTCCTGGCTTTTGGTTTTTAAAGCCCCAGACGGGAGAGAGGGCAGAGGTGGGGTGGGTGGGGGAGGAGAAGGGCCCTTGAAGAAACAAGAAGGTGAGAAGAGCTTCCTTCCACATACAGAGGTTTATCCAGGCTAGGAGTGTGCGGAGCAAGGCCCGTAGGCTCTTTGATTCAAACCCTTGCCTCTTCCACCTGGAAGCCGCATCGTCTTGGACTATTAGACTTTTCTAACCCTAAAAATGAGACACTACGAATGCCTACCTCACTGATGTGCCCTAACATTATGACTTCAGTCCCAAGGTTTGGAGATATTGATCCTTGTTCTGGGCTGATTTGTGTCATTCTCCCTCCCCCCCGTCCCCTAAAAGTCACATGTTGAAGTCCTAGACCCCCGTACTATAGAATGTGATTGCATTTGGCGTGAGGGTCTTTAAGGAGGTAAGTGGTGTAAAAGGAGGGCTTTAGGGTGGGCCCTACCTCAGTAAGATTACTGTCCTCTTAAGAAGAGGACACCTGGGCCAGACACACACAGGGAAGGTTCTGAGGTCACCCGCTGAGGACGTCCATCTATCAGCCAAGGAAAGAGGCCTCAGCAGAAATCAGCTCTGCCGATACCTTGATCTGGGACTTGGAGCCTCAACGGTGACAAAACAAACTGCTGTGGGTCAAGCCACCAGTCCACCGATGCTCTAGCAAACTAACACAAGGCTAAATAAACTTTGGAGGGCCTCAGAAAGCTGCCTGTCCTAATTTAAAATATTTTTAGGCTTAAAAAAGGAGGAAATCTGCTCTGTGGCCGAACACTGGTTGGGTAGCAGTTAGATATGAGGGTGATGGTTATGGAAGTGAATTCCAGGGTCAGACCAAGTAGAAATCTTAAGGCTTCCCTTCGTTTCTAGTTACCTGTTATGGTATAACAAACTCATAACTTTTACCAAGTTTCATGTTTACTTTTAGTTTAGGTCGATCACCTCTTTGAGCAATGTGCTTCTTCTTCACACTGTAGGACAGAAAATTCCTATACTGTCATAAGCTTGTGTCTTTTTTCTCCAAGGTAGACCCTGAATCCTAAAACACTGGAATCTGATTAAAAACAACAACAACAACAACAAACCCCACCAAATTTATTTTGTCTTTTTATTCAGATTTTCTAAACTTTTGATATCAACGTAAATAACTGTATAATTAATGCATCTGCTAATAGCTACTGTTTGTCAGATGTTATCCAAGTAACTGGCATGGCGTTTCACCCTCATGCTTTTATTTGACCCTCCAAATGTCCCTATGAAATGAGTACTGTTATTATCCGTATTTATCAGTTAAGGAAAGTGAGGTTTAGATCCAGGTCATGAGTTGCCCAAAGCCACACAGCTACTAAAAGGCAGAGGTGGGATTCGAGCCCAGATCTGGAGGGGTTAACGGTTTTCACACCTTCCCCAACCACTCACCTCTCTGACTGGCAGAGGTGTCCTTGTGCCTCAGTGACACTAATGACCCAGCAGCGCTTGGGCGGTGGCGGAGAGAACAGAGCAGGGCTGCCTTGCGGCCAGCTGGAGGCCAGCGTGGAGAGGACCCGTCTGCCCCGAGGGCTCTTGATGAACTGTGGGCCCTGATGGGCCTGACCTTGGGGCCACGACCTGAGAGGTCAGGGTAATGCAGGGCCTGGCTGGGGGTCGATGGGGGACCCAGCACTTTTGGGGGATGCGAGCCACTGGCTGGTACACCTCCCTTCTGGAAAGAGGCGGAGGCTGCCACTGCCTCCCTCTGCTGCCTGCGCGGCCTCCAAAGACCAGTAACGCGTGAGGTCATCAGAACCGAGTGGCTCAGGAAATGCCTTTGGTGCCTGTGGCTTCGGATATCTGAGGTCCAAATTATAGCTTGCATCTGCCCAGTGATTTGCAGCTCAGCGTTTATACCACGATGACCTCACTGACTCCCTTTGGCGTCCCGGTGGACTGTGATGGCCAAATCCATTTGACAGATGGGGAAACAGACCGGAAGAGGCAAGGTGAGCGCTCAAGGTCACAAAGTGCGCCAACTTGAGCCCAGGCCCCACCGATGCCCAGTCCTGTTCACTTGCAGGAGCCCAGTAGCTTGCAAACCGCTCTGTGTGGAGTTCTAGGGCGTTGGGCAGGCCAGAGGCAGGGACTGAGGAGGAGGGGGAGGAAGAAGGGGAAGAAGTGGCCCACTTCGCGCAGGGCCACACCTGTGTCAGGATCCTGTGTCAGGCTGGCTTGGAAAGATTTGTGCTGCTCACAAAGTATTTCAGAGGACTACCCAAGCCTCTTCCTCCCCGGGAACTGGATTCAGGCTCCTCTTTCTCTACTGGGGCGAGAAGAGACCTGCTTCCGGTTGGGTGATGCACTCAACTCCAAGATGGCCGCCCACGGGACCATATAAGGTACTGGGTCCAGTTTAGTGTGATGGGGTCACGTTATTCACCTCAGTCTCTCCCCCCTGCAAAGACGAGGGCTTGGCCCACACAATTCAGAAAATCCAGTTTGGCTTAAGTAACCTGGGGACCTGGGCTATCAGGCTTAGCTAATCAGATCTTAAACAGGGTGAGTCACCTGAAATCACAGGAAAATGTTGTAAATATTTTTTGTATGTGCATTTTTCTGTAAGTGTATCTACAGTTTTCATCAGAGTCTAAAAGCAGACTGCGATACAGAGCTTCTAGCTTCCCAGGACTTCTTTCTTTTTCTTTTCTTTTCTTTCCTTTTTTTTTCTTCTTTTTTTTCTTTTGGCAGAACTGCTGGAAAAATTTTTTTGGGGAAGGGGGTGTTCAAGTAGTAAGAATAAGATAGAAAGCTATTTGCACAAAGCAAACAAGGGCAGCATATAAAGGTAAGCAGAGCTAAAAACCGGGGCAATGGATATTCCTCTCGTGCTTTTTTTTTTCTTTTTTGAATTGCAGGTAAGAAAACTGCTCCCTATCCTTTATTCCTTTAGCAAACTGGAGGCTTTTAGAGGCAGGACAGACCTTGGAATCAATCCCATCATCACACAGGTGGAACCCGAGACCCAGAGCGGGGACGTGACGCTGGAGGTCATGCGGCCATAGGACTAATGCCAGGACCGAGGCTGCTGCCTTCTCTGTGTGGCTTTCCTCCGGGTTCCTTTCCCGGCCGCCAGGCAGGAGAGCTCAGGGGGGATCGTGTGCCCGCGTGTGCTGCTTGGCCACAAGGATCCATAATTACCCAGAAAGTTCTGCAGTCTGGGTTTTTACAGTGTCTGTGGGCACAGGCCTAGGGTTGCCGGGAGGAGGTGAAGGAAGCCAGCCCGTTTCTCTGCCCAGGGCCCATCCGTCCCAGGTGCCAGACCCCCCTCGGTCCTGCCCCGGACTGGGGCCCAGCGGTCAGGGCCAGGCCAGACACTGCCAGCAGGAGGAGTTAGACAGGCAGGATTTATGGGACTCGTCCAAGGGGTCACTTGCAGCCACAGGGTCAGATCTGTTTAGCTGTGGGGGGGGGGGCAGTAATGGCAAAGGCAGAAATGGACTCGGGGGGGCCCCCACATCTATTCCCCACAGCATGGCACGGGTATGTGTGTGTGTGTGTGGCTGGGACACACCAGCCCCTGCCTGCCACCGCTCCCCCCCACCCCATCACAGACCACTCACAGCCGCACAGGAGAAATGATCTTTAATGTCCGCCTTTGCTTCCAACTCCGCCAAAGTGCCAAAGTGCCAGCGTTCAGTGTGGTTCGGGGAGGGGCTGGAGGGGGACGAAGAAGTCACGAGACAGACAAGGGCTCCCGCTGCCTCCTGGGCGCGCACTCGCTCTGCCCCCCGCCCCCCCCCCCCCACGTACACATGCACACCACGCGCACACACACGCACAGACACACGCACGTGGACCCACAGTTAAATACATGTACAGAGGGACTCATTTATATATATACACACACACAGAGAGAGGGAGAGAGAGAGAGAGAGAGAGAGAGAGAGAGAGAGAGAGAGAGAGGCGTAACCCCGGCCGGCGTCGGGGCCCCAGGCTCTCGGCATGCGCGGCCCCGCTCGGCGCCGTACCCGGCACCCATGCCCCTGCCCGAGCAGCAGCTGCCCCTCTCCCCCCCTCCCTTCCCCCGCTTCCCCTCCCCCCGGGGCCGGATCCCCCCGTCCCTCCCCGCCCCTCCCCTCCCCCGCCAGGACCGCCCGCCCCGGGGAAGGGGCCCTACAAGGGCGCGGGCGCCAGGGGCATGTTGGCTTTGAAGCCGGGCTGCCCGTTGGCCACGTCGGCCTCGGCCTCGCAGCCGCCGCCCCCGCTGCTGGCGTCCCCGTCGGTCCCGGGGCTCTCGGGCTCGGCCAGGAGCTTGAAGGTGAAGAGCGAGCCCGAGTCGCGGCGGCCGGGGGGCTCGGGCAGGCCGAGGAGCGCGCCGGGCGCCTTCCACGCGGGGTAGGCGCTCAGCTCCACGGGCGGCGGCGGCGGGGGCGGCGGGGGCCCGCGGCCCAGGTAGCCGGGGCTGGGCGAGGCGGAGGGCAGGGTCCGCTGGCTGCCGCTCAGGCAGCTGCCGCCGTCGTCCAGCGAGTCCCGGCGCGAGTGCGAGCGCTCCAGCGAGCAGCCCCGCGCCCACGGCCGGTAGGCGTGCGCGCAGCTGCCCAGGCGGCGGCGGCGGCGGCGGCGGCGGCGGCGGGCGCGGCACTGGCAGCCCAGGATGCGCAGGAAGGCGCGCTTGAACTCCTTGCTGGAGCACGGGTAGATGATGGGGTTGAGGCAGCTGTTGAAGTAGCCCAGCCAGAACACCACCTTGAACACGGTGTCCGGGGGCTTCAGGGTGGAGAACAGGGAGCCTGCAGGGGGAGGGGAGGGGAGGGGAGGGGCGGGGGGCACAGGCGGAAAGACAGACAGATAACGGTTTGTGAGTGAGTCACACCCTCCACGGGCTCCACCTGGGCATCACCCTCCCCTCCCCCCAAAGGACCCTCCCTCTGTCCCGAATGCTTGAATGCTCGCCTCTCTGTCTAGGAAGGAATGAATGCTCCATTCACCTTTAGGGCCAATATCGAACCCCCCCCCCCACACCCACCCCCTTTGCCCATGAAAGCTTTCCTGCTCTAGCTCAACAACATCTAAGCTCCTATAGCTCTCCATTTCCTGGGGCAGCGCTCACCAGTTTCTGCTAAAATGCTACTGGTCACCCGCAATTGCAGGCTTCTTTTGGGTCCGAGGCACCATGCTGGGCCTTTTACTTGCATTGTCTTATCCATCACAAAACACCGTGAAGTACACACTCATTTATTTCCATAGCAAATATGAGATGCATTACAGACCTTCCTGAGGAAGGTAAAACTTTAAAGGCAAAAGAAGACAACGAAAAGGAAGATCTTTTTGACCTAGGGATGAAGGAAAATGACCCAACGCCTCAAAAAGATACACTACAAGGAAAGGGCGGGAGAAGATATTTACATGATATTTACAAGAAGAGGATGGCATTCCCAGTAGAAACACAAAGAAAATGAACAGGAAATGCATAAAATAGGAAACGTGAGGGTTAATAGCACATGACAAGAAGCTCAAAATAATAGTCAAATAGAGTAAAATGAAAACCATAAAGAAATATAATTTATATCTGTTAGGCTGGCAAAAACTAGGAAGATGGGCAGCACCAAGTGGAGGCAGGGCTGTGAGGACATGGGGAGCCTTCTGCGTGGCCGGTGGGGGCAGCGACTGTGGAGACTGGAGAAGACTCTAACTGTTAGACAGCGTGGGCAAACTATGGCCCGCGGGCCGGATCTGGCCCGTTCTGCTGTTCTATCCGGCCCGCGGAGCCGAAAGAGCGGAGGGTTCTCTTGCTCTCACCAGCAGCCCAAGATGAGAGTGCCAGCATGGTCAGGTTGCTTTTTGTTCCGGCCCTCCGGTCCAGTTTAAGAACCCATCGTGGCCCTCGAGTCAAAAAGTTTGCCCACCCCTGCACTAACACCATGTGGTCCAATTAAGTGTACACACACCTCCTAACCTAGCAGCTCTGCTCTAGGGCCTAGATTTCCAAGAATTTTTACATACGTCCATGAGGGACGTGTATGAACGTGCTCAGGGCAGTGTTGGTGGTGGTGACAGGGAGTTGGAGAAAACCTGGGTCCCCCACAAGGAACTGTGGAGTGGCGGAGTGGGGTAGGTGCACAGCATGGAGACTGGGTAGCACGAAGAGGCCCCGGTTGACAAGTCCATGTCACAATACGGAAAGGTCTTACGTACATTGTTCTTTGTGGGGGGGAAAAAAGTAGGAAACAATGAGGTTTATAACAATACTATTTAAGTAACATGCCAAACAACCCCACACATTTCGCAAAATTACTTTCAAATTAAACACACACACATATTAAACACAAAATGAATGACTAAAGGTGGAGGCAGAGGGAAATGGGAATGAGGAATGGGAATAAAATAAGAATGATGCCCAACCCGGACCTATGATGACGAGATGGTGTGAATGCCTTTGAATGTGAGGTCCCAAAACATTTTATGTTTATATTAAGTTAAAAACAATATCCATTTTAAACGCAAGGCAACTGATGCTTGGAGAGGTTAAATGATTTGCTCCAGGTCACACAGCATGTTTGTAATATAGCTGGAGTTTTAAACTAAATTTTGTTAGGATACACAATATGTTGTGTGTACTTTTAAAAAAGTGCTACTAATAATACCTTTTGTGGAAAATGAGAAAATATAAGAAAGCAAAAAGTATACAAACCTCTCAATGCTGAGAAATCACATTTTGGTGCATGTACTTTCAGATTTTTTATATGTAAACTAGAGGCCCGGTACACGAAAATTCATGCAATGGAGGGCATCCCTCAGCCTGGCCTGCACCCTCTCACAGTCCAGGAACCCTCAGGGGATGTCCGACTGAGGGCTTAGGCCTGCTCCCTGTGGGAAGTGGGCCTAAGGCACATTCTGGCTTTTCTCTGTGAGGTGACCAGGTGATCAGGGGACAGCACCGGCTAGTGAGCCAGCCCCATTTCCTCTCCATCGCCCCACTAGTTGCCGCCATCCCCCCTCTACCCCCTGCCCATCACTGTCCCCTTCCTCTGCCTGCTGGCACTTGCCTTGGATGGCCTGGTGTCATCTGCTTACTAGCCCTGTGCCCTCCCCTCACCCCCCTAATTGGTTGTTCAGCCATTTAGTCAATTTGCATATTATGCTTTTATTATATAGGATATTTTTTAATAAAATGGGATTATATTTTACAGGATATATTGTAACTTCAGTCTGTATCTCTAACCACGCCACTCGGCCTTTTATACAGTGACGTTTGTATTCCTGTCTTATCTCCTCTACCAGACTGTGAGCTTCCCAAGGGCCTGGTCGTCAGGATCCCTTATGAATCCATTTGTTGAACAGAGAGCACGAACCTCTAGATTAATATCTGAATGGGAGGGGCTTCAGCAATCTTGTCCAAGCTCCCCGTTTTGGAGATGGGGACACCAAACCCGAAGAGTGGCTGAAGATTCCGCAGTAGGTGGTGGCAAAATGTCACAAAGATCCCATCTTTGATTTTGGATTGCACTTGAGTCCTCCCCCTTTCCTCGCCTGCATACACTTCACCTTCTTGTTATTTGAGGTTTAACCTGCTGTCACAAAGAGCCTTCTACTTTCCTGCTTAGCTACCCAGGGATGGTGGCTGGGGGAGACGGCAGGGCTCCTGGTGCAGGGCTCAGTCAGAGAGGGGTTCCCCTTGGGAAGAGGGCTACCCGTCCCCGGGGCTAATTAAGTATCTGACCTCTTTTCTCAACTCAGGGGGAGCTGTGGGGGTGGACGGCCTTCTGGGTTAGCTTTAGGGGAGGTAGACGAGGTCCAGTTTGTGACAAGGCTTGTACCATCAGCTTTTCATCTCACTTTTCATTAGCTTTTCATCCGCTCTATCCACTAAGCCACCCCAGACACTTCTTTGGATTGAGACACTGCACAGAGGCCCCCGCTGAGAAGCCAATATGGCTATTCTTTCCCCTCAGCAGATTTTGGCAGGGTCCCCACTGGGTGGAGCACAGGTTTGGGAACTCAAAGACCTGGTTTTGAGTCACCGCGTTTTGTGTGTTGGCTGGCTGACTTAAGAAAAGTTATTTGGCCCTTTCAGGCTCAATCTTCTCATCCATAAAATGGGGACAATACCTGTTTCATAGGGTAGTTTGAATAGATGAAAACGTCCATGTACAATTCTTGACACGGGGCTTGGCTTCTTGAAAATAATACTAATCAATGGTGGCCATTTTGCAGATATACTTTATATCCTGGCCTAGTCATCCCCCTCCTCCAGGAATCCTGCTCCTCACCCCTCTCAGATTGACTTCTTTATTCTCTTCCCCACAGAACATCGACAACCAGAACTTATTCTCTCTCTCTTTTTTAATTGTTAGTCATAAGTGTTGTGAAGCAATCCCAGGGCTGGCCGTGTTCTTGTCCATCACCAGATGTTAAATTCCTGCTGGGCAGGAACCACTGCCTGATTTCCTTTTTTCCCCCTCTCTTCATATTTTTATATTTTTATTCCAAAATGGTACGTAAAGGGATGAATAGGTAGAGGGCAGAGAATTTTTAGGGCCACAAAACCACTCCATATGACACTATAATGGTGGATCCATGTCATTGTACATTTGTTCAAACCCATTAAATGTACCACAGCAAGAGTGAGCCCTAATGTAAAGTATGGGCTTTGGGTGACAGTGATGTGTCAGTGTAGGCTCATCAACTGTAACACATGAACCACTCCAGTGAGGGGTGTTGATAATGGGGGAGGCTTACACATGTGGCTGCAGGGAGTATATGGGAAGTCTGTACCTTCTTTTTTTAAAAAAAATATATTTTATTGATTTTTTACAGAGAGGAAGAGAGAGGGATAGAGAGTTAGAAACATCAATGAGAAAGAACCATCGATCAGCTGCCTCTTGCACACCCCCTCCTGGGGATGTGCCCACAACAAAGGTACATGCCCTTGACCGGAATCGAACCTGGGACCTTTCAGTCCGCAGGCCAACGCTCCACCCACTGAGCCAAACCGGTTTCGGCAGTCTGTACCTTCTTGACAATTTGGGTGTGAACCTGAAATTGCTCCTAAAAATAAAGCCTATAAAGAGAACCTCACTTACTTAAACTAAAAAAGCAACACATGCTGACTTTTAAAAGATTACACATTGCAAACACACTTTAGAATATAGAGTTCAAGTAGAGGGGACCAGAGTTACCAGTAATAGTTTTGTTTTTATCCTCTTAGGATATTTTTTAAAGTGGGGTCATACACATACTTTTCCCCAAATTGCTTTCTTTGCTTAGAACACATATAAGACACTTTCCCAAGTCAGGACATAATGGTGCTACACCACTCCCCCCCCCCCACCTCCTGCTGAATTACAGCTACCGTCTGGATACATGGTAGTTTACCTAACCCTTTCCTAACCATAGCCCAATAGGTGACTTCCAATTTTTAGCTGTTACAAACTGCAGCCACGAAGAGCCTCTTGCATTTTGATTTCTGCACGTTTGAGTGTTTCTGTAGAATGAATTCCTATCGGAGTAATCACTGGGCCTGTTCCACCTTCAAGCAAAAGCCCTGACAGCCAGCAGACTGCCTTCTGAACTGGTGGGCGGCCGCGGTTGACTCCCGCACTGGCTCTGCGTGAGTACCGGGGGCCGCCACCCGACCACCTCTGCATTACAACCAAATGGTGACTATTTTTGTAAATCAGTGTGGTGGGAACCTGCTTCCAGGAAGCCTGTGTGTGAGACCCCTGTTTGGGGACTCGATGCATCATTGGGGTAAGCTGCTTTCCCTCTCCAGGCCTCAGTGTCCCTCCTTTGGGTGGGTGGTGTGATCTGGGTCCTCTCTGGCCTTAGAACCAGTCTGTGAAGTCAGGGATGGAAGCCCCGTCCATCCCTGCAGGGGGTGTCAGCTTCTCTGGACTCACCACACAGGGGCGGTGTAGGTCAGGGGCTGGGCCAGCTGGTGCCTGGATTCCTTGCATATTTCCGCCCCTTTCCTCCTCCCTCTCCCCCTGGCAGCGTAGTAGTTAGTGGGAATAGGGGCCCTGTTTGCCACCCTGGCCACCCTGGTGGGAGCCAAAAAGCCTCGTTAATTGAGGAAGGTGCTGAGCCGCTTTGGCATGAGAGAGGATGGGTGGCAGGGATCCTTTCCGCTGGACATCCAAACAGACCTTAGGGGAGTAAATAGCAGCAACAGGAGCGGAGGGTTCCTGGAAGCCTGCTCTCTGCTGGAAGTCAGAGCTCCGCTGGCTCTGCGACAGGGCCGCAAGCTCACTGTGCATGCCCCCGAGCCTGGCTCCACTTCTCTCGCTTATGACATGGCCCAGGGCTCCCTGCCTGTGACTTAGGATCATGGCTGGCCAGGGCTGGGTAACCTTCCTTCACAGAAGCTCCATGAGGATGAGTGACTTGCTCAAGGGCAGCGAGCTGGTGAATGGCAGAAAGACCATCAGAACCTATTTAGGTTGTTCATTCGGTTCCACAAACACTTGTTGGAGCGTTGGGGTTAATGACTAAGGTTCTGTTCAGAGGCCACAGGTAGGCAGATCTGGCCTCCCAGCTTTGGAGAAGCTACACGATCTGGTGTGGCTCTGTTTCCTGGAAAACAGGGAGGGCAACAGTTCTTCTGTGTGTGGATGAGCTGAGCTGATTGGGCTTGGTTAGTGCCAGGCATGGTGAGAGCACTCCTGTGCAGCTATTCCGACTGCTTCCAACACAACCACTGTTACCACTGCCAACGCCGCCGTCCCTGCCGGTGCTACTGCTACAGAGAGGAGGAAGGAGGCCAGGAGGTTGAGATCTGTGCTGACCACGTATTGGGACTCTTGCTTCACTGCTCTTTATTTAAAAACATATTTTTATTGATTTCAGAGAGGAAGGGAGAGGGAGAGACATGAACATCAATGATGAGAGAGAAGCTTGGGTCAGCTGTTTCCTGCATGTCCCCTGCTGTGGATAGAGCCTGCAACCCGGGCATGTGTCCTGACCAAAAATGGAACTGTGACCTCCTGGTTCATGGGTCAACATTCAACCACTGAGCCACACCAGCCATGCATGCTCTTTTCAATATAGGCCCAAGGATGGGTCCCACTCAGATGGTTCTTGAACCAGCTGGAATTGCATGTGACTTTCACCCATGTTTCTGGGGGAGAATCCATAGCTGTCACCATGGACTTGAAGGCGTCAGCAACCCTAGAATGGTTAGGCCTCACTCATCTCAAGTCTATGGTTTCCAAGCATCAGTTACTATCCCTGTTTTTACTGCCTTTCTTTAAGTCAGCTCACTTAAAAAAAAATTAATCCTCACCCAAGGGTATTTTTTCCCATTGGTTTTTAGAGAGAATGGAAGGGAGAGAGGGAGGGAATGGGACAGAGAAATATCTATCTATCTATCTATCTATCTGGAGGGTAAGAGAGAAGGACACACACACACACACACACACACACACACACACACAGATTGGTTGGCTCTCGCACGTGCCCCAAACTGGGGCCAGGGATTGAACCTGCAACCCTTCAATCTTTGAGCCGACACTCTTACCACTGAGCACACTGGCCAGGGCTGAGTCAGCTCACTTTTGGTATCTAAATTTAAAAAATATTTAAGGAAGTTTTTGTCACTATTTAAAAACCTGTACCATTTGCTATAAATAGAATGTGATGGTAGAGAAAAATGAGATCACCCCAGACAGTGGTGGGTCCAGGGTCTGCTCTTTTTCACAAAGGGAGATTAGCTAGGGTTGAAGGGTGTTGAAGACTTGCTGCCCTAAACTGAGAGGACTTCCTCTCTGAGGAGCCTGAAGGGTTGAAAGAGAAGTGAACCTGGAATACCGTTCTCACTGGCACATAGTAGGGGGCTAAATAAGTAATTGCTCAATGACTGACTGACTGAGTATATAATTCACAGACTCTTGTGCTGCGTCTAGCTGACATTTCAAGTTATTCTGCACACCACTCAGCTCTGTACTGAACCTGAGTAGCAGTGTAGGCCCAGTCCTGGGAAACCACTAGCCAGAGGCAGCCCTGGCTCCATTTTGATGCCTCCTGCAGCTTCTTACTGAGGCTTTAAAAGCAGATCAAATGAGACAACACTTCTGAAAGGGCTTGGAGGGATTGGAAGCTGGACACCTGAATGGGATGAGGAGGAGGAGTTTGAGGGGGACGGATAAAGCTGAAACAGATGGTGCACTTGGGCCTTGCCTGCTTTAAGGCGATTTAGAGGGATTGTGAAGTTCAAGGATCAAAAGCTAAGGCTGAGCAGGATTGGCACAGGGAGAAGCATTTCTTGGCTGGCCGTGGTCCCAGCAAGTCCTCCTTAAGGTGCCATTCATCACATTTGAACAGGGAATGCGAGGTCTCTGTGAACCTCCTCTCTTCAAAACCACGGGGGCATGTTTGTAGAATGGTAGGTACCATTTAACAAGCTCACTCTGTGCCAGCCACTGGGCTAAATGTTTAATAACCATCATTTCCCAGGGATTCCTTCAACAGTCACCGTTCCCAAGGCAGCCTGGCACGACAGTGCCTTGCTCTAGGGGGCGCCATTGTACACTGTAGTCTCCATACTGTAGCCAACGACAGCACTCCTTGGTGACTGTGTCCAAACTGCATGTGTCTGTTGGAGGCCATCACTATTACACTGGCGTGTGTGTGTGTGTGTGTGTGTGTGTGTGTGTGTGTGGATGTGGAGAGGAGAATGGAAGATAACCTGCTCAAGATCATGGAGCTGGTTAGTGGGCGATAAAGTTAAAATTTGTTAGCATGGGCAGCCTCTTAATCACTACTGATACAGCTCATGGGAAAGTACAAGTTGTATGCTGACATGGATAAAGGCTGGAAGGACATACATGGAAGGAAACCAACAATTTTATCCTTTGGTGCTGAAATTATGGGGGTAATTTTTCTTCTATGTGGTTTTCAGTGTTTTTCTAAATTTTCTCCATACACATGAATTACGTTTTTAATTGGTAAACATCCAATGAATATTATTTAAAAAACAGTCCTGGCCAGTGTGGCTCAGTTGATTGGGCAATCATCCATGCACCGAAAGGTTGCTGATTTGATTCCTGGTCAGGGTACATGACCTGGTTGTGGGCTGGGTCCCCAATAGGGAAGGCATACAGAAGGCAGCTGATGGATGTTTCTCTCTCTTTCTCTTTCCATTTATCTCTCTCTAAAATTAATAGCAATATTAAAAAACAAAACAAAAACACAACAATCCAAAACAAAAGATACTTTAAAAAAAAGATACCATGTTTATTGGGGTCCTTGTCATGTATCAGCCAACTTTATGTTCTATTTCATGTAATTCCCATAACAGCTCTATGAGCAAAGTGGATTATCCCTACTGCAAAGGAGGAAGATGAAACAGAGGCACAGGTGGAGGGCCACACTGCCCAGGGTTCTGCGCAGGTAAGAGAGGGTTTGAAATGAGATCTTTTGCTGTTAAACTCAGCAGCCTCCTCTGTTAGTTTCTACTGTGCCCATGGAGCCTTCCTGTGGGGCAGAAAGGGGGCCCTTTCAATTCTTTATGTATCCCTACATCCATGGGCCTTTATTAAACACTGGCTGCAGGAATGACCGATGGGAGGGCTTAGAGACTGCAGTGAGGCATGAGGACCTAATGCATCATTTATCTGGCCCACACAGGGGTGGGTGGTTTGTAACATCCCTCTGGACTCTGACATTCTAGGACTCTAGGCTTATAAACTTGACTTGACTTATTTCATAGTTAGCATCAGATAAGCCGATGACTGCAGCGCAGCCAGTGGGTGGTGAAACTGTTTGATCAGCTTGTACATAGAGTGGAACTCCTCTGCAATGTGTCTCTCTCTCTTTAAAAAATACATTATTATTGATTTTTAGAGAGAGAGAGAGAGAGAGAGAGAGAGAGGAAGGAAGGGAGAGGGATATAGAAACATTGATGTTAAAGAGAAACACCCCCCCCCACCTTCCCTGCCCCACCCAACAAGGGACCGAACCTGCAACCCGGGCACGTGCCCTGACCAGGAACTGATCGGTGACCTTTTGGTACAGTGAGCACACTCAACCAACTGAGCCACACTGGCCAGGGCCAATGTCTCTCTCCTTAGCACCGGCTATACCTACAGCCAAGCAAAGCCTTCCAGTTTGACCCAATAAAAACTCAAAAAACACTGAAACTGGTTTGGCTCAGTGGATAGAGCGTCAGCCTGCGGACTGGAAGGTCCCGGGTTCGATTCCGGTCAAGGGCATGTACCTTGGTTGCGGGCACATCCCCAGGAGGGAGTGTGCAGGAGGCAGCTGATCGATGATTCTCTCTCATCGATGTTTCTAACTCTCTATCCCTCTCTCTTCCTCACTGTGAAAAATCAATAAAAAATATATAAAAAAAACCTCAAAAAAAATTAAAAACAGTTGTTGATTCTTTCAGCCCCAGCTTTATAAGGGGGGGGGGGGAAGGCGGAGAGGGTGTTAGTTGGATTTGGAAATTCCCTTCAAGGTTTGAATGAGATCATAAAATTGTCCACCAGATACAATATTTTTGGGGCCAACAGGCCCAAGTGAGGTTTTAAGGGAAATGCTGAAAACAATAAGAATCAGCAGCGCACCGTTTACAGTGAGCTAGGACCAGTTATGAGGCGCCGTGTCTACAGCCTTCGCTCACACCGCCCCCAGCAGCCCTGCTTTACTGGGTCTCACTGCACAGACGAGGACATTGAGGTTTAGGAGACAGAGCCACATGTCCAGCAAGTGGGAGAGCTAGGACTAAAATCAATCTCTGAAGTCTGCTTCGTGGTTTATTATTAAGGAAAAAGCAGCTTCCATGTACTTCCTTAAGCACCAGGTAATTTCTCCCTCAGCTGGGAACAATCTCTCTTTTTGCCGAATTGCCACAGCACTTAATCTCCCTCTGCCTTGAATTACAGTTGCTTAGGGCTATGCCTCATGTCCCCTGATTAGACGGTGAACTTCTAGGAAAGAGAATTCATGTCTGATTTGTCTCTCTCTCCCAGAGACTGACACAGGGCAGGCACGCAGCCAACCTGTGTTACGTGAGTAACAGTGGGGGGAAAAGAACCGAAATATGTTCTCCCCTGGCTACTCGGAGTGAGGTCCCTGCAGAAGCAGCATGGATGCCACCTGGGTGTTTATGAGAAATGCTCAATCTCTGGGATCCAGTAACTCAGGATCTGCCTTTTAACAAGATCCCAAAGTGAGAAGCTCGGCCTCAGCCCACATTTCAATTTTCCTTCCAAAAATTTTTTTTTGGATGTCTTGGGATTCATGGATGAGCAAAGGCTGGGCTGAGAGCCACCTCACCATGGGACTGACCGAACCCCTTGCCGCCAACACTCCAGCGGCTCCTAGAGTTTATAGGATAAAGTTCAAACTGCTGAGGCTGGAATTTAAGACCTGCTCAACTTGGCTGCAATGGCCCGATTCTTCGCAACATGAGTTCACTTTCTGGCTCCTTTCCCTTTAGTCTCGCTGTCCACTGGTGTGAGAAGTCCTTTCCGTTCCCCTCCTCCTCTCTACCCTTCCCAGTCCTGGCTCAAATGCCTTCTTCCCATAACCACAGCCCACGGTGCACAGCTTCCTCGGTAGCGTGAAAGCAGGAGGAAGGGATGTGCAGGCCTCAAAGACCTGCCAAAATCCAGGTGACCCGCACACCTTACCTTATGCAATTCTCAATTCCCTGTTTACAGATGTGGAAACTGAGTCTCTGAATGCACAGAACTCATCCAGGGTCACACAGCTATTAAATGGTAGAGCTCGGATTCAGACCCAAATATGCCTAGTCCCAAACCTGGGCAGTTTCCACAACAAACAACATGTCTAGAGGTCAAGAATTTTGAATCACTGTACCCCAGTGATTTTTTTTTTTTAAAGACTTAAAAATTTTTTTTATTGATTTTTTTTACAGAGAGGAAGGGAGAGATTTTTTACAGAGAGTTAGAAACAGATGAGAGAGAAACACTGATCAGTTGCCTCCTTTATTTCCTATAAAAACAGAGTCTGCAGCAAATGGGTTAACACGGAAGGTTACTGTTAAGCGATGTGATGCTTGACTTTTTAGGCAGACAGCGTCAACTCTCCTTAAAGATGGGGTCTGGCTTTGCTAGCATGGCTCAATGGCTGTGCACTGACCTATGAACTAGGAGGTCACAGTTCGATTCTTGGTCAGGGCGCATGCCCGGGTTGTGGGGTGGATCCTCAGTGTGGGGCATACAGGAGGCAGTGATCCATGATTCTCTCTCATCATTGATGTTTCTCTCTCTCTTTCTCTCTCTCTCTCTCTCTCTCTCTCTCTCTCTCTCTCTCTCTCTCCTCTCCCTTCCTCTCTGAAATCAATAAAAATAGAAATTAAAATTAAAGATGTGGTCTGTGTCCTATATTTCTAGCACAGGGCTGAGCATATGGTCAGGGCCACCAATTACTTGCCGATGGATTGACCCATTCTGTCTTCCAGAAGGGAAGCTACCTCCCGGCCGAGGCACAGAGCAGGTGGGGTGGAGTGGTGTCTGTAGCACTTAAGGGTCCATCTTTGATGCCAAACGGAGAGTGTTCCATGCCTTGACCTCCCTGAAAATAGCAATTTCCCTGTAGAACACTTTCAGGATTTGAGCATTGGTGGGGCCCCCGTGAGGGAAGCTGTAACACTTCACAAAGGGGCACAAAGAAGATATGCATAAAGGAGGGACTTAGCCTGCTTTAGTACAGGGAATCTCTGCCCAAGATGACTTCCGTTTTTCTCAAACTGATTTGGAAATTGAAGACAACCTCATTAAAATTACAACAGGAGGTGGTTTCTTGAAGGTGTGTGTGGGGAACCTAAATGATCCAAAGTTAAGTATATGGAATATGAAAGAATAATCATGAAAAAAACCTCCAGCAATGTCAATTAAAATAAATAAGAGTAGTGGAGGTGGTATTAAGAAGATGGGTTGATCCACCCTTACAGATATTAAAACCCATTAGAAAATCCAGTAACTAAAAAAATACTAGAGCAGGAAGTGCAAGAAGAGGTAGACAGATCAATGAAATTATACAGTTTGTAAAGACAACCATATATCCATGAGACTTTTATATGCCATTTCAATGTTTGTGGGAAAGAAAAGATTATTCTATCAACCCTGTTGGACCAACAGGCTAGCCCAAGCATGTCAAACTCTAGGCCTGAGGGCCGCATGCCTCGTTTATTTTGCTCACATTAGCCTTTGATATGGTTGGGCTAGTCTTTTGGAAAAAATAAAGGTGGAGTTCTACTTTATTTCTTATATCAAAATAAGCCCACATGGATCCAAGGTTTTGAGCATAAAAATTATTAAAATATTAGAAGTTCTGAGTGCATAATTTTATTATTTTGAAATAGGAAAGACCCTTTTAAGCATGACAGAAGCTTAGAGTCTGTAAAGAGAAGTATTGGTGAGTTTGCCTGGACATTTCTGTAAATTGCAAACTTCAAAAGCAAAGATGAAAGAAGAACTGAGAGAAATATTTGTAATTTAAACAACAGTAAAAGGAATAATATTTTTAATACACAAAGCTCTGTTTCAAATCAAGAAGAAAAACAACTTAATTACAACACAAAGCAAATAATATGGATAAGCAAAGAAGTACAATGAACAGCCAATGAATGAATAAAAACACAATAAAATTCTTTCAGAAAGTAAGTAATGCCAATTAAAAAGTGGCAAAATATTACAGATCTATTAGTTTGGGAGATATTAAAAAAAAACTTGAGATGCTAAAAAACTAAAATCGAGGATATCCAGATATTGGAATTAGAAGGTAGCATAAAGGTTTATTAATTAAATGGGGGGGGGGGAATCATAACCAAAGTGAAGTGGGGTCCTACGGTGGCTAGGGAAAGGCCTGTGTGATACCGAGGAATTGGGAAGGAACTGGCCAGGTAGAGAGGGTGCAGGGAAGGGTATTCTAGGCAGAGGATCAGAATGTGCAAAGAGCTCTGTGTGTGAAAGAAGTTTGTGTGTTCCTGGGAGTGAGGGAAGTCAAAGTATACGGGAGAGATGGGGAAAACGGCAAAATAAAATGAAATCTAAAAACATTCCATGTGTGGAATTTGACAAAAGTGTGTGGGAAAACACAGTTTCATTCACTCTGGGTAGGGGCATACAGTTTGGGTAGAAAGTTGGTTTTATCTAATAAAATGAAAATGTGCACAGCTTTGATCTAAGTACCTTCACACCCAGGAATTTACCCCGCAGCAGCACTCTTAAAAAGGAGCAAAGGTAAAAGCACAGGGAACTGCAGTGAGGTTACCCCAAATGGGAAATAGCCTAAATTCTACCATAGGGGTTGTGAAATAACCTGCAGTGTCCACACAATGCAACACCACCATACATCTCTTACACAGTAAGCCATTCCACATGGATGATGTCCATGACAGAATTAAGTTAAAAAAAAGCAAATTTCAGGAGAGAATGACATACTCCTACCTGAAGCAAATTTCAGTATAATCTGATTTTTGTAAAAAACATTGTGAGTTAGAATGTTCATAGAAAAAAAAATCACCAAACTGTTCATAGTAGTTATCTCTGAGAGATGGCTTCATGACAAGATTTCCACTTTGTATTTGAAATTCTTTTTGCAATGAACAATCATTGCTTTTGGAGAGAGAGAGAGAGAGAGAGAGAGAGAGAGAGAGAGAGAACATAGGAAGAAAAGAACCAGTATAGGCTAGGCAGTCGTGGGCAAACTACGGCCCGCGGGCCGGATCCGGCCTGTTCTGCTGTTCTCTCCGGCCCGCGGAGCCGAAAGAGCGGAGGGTTCTCTTGCCCTCCCCTCCACTCCCTCACCAGCAGCCCAAGATGAGAGTGCCAGCATGGTCAGGTTGCTTTTGTTCCGGCCCTCTGGTCCAGTTTAAGAACCCATTGTGGCCCTCGAGTCAAAAAGTTTGCCCACCCCTGGGCTAGAGGCTAGTAGCGGGTCGATCTTTAGGCCCAATCACCACCCCGGCCACCATTGCCTCATGTATGAGACAAAGGGGCATCAGCCATAGTCCCCCTCCCTCTCAGACTGTCAGCTTTGTATCCATCCCATTACAGCGGCAGGACGGGAATTAGGGAGAAGACACAAATGCACCTGCAGCCAGAGTGCCTTTGAGCCTAGATCTGGAACAGACATCACACGTCACTTGATCTTTCCTTCTGAGGCAGCGATGAGGCCGCTGGCTGGCCGAGAGGCCCCGTGCCTTTGGATGAAAGACTCCACGAGGGAGCAGGACAATTCCTGGCCTCGGCGAATGAGAAGGTGCGACGCCTGGACGGGGCCACTTAGCGGGCTAGGCTCCGCGCAATGCCTCTGATCCCCTCTCCCCGCGGCGGTCCGCAGCTCCCCTGCCTCGTCCCTCTGCTCTGTCCTCTGGCGGCTGGTAATCAAAATGCTGCCCTACATCCAAGCTGGCTGGCCAGGCTCAGTTCGGCCCGGGACCCCGGACAGCTCTGCGCCTTCTTTTTAGTTACCGGGCCTCATCTGGACATACTCCTACCCGAGGGCGCCACACCTGGGGGTCATGACCTCCTTGTCACTCGCAGCCCTCAGCGTTTCTGGACCACAGTGTGAGAGATGCCAGCCGGCTCTCCGGGGCGTCTTGTCTCCTCACCAGAGCCCTCTCCTGCCTGTCTGAACCCCGAGGGCCAGGCGCGCGGCTGGTATCTTGAATACCGTTTAATGAAATGATTAGTCTGTGCTGTTGCATACGTGCCGCTCTGCAGGTTTTGCAAAGCGGGACTTCCTCCTGCTCCTCAGCCCAGGTCCCCGGTGTGCCGCAAAACCACCCTGAAATGCCTGCCTTTCCCCCAGCTCCCAGGCTCCCCGCACTCGGAGACGGGCTGTGGGACAGAGCGGGCCGGGCTGGCTGTGGCCACAGGACAATGTGCAACATTGCTGCCGGTGCTGTTAATGCAGGTGCAGCTCACACGTCAGCTGGGGCCTTCCTGCCCTTGAAAGCGAGGCGAGATCATCCTTAGGGCCACTTTCCATGGCCCTGGGGGGTGCGGACCCTCGGCGGAGTCTGTAGAGCGGGGCAGGGGGCTCCCTTAACTCCTGCCCCTCCTCCGCTCCAGTCCCTGGACAGACCATGTGCTTCTAGCGCCCGAGGCAACGAGCCCTCCTCCCCCTTCCCCATAGCAGACCCGCTCGTCCCAGGTTGCTCCAGAGTTCCACATTCTTAGTGTGTGTGTGTGTGTGTGTGTGTGTGTGTGTGTGTGTGTGTGTGTGTAAATGTTTATTTAAAGTAAGTATTTCTGTCCTCCCTTGGGTAGCCTTGGCATCAGCCTCGTTGAGGGCAGCGGGGAGGAGATGGATGGGGTGGTGATGGGGGAGATGGGTTTCACTTTCCACCCTCAGCGCTAATTACGATATTTTTCCCCAAAAAAGCTAGGTTTTCAGAAATTGCCCATTTTATGGATGAAAAAGATTACATAGTGCGGGAGTCAGGATTCAATTCTCCGGGGAGAGCAGGAGCTGTTTCCGCCAGCCCAATGCTGAATCCCACAGACTGACACCCTGCTAGTTCCCTGGAACGTTCTGTGTGCAGTGCCTAGGAGAAAGCCAGGGCCAGCTGGTTACGCCTCGGGATGGAGCGAGGCGAGGTGCGTGGGAGATAGCTGAGGAAGGGAATGCTGTTTGACTTTGCTCCTTTCAGAGAACATCCCTGCAGAAATGGTTCTATCTTCATGCGCTTTGAGGAGGCAGAAGGTGGACCGGCAGGAATAGCACCCCTTTCCCTTGGTGGGTGAGGGTGCAATGGGGCAAGTGGTTTCAGAGAGCTAACTGCTTATTTAGTTCTTGGGAGAGGAGGCCTGACCCCCTGCAGCGTCCTAATCCCAGGGGAGCATGCATGCTGGCTCTCACAATAGTTAGAGATGGGCCCAGTCTTCCTACAGACAAAGACAACAGTGTGGTGATGCCACAGGGAAGGGGGAGGGCCCTGCGTGGAGGGGGGCTAACGGGGAGAAAATGGGGACATCTGTAATAGTGTAAACAATAAAAATAAATAGGAAAAAATGAGCTAAAATAATGGGAAAAACAATTATAACGGTGCTTTCAAAGAAAATGTAATCTGAATTTGACAATGATGACGATGGCATTAATGATAGCAGTCATCATCTATTGAGAGCTTATAGGTGGCAAGTGCTGTACCTAACTCCTAACATATATGGTCTCATTCAGTACCCCAAATCGATGAATTCTATGCGGGTGATACAGTTACTGTCTCCATTTTACAGATATTGAAACTGAGGCTTAGAAGAGAAGCCATTTGCTCAGGCATAGAGCTATCAAGTGGATGAATTTGTGCACGAATTATTCTAGCTATTATTAGAACCCCGAGTTCCTCCCTGCCCCTCTTCTGCTGTTTTGACCTTGTGAAGAGGGGCCACCCAGAAACCAAGGCCTAAAAGAACCTTGTAAAAAGTGGAGCAAATTCCACAGGGGAGTGCAGGGTAGAGAGGGGGAGGGGGAGAGGGGAAGAAGAGCTGGTCTTGGGTGTGAATATACTTTTCAGATGATTCATCTTCTCAGCCAACTCGGATGGAACTGTAATTATTTAGAATTGAAAAGTCATCCTTCTGCCATCTCCTGGCCTTGTGAAAGCAAGTCCTGGGCACGTGAGAAGGCAGAGTGTGGGGGGAGGGGGAAGCGGGAGAAGGAATGTTTAACAGAAATTCTTCCATCATCTACAGACAGGCAATGCCAAGAACAAAAGTGAGAGGACAGGGCAAAGGGTAACTTTTTACAGAATGGAGAAAAACAGCGTGCAGAAGAGAGATTTGAGCCAGGAAATAAAAGGACAGGACAGCCCCCTTCTCATCTCCACGCCTCCCTGTGCTTCCTAAAAGGATGTGGTAGCTGCATGCAAAAGGAGACCCTTATAAAGGTGGCCTGGATGGGTGGGGGGCCAGGGAGCTTCGGGCACGCTTCCTGTATGCTTCCCGGTGGTCTGGCAATTCACTCGAGTGTGCTAATTGCTCTGTGCAGCTCCTTCCTTTGCAGGCTGGGAAAGATGTTCCACCCCCCATTCTGAGTGTCCCTGAGCCCGGTGGATCATTATGAAAAACGGCCCCGTTACTCTCAGAAGCATGTTCTCCCGCCAAGGAGGGCTCCCAGGAAAACCTGCCAGGCATAGCAGCAGATGGACGGGCAAGGCTCCGGCTCTGGCTCCGGCGCTTCCTTCCCCCGCTGTCCTAATCCAGGGCTTGTAACAGGAGGGTGTGGGCAGGACTGGTGGAGGCCTGACTGATCTGGGACAAGGCTTTCTACCTCGCAGAGGAGCAGGATGCAGGGGGAGATAATAGAAAACACCAGAGTGGGAAGGAGTGCGTTTGGCAGGAGGATCCCGGACTTGTTCTTTAGCGGCTGGTCAAGTGTGCCGATGGCGGCAGGTCAGTGCTGGCCCGTCCATCTGCTCTCGCCGGGTTGGTAGAGGACAGCATGACCTAAGGAACCTCCCCGCACACAGCAAATGCACCATTGTAGGGCTCGGCCATTTTATTTTAGTCCCTTCTGAGCTGGCTCCTTACACTCCAGGATTGTTTGAAAGAACAATCTGGTCAAACCAGCATTTTACTGGGTTTATGACTCCTGCTTTTAGTATTACATTCAATGTTGTTGATGTGTCAATCCTCTGGCAAGAACAGGAGGACTTAATAGTGTCTGTGAGGCCCTGAGAAGTAAAGGTCATGTGATGTGCATGTTCTGCGTAGCTGCTTCACAGCTCCCATCAGATTCTCAAAGGGGCCCATGTACAAAAAAAGAAAAAAAAAAAGAAAAAAAAAAGGTTAAGAAGCATTCATTGAAAGAAAATGTTTCGATCAGGAACTGGATTGGATGCATGCTCTAAAGAGTGTGAATCAGCTATGAAGCCTGGGCTTCCTTTCTCTAAGGAATAATAAAAATTAATAGTGCTTGGTGTTGGTGATGATGCTTACATCATCTGGGTTGGCAGTCATACCTTGATTGTGGGAGTATAAATTGGGATGCTTTCTGAAGTAATATGACTCAGAGACCTTACCTTGAAATCACAATTCTAAGAATTTGTCTTAATGGCTAAGGGCACTGGCTCTGGAGTCATTATTTATGTCACTGTGGGCAAGTTACGTAAGCTCTCTATGCCTCAGTTTCCTCAACTGTAAAATGGAGGCAATATCCTTTATCCATAGGATTTGGGTGTGTGTGTGTTAAACTAGATAATACATGTTAAGCACTTAGTACAGTGCCTGAGACACAATATATACTAACTGTTCATTATGATTAAATAAAAAGTTTTGTTGCCACATGACTTATCATAACTAAAAATTGGAAACAACCCCAAATACCTACCCAACATCAGTGATTGGTTTAATCCATACAACTCAACCACTAAAGATCAAGTTAGTTAAGGTGATCAGTTAAAATGTTCATAAATTATCAAAAGACAGCATAGTACGATGATACCGTCACATAGAAAAATGGTTGAAGAAATGAGCATTTAATATTTCAGTGGTTAAGTTTGAGGGATGGCTTTTTCTTTTGCATTTTCTCTGTCTTCTATATTTTCTACAATGAGTGAATGTAACTTGTAGCAGAAAGACAAAACTAACCCAGTAAAAGTTACTTTTTAAAAAAAGGATGACTAATCTGAGTTGAGGACACTGTGTGGCTTTGAGTAATCATATCTGTGAAGTCCCTCCCTTCACGTGAAAGCTGTACCTTCTCTCCTTCTTGAGATAAAGGGAAACTCAAAGGCAAGGGCGGGGGTGAAAGTGCTTTGTGAAGGTGGGATACATGGCAGGTGCAGGAAAGCAGCCGTTCTTAACCTCAGAAGAGATTGTCTGTGTTGCAGGAGGACCCGGGGCCCAGCTCTCTGGACGTGGAAAACCTGCCTCGAGCCCTGGGCTAACGTCCCGTGGTGATCGACTCTGGGGACGTCGGTATGGATGGCGGATGAAAGGTACAGCGACTTTCAGCTACAAAAATTGGTCTGCAGTCGGGATCCCAGGTTTAATCTCTGTGAAACTGATGGGGGAGCGTGGCCATGCTTACTAATGAGACAGCAGCGATGTAATTGATCAAATCAATTCCCTTCCTGACGCAAAGCCAAAGAACCCAGCGACAGCGTGGGCTTGGAAGAGCTTCCAGAAAGCCGGGATCACGAATCGCTCCCCCAGAGATGTTAACATGGTTAATCTAGATTGCCGTGCTAATTGCTGGCTCTTTCCTCAGTCACCGATGACACGGTGCCGCACACGGGCTCCCGTGTCCTTCACGTGGCCAGACTCTGGGTTGGGCGACTTAAGCTGTGCTCATTCACTTCTTTCCTGGATTTATAGCAAGCATTAAACCTCATCCAGGCTCACAGAGCCCTTGCTGGCTGGAAGGAAGCAACGTTCTAGCCGGGTGCCCTATTTCATGTATGAATAGCCTTACTGTTAATTTGAAAGTCATTGTACTCAAAAAGAATGGAGAAGGGAAAGCATTAGAAGAAATGCGGCCTATTGCAGCAGCCAAATGTGGAGGCCAGCGTTCTCAATGCACTTAGTCTAGATCAAAGGGAGACAAGCACGTTGTCGAGAGGCTGCTGTCATTGAGGGAAAGGAGCAGGGGAGCCGGGAGCAGACGGTGCTGGTTCCAAGCTCAGCGCTGGTCACTCAGGAGCCCCGAGAACGTGGGCCAATTATTTTCCCTTTCTGAGCCTTGGATTGCTTATCCTTCCAATGGAGAGATTGCTACCACCATTAAAGGGTGGTCACGATGAAATAATATACGGAAACACCTAGCTCAGGGCCCGGGGCACAAATAAACACTCAGTAAATATTAGTTCTCTGCCGGCATCTTGCCCCCTGAACAAAGCCCTGAGATCACGTTGTCGTTCTGTGACACTGGATTTCTAGACTATACTTCCAGCCGAAGGCGACTGGTAGTCTTTCCAGAATATGCACCGTATGTCAAGTTTGAAAAAAAGCATAGTCCACATCATTCTATAACCTTGAATGCGAGGACCCTGTTGTTTTTGTTACATGCATCTCGGATTGCAAAGCTTGAATCTTCTTGGCTGGTGGTATGAGAGAATCTCTGATTGCAGAGGGCATGTGACTTTTCTGTTTAGAAAAAGGGGTCACGGGTTAAGTCGGACTGAACAAAAATGATTTACAGAATGTCACTCTGGCCAAATACACTTGGAAGCCAGAGACTGACCAGAAAGGGCATGAGGGATGCTTTGGGGATGTGGGTAATCTTTTCTTTCCTGTTCCGGGGGCTGCTTACGGGGATGTGTTCACTTTGTGGAAACAGATAGGGCCTTACCCTTATGCCAGGTGCACTTTTCTGTATGGATGTCAGGTTTTAATAAAAAGTTTGAAGAAAAATAAGTGGCACACACTTGGCACATGCGCACATTCAGTGTGATGGGACAAGGCCTGCGGATGTCTCCTGTCAACTTCCTCAGGAAGGTGGAGAATTCTCTGTAAACCTTAGATCACGCTTTTTCCTGAATGGTCTACATTTAAAAAAAAAATATTGTATTGATTTTTTACAGAGAGGAAGAGAGAGGGATAGAGAGTTAGAAACATCGATGAGAGAGAATCGTCGATCAGCTGCCTCTTGCACACCCCCTACTGGGGATGTGCCCGCAACCAAGGTACATGCCCTTGACCGGAATCGAACCCGGGAACTTCCAGTCCGCAGGCCAACGCTCTATCCACTGAGCCAAACTGGTTTCGGCTACATTTTTATAGGTACGATGAGAGTGCAACCCCAGCCCCCATCACCTGTCTCCTGGGTCACTGCTGCAGCCTCCGGAGTGGCCTCCCTGACTCCCCTTGCAAGCCTCTACAATGCATTCTCTTTACCCACAGACGTCTTTAAAGAATGCAAATCAGATGATATTACTTCCCTTTCTAAAGCCCATTTAGTGAAGTCTCGAAGCTCTTTATCCTGACCTACAAGGCTGCACGAAATGTCCACGCTATCTTTCTACCTGACATCATCCATCACCTTGCTTCATGCCAGCACTCCACCTGCCATTCTTTCTGCTCCACCAGGCCAACCACATCCCTATATTGGGGGCCTTGGCTTAACTGTTTTGCTGCCTGCAATGCTTTTACTCCAGATCCCTGCATGGCTGGCTCCTTTTAGTCACTCAAGCTTCCGTCTGTGGTCTTAAAGAACCCTTCCCTCTCAACGTTCTTGTGCTTTTCCATGATCTTCCCCATTCCATCCCTCTCCTGCGCACCATCTCCTTTTATTTCTGCTACTAGCGGCCCGGTGCACGAATTTGTGCATGGGTGGGGGTCCCTTGGCTTGGCTGGCAATCGAGGCCTATTGGGGGGCTTCCCAGCTGGGGGGAGGGACCCCTGAGGTGCCTGGCCAGTCTCCTGACTGGGGCCTATTAGGGGGCCGGCCGGGAAGGGGGAGGAACCACAGGAGGTTGGCCAGCTAGCAGGAGGGATCACAGGAGGCTGGCTGGCCATGGGAGGTTGGCTATGGGAGCACACTGACCACCAGGGGGCAGCTCCTATGTTGACCATTTGCCCCCTGGTGACCAGTGTGTGTCATAGTGACTGGTTGACCAGTCGTTCTGGTTGGTTGGTCCTAACCATCACTTAGGCTTCCATATATATAGACTAGAGGCCTGGAGCACAACATTTGTGCATGGGGAGGTGTCCCTCAGCCTGGCCCGCACCCTCTCCAATCTGGAACCCTTCAGGGGAGCCTGACTGCCAGTTTAGGCCCGAAAGTATACATGTACGATTTGTTCCTTTTCCCCAAGACTGAAAGCCTTATGAAGGTGGAGGCTTTGCCTGTCTTGTTTACTCTCATATTAACAATGCCTAAACCGACAGTCGTGTCAGAATAAAACAATCCAGGACTGCTGGCTCCTAACAGCTCACCTGCCTGCCTGCCTGATTGCCCCTAACCTTCTGCCTGCCGGCCCGATTGCCCCCAACTGCCCTCCCCTGCTGGCCTGATCGCCCACAACTGCCTTCCCCTGCCAGCCACCTTGTAGTGGCCATTTTGTGGTGGCCATCTGGTGGCAGCCATCCTGAGACAACACTGCGCTACTCCACCTAGGCTTTATTATATAGGATAGTACTTAGAATGACTTATCTCACATTGTCTGTGTATACATGTACTATTTGTTCCTTTCCCCCATTCCCCCAGGATTGAAAGCCGTATGAAGGAGGAGGCTTTGCCTGTCTTGTTCACTCTCGTATTAACGGTGCCTAAAAGAATGCCCAACACATCGTGGGTACTCAGTAGGTATCTGGCTGTGTGATCTTATAAGCCTCTCAACCTCTGAACTTCAGTGACCATCTCTGTGAAACTAGACCGACACAAGTCTCTCCATCTGTCCCCAGAGATGTTGTAAAGGCTACAGGACACAATGGATGTGAGGCCTTCACACAGTGCCCAGCTGTGCTCCTAGGGTGCCAAATGCATGCTGTGCTCATCTTCTACCAACCAGAGGCCTCTGACTCATTTGTCAGGAACAAACCATCATGTTTTATTCTGACAAAACTGCAACATGGCGTTTTGAGAGACCAGGTTCCCCAACGTTGCTCTGACGTGTCTTTGGCGAGGGCTAGCCCTTCCCTGTGTGCTGTGTAATTACTGACTGATTAACAGAGACCTTGTGCCACTTCAATCATTCTTCAAAAGGCAGGGCAGATGGGATCTGTACCCAGAAGAATGAGCAGCCTACAGGACACTGCACCCCAGTCGGGTATGTAAGAAATGAAGACACAGGCACGCGACCCTCAGGCCAGTGAGAGAGCAGGCTGCCAAAGCTCTGGCTGGAACAAATGGGGCCATTTGCTCCTGGGGCATCCTGAGTAAATGTCTTTAGAAGTGTCTTGTTAAAAAAAAAATAAAAAAAACCTACTAGAAAGGTTCAGGGGGAATAGGACGCGTCTGCTTTAAGGAGTTCACAGAGGCAAACGTGATCTCTCTAAGACGTCAGTGTAAATAAATGGGCAAATCTTGGGTAAAGAACCTCACGGAAGGATAAAGAGCTACCTGATTAGAAAGGACGAAAAAAACCCAGAAAGATAAAAGTGGGGAGCAAGAGTCAGAGAGAGAGAGAGAATGAGAGCCGATTGTGGTTGTCAGTCAGTCACCAGGTAATAACATCCTGATTGGAAGGACATCATCACAGAATTTTAGCTACCAAATGAGAGGTGTTTGTTCCATTGTGTTCCTCTGCATTTTAGCTCCCTCTGCCTTGTGATCTAGGGAAGAAAAGATTTAAAAAAAATTGGGGAAAAATCAAATGAAAAGCACATCTCTTCTCTTCTCTGACCCCTGAGAACAAAATCCCCCTAAGTAGGTCACACGCAGTGTCCTCAATCATCTCGGCGAGGACAGGTACAGAAGCATAAAAGCATTTCCAGGGGCTACTCATTCTTCTGGGTACAGATCCCATCTGCCCTGCCTTTTGAAGAATGAGCGAAGTGGCACAAGGTCTCTGTTAATCAGTCAGTAATTACACAGCATACAGGGAAGGGCTAGCCCTCGCCAAAGCCACGTCAGAGCAACGTTGGGGAACCTGGTCTCTCAACACGCCATGTTGCAGTTTTGTCAGAATAAAACACGATGGTTTGTTCCTGACAAATGAGTCAGAGGCCTCTGGTTGGTAGAAGATGAGCACAGCCTGCATTTGGCACCCTGGGAGCACAGTTCCAGGCTAGGGAGAGGCGATGACAGGTGACGGAGACAGGACATCTTTCAACCAGCGGCTTTTAATCAGGTGGAGCTAGCGGGTGGGGGACCTTCATGTCCGGGGCCCCGTTGGCCTGTAAGTCAGAGGAAATAGTCCTGTGGGAGTAGTTGCAACCCCAGAGAGTTCAGGGCTACGCAAAGTTCAAGCTTGTTTTCCTTGGGAGTCCATAAGAGGTCTATTAACAAAGTATCTGATTACCCTTAGGTAGTTTATTTTTTTGAAAAAACAAAACAAAACACACACACACACACACACACACACACACACACACACACTCACACCCCCCCCCCACACTAACAAAACTTGCTCTCTATTCTAGTTCTCTTTACTTCCCACAGAGACTCTTTCAATGTATGCTTTTATTTTAATAAAGACCTTTACAATTGCTTGTTAATCGTGCACTGTGTACGAGTTGTGTGACCAGATGTTTTCAATTCTGTTGGGTATTTAGCAGGAGTGGGATCGCTGGGTCAGAAGGCAACTCTATGTTTAACTTTTTTGAGGAACTGCCAGACCGTTTTTCCAAAGTGGCTGCATCGTTTTTGCATTGCCACAAAGAATATGTTTGTTTGTCTTTTAATAAGAAAGAACATATTCACGGGATCAGCGGATGCATTTATCCTCTCGAGACATCACCCACCACGTCTGGAGCATCTGAGAAACACTGACTCAGAACATTCACGGTGATGAGGATGTTCCAAACCCGTGCCGTCCGGCCTAGCTGCTAGCCCCATGTGGCTACTGAAATGGGACTTTTATGACTGAGGGAGGGAATCTTAAATGTTGTTTAATTTTAATGAGTTTACATTGGATTCACCTCATGCGGCTAGGCCTGGGCTACTGAGCTGGACACACAGCACTGACGCTCTCCGATGTGTGAACACTCACAGTACCCTACAGGCACCGGTAGATGCCGGGCGTGACCCCCCTTCTGGCCTGCCCCTCGCAGCTCCACAGCAGCGTCTGCCACAGAATCACAAAGAAGACAGTCAGAGATGCACCGCACTGAAATTCAGGCAACTCCCCACCTTTTCAGGGATGTGTTTGGAAATTCACACTTCGGGCACCTCCTCTATGCTTTCAGCTCACTCTGGAGAGAGAACCGTCTTTATGGTTTTGTTTCTTAAATTACAAGAGTAAAGCACGTTCATTGTAGCAAGCAGGAGCAGAAAATAATGGCCAGCGGTACTAGTCTAATATCACGAGTGATTGTGTGTGTGTGTGTGTGTATGTGTGTGTGTGTGTACATAGAATTGATTGATGTTTCAGCTTTGGGGGCAGGAGCAGAAAAGACACTGGAAGCAATCAAATTCCTTCCTCACAGTCCCTCCTCATAGTTCCTGGATAAGATTTCGTTCATGTAGAGTTCTCACTGTGTGCCAGGCCTGTGGTAGGTGAGACCCAGTGTTATGGGGAGACAGGCATCAAAACCCCCTCCCAGTCAGTGTGGCCACCTTCTGAGAGGGACAGAGGAGGGCAGGGGAAGACAGGAGAGCAGCAGTCTTTGGTGGGGAGTGGTAGAAGACCACAAAGGGGCGTGACACCTGCGCTGGACAATGGAGTTGGGAGAATTCATGGCACAGAGAAGGGGTTGAGGGAAGAGCGTGTGCAAGGGCTTAGGGCATGAATGAGCCAGATGTATTCAGGGAAGGGGAACTGCTCTCATGTGGTCTCGTGTGGCTTATCTGCTTTATTGCCATTTAGTTCTCCCGTTAGCCTGATAAGATGTCACCCCCATTTTACAGGCAGAAAGTGTAAGCTGAGAGTGTAATTTGCTAAAGGCCGCACCACTTGTGAGGGTCGGGGCTGGGATTCCAGGTTGCTGAGCACAGACCTCAGTCCTGAGGGATGAGGTAGGTTGAAGGCCAATTGCCATGAGACTTTTCTGCCATGTGCAGGAATTGAGAAGTGACCCTGGGAGTTGAGTAGGGTCTGTGTTTTAGGAAGCTCATTGTGGCAGCAATGCAAAGACAGGTTTGGAGAGAGCTCAATCTACAGGTCAGCAGTTTACCTGGGACAGAACCACTGTACACACTCACTGCTACTCACACACACTCACACTTTCTTTCACACACACACACACACACACACACACACTCTTTCACACTCATTCACACACACACACACACACACACACTCTTTCACACTCATTCACACACACACACACACACACACACACACACACACACACGGCTTCAAAGACAGAGCCTCTGGGAATCCAGCCCTTTGTGTTTCTCTCTCTTCCCAAATGGAAATCCATGCCAGCAGCTGGAGTTCTGTCTACTCCAGAGCGTGGTGAGGGAGACCAGGGGAATCTTAGATACATCACTTTCTCATGGTCCGTTTCCTCTTCTGTCAAATGAAATTCCTGGACTGTTCATCTCTAAATGCCCTTTCCGTCTTTAAAGCTGGCTGGCTCCTAAGAGCAGTGGGAACTACTACAGTATTTCACTCTGGCCATGTACTGGGGCTTTTGGGGAGCTAAGAGAGTTACAGACTGGCTGCCTCCAACTTAGAGACCTGGCTCTCCAGACATCACCGAAGACAGGTCAGAATCTTCTTTTGTTTTCAGGCTGTGTCAATGGCAGCAAATAACCTAATTAGGACCTCTGAGCCGCTTGCCCAGTGAAAGTTAATTTAATTAGGGGCTTATTAGTTGTTATAACTACTTTTTAATGAAGCTTTATTACATTCAAGTACGCAGATCCCAAACAATTGTATTAAATGTTGGCAAACGACCCATTAGTCTTTGATTTCACTTCTTTTTTTGCACCTTTCCCAACTATTCTGATATTCAAATGCCTGTGATTTTTTTCATCTTCAAAGCCAGGTGCAACTTTGAAGGCATATTTTCTTTTTTTTCTTCTCTTTTTTAAGATCTCATTTCCCATTTCTCTGGTATTCCCGCCCGGTGGAGTTGTGTGGGAGCTATGTGGAGGATGGGAAAGGCTCCCTGCTGGCCGTCCATATTCCCTAATATTTCCACCGTTAATCATTCCCAGTCTGCACAGTTTTGGGGACGAAGGGCCCCTGGTTGAAATGCTGATGGTATTTTGGAGGCAAACAGAGAAAACCATTATGAATGAACACTTTGGTGAGGATTAGCGCACCATATTAGCTAATCGTATGCCCAATAAATGAGACTTCAAGAGACTCAATCCTGGATCGTGTAGTTTTGACAGTGGTGGGTAAAGCAAGTTGGGAAAAATCCAAGAGTTAACTGTTTATGCTATGCGCCAGGCACCGAGCTAAATATTTTCATGTTTATTATCCCATCTCACTCTTTAAGTGACCTTTCTATGAATGTATTCATATAGCTGACTTACAGATGTGAATCAGAAGCATAGAGAGGTTGAGTCAGCTTAAAAGTCACGCAGCCAGTAAGACGGAGAGAGATGAAGTTCCAGAATGTTAGGCAAAGGCTAGGAGAGGGTGGCAGCGAGGGAAGCCTCGGCCTCTAGGGGGCAGTATTAGGACACTGGTGGATAAGCACCCTGGGGGATTATCTGTGGGCAGGTGAACCCCAAGACAGGTTCCCGAGGAGCACTAAGGACAAACCTGGCAGGGCTCAGAGTTTGGCCCCAGCAGGGCTGATCTGTTCATATTCTGTCTCTCATCATCAATGGGCAGTGTGACATCATCCTTATGAGGATAGCACCGGCACCTCGGGATCCAGATCCTGGTTCCAGCCCTTTGTGTAGGTATGGCCCTAGGTAGGCTGTTTAAGCTCTCTCAGCTGTGTTGTTCCCATCTTGGCCTCTCACATTCTTGTTGGGAAAGCTCAAGGCTCTCTCTCAAGCACCAGCACAAGCAGAGTGCCAGAAGTAGTGGCTCCCGCCCTTCTGAACCGGCCTTGGTGAGCTGTGTTGGCTACGGCGGGAAGGCCTTGGGCAACAGAAGACCAGCCCACGGGGAACATTGGCTCTGGTCTTATTGGGCTAGTGGTTCTTAAACTTGATTTGCATCAGAATTACATTTGGGGCTCAGGAGAAGCCAGACTGCCACGGGAGCACCCCAGTTTCTGATCCAGTAGGTCTGTGGAGGAACCCAAAAGCTGTCATCTCTGACAAGCTCCTGGGAAATTCTGATGCTGCTGGGCTGGGGACCGCACTCGGGGACCCACAGGGTAAGGATGTTCCTGCGAGTGCTCTCCGGCCACCACGGCGGCTCCAATCCCTCGGGCGGCCACGGGCAGCAAATACTCTGAGTCCACTGAGCCTGGGGTCACTCAGAGAAGAGGGGCTCTGGCCTCTCTCCTCTTCCCCGTTTTCCACTCCGCTTCTGCGGTTTCTTGAGCCTTTGGGAGTCAGTCCTTGCAAACAGGGGCCCAAAATGTTTACTTCATTATGAGACCTTATGTGTGTGTGTGTGTGTGTGTGTGTGTGTGTGTGTGTGTGTGTTGTGTGTGTGTTTTGCCATGCCAGCCCTGTGCCTGCTTAGGCTGAAGGGATATTTCTGGTTTACTAGAAAATGAACCAATTTTGTGGTTGAAAGTGATGATGCCATTTGTTCTTCACAGAGAGCAATGAGGGTTGGGCTCTGAGTAGCAACTTCCAGTTAATCTATTAGCCTGATAATTTACATTTTTAATAAGTTTATCACTGATTTAATGAATAGGATATTCTTAGACATGCAGAAGAAACAGTGCCTGCCTCGTATCTCTTATTTTTTTGAACCAGGAAGAGGCAACTCACTGGATACTAGTGAAAGAATATTATATGTGAAAGTGTCTAGCATGACATCTTATAAATGAAAGAATTACATTTGTTCTTAGGTTTTTAGAACAAATATTTCTGAGCCCTTATGAAATAGTGACCACAGGCTTCATGTGAGGGTTTCTCTATTTTGGTCGCTATTGATGTCTCAAGCCAAGATGATTCTTTTTCTGGGGGGCTTCCCTGTGCATTATAGGAGGGTCAGCTATGTCCCTGGCTTCTCCCACTAACTGCCAGTGGCACACCTCAATGGTGACAATAAAAAATGTCTCCTGACAGTGCCAAATGTCTCCTGGGGCGCAGGGAGTGGGGGAAGAAAATCACGCTTGACTGATAACCATTGCTTTACATGAGTAAACTTATTTCATCCTCACAATGACCCAGTGAAAAGTTATTTGTCGCATTGTAGAGAGGAGGAAAAGGAGGAACAGAGTGGTTGAACAATTTGCCAAAGACCACACAGCTAGTAAGGAGCAGGAGTAGAATTTGAGCTCAGAACGGACATAATCTAGAGCCTCCGTCTCGACCACTCTTGCTTCTGAGAGAACACGTTTAAGAAGGTGCAGAGGACAGAGTCCATTTAATCACATGCATTCAGGTGGCTGCCTAGGAGAAGGAGAGAGGGCTGGGAAGAGGAGTGGAGCTTTAGATGTATTTGTAACATTTTGTTTCTTAGAAGAAAAAGGATATGTAGCAAATCCAGGCACATGTTAACATTTGTAAAATCTGGGTGGGGGACTCTTGGGCATCTCTCTTAAATTATTATTATTTTTGGAAATGACTGAGATAGTTCATAATTAAGTGTCAAAACAATTTTAAGAAGAGAGAAACATGAGTAGAAATGTAGGTTAAGATCTTCTGATATTTTCTGAGCATGTGACTATCATACTCAGTGCTCTATTTAGTTTTTTATTCTTTTTGTCTTTCTTAACAGAGGGGCTGCTAACCTTTAAAAATTTTAAAAAAAAAATTAATATCAGAGAGGAAGGGAGATGGAGAGGGAGAGATAGAAACATCAATGATGAGAGATCATCATTGATAAGCTGCCTCCTGCACACCCTCACTCCCAGCTACTGGGGACCAAGCCCACAATATGGGCATGTGCCCTGTCCAGGAATTGAACCCTGACCTCCTGATTCATAGGTCGATGCTCACCCACTGAGCCACACCAGCTGTGTGGGACCTCTAACCTTTTAATGAGAAGAAATCGGTCCAATTTTTGTTTCCCCCAAAGGTATAGCCCGTTCATAGAATTAGTCATAATCACAATATCAGATACTTATTAAATATCGCCTCCAAAGTCAATAATGTATTCAAGGCTTCACGTGTATCAACAGTTGATGTTCATGAAACATGTAGTTATATTTGGCACCTGGCTGAGTCCTTTTCATTCGTCTTTTTATTTATTCCACACTGCGATCCTATGAACAGGTGAGTTCAGCTGCATTTACAGACGAATTAACTGAGGCTTAGAGGAATAAGCTTCAGGGCCAGGACTTCTGACGTGGATTTGTCTTATTTCTATGCCCCTGTTCTTGCTAGTACTCTAAGCTGCCACTCAGACAGGAGCCATGAAGGTCTAGTGAGGATGTCCCAAGGAAGGGAAGGGAAGGGAAGGGAAGGGAAGGGAAGGGAAGGGAAGGGAGGGTGCCAGTCCTCTTCACTGGGTGGCAGTGACAGTGACAGAGACAGGTGGCAGAAAAGGCTTTCCTGGTCAGGTTCTGAGAATCCCTGGGTGATCCCAGGACCCTGGTTTAATGTCAACTTGATCTCCAGTCCCTGTGGCAGTGGGTCAAAGTTCACCCTGTTCCAGCCTTGTCCTAGATGTCGGTTCTAACACCTCTAGATTTAGTACAGTCTGAAAATAACCCTGCCTTTCTTTCCAGGGCAGCCGTTCAAGGTCAGGATTAAATTATGTCCTGACCGACCAGGGCCCATTGACTGTCTCTCATCAAAACTCCTTCCCGGCAGAATGCTCTCAATGGGCCATCTCCCTGATTCTTGAATGGTGCTCAATTCAATTTCTAATTCGTGAGGCTGGCATCTTCCAGAGCCAACTTGAATATTTCAACTAGAATGTGGTGCATTTGCCATGCCCTGTCTAAATATAGGCTGCCCACTGCGTTCCCAGGATCCGCACAGGCCCCCGCCGTGGGGTAGGGCAAACTCGGATGCCCAGAGGCGTTCCTACTTATGAACTCATCCTCTGAATGCTGCACACGCGACTGTTTTCCAGCCTTTTCTTTTATATTGTTATGGTTTTTAATCGGGATGTCAGCCCCGGAGCCTTGAACCACTGATGTGGACCGCGGTGGGCCTGGCAGCCCTGAGAAAGATCAAATGCGTTTACACACCGTGGGTGACTGCTTTTTGTTCTCAGATCCGGGGCAAAATACACACATTCCAAGGCCGCTGCCAGCTCTGGCTCCCCTGATGGACGGGTGTTGTATTCCAAGAAGGCAGCCTGCTAGCCTTGAACTTGGGAAGCTGACACCAAGTCAGTTGGAAGGATTTGAAGCTTCCCAACCATCTTATCACCTCGGAGGGGAAGCTGACTGGTCATGCAGATGCCTGAAAGTTCTGGGGCCTCAGGCCAAGAGGAACTATCTGTATAAAAAGCAGTTTCACTGGCTGTGCTGAGACACACTTACTGGAGTGTAAACTGCCACACCCTTCCCAGAGGGTTGTCTGAGGCCTTCCACAGGAGTCTACCTCTTGACCTAGCCATTCATACCCTAAGGAGATCCTAAAGGGCAGGTGCACAACAGATATTAAAAAACCTGTGTGTAAGAACCTCTGTCACAGCTGAAAACTGAAAACAAATGTGCACCAAGAGGGGATGGATCAGCTTAATCTCATTCACAAACATTTCACCTATCCAGTTGGCAAAGATTGAAAGTCTGATAACCTACTCTTGGTGAATGTGTGGGCACTCTCAAATGTTCGCTATGGATATTTAAGTCTCTATGGAGAACAATTTGGCAATATTTATAAAAATAAAGAAGTTACCTCAAGATAGTCCACTTCCATAATTTTATCTTACAGATATTATGGGAAATGAAGCATGTACAAATGTTTGCAATGGAATACTATGCAGCTGTGAAAAAGAAAGGACCTCTTACCCTTTAAGACAGCATGGGGGAACCTGCTAAGGAAAATAAGCCAGAAAGAGAAAGACAAATATCACATGATCTCACTTATATGTGGAATCTAATGAACAAAATAACCGATGAACAAGATAGATCCAGAATGACCTAGCCAGTTTGGCTCGGTGGATAGAGCGTCAGCTCGCAGACTAAAGGGTCCCAGGTTTGATTCCAGTCAAAAACACATACTTTGGTTGCAGGCGCCTTCCTGGCTAGGGTTGTGGTGTGTGCAGGAGGCAACAAATTGATGTGTTTCTCTCACATTAATATTTCTTTCTTCCCTTTTCTCTAAAAGGTCACTAACAAAACAACAACAACAACAAAAAAAATAGATCCAGAGACATGAAAGTATGGAACAGATTGATGAATCTCAGTGGGATGGGGAGACAGGAGGGGGATGAGATTAATCAAATAACATATGCATATATGCATAACCCATGAACAAGAGTGCAGTGAAGGCCTGGGGCAAGAAGCAGGAGCAGGATGGAGGGAATCAATGGGGGAAAAAGAGGGGCATCTGTAATACTTTCAAAAATAAAAATAATTTCTAAAAAATGTTTGCTACAGTATTGTTTGTAATAGCAAATGATTTGAAATAACAAATATCTTACATAAAAGGTCTATTTGAAAAAGAATTAGAATGGAATACCATGTAGCTATTAAAAAGAATGAGACCGCTCTATTTATATTGAAATGAAAAGATTGCCAAAATACATTATTCAGTTAAAAAAGCAAGGTACAGAAGAATGTTTATAGTGTTATTTCCCTTACAAAAAAGAACATATAACTATATGTTTGCATGCATAGAATATCATGGACAGGATATGCAAGTAACTGGTAATAATGTTTCTTGGTGGGGGTGAAATTGAATGGCTGGGGCCCAGTGAAGTGAGAGGGACATTCTTTCCACCCCCCATTTGGGCCTTGTGGATGTGATGCCTTGTGCATGTCCCTCCTATTTACATAAATGGATCGTCATAAGTGGTTAAGTACATAATGATATCTCCTATCATGGAATGCAATGCAACAATAAAAATATGTGAAAAATAAATGAAGACATTCCAACTTATTGAAATTTCAAGAAATCCATGCTTGATGCTTAGTAAAAGCACTAGATGATCTGGTTTGTGTATATGCACACACATGCACATATGGAACATTCTGGGAAGTTCTATAGGAAAATATTAAACATAGTTATATAGAGGGTAGGATTTGGGTGACTTTTCCTTTTTTTATAGCTTGTTGTTGTGTGTGAATTATTTTTTTGCTATCAAGAGAGAAAATTTTTCATTTAAAAATTATAAAAACAAAAGTCAACAAACAACATGTTTTTGAACTGGGGGAGTAGGCAGGGATGTTCCCAGCAGAAGGGGTCAAAGTAATTTTCAAGTGTTCCAGAGCTGGTGATCGCATAGCAGGACATGTGTGTATGTGTTTCAATCAACTAAAATGATATTAAATGTGTGTCAAGATTAAAAAAGACTAAGGATGGCCAGCCTGAATGGCTCAGTGGTTGAGAGCCAACAGGAGGTCATAGTTCAATTCCTGGTCAAAGCATATGCCTGGGTTGCGTGTTCAATCCTCAGTGTGGGGTGAGCAGGAGGCAACCAATCAATGATTCTCATCATTGATGTTTATATCTCTTTCTCCCTCTCTCTTCATCTCTGAAATCAATAAAAATATATTTTAAAAAATGACTAAGGACAACTAACTTTTCTTTCTTGGCCTTTGATTTTTTTCTTCTTCTAAACATAATGTAATGGTCTCCATTATAATCCTATTGGGACTCAATTTATATTCAATCACATTTTTTTAATCACAAATAGAATATTTGCTCATTGTAACATATGAAATAATGCAGAGGTATGTAGAAAAAGTTAATGTACTCTTGTTCACTTCATTTTATCCCCTGAGGTGACTAAGTTAATGGCTTTTAAGAATAGGTTGATTACATATTACTCTATGAATTACTTTTTAAATGTAAATACCATGATTAATCCTCCTAAATGATAGTTTAGTAGACACAGATCTAACCTATGTTTCATTTTGCAATATTTTAAATTCCTTATTTAGTAAAATTGAACATAATTAGGCTAAACCTGAAATATCAAATATTTCTTGCTCCAGTGCTTCCACTTCTATGAATTTATTCTGAATACATGAGCACAGACATTGTTTATAGTAATAAAAGGTTAAAAATAGCCCAAGTGCCAATGAATTGGGAAATTGGTAAGTAAAATAGAATATTCCATAAAGTGAATTACTATATAGCCACAAATAGGAAAGCAGTAACTCTAAACATTCTGACAGTGATGTCCAAGATATTCTGCTGAGTATAACATGTAACCTTCACTGTCATGGTTATAAAATCCCACTTATAAAAATAAACAGGGGGGAAATACACATATTCCATGCACATACACACTCATATATACACATACTTGCATGTGTATGTTTACAAACAAGTAAATAGAATGTTTCTGGAAGCACACACAAGTAATCTGGTAACAGTGTTCGTTTCTGGAGAAAAAACAGATGCAGAATGGCAATGGACCAGGGTCTTGGGAGGGCAGAAGAATTGTTTTCATTGCTTTCTTTTTCTTTCTGATTTAAATAAATCTATGCATTATTTTTAATAAAGAAAGTAAAATTCTCACAAGCAGTCATGCAAAAACAGTTGCAAAGTACGATGGCATAGTCCAAGTTTCCTGTGGTCCAAAGACTGTATTTTTGAAAGAAAAAAAAAAGAAAGAAAGGAAGATAGAACGAGAGAAAACCTCACTGCCTGAAGCACAGCTTCATAATGTCAGAGGCAGGGTTCTTATTCTGGGGACCTTAAACTTGGATGGGAAAATTACCTTAACCCCCCCCCGCCCCCCAAAAAACAACAACAACAAAAAAACACCCAAAACTAACCTTTGGCAGAAAGTGAGCATTTTCTTCAATAAGAATGTAGGCTACAAGCCATAGTAGAATTAGCAGAATTTTTCACCAATATAAACCAGATTTATGATATCACATTACTTTTTTTGCAGGTATCTTGAAATATTTCCACTTTCACAACTTCAAAACTGCAGAAATTATTTGACTTGCTACTAGATCTTTGTTTACTTAACATGTTAGTAACGAAGAACACTTTCACCCTATAATAAATTTGCCTTTGCAACATCATAATAACTAGTTCCACCTAATTGGTTTCCTTTGAAATCCTGTGCCTCTTATTTTATGTCTGCTGTGCAAAGGGGCTTCACCAGCTTGCCAAAGGGGCTCATGGGACCCTTTGTTAAGATCAATTCTGAAGGGTTGGGGACAAGAAGTTCCGAATGGACAAGGTGAGGGTGTGCCTGCAAGCAGAAAGAGGGGGCCCTACCACTTTCTCTTGTTGCCAGGGGCATTTTGTGGCCTGAATATAGAAATTGGAGATATAATATTTTTTGTTACAGTTGGTGGAACCTCCGCCCCCCACCCCTCTACCAGCTGTCTCCCTGGATCCCTGCCCAGCCCTGAGCTGGTGCTATGATGCCTGGGGCCCATGCCTGTGAGTGACGGTGAACCTGGCTTGTGTTTGGTTCCATGTTAACCTTCTTCTGGGGCTGGGCCAGGGTGCTGAGCTCAGCCTCTAAGCGATGCATGTTTGCCTGACAGGAAACTATTTTAAGGAATTTCAAAAAGCGTGCAAGGCCAAGCCCCACATTGCATCCCAAATTCAGGGGAACAAGTCACCGAAGGCCTATATTATGAAGGTTAAACGGGGCTCGGTGAGGAATGGTCCACTTGCATGTGCTAGGACATTCTGTTTCTGAACATTTTGGCCTGAACTGTTTATTGGTGCAACTTTTATAGCACAATTTGTGTACTCACACCAGAGAGGGGCACTTGAGTGTTCAAAGGGGGCTCTGATGTGCCGTGGGTAGGTGTGGTCACGAGTGGGCTGTTGACAGAGTTCTAAGAACATTAGCCTACCAGGATGGACTGTGCCCTGACTCATGCTCTGACATGCCAGAAGGGAGGGTGATGGACAGGGTGAGATGACCTCCCCTACAGCCATTCCAGCCTTATAAGTCATTAAGACACACCTCGCTTCCTTTTCCTTCCCCCAATTCTTGTGCAGCCCCCCTCCTTCCCGTCCCCCCTACATTCTTGAGACGCTCCTCATTCCGATCACACCATTTTTTCTCGTGCTGAAATGGATCCATTCCTTCATTTACTCATTCGCTAAGTATACAGGGTCAGCTAAGCACGGATTCAGATCCCAGGGTAACCAGGGTAAATTAACTGAAGATTTAAAAACGTCAAACTACCATTTACAATAACTCCCACTTCCCACAAAACCCATGCATCCTTTTTCCTTAAATTGATGTTCATTTCATTCGCTGGATTGTGGCAGCTGTGGGTGCCAGGTTCCCTCTCTCCCCATCTCAGGCTCCATTCAATGGGCTGCTGGTGGTTTCAAGGCATGGAACAAGTCACTTACCCCCTCTGAGCCCATTTCCTTTATAACACGGGAGTACACTGATATCTATCTGATGGGCTGTTGGGATGTTCAAAATTTGGATACACATATGCTCATAGCAGCACAATTCACCATAGATAGCTAATATTTGGAAACAGCCTAAGTGCCCATCAGCAGATGAGTAGATTAAAAAACTGTGGTACATCTACACAATGGAATACTACGCTGCGGTAAAAAAGGAGTTCTCACCATTTGCAACAGCATGGATGGACCTGGAGAGCATTATGCTAAGTGAAATACGCCAGGCAGAGAAAAACAAATATCAAATGATCTCACTCATTTGCGGAAGTTAATGAACAACATAAACTGATGAACAAAAATAGATCCAGAGACAGAGAAACAACAATCAGAACATTAAACCTCAGGGAAGGGAGGGGACGGTGGAGGTTAGAGGGAGAGGTCAACCAAAGGACTTATATGCATGCATATGAGCCTAATCAATGGACACAGACAACAGGGGGCAGGGGCATGAATGGGAGGTGGGGATTAAGGGGGGAATAAGGACAATTCCTTAATCAATAAAGAAATTTAAAAAAAAGTTGGGTACACACTAACTTATTCAAGTGCCATACTCACCAAGAGTCACCTAGGTACACGTCTCTGGGCTGGGGGACAAGAAGATGTGTCAAACTTGGACCCTGCCCTCCAGAAGTCTGCAGCCAGGTAACTCTGTTAAAGGTGTGCACATCAGTCCTGGTCCCCGTGAACAAGTGTGGCAAGGACCCGAGAGCATAAAAGGAGTGATCACTGCCTTGAAAGGGAGTAGGAACCAGGAAAGACCACAGAGAGGTGTCCACAGAACTAGGGGTTTACAGGCAGGCAGGATGGGGATTTTCAGCGGGTACAGGTAGAGCATTCCTGGCAGAGGGAACAGTCTGAACAAAAGCACCGGGGAAGGAAATGCAAATAATTCCATTGGAGTTAGAGTATGCTCTTAATTCTTCCAAACTCACAGTGCTGTGCATTCACTCATTCCTCTAGCTTTGGTGACCAGGAAAAATGTGATCACTGCTTATGAGAAGGTCACAGTTTAGAGATGAGACAGGGAAGTCCATCAGACATGAGGTTGCCAGAGGGAGCCATCCCTGTGGTGTTTGGGTGAGGACGAGGGGACCCATGAGCCTCAGACCCCCTCTCTTCATGGGGTCCTCCAAGGCCCTTGGAGGGAACCCAGCATAGTTTCTCACGATTGTATGATTTTGATAAAGTTTTCAGAAGCAAGATCTATTACCTGCAATTACTAGGACCACTGTCTACTTCTATTATGACCCTCCTCTGACAGATTTCCCCTCATGTGGGTGTTGTTAGTACAGGAGCTATTGGCATTTGGGCGAACTAGCTGTGAGTTAAGGTACATTTTATCTGGGTTCTGTTGAATACACATATGTGATTTGCAACTTTTTCTTTCTGTATAACTAGATTATCATGAGCCAGAGTTAGGGCACGGCAGACAAACAGCTTCTAGAAATACTCTCTTGTCCATGATGCCGATTCACCTGGCCTTGTGGCATTGAGTGGTCGGATTGCAGACTGGTGCCTCATAGGAGAGTCCTGTGGTGCTGGTACTGCATGGATGTGGATGACGGAGGTGAAATGTATGCAGCCAGAAATGAAACTGCAATGCAAAAAAATCTTCCAAATTTGACGTTTCCCCAGATTTCATAAAAATCTTAAAAATGTTATGTGACATTACTAATAAGTTGTGAAGCTGGAGAAAGTCTGGAGTATCCTATATAATAAAAATACAGTGACCATAATGGCAAAATGACCAGAACGACCGCTCGACTAGTCACTATGAGGTGCACTGACCTCCTGTTGGTCTCTTTCCCTGGCCCTCCGGCTCCCATCGCCTGATGGGAACTGGGGTGGGTGGCAGTGAGATGGCCCTGATCGCAGGCTAGGCCTAAGGACCATACCCGCCAGGCCTCTAGTCTATATAATAAAAGCCTTAGCAACCATTATGGTGGAATGACCAGAATAACCGGTTGCTATGATGTGCACTGACCACCAGGGTGCAGACACTCAATGCAAAAGCTGCCCCCTGGTGGTCAGTGCACTCCAACAGGAGCCTCTCCCACCTCCACAGCAGCACTAAGGAGCAGTGAGCAGAGTGGTAAGGAACAGAGAGCAGGCAGTGGTAAGGAGTGAGGGGTCCCGGACTGTGAGAGGGCACAGGCCGGGCTGAGGCACCCCCCCCCGCAGTGTACGAATTTCATGCACTGGGCCTCTAGTCCATAATACCGTGTTTTCCCGAAAATAAGACATCCTCCGAAAATAAGACCTACTTCATGGAAACATGATACATCTCCTGAAAATAAGACCTAGCGCATCTTTGGGAGCAAAAATTAATATAAGACACTGTCTTATTTTTGGGGAAACAGGGTAAAAGAGAAAATTTGATTGCTCTTGCTAGGGGAAGGAAGACTCAGTTATTTTTATATTCTCTGGTTTCTCACCAGGATACTGTGCCTCTTGGTGGCTGAACCATAGGCAGCCCCTTAGCCTTCCTTTCCTCCTCCTCAGAGTAGGCTCTGGTTTCCCCAGTTCCTTCATGGGGTTCCTTAAAGGGGCTCAGAGCCCCACCCCTAGGGTATCGCTAGTGATGAACTGTTAACATTATCTGGTTACCTAGACAATCCAGGATCTGTCACTCATCAGCTGGGTAGCCTGAGGCAAATCCCTCAGTCTCTCCGAGTGTCAGCTTCCTCATCTATAAAATGAGGACAGTAACAGTGCCCCCTTCCTAGGCCTCTGGGGAAGAGTGAGTGAGAGAATGCACAGAGAGCACGCCTGCCTGGTGAAGCACGATGAGCCTGGCACGGGGCCGACCTAATAAATGGTGACTGTTATGTTATTATCATCAGACGTGGTCGGGAGCACAGTGGCTGTGGAAACCCCCTGTAGAAATGGCAGAAAGCAATTTCCCAGGGTGGCCTGGAGGCCATCAGTTATTTTTATGAGCCACGCACATGCTCAGGTAAAGGCCTCTCCTGCATTACAGATCTTAACAGGCCCATCTGTGATGTCACCGCAGCCACACGCAGCCCGCCGACATGGCTGGGGCCTGCTTTGCTCCAGTAGGACTGGATGTCTCCACAAATGGCTCCTCATCCTGTTGTACCTGACAAGCTTGCCCTTTACATCCCCTCCCCCTCCCCACCCTCAGTCCCAGTTCTCTGAACCTCAGGGCAAAGCTGAGGCTATGATTCATCCATCTCTCGTTTCTTTTCTTCTTTCCACCCTGCCCTCGCTTCTTCCCACAAATATTCGTTGTGTCCAACCATCATAGTGTTTTCTAGGACTCCAGGACTTTAGGAGACTCATAGTAAAAATTCAAATATATATATTTTTTGGAGGGGACATAGAGTTACCAACTTTTTGTTTTGCAAGTAAGGCATTAAACACACACACACACACACACACACACACACACACACACACATACACACACGCACAATGACTATCACCACCACTTATTACCATCCTTTCTAAAAAAAACATAATGGTTCCATTAAAAAATGCTATTTCAGTGCCCAAAATAGAATAAAAGAACAGTCATTTTATATTGAATACATTTGGAAAAACACAGAATTTTTGTGTATTTTTTCCTCTCGTTTCATCACGAGCAGCACAAAATTTTATCACCCGTGGGCACCAGACCTCAGACAAATGTTTGGGAAGCACTGCGATCACAAAAGGAATGATATAATGACTGTTTATTAAGTGCCAACTGTGGAGTCTGGCAGACTTTACCATTTACTGGCTGTGTGACCTTGGGCAAGTTACCAAGCCTCTCTGAACTCTTGTTCCCTTGCCTGAAAACAGGGATGTTGCTCTGCAGAGGAGCTGTAAGGATAGAGCACCCGCTATTCTGACGATGCTGCCTCCACAGTGCTCCTTTTCCTCCCCTTCTCCGAGGAGGCTTTTCCCTCGTGCCAGCCTTCCTGCCTTCCACCATGCGGGCTAGTCCAAGAGTCTGGGCAGGATGAAGATGCGTATGGCTGTAGCAGGGGAGGCTTCATTAAGTTTTCTGGTCCCACCATAGGGTGCTGCTTCCAGGCATGGGGGAGGGGAGAGACTGATGTTATCTATGCTGGCTACGTAAGATTCGCCTGCAGGAACTTGTTAAAAATCAAGATTCTCGGGCTCATCAGGAGAGATTCTGATAGGACAGGTCTGCAGATGGTGGTCCAAGAAACTTTACTTTTAAAAACAGCCACCTTTGCCTGATGTTTCCGATTAGCAGCTAAGCCAGCTGTTGATCACCACTCTCTCTGGCTTTTGGGTTGGGACGCTCGGACCACTCAGCTCCTAAGTGTGTCTGGCAGATCATTCCTGTGTGGTGTCTTATGGGTCCTCATGAACGGGGTCCGCAGATGATCCTGGGAGGAATTCTCTTGGCTGTGTGTTCCACCCCACCATCCCTCTTCTGATCTTCCCCATCTCAACAAATAGTACCTCCATCTTCCGGAAACCTCAGGGTTATTCCGGACACATTTCTTGCTCTCACGAACCCTCCTATATCATAACTAACCCACCGCAAGTCTTTGAACTGCCCACTTCTCTCCATTTCCACAGCGCCAGCCTGCTCTAAGTCACTACCCACTCTCACTGGGACGGTGGCCCCCTAGCTGCTCAGTCTCTGGTCTGTGTTCTACATGCTGGCCCGAGTTGTCTTTTGAAAGACATAATTTAGATTCTATCTCCTGTCTGCTTTAAATCCTTCAGGAGTGGCCAAATGCAACTTAGATAAAATCTGAAGTTTTTATGGGGCTTAAAAGTCCCTGCATGACCTGGCCTCTGCCCACACCTCCAGCATCCAATTGCACCTGCCTCCCCTTCATTCTCCGGCTCTGTTCGTTTCCTACAACTCCTACCTCAGGAATTACGGGTGTGTCCTTCCTTCTGCCTACACTCCTCTCCTTCTACCTGCCTCCCTTCACTGAATTAGCTCCTCCAGACTGTCCAGGATTTTCCCTAAACGTCACTCAGGGACCCCTATGACACACTGATTCCCATTATAGACTTCAAATAGCATCTCACCTCATTCTTCAAGTCACTTATCACAATAGTGGGCATGAAAAAAATACATGCTTATTCAATGAAGTGAATGAACGAATGATTAAATATGTGGAGCTAGAACCCTAGCCTCTAGGTCCTAGAGGGAGGGCCAGGTCCCACTTCTTCCTTTGGGCTGGGTGATGAAAGCCCATCCTTGAAACACTCACATCCTATACAGTGCAAGAGGCGTGCAGAAGATCTAGCTAGATATTCTAGAATGTTGGATGAACTTCCCTGACATTTTATGGGTGCATCCTTTTTCAGGAGTGAGTGAAGAGTGGGAGAAAGGTAGGGCTTTATAACAGAAGTACAATAACTCACTTTTGACAGGTGGCTCTGGGTTTCCTGGAGACCAATTGCTATGAGAGTTGGTTGAAACCACAGAGCAGAAAGGACAGACATCTCCTGGGTGCAGCGGAACAGGTATGTGCCTGCTCTGACAGACCTGGATTCAACTCTTGGCACCATCAGTTAGTTACTTGCTGTGTGACCCTGAGCAGGAAGACTAACCTCTCTGAGCTCCAGTATGTTCCTCTATAGAGAGGGAGCGATTACTCTCTCCTATCAGGATTAATGAGATAATGTCTGTTGAGGGCCTAGCAGAATGTCTGGCTTATAAGATGTGTTCCATGTTAGTATGATGTCACTAGGCTGTAATCCTCCTGCAGGCAGGAGCCACGTTCATTTTTGGCCCAACAACCCAGTAATTAACATTGTGCTTGATACCTAGTAGGTGCTTTAGAAAGTCTTTATTAATGATTTCATTAATGGTGGAATGCATGTTCCTTCTGTAGGATTTCCCTCTTGCAGGAAGGATTCCCTGTATGTGACAATTCCCTGTATGTGACAATTTCAAATCATCTGCTTTCCTTGTGAGCAACTCAAATCCGTGTGTTTTGAAACCTCTGAGCTGGAGGATTAGTTGTGTTTGTGGGGGTGGCTTTGTCCTGAGTCATCTTTGAGACCCCATCCTCCCTCATGCTCCTGTGGGAGGTGGGGATTCATCAGCCCCACTTGGAATGAGAAGACTGGAGGAACAAATCAATGGCGAGAGGAATTCCTATTTGGTTCCAGTGCTATAGAGAACACAACTGCTTCTTTGAAATAGACCTTCATTTATTTGAAGGGGAAAGCAGTTAGCTCAATGAGGGCTTCCTGGGGCCTTTCAGCATTTTAAAAGATGGAAGAAAGATTTGGAGCAAGGCAAGGTTCCAGTGTTTTCTAAACAACACACTAAACCCAGCTACTAGTTGGCTGCTCAGCACTTCCTGCTACCCCCCCCTCCCCATCCCATCCTTTCCCCCAATGCACTGCTCTTCCCTCAATAGCCCAGCCCCTTCTCAAGACCCTGACCAGGCCTTCCCCAGGCAGGTGGGAGCTGACCTTCATTGTAATACCGGGCAGGTGAAGATTCCTTGGACATCTTGTACATGACCCAAATGAGTAGAAGTGCTGCTCTATTATATTCCAATTATTTCCTGTCTCTCCATGGCCCGATTCCAGGGACCAAATAAAGAGGTCCTTGTTTGGTGGAGTCCATCCCTGCTCCAGAGTAAGTGAGAGCTGGTCCCTGGCCCTACTTGGTCTGAGGCCACAGGAAAAGGGTGGGGAGGAGGTACGGAGGGTGTTGCAGGTGGGGAGGGCTCCACAGGAGATGAGAGACAGCCCAACCCTGCTTCCAAAAATAAAAATAAGGGAGGAAGGTAAACAAATGGGGCTCCTAACTAGGACCCTGAGGGGCATGGTTATTTTCCCTCTTTCCCAAGAGGAATACCAAACCCTCCTCTCCCACGGAGAAGACAAACACAGCTATGGAAATCTCCTGCCATCCAGGCCCCTATGGCCAATTGGAAGTTACTCCTACCTGCACTTGTGTTTGCCAACCACTGTCTTCTCAGATCTGCTTTCTCTCCTTGTGAGTAGAAAGCCTTTCATGGAAAATTTAGAATTTGGAACCTTCTTCAGATTCCAAAGGAGTTATTGTTTCTACATCATGCTACTCTTATTTTGGTGTTATTTGAACTCAGAGAAAGTAGAAACCCACCTCTAGGGCTTGCTTGGATGCTCTTGCTAAATTATTAAGAACACGTTAATTAAGCACCTTCTCTATTTGAAGCACTTGTGTACCTTTTCAAACCCAAAGCCTGGAGTCCATATTCCTCATCTGCTGAGGCGAGGGGGCTGGAGGAGAGGATGTGGGTGGGGTCAGTTCAGGGGCAGCTCATTTGGACATCTCTGGGAGATAATGGTATGGATGGTTAGAAAGTTTTCATGGCAAGGATAGGAGAGAGCATCATGGTGGCAAGAAGGTCTCACTTTCTGTGGGATGTGGAAGCTGTAATGGGGATAAGGTCTCAGGCATCAACAGAAAGGGGGAAAGTGGGGAGGGTGGGAGTGAGAAGCAACTGAGGATGGTCCTGAAGAGCAGGGCCCAGAGAGCAGCCGTATCATCTTACACCGCCTGTGGCTGGGGAAGGACGAGGCTTCACACTGTGGAAAACCACGGCCTCCGGCAGGCTGGATAGGGTCCCAGCAGTGGCTTTCCAAGCCTGGTTGGCGGGCCACCTTTTCAGAATCACCACGTGGACCCCTGGGATCCATCTGATCTACTGAGTCAGAGTGTCGGTGGGTTAGGCCTAAGAAGCTGAATGTTTCATCAGGTTCCACAGATGATTCTGATCCTTATTAAAGTTTGCGAGCCCTTGATCTAGAACCCTGTGGTTCTTTGAAAGTGAGCTCTGAAGCCCATTGAGGTAAGGCAACAATCCCAAGGTCACGTGATGGCAAAGCTCACACGAAAACTAGATGGCTCCTGATCCTCAGAGCAATGCTTGGAAAACTAGACTCCTCCTGACTCCCAGAGCATTCCAACATGCCAGCAGCCTCTTCACCTATTTGGAGCTGTTTCCCTTGCCTGCCTACTGTGAGCGCCTGCCCCTTTGTTCCATCCCTGCATCCTGCTGGGGCCTGCTCCTTCCTGAGGATACTCTGGTCATAGCCTCCAGTGGGCAGGAGCAGAAAGGCCCAGTTCCCTTCTGAGCCTTTAGTAACAGGTGTGGGGACTGGCAAATGAGTAGAGAAGGAGGAAATACACAGTCACAGCTGAGGGATGACTCGGGTTGGGTGTGTAGTACCAACAGCTAACTTCCCTTGAGCATTTGCTGTGCACCAGACACTGCATTAAATCCTTTCCATGCATTAGTGCAACTCCCAGGGAGCAAGTCGTAAACAGGTCTATTTTGCAGATGAAGAAACTGAGGCTCACAGAAGAGCTGTCTTTGCCCAAGTCACTTAGCTAATGATACGTGACCAAATCACTTCCACGTACAACTAGGAGCTTGGAATGGCCCAATGCAGTGTGAGCCGTCATTCACTTTAACCTGACAAGCCTTCAGAAGGACCTTGCTTGAGACCTTGGGAAAGAGAAGAAAGCTTCTCTGCAGTGGGATGTGATCACTCGGGGTTGGGGCGGGCAGAGCTTAACCCTTTCCACTGAAAGCACTGAAAACATTCATTAGCCGGGCTTTAGAAATGATAACGTGGAGAGTAGGTTAAACAGCCTTTTTCCTTTATCTTTTTTAAAGGGCAACTCCTGATATCAGTCTGCTTTCTTTCCATTTGCCTCTCGTCTTTTAAAGCAGCGTGTCTGCAGAATTGTAGTTACTTGAGGAATTTGGTCGTGTAGGGTTCTATCTGAGCCTCTGGTGTGACTGCAGGCATGTGTGGTCCATGTCATAGAGCAGCTGCTACGTCTTCTGATACCACGGCACATGACTTTGCCGTGATCGCCTCCCTCCATTCATTTTTTTCTGGAGTGTCCCCCAGAGATAGGAGAAGAAATCAAAGCAGATCAGTGCCTCAGAGGAGGGGACAAGTGTTTCCCAGCCCATGTGGATAGCATGTCACACTACGCTCTAGGTTTGCCTCTTAACCAGACCTCTTCTTCCTTAGAAGAAATCAGTCAGGTAGCCTTTCAATAACTCAGTAGGACCACAAAATAAATAAATAAATAAATAAATAAAAAAAGATGGACATATTTTTATAGGAGGGGAAGGACTCAATTTCATCCTACAAGGATTTGATGTCTGGCAGCTAATGGTGAAGGACGACTATAATTTAATTCTGGTCATTTCATAAATCACCAGAATTAGGAGCATTTTTGGGTGAAAGCCGAGACTATGTGATCCTCAGGTCATCTTCCTTTTCTTTCAAATCGCAGGCTTTAGATAACTTAAAGGCAAGTTGGATCTGTGTGACTGTAAAATGATCTTATTAACTCATAATGAAGCCGTGCGGGGAGGAGGGGGAGCACGCAGCCTCTGCAAAGCTCTAGAGCGGCGTGGGGATCTCTGCAAAGAGCCCTGGAAATGCTGAATGAAAACCGCCTTTCTGTGCACGGCTGCCTCCCTGCTCTCCAGTGCCGCGTCTGCGGTAACTACAAACTACTTTGTATGCTGCATTCGTGAGGCTGCCTTAGCGGACACATGATTACTACTGAAATAACGCTGGTGTGATGTTCAAGTCCAGTGGCCTTTTTAATTATTAAACCGAGGCTGCTGAATGAATTATTCCGCATACCAGATTTTCCTCCTGTGGCTCTATTTCAAGCGACTAGTACCTTAGCGTGTTCCACTGACACCTGAGTTGGTTCTTAGCCAGCTATCCAATCTGCAAAGCCTTTGCAGAACAAACAGTATTCTTTAATCTCCAAACACTCACAGACTGAAAAACAAAACGAAACACACCAACCTATCCCCCTCCCGCACCCCCCCCCCCGGAAAAAAAAACACTTTGCAGTAAACTCATCAGTAAAAGCCAAGATCAGAAAATGCCCACAGCCCCTCCACCAAGCCCCCAACTCACCAAGGGGTAGAGCGATGAAGAAGGGTAGCCAACACAAGATGAACATCCCGACCACTATGCCCAAGGTCTTGGCTGCTTTCTTTTCCCTGGAGAACTTAAAAAGTTTGACAGCTATGGAACTCCTGGGGTTGTGGCCCTTGGCCTTGGTACTGCTCAGAGTGTCCTCGTGAAAGTTCTTGGAGTGGATCCTCAGGGTCAGCTCCTTGGAGTTGGACATCTCCCTCATGACCCCGGCCTCCAGGTTCTTGGTGGTCCTCTTGGCAACGATGTAGACCCGGCAGTACATGACCAGAATGACGGCCAGCGGGATGTAGAAGGAGCCCAGCGAGGAGAAGAGGGCGTAGAAGGGCTCTTCGGTGACCCCGCATTCCTTGTCATCGTTGGGTGCCGGCTCCTTCCACCCGAGGAGAGGCCCGATGGAGATGACCGTGGACAGGACCCAGACACTGAGGAGCGCCAAGATGGCCTTCCTCCGGGTGACAAGCGTGGGGTACTGCAGGGAATGGCGCACCCCGATGTAGCGGTCGATGGAGATGGCGCACAGGCTCAGGATGGAGGCGGTGCAGCACAGCACGTCCACGGCCGCCCAGATGTCACAGAAGATCCGGCCCAGCACCCAGTAGCCCAGCACCTCCAGGGCCGCCGAGAAGGGCAGCACGGTGAAGCTCAGCAGCAGGTCGGCGATGGCCAGGTTGACGATGAAGTAGTTGGTGGGCGTCCGCAGGTGACGGTTGCAGGCCACAGACAAGATGACTAAGATGTTGCCTACGATGGCAAAGATGATGAAGGCGCCCAGCACCATGCCCACGGAGATGGCCCTGGTGATGTCCAGCTGGGGCAGCCTGGAGCTGTTGGAGGTCTGGTTGGGGCCAGTGAAGTTGGCATTTTTCAACTCTCCCCAGTGGGCAGGTGCTGATGTGTTGTGGCCGGTGTCCAGGTCGGGATTCATCTTAGAGCCCGCCCTCCATAGCCAGGGGGTGGACAGGGCTGGAAGGGCTGCGGGGAAGGCTCCTCAGCTGCCCTGAAACTTTGCCTCCCCCGCGGTGGGCTTCTTCCCGGAGGCGCCCTCCTGGCGAGGCGGCATCTCCCCCAGCAGCCGGCAGTGCGTCTCCCGCACCGCGCGGCTCCCCGCTCGCTCGCTCGCCGGTGCCTGTCAGAGGAGGAGGAGAGGAGAGGGGAGAGGCGGCAGCTCCAAGTTAATGGTCCACCTCAGGCGCGCCGGCCGGCTCGGAGGGAGCGGGGAGCGGAGCGGCGGGAGGGGGGGCGCGGGATGGGGGCGCCGGGCTCCCGGCGGCGGGCTCGCCCGCTGCGGGTCTGCGGGCGGCAGCAGCGCCTCCGCCCAGCCAGCCAGCGCCGAGGAGGGTCGGCTTTCAATGAGCCGCCGCGGGGCTGGCTGCACGCTGGTGACATCAGGCGGGGGAGCCCGGCGCCCTGACTCCGCGCGGCACTAGGGGGCAATGCGGGTCCAGCGAAGGCGCCCGCCCGCAGCCCCGACGCCGCCACCCAGGTTAGCTGGCTGTGCCCCCACCGCCCCGCGGCAAGCCTGGTGTGTGTGTGTGTGAGTGGGGGTGGGGGTGGGGAGGAGGGGGTGGGCAAAAAGAACGACTTGAGCGTGGGGATTCCCCTACGCCCCATCCCGAGGGGGCACGCTGAGGTTCTTTTCCCTCCTATTTACTCCTCATTTTAAAAAGTGGGGTGGGGGTGCTTACCTCTAATAGGATGGCGTCTGGAGTCAACGCCCAGAATTAGCGGGATATGCAACTCGTGTGGCACCTAAAGAGGAAGAATGCCTAGGTTAGGCAGGTGGAAGGACTTGAGTCACATCTGAGACCAACCTCCATCCTTTACCTCTCCATAAAAATAAAACTAAGGCTTCTCTTCATCCATCCATCCATCCATCCATCCATCCACTTATTCACTCAGACACGCACTCATTCATTCAACAGATTAATTAAGTGCCTGCCACCTGCCCTGAGTTCTGTTCTAGGCGCTGTGGGCATAGCAATTGAACCAATGACAAAGACCCCATAGGAGCTTACATTCTAGCCAGAGGAGACACTCATTAAAAAAGCAAGCAAATTGTGAGGGGTGTCCTATGCTGACAGATATCACGGAGAAAACATGGCAAGTTGGGGGGAAACGGAATGGGGTGTGTGTGTAGGGGGGTGGCATTTGAAATTTTGAATGGGTGCTCAGGATGTCATTGAAATGGTATTTGAGTCAAGACCTGAAAGAAATGAGGAATAAGCTAGTAGTGGGTTATCTGGGAGTGAGGGTGGTGATGGTGGGGGTAAGAGACCTCTTGTCATCGGGGGATGGGACTTGGGGAATCTAGATTAGTTGTTAGTCCCCCCCCCCCACTTTTCTGCCTTGTACTAGTATAATCACCATGCCATACATTAGACCCCTAGATCTTATTCAGCTGATAACTGGAAGTTTGTATCCTTTGACCAACATCTTCCCATCCTACTCTCCTAATCCCTGGTAACCACCACTCAATTCTGTTTCTATGAATTCAGCTTTTTTAGATTCTACAGATAGGTGATCTCATACAGCATGTCTGTTGTGGGTCTAACTTACTTAACTTAGCATAATGCCCTCAAGTTCCATCTATGTTGTTGCAAATGGCAGGATTTCCTTCTTTCATGGCTGAATGAAATTTCACTGTGTATATACACCACATCTTCTTTATCCACCCATCAGTTGATGAACACTTAGGTTGTTTCCATATCTTGGGTATTGTGAATAATGATGCAATGGACATGGAGTACAGTTTTCTCTGAATTCTTATTTTCATTTGTTTTGGACATATATCCAGAAGTGGGGTTGTTGAATCATATTGTAATTCTGTTTTTGAGGCACTTTCATGTGGTTTTTAAAAAAAATATATTTTATTGATTTTTTACAGAGAGGAAGAGAGAGGAATAGAGAGTTAGAAACATGGATGAGAGAGAATCATCAATCAGCTGCCTCCTGCACACCCCCTACTGGGGATGTGCCCGCAACTAAGGTGTACGTCCCTGACCGGAATCGAACCTGGGACCCTTCAGTCCACAGACCGACACTCTATCCACTGAGCCAAACCAGTTTTGGCTCCATGTGGTTTTTCATAGGACTGCACCAATGTAAATTTGAGAGAGGGGGTGGATTGATTGTTATAGAAGGCACAGTCTTCCAAATAGTCAATTTTGGGACCCTGAGCTACTCGTGCTGGGGGGGAACCCACATTTATTGAGCTCTTACTGATAGCCAAGCACTTACTAATTTCCCTTTATTCTTCACAACAACCCTTTTGAGAGAAGTATAACCATTCTCCATTGACTGGTGAGAAAACCATGATTTAGAGCAGCGGTGGGCAAACTTTTTGACTCGAGTGCACAATGGGTTCTTAAACTGGACCGGAGGGCCGGAACAAAAGCAACCTGACCATGCTGGCACTCTCATCTTGGGCTGCTGGTGAAGGAGCGGAGGGGAGAGCAAGAGAACCCTCCACTCTTTCGGCTCCGAGGGCCGGATGGAACAAACAAATGGGCTGGATCCGACCCGCGGGCCGTAGTTTTCCCACGGCTGATTTAGAGAGTGTTTGTATATTCCTGAGGTCACATGACCACTATACATGTGGCAGATTCATAAGCAGTCACAGCTGGAGACTGAAAAGTAAAGCCTCATGCCTTCTTTTACTCTGGTCCACAAGCCTGCATCTAGGGTTTCCTACCTCCACTATAACCTGATATTCAGGGCTAGGGAACCAGGAAATCACTCAGGGTGACTGACATTTAGACTTCTCAACCTAGAGCAGTGGTTCTCAATCTTTCTAATGCCGCGACCCTTTAATACAGTTCCTCATGTTGTGGTGACCCCCAACCATAAAATTATTTCATTGCTACTTCATATCTGTAATTTTGCTACTGTTATGAATCATAATGTAAATATCTGTGTCTTCCGATGGTCTTAGGCTCTACAGCAGCGGTTCTCAACCTGTGGGTCGCGATTCACAGGTTGAAAACTGCTAGCAGGGTCACCTACGATCATTGGAAAACACAGATATTTACATTTCGATTCATAACAGTAGCAAATTACACTTACGAAGTAGCAACAAAAATAATTTTATGATTGGGGGGGTCACAACATGAGGAACTGTAGTAAAGGGTCGCAGCATTAGAAAGGTTGAGAACCACTGACCTAGAGGAAGGTTCTGAATTTCTTTTTATTTACTTTATACATATATTTGGGGGTGGGTTAGGTGGTTATTATACATCTAAAGTTTTAATATTTTCCCACCAAAATGCACAAAACACACAATTTCAAGGGATTCCATGAGATGAAGATATCTGAGGTGGAGACAGCTCTGAAATTTTTCTATTTTAATTAAACTGGCTTAATTAAAAAAATATTTTAAAATAAGAGACTCACAGATGTATGGTGACTTCACTCTTCAAGAACCATTAGAACCCTCACTTGCCCATTTTCCATTTTGGAGGAGGCCCAGGAGGCAGCGGCAAGCGGTATGCTCCCACAGCCAGTCAGGTGCAGAGCTGGTCTCACACAGGGCTTCCGGGGCTCACTCCTGCCTCTGCCCCAGAGGAAAGCCACACAGGACAGCTGCTCCTGACTCACACAGCGGGGTGTGAGACTGGGACAACTCTCTGCCAAGGGTCTTTATGCAGGGGAGAGACTGTCCTTGGTCCTGGTGGTTTAAACTGGTTTATTCCCAAGGGGGAGTGAGAGGAGGTAGAGAATGCCATTAAGTCAGGCAGAAGCTGGCAATTAACACAAAGGCAGGGGTGTGGGAGAGGAAGAGTGGGACGGAATGGAGGGCAAGCCCCGAGCCCACATTTCGATGGTGGTGGCCCATTTCCCACCTCCCTGGGCACTCATCTCACCAGCTATCCAACAGCCGGCAACACACCATTGAACTCATAGAGGCTGTGTCTACATAATCGCAGTAACCAGCTGCAGTGCGAAAACTCAGCCCATCAGGTATTTTCCTGTGGTGGCAAAAGGCCAGGAAAAGAAAATGAGCAAATCTGAGCTTCAGAGTTGGTTTATACTCGTTTGAAAGAGAAAAGTGTATTACCTAGATGAGACCTTATGTCTTCATTCAAGTGTCAGGATGTGGAAGAGATTATTGAGCCACATCCAGAGGTCCAAAACCCTTGTAGATTTCAGACATGTTGTCATTTACCGGCGTCTTTCTCAAAGACAAAACAAACATCCCACCGTAAGGCAAACAGGTATTAGCTTTAATAGCAGCCATGTCCCAGGACCCCACTAAAGCGACCTTTGCTAATGGCCCTTTCCTTGCTGTTCCTCCCCTCTCCTCACTGGAGATGCCTCTCAACTCCGCCTGGCTGATAGCTGACCGATGGAATTGACCGTTTGTTTAGGTGTCATGAGGATACAGATGATATTTTATTTTCTCGGCACTCCCTGGGGCAAAGCCAAGCACAGAGCTCTGACTCACTCGAGGCTTGGGGAAGAAGAACCTTTTCATTATCGGTGATTACATTAGAATCCTCTGATGTTGCAAACGCCCATTTCTGGGAGCCCTCTAGGTGAAGCTGCCACTGAGTTCGACCTCTGGCGAGACCGAGACGATGGGAGACTCAGAGACTTGCTTCGAGGGTGCATGGGAGGAGAGCTCTCGCATGAGATCATGCAGTTTTGATGGTTCTCCCTCTCTAGCTGTCTCCAGGTTTGCATCCAAGCAGCTATATACTCTGTACCAGGCACCGTGCTAGGAGCTGTGGGTGAATCAAAGATTAAGTAAATCAGACCAACAGCTTGGCACTGATCTAGGTGCCATGGGCAGTGAATGAGATGGCAGAGCACCCGTCACAGAGTACCTTCTATGTGCCTGGCACTGTGCTAGGTAGGTACTCTGTGTGCATTATGCCCATCTCCACAACAATGTGTGGCAGGAATTGCCCCCATTTTACAAAAGAGGAAGCTGAGGCTCAGAGAGGTTCTGTGGCATGGCCAAGCTTACTCAGTGAGTAAGCAGCATTGGTATTCAGAGCATTGTTGTCAGGCTCCAAAGCTTGCATCCCTCCTCTCTCTGCACCAGACTGAGATTAAAAAAAAAAAAAAAAGGCAGCAGCAGGTTCAGTGTTCGCCTGGAAGGAAATTACAGCAGAAGACAGAATGTGATCAGGTTCCCGAGCGAGGCAGAGGTCAGGGAGCGGACGGCAAGGCAGAGCTGGCCAGGCGAGAAGGTCCTGCCGAGGAGCTTCTCAGGTCGGGCTTCCTGGCCAGCGCGCCGTCTGCTGAGAATTTGAGAGCCGACTGGGAATCTAATCCCGCCTCTCTCATTTAATAGCTACTAATGTGACCTTGGGCAGGAGACTAAAGTGATTAAGAGCCTGAACTTTGGCATCCAACGGATCTAGATTTATGTTCCCGTTCCACTAATTTATTAGCTGTGCGTCCTTGGGCGAGTCATCGATCTAATCACTCGGAGCCCCACTCGCCTCATCTGTAAAATGAAGATCGAAATAGCCCCTGCCTCATGAGGGGAGGATTAAATGCAATAATGCGTGTCATGTGCCCAGCACAGAGTAATAGTAATAATATCAGCTAAGGGTTATTAGGTGTTGGCTAGATGCTAGGCATTGTGCCCCAAATGCCTTATGGCCATGATCTGATTTAATCCTCATAATAATATTATGAGGCAGATGCTATTATTATCAACATTTATAGACGAGGAAACTGAGTCTCAGAATGGTTGCCCAAGGCCACAGGGCGAACAGCCGGCACAGCTGGAATACAAAGTACCCAGTGAATGAGGCTGAAATGAAGAAAGAGGAGGTGGGAGGCTTCTGCTCCAGCTACACGGGGGTCATGAAGGGAGGCTGAGAAACATCTCCTCTCCTGGCCAGGAGAGACTTCAGCTGAGGTGTTTCCTCCAGCTCCAAAGGCAGCAGGTCAGAGGATCCCGGGTGTGAGGGATTTCAGCTCCATCTGGTAATGACAATTTGTCAACCTTTGTTGAGCACAGATTCCCTCAACTCGGGAATTCTCATTGCACAGCCTTCCCGGGAAGGGAGAGAACTCAGGAGCATCCCTTTGTAGCAGGCTGGTGAGGATTAATTGCCACGCCATCCAAGGGCTGAAGAGCCCTTGGGAAGAGCCCTGAATTGGAGGTCTGGGGTGTGAGGGCACAGGAGCGTGGAATGGGAGAAACCTGCTAACTCAGGAGCTGGAGAAGGGGGTCTATTCTCTCTTGGGCTCCAGCAGCTCCTCTGGTGGGTGGGCCAAGATAAACAGGTTGCCCCAACCAACCTGTGGTGCTGCACAGTCGAGGGCCAGGAGGGAGAGTGTGCCATTTCCTTGAATGACTCTGGCTGGCCCTTTATGGCCATGGGCTTTGCCCATCACTCTGCCCAGGAATCTGTGGTGACCCCAAAATTGATCTAGGAAGGGTCTCTAGGCTATGATCTGATTTGGGGCTGGGTGGGCAGTAGTGTCTGTAGCATGTTCCCCACGAGACAGATGTCTTTGTTCATATCAAAGACTGAGGGCAGGGAGCCGATGGAGGTTTTACTGGCACTAAAGCTCTCCCAAGCTGCCTCTGTATTGCTGCTGCCAGAATGTACTTTCTAATCACACTGTTGAAACCATTAAAGGTTAGAGTAAGACATAACAAAACAAAACTTATGGCAATAGGCTCTTTACAGCTGACTTTTGAAGGCTACACTATTGTAGTTAGGATCATGGACTTGAGAAATGTCAGAATCAGAAGGGCCCTAGAGACCGCCTAGTCCAGGGCTCAGCAAACTATAGTCCTTGGAACAAATCCAGGCTAGTGCCTGCTTTTTTTTTTTTTTTTGTAAATAAAGTTTTATTGGAACACCATACCCATTTGCTTACACATTGTCTATGGGTGTTTTTTTATGCTACAATGACAGAGTTGAGTGGCTGCAACAGAGGCCCCATGCCCGGCAAAGCCTAAAATATTTGTTCTCTAACCCTTCATAGAAATCCTTTGTTGACTTTGGGCTAGTCCATCCCTCTTATTTTACATGTGGGGACACATAGGCCCAGAAAGGAGGAGGGATTCGCCTAAGGCAAAACCAGTGTCAGTAGCCTGGGATTTTGATTCCACCAATGTGACTTTTCTTTCCCTTCCTGTCACCTGTTTCTGCAGCCCAGAGCAGGCTCTGAGTTTGAATTATAGCTTTAGTTGACCAGATGTATGATCATGGGCAAACTACATAAACTCTTTTAGGCCTGGGGATAATGCATCCTATTTTCTTGAGATAAGGCACATACAAAGTGATTGTGACAATTAAAGGAGCCTGTAATGCTTAGGATGGGATCTGGCTCACACAAAACATTCAACCCCAAGTAACTACTGTTATTGTACTGATGTCCTCTGTAATCTTAAACGCATTAATCTAATCCCTCCCACTCCATATTTCATGAGGGAAAGGGCTACTCCTTACCAGTGGTTCTTTAACTTTTTGGGTCCTAGATCATATTGGGAACCTACTGAAAGCTATGGTCACATGGCTTTACCCCACCCTTTTCCTGAATTTCTGACAGGGCTTCCTCATTGCCAAGTTCCTGGCAGGCCCCTTGATGACTTGATCTTCACCCTGTTACTTCTTATTTTTGTTTGCTGGGCCTCTCTCCTGCTAATTTCATCTTGGTGTCACCTCTTTCAGTCCTGGGTCACAGAACTAACCCACTGTTTCCCCATTCATCATGCAGTAGAACTTGAACTGAACAAAGTGAATGTCCTCCTGGAGTTTGTGGTCTAAGATGAATAACGGAATGTGCATCTGAGGATGGAGCATTGTGTGAGACACTGAACATGGATGCAAGTTAAATAAGGAAACAAAATACGTGACACAGGTCTCAAATTTCTCCATACTTCCTCTTCTTCCTCTCTTGAACCAAACCATCCAACCCTTTTGGAAGAATCTCCCTTGCAGTGGCCAAGTTCACAAAGGTCACAGGAAGTGGTGGAAATCACTTTTTCCTTGGGGGCACCAAAAATGGTATCTGGATAAAGTGTGAGAATCCAGGTTCAGAGAGGACAGACTAGAACAAGGCAAGAAAGTGATGTCAGAGGGTGACTTCTGCCTTCTCATCTCTTCTCTGGCAGAGATGACAAGGTAGGATACTGGATGGGGGTGGTATGCTTGGGAACTGGTGTGTACATTACTGTGGGACCCATGGGCATGGAAAAGGAGGGCAGAGAGTGAGAAAGGCAGTTTTCTTTGCCCATCTCCTTCATGTACTGAGGAATGCTGGGACAGGAAATGCCCAGTGTTTCTCAGTTGTTTACTGGATTCCAACCTGGCAGATTTGGGAGTCCTGAAAAAAATGAAGGGAGGAGGAGGAGGAACCTTGGTTTTTCTGCCTCTTAGGGGACTGCCCTGATAAGTGCTTGGGGTGGAGTTTGGGGAAGTTTTGTGAAGACTTCTAGACAGGAGCAGCCTGGTATAATGGCATTAGCTGTATGCTGTGAATTACAAGTTCCTGGAGGGCCTCCAAATATCACCTTGCCTTTTAGGGTGCTAGCCATTGAGAGGTAGGCACAGTCTCTGCCCAGTCCCTATTTTAACTACTGTGACTCAGTGCAGTCATGCATCAGGCATTGTGCTAAGCTAATTCACAGGCAACATCTCATTTAATCCTCCAAAAACACTTTTGGGGAAGACATTGTTGACTTCAATTTGCAGGTGAGGCGAGTGAGGACAAGATTAATTACATGTCCATGATTACCCTGTGACGGGATTAGGGCAGAGGCAGTTTGACTCAAAATCAATACTTTTTACCTCCCAAATACTACCCAAATTTGGCTGTAGGCTGATCTCTCAGCTAAACAAAATCACAGGAATGTCTGGACAAACTTCAGCTAGGTATATGGATTCAGAGGCAGAAGTTGTTTTGGGCTGTGTGTGCAAACATGGGCCCTTCTCTAGAGTGGGGTCCAAGGATTACATCTCTCCTCCTTACCCCTCCCTGGGAAGCTCAAGTGAGCACGTGTCAGGCTGGAATCTCAAATTTTCCTAGAAGAAAAGTGAAATACCTGACCCCATAATGTCTTTAAGAACTGCAAAGGCTATTTATCCCATGATGATAACCAATTTTTACTTATGAGAGAGGGAGGGAAAGAAGGAGGGAGGGAGGGAGGGAGGGAGAGAGAGAGAGAGAGAGAGTGCGAGAGAGAGAATATGTAGAGTGCAAACACAATATGAGAGATGCTAGTCAGACCCTAAGGAACTAGCTTATTAAACATCAGACCAAGTTCTAGTTTCTGGCACTTCCTAGCTTTGTGACCTTGGGCAAGTTACTTCATTTATTTAAGCTTCATTCTGGTTATCTGTTACATGGATATTTTAATGATATTTACCCCACTGAGTTGTTGTCAGGATTCAATGGGACTTTGGCACCTAGAAACCTCCCAATAAATGTTATCGTTGAATTATGTGTAATTATAAAAATATAAAACAGATTTTCAAAATCTGGAGTATTGAGGTAAAGATTTTCCTAGATGATTTCTCAGTGCATCTTCTAACCCTTTATTTGCTAACTGACATAATTGATTCCTTTTTTTTTCTGATATAAATATTGGCTGGAATAATAACAATAATGCCAATAACAATAGCTACCATTTGTTGAGAATCTTACTGTGTGCTAGGTTTGTATTATAGTCTTTACACACACTATCTCATTTTAACACATGATCCTAGATAGGCAGAAGTATTATATCTGGCCTTTGAGATGAAATTCTTAAAATGGCCTCTGCCACACCCACAGAGCCTGAGCTTGCTGGAAAGATTTTTTCTTGCAGAGAACTCCTGGCAAGATTAGAGACAAAGCCAGTGGCAGTGTGGGTGGGCTTGGGGAGTGGGGTGTGGTGGGCAGTGGGCCCTGTGAGTTCTCTGTGCAGAGGGAAAGGGAAACAGCTTGGCTTAGCGGGCAGGTGGCAGGCTCCCAGCCTATAATTCTTGGTTCCTGGTACAATTAGCGTCAACAGGAATTTTCCTTGTGAATCAGACCAAAGAGGCTCACAGACTATTAGCCATCACATCAGAGGCCGACCATTCATGCCCTAGAAAGGCAGGGAAGGAAGGGGGCACCTGAGAACCTCCACCTCTCCCTAACACCTCAGAGAGGCCCAGATCCATGAGTAGGGGAAGAAGAGATGGGGAAAGGGGCAGAGAACAGACTCCAGTGAATATACATTTTCAACTGAATTCCAGGGGCTGAGAGAAGAAGTGAAAAGAAAAAAGGTACTCAGTCCCGGGTATTTTCCCCTCTCAAGTCATTCTGGGAAATTTATCCATAAAACAATGGAACTAAGCTCATCCCTTTCTTAGCCAAAGGTGTGTTGCTCCAATGAGCTGGTGAAACCTTTGATATTAGGGATCATCCTCTATGGAGCCCAAGAAGCACTGATGATGGGAAGAGGATTCTAACAATCAGCAACTATCTACTGAGCCCTGAGGGACATACAAAGATAAAGAGTGTTTTTTTCTCTCAAGGATCTTTACGGAGGTGTCATCAACTCACACTTAACAACAATGTGGTAATTAAATAACACTCCTAGACAGTTGGTTGCTTGTCCACCAAATGATGCTAAGCACTAAGTGCGATGAGTGTAAATTAGATTCCATGTATAATGCACTTTGTATTTTGCTGGACACACAGTAGGCACACTCAGTCATGGTAATTCTTCTTCCCTCTAATGGAGGGAGGGATTTTTCAGGGCTTGAGTAGGTGAGCTGGCTTCCATTGAGGAGGGGTGTTCTCTTTGTGGTTCTGGGGATATTCAACTTGACTTCATAAATGCACCCACTTGTATTCAGAATTGATTTTGTTTGCATTCAAGTGGGTCTCCTAGGATCCAGCTGAACCAAACTCTCACTTGCTGTGTGTACACAGGAGAGAGGCATTCAGAAGGGACTGTGGAAACTGTGTAACCCACCCTTCATTTCATAGATGGGGAAACTGAGGCCAGGCAAGTGACTTGACCATGGTCACTCAGAGCCAGAACCAGAATGGAAGCCCCTAATGTTCACGTCAATGCTCTCAAATATAAATATATTTAATATAACTATATTATTTACATTATTTAATCCCTAAGCAAGTGAAAATAGCTTTTAAAAAAACTATGGAAATGCCCACTCTCACCCCTCCTGTTTGACATAGTACTGGAAGTATTAGCCATTGCAATTAGACAGGAAGAAGAAATAAAAGGCATTCAAATTGGAAAAGGAGAAGTAGAGTTATCCTTATTTGCACATGACATGATATTGTACATAAAAAACCCAAAAGACTCCATCAAAAAACTAATAGATTTAATAAATGAACTTGGCAATGCAGCAGGATACAAAATTAACGCCAAGAAATCTATGGCATTTCTATACACCAATAGTGAACTTATAGGAACAGACTAAAAAAGCAATCCCATTTACCATCGCATCAAAAAAATTAAGATACCTAGGAATAAACTTAACTAAGGATTAAAAGACCTATACGTGGAAAACTACACGACACTGAAAAAAGAGATAGAGGAAGATGTAAACAGATGGAAGAACATACCATGTTTATGGATTGGTAGAATCAACATCATCAAAATGTTCATATTTCCCAAAGCAATTTAAGGTTCAATGCACTCCACATTAAAACACCAATGGCATATTTCACTGACCTAGAAAGAACTCTCCAAAATTCATTTGGAACAATAAAAGACCCTGAATAGCCACAGCAATCCTGAGAAAGAAGAGTAAAGTAGGAGGGATCTCAATACCAGATTTCGAGCTGTATTACAAAGCCACTGTTCTCAAAACAGCCTGGTACTGGCACAAGAACAGACATTTAGATCAATGGAATAGATTAGAGAATCCAGATATCAACCCAAATCAATATGCTCAATTAATATTTGACAAAGGAGGCACGAGCATACAATGGAGTCAAGACAGTCTCTTCAATAAATGGTGTTGGGAAAATTGGACAGATACATGCAAAAGAATGAAACTAGAGCACCAACTTACACCATACACAAAAATAAACTCAAAATGGATACATGACTTAAACATAAGATGGGAAATCATAAAAATACTAGTCATCCACAGGCAGCAAAATCTCAGACACATGCCTAAAGAACTTCTTCACTGATACTAACCCTAGGGCAATGGAAGCTAAAGAGAAAATGAACAAATGGGACTAGATCAAAATAAAGTTTTTTCACAGCAAAAGAAACCATCAACAAAACAACAAGAAGTCCCACGGTATGGGAGAACATATTTGCAAATGATATTACTGATAAAGGTTTAATCTCCAACATCTACAGACTGCTTATGCAACTCAATAAAAGGAAAATAAATGAGCCAATTAAAAAATGGGAAATGGACCTAAATAGAATCCTCTCAAAAGCAGACAGAAGGAAGGCCAAGAGGCACATGAAAACATGCTCAAAGTCACTAATTATCCGAGAGATGCAGATCAAAACAACAATCCGGTACCATCTCACACCTGTCAGAATGGCCAACATCAACAATCAACAAACGACAAGTGTTGGCATGGTTGCGGAGAAAAAGGAACCCTTGTGCACTGCTGGTGAGAATGCAGACTGGTGCAACCACTGTGGAGAACAGTATGGAGTTTCCTCAAAAAACTGAAAATGGAACTCCCATTTGACCCAGTAATCCCACTCCTAGGAATATATCCCAAGAAACTAGAAACACCAATCAGAAAGGATATATGCACCCATATGTTCACAGCAGCATAATTTACAATAGCTAGGATTTGGAAACAGCCTAGGTGCCCATCAGCAGATGATTGGATCAAAAAACGATGGTACATCTACACAATGGAATACTATGCTGCCATAAAAAGAAGGAATTCTTATCATTTGCAGCAAACTGGATGGAATTGGAGAACATCATGCTGAGTGAAATAAGCCAGTCAATGAAAGAGAAACACCACATGACCTCACTCATTTATAAATAATAAAGAACATTATAAACTGATGAACCAAAAGATAGATATAGAGACAGTAAAACAACAAGCAGACTGTCAAATGACAGTGGGGAGGGTAGGGAGATCTAGGGGAGATAAGAGATCAAAACTGAAGGACTTGTATACATGCATATAAGTACAACCAATGGAGAGAGGGCATGTATGGGAGGGGGAGGGGCAATGGTAAGATAAGTACACAGATAATAATTTAATAAAAATAAACTAAAATAAAAAGTATGGCAGTAAATTGTGCTTTTGGTAAAACTAGGGAAAGTTATAGAGAATAAAAGGGTATCCCTCTTTGTTCTACTGTCCAGAGAGAGCATCACTGTAAACTGCGAATGTTTTCTAGACTTTCCACATTCACACATACATGCACACACATGCACACACACTTGCACCCATGCACACATACAAGTGCATCTTGTTGGGGCCCCTCACCTCCATTCAACCTCCCTTGTTACTTAGAGCTGTCCTCTGAGTTCCACCTCTCAGACACAGGCTCATCCCCTCCTCTGGCTCTAGGGTCAAACCCTAACTCAATCATAGCCAATGAGAGCTCAAGACTTCTTTGCCATGAGATCTTAAGATGAGGGGAAGTAGGATTTGGAGCAAGGTTATAGGCATTCCAGCCACTATGTGACCACTGTGAGGGTGCCTGTATGAATGTGGAGCTGAACAGAGCTGACTGATAGTGCCTGTCCTTCCCACTCACTCCCACAGGAGTTATTCCCATGAGGATAACTCCAGTGCTTTAGAGTAGCTGCATGCCAACGACCAGTGGATCCAATTCTTAGCAGAAGGACTTTGAGCAAGTCACTTAATCTCTCTGAGCACAGTTTTCCTAATCTGTGAAGTGGGATACTACTTGGGAGGTCACAGTGAAGAAAATATGCTACTAGTTCTATCAATCCCAACAATAACAAATTACATTTACAGCTGCTTCTATTGATTGTTTGCTGTGGTCAGAACTTATGACAAACAATTTAATATATTGTTTCATTTACCCTCCAAACCCACAGAGAGTGGAAGGGGGATCTTCTTTGGCTGTTTGTGTAAAGGTAAAGGATTAAAATGCAGGACCTGATTCCGGCTGCCCCAATTTCTGTATCAGTTCAACCTCCCTTGGTACCCACAGCTATCCTCTGAATTCCCCAACTAACTGATCCCTTTGCCTGTTTGAGTGTTTGGTAGCAGGATCTTGATGATTTTCAGGTCCTCTTGGCTGGGGGCCATCTTGCCCTTTGTAGGGAACAGGACACGGATTCCAAACTAGAGAGTGGGGAGCCCCTGCAGGGTTGTCACTGAGAGGGAGGGGACATTGACCAGAGTCCTCTCTGTCTGCAGTGCTCCCCTCCTGGCTGTGCCCAGTGTTCCCTAGGAAACCACGGGGATGCTGTACAGATTTATGGTCCTGCTGCTCCTGAGTAAGTAAGTACCTGACTGGTTTCGTCCGAGACAGATGGTGTCTGGCTCCCAGATGACTCATTGGGAGGGGAACAGACACCCATGGGTGACACAGAAGGAAGAAAACCCCCTCCTTCTCATGTCCCACAAGCAGAGACTGAGAGTAATTTCTCCATCACACAGGCTATTCAAAAGGCAGATATTCGCCAAAACTGGTTTGGCTCAGTGGATAGAGCGTTGGCCTGCAGACTGAAGGGTCCCAGGTTCGATTCTAGTCAGGGGCATGCACCTTGGTTGCGGGGGATGGATGTGCAAGATGCAGCTGATTGATGTTTCTAGCTCTCTATCCCTCTCTCTTCCTCTCTGTAAAAACTCAATAAAATATATTAAAACAAAAAACAAAACAAAAACAAAAGGCAGATATTCAAGGCTCCCATATTATGGATGGGGGTACTGAAGCCCTATTTCATCTACTCCTTCACTGTTTGCACAAACATTTGTTGAGCTGTGTGCCAGGCTGTGTTAAGACTACCGTAAGTGGCCGAAACCGGTTTGGCTCAGTGGTAGAGCATCGGTCTGCGGACTGAGGGGTCCCGGGTTCGATTCCGGCCAAGGGCATGTACATTGGTTGTGGGCACATCCCCAGTGGGGGGTGTGCAGGAGGCAGTTGGTCGATGTTTCTCTCTCATCGACGTTTCTGGCTCTCTATCTCTCTCCCTTCCTCTCTATAAAATATCAATAAAATATATTTAAAAAAAAAGACTACCGTAAGTGGAAAATGCAAATGTGGGAAAAACAGACTCTGTCATCAACAATACTATTGATTATGCAGGGGAATAAGTCATGGAACAGGGAACTATCACCAGGGTGGGATTTAAAGTGTGGGGCAGCCCCAAGAGTGAGCATGTCAATCATTTGTGTTCAAATGGATTTAACTTTATTTTATTCTTTCAGCATCTACCCGGTGCTGAAGACAGCTGAGATGAACAGGAAATCCCTTAGGAAGCTTTTAGAAAGATGCTGGATTTTCCTCAAGGTTGATTTTAAGAAAGGTGAATGATTCAGAATTGAAATTACATAGTGGGTTCATTAGTTCATGCTGGCATTTAGCAAGTCTTTATTTTAAAAGTATTGTTCCTATTGGAATTCTATTTGGCCTGTTTGGCTGGTTCTGGAGGCTGGAGGGGATGAACCACCTGGGAAGTCCCCTCACTTTCTCCCCAGGAAATCGAGCTGGCTACTCTAAGGCAGAGAAAAGGGATTTCACTGAGTCCTTTAAGAGAGCGAACTATGTTTGGTCTCCACCTGGGAGCCTATTGGAGTAACACATATAGTTTATATATTGTGAATAATTCTACATTAATGTGCCTACTTAAAAAAATACCAATATGTCCCTATATAATTTTTCTGCTTCTGAGTAGTCACTTTGAGAGGCAATAAACTTGTTTCAATAATCCAATTAAACTGTATTTTCTCTCCTCTTTTAATATTGTTCTCAAACCAATGTATGTTCTTGGGAACATTATGGTGGAGTCAAACACTCATTGTTTGAGAGCAAATGTGATTTTTAGAAGCAATCAATAGTCCTTATGAAGGCACACAGCCCTCCCTCATCCTAGCCTGTCTCTCCCAGATTTTTTTCCATGATGTCCCTGAGCTGTTTTAAATGGCTGGGGGCTAACTCCTTACCTTCCAGGGCTATGGTCAGTGGGGGACATGACAGAAGGGAAAGAAATAAGAGAAGCCAGGACATTTCTCTCCTCACCCCTACACTCCCTTCTCTCTGTTTCTTGGGGGCTATTTCTGGTCAAGATTCATCATTTCCATGGTTCCTTTTCCACTAGAAAGATCATACACATATAATATATAGAAATAATCCTATATAATAAAAGCATAGTATGCAAATTGTCCCCTTGAGCGTGAGTTGTCCGGGAGTTCAATCAGGGGGTGGGGCTGGCTGGGGGAAAGGAGGAAGGCCCTGGCCAGTAGCCAACAGCCACTAGGGACCCTACCAGTGCATGGATTTTGTGCACTGGGCCTTTGGTATATATATATATAAATCACGTAAAAAATATATCAATGGATTACTATATATACCAGCCTGAACTTGTTATAAAATAAGAGATTTCACTCACAATAGCAACCAAATATGCAAAACCCAGGAATATATTTAACAAGAAATATAAAGGATGACTCTGGCTGATGTGGCTCAGTTGGCTGAGCACTGTCCCATGCACCAAAAGGTCACATTTGATTGCAGGTCAGGGCACATGCCTGGGTTGCAGATCTCCAGTAGGGGGCATGCAGGAGGCAGCCAATTGATCTCTCTCTCTCTCTCTCTCTCTCTCTCTCTCCTTCTCTTTCTCCCCCCTTCCTCTTCTCTAAAATCAATAAAAGCATATTTTAAAAAGAGAAATGTAAAGGAAGTATATGAAGAAAATGACTTATTTTTAGTGAAGAGCATGAAAGAAGACAAATAAATGGAAAGACATGTTATACTTCTGGAAATAATGGAATCTATTTAAGGCAATTCCATAAAAAATATCAATGGGATTTGGAGGAAACGTAACAAAATGATTCCAACGTGCTTCTGGAAGAATACATGCTTAATACCAAACAAATTTAGAAAAAGAAAGGTTATGTGGAGATAACTGCCTACAAACTAAAATGCTTGATAATATGATGGGCCCAGAATTAGGCTGGCAGATTATTAAAATATATCACCTAAAATCAGATCCCACTTATGCACCAGTACTAATATGTGACATTTCCATTCTTCATAAATGGCGTCAATTTTGGATATTTGAAAAAAATAAATAGTTAGATCCTTACTTTTCACCTTACATAAAATATAAATTTCAAATAAATTAGAGATTTAAATGTAAACACCTAAATTATAAACTTCTAGAAGAAAGGATAGGTGCATAGTTTTAGCTTTTTGGATTAGGGAAGTATTTTAACATTGCTATCAACATCAGAAACCACGGAAGAAATGAGTATGAATATAAATAAAAATGTGGAACTTGTATGTAACTTATCACATTATCAAGCTAAAACACAAGGATATATTAAAAACATATTTTCAACTTACATTAATAATAGATATTCATATTCTAGATAATTAAAGAATCTTTCTAGACTAATCATGAAAAGAAGAGTAAGTTCCAAATAAAAATGTGGAAAGGAAAAGAATGGATAAATCTTAAATAAAAGATGTACAACATCAATAATCATATAAAGCTTTGTATAGTAATAAAATAAATGCAAATTACATAATAATGGTATCTAGATTTTACCTATTGCATAGATAGAAAGGAATAAAACTAAGTGTCAAAAATCAGAAAAGGGTGAAGGAAAATTGTCTCACACAGAGTTGGTAGGCGTGTAAATTGGCACTTTTTAAAAGGGTCTTTGAGAAAAGGTGTCAAAAGATTCTAAAATATGTATAGCATTAACCTAGCAATACCACTTGTTGGAATTTATCTTAAGAAAATAACCAAACAAATGTGCAAAGATCAGCTCATCACAGTTTTTCCATAAAAGTAAATTTACACACACATATACACTCATACCTAATTGGAAATGTCAGGGTAAATGTCTACCAATAGGAAGCTAGGTAAGATATTATAGTACATCCCCATGGAGAATGCTATGCAGCCATTTAAATGACAAAGATGTCAACTCATGACACAGCATATATTCCATTACATTCTGTCTATGAAATATTGAAAGTGAAAAACTGAGGGTGCTAAACTATATAAATAGTTAAAGTCGTTTTATAATTTTGTAAATGTTTAGATGATTAGAAAGAGGTAACAAGCATATATACAAATATATTTGCTGGGTTTATATTTGAATAAGTAGAAGGTTTATAGGTGATTGCACACTTTTTCATATTTTCTAAAAGTTTCCTTTTCTTTTATAAACAATAGACATGTAATCAACATGTAATCTTTCCCTCCAAAAATTATTTTGAAAGGGTAAAGTCAATTGGAGCCAAATCTGTTAAGTAATGTAGGTGTCAAGAAGGAAGGCTTTTCATATGGATGTCTACTAACACTGTACTTATCCATTTCCCCACAAACTTTTGGCCCATTTCCCCCCTTCTGCTAGAAATACCCCTTCCAAGATGTCTTTCTCCTCTTAATAATCTCAGTCTTCTCTACCTATGAAAGTTCTACTCAGCCTTTGAGGGTTGGCCAAGTCTCTGTAGCCCTCTCCCCATCCTTGCAGCCAGATCTGCTTGCTCCTTCCTCAGTGTTCCCACAGTGCCGTGGACATAGCTCCAGCCCAGTCCACACATGCAACCAGATGTCACCGTTTCCTGGGAATGTCCTGTCCTATTCTCTTCCCTTTACAAGGGAATCAAGCTGGAGTTTTACAGGTTGGGATAAAGGCGAGGAAGCGCCACCTGAAAGAATGGAAGGCATCAAGTTGCAGGAGGGCTCAGGGTGCTCACATCCATGCAGGTCCAAGTGCAGAAGGTAGGGAGGGGACCAAATCTGTCTTGTGGACTTGAACTGGAACCAGAGACATCATAGCTATCAGGACCATGTGTTTACAAGGATTCTAGAAAACTAGCTCCAGTTAGCTTAAGCAAAAACCAGGAATTTATTATGTTAGTTGAGTATAACACAAGATTCAAACCTGTGTTTGGGCTTCAGATCAACTGGACCCGGGGTTTAAGAACTTTTGGAAAACTTCTCACATACCACATCTCATTTTTGCTTCCTTCTCCCCCCCCCCCAAAGGATGAAACCCTTTTCTTTTGATTCACATAATGAGAAACAAGACCACAAAAGTTGTAATTTTTACATTTTAAGAATGTAGGCAGTCACAAAAATATCTGGTTCCTTATTCTAAAACTCCCATGGAAGAATTCAGATAAATTTGAGGGTCAGATAAATTACATGTGGGCCAATCAGCTGTCACGAGGCAATGGTTCTATTATTGCACCAGCTTGGGTAGGTGATAAGCCCGGGATCATCAACCTTGGCCAGGGGAGAAAGGTCACATCCTTCTGGGATGGCTTCCATGGTGACTGTACAGACAAGGGGAGAGGCGGTTCTCAGAAAGAGGTGCCTCATAGGTATTCACTACAGAGCACACAGGATGCAAAATGGGATAGAGAAGAGCCTGAGGGTTTAACTAGAAAATCACTTAACATTTGGAGATTAGTTTTATGAGCCAGCAGGAGTATAGTGTTTGGATGGATTGGCCACATGCCTTATTTTTTTCCTTCTATATTATAAATACTTTGAAGCCCTGGACTCTTTTGTTGTAGTTGGCTCATCTCTCAGTGATTGTGAAAGCCCCTTACACCTAATAGGTAAAGGTTTGTTGTAATTTTGATCTAGAGTGTTCTAATTGGGGGTTTTGCAGGCCTTCAAAAAGAGTACTGGAAGCATTTTTGACATAAAGAAATAAATCCACAGCTTCCTTTCCCAGGTGACTGCTTTGATGACAACACTCATTTAGAAGTGGAAGTTTTGGAAAGCAGGTAATAACTTATTTCATTTCCTAGTCCCATTATGTGTGTGTGACGTGTATGAGAGCAGCACTCACATGGAATCTGGGATGCATAACTGAGTATCTTACAGCATTACACAGATGTCCCAATTCTATTGGGCTCTTGTCAGTGATCCAAGACCAATTTTAGCCAGAGGTAGAGGGTGTAATATTCACTCTTTTGATCTATAAATCCAAACATTTCAGTTAGGATCCTGTGATTGGAGAGTCTATACTAGACTACTTAAGCAAAAGGAATTTATTGGTTTATATCAGAGAATGTCTGGCTTTAGGGGAAGTGTGGTGCAAGACTCAGTACAACCTGTATACAATTCTCTATTTTTAAATTTTTAAATTTTGCTTCTTTGGTAAGGGCTCTATTTTTATTTAATCAGGATTTAACTTCATGTTCCCCCAAATGACTGCCAACACTTCTTGGGCTACATGCTTCCAGGTTCACATCCAGTAGGAGAGATGAAGCTCACCTCTACGCCAGCTTTAGAAAAATCCCTGGATTTGAGTCTCATTGGCCCTATTGGGACTATGGGTTCAGTCACTGTGACTGTGGTTTGGGGTGGATGAGACACACTGCTCTTTTTAGCTTAGTTATATCAGAGTTCAGCTCATGACTTGAGTAAAATGTAAAAGTTGAGAGTGAGGAGGGCAGCTCTCCAGACAATATTGAGCTATGATATCACAAGAAGCCGAAGAGATGTTGGATAGTTAAATCAACAACAAAGTTCACCACAAAGTACACATTTGGCAGGGATTTGGGGTCCCTGTGAGCTAAATAGTTCATTTCGTAAGATGTTCAACTAAAGCCCAGAAGTTAACATGCTTGCCCTAGGACACATAACAATTGAGAACAGGGCCAAGGACTCATTATTTCCCATTTGGAGCTCTTTGCTCTTTCAAGGACCCACTCTGCATCCCAGGTCACCATCTCCTACCTCAGTTTTCATCTCCATGAGGGATCATAGGAGCAGGCTGCCAGTATGATTGTCCAGGTTATGGACTTCACAATTTCAGGGGGTTCTGTTTAACCAAAATCCATATGAATGGTACTTCTAGAGTTGTGCAGAGTATGACCTGGATGGGCATAATTAGGAGGCCTACAACAAGAGGATGGCTCTGGAATTTGTTCTTCAGCAGAGATGGCAAATACTTGTCACATGTAGTGACACTTATCCCTTCAGTAACCATGACATGCATTGCTTACCAATCATGTTACTCTTTCCCACTAAGCTCAGACTTAATCTCAGAATTTTTCTCAACACAACCTAGATTCCCACCAGTTTTCATTTGTAGCTGGCACTTGAGCTAAAATCCATTTGGTTTCTTATACTAAATTGAGTAAGTAACACACTTCAAAATGATTCCCCTCCCAAACCTCTACTTAGCTTCTGACTGTTGATACTAGCATCAGATAATGAGAAAACTCCCAAACAAAACAGTTAATGTGGCCATGACAACATCATAGAATGTTTTAGGGATTAAATGAGATAATGCAAGTAAAGTCTTGAGACGGTAACTGACATCTTGCAAATGGTCAATAATTAGTAATTGAATAAAATATTAAAAATCACCACGTTGAAATCTATAAATACATGTTTGACCTTCTAATAGCTCCTAATCTCTGTTGGTATTCTTTTTTATTTTATTTTTTAAATTTCTTTATTGGAAACAGGAAAATAAGGTTTGTAGTGCTTAAGGAAGGTTTGTGCCTTGTTCAGAGCCTGGCAGTTATGTGTTTTTTTAAAAATATATTTTTATTGATTTCAGAGAGGAAGGGAGAGGGAGAGAAAGATAGAAACATCAATGAGAGAATCATTGAGGATGGAGCTTGCAACCGGGCATGTGCCCTTGATTGACCAGAATGAAACCCGGGACCAGTCAGTCCACAGGTCGATGATCTAACCACTGACCCAAACCAGCTAGGGCTGTTTGTATTCCTGTTTAAACCCTAGGTTAGAACATAAGTAAAAGATGAAAATTTAAAATCCAGGGCGGGGGGATAATTCTCTCAGCCCTATGCCTTATGGCTATCTCCTGAGTTGGTCTCTCTTCTCTCCCCCACCATGGCTGTCTGTGTTCACAGGAGCCAGTGAACTGTAGGGTTGTGGTAGCGGCAGGTGCCAGGGGAGGCCATCCTTCAGTGCTCTTCACTGGCAAAGCAGAAGCAGCCATGCACATTGGGCAGGACCACAGACATCAGCACAGCTGGTTTCTTTAAGTGGAACCCGGCAGAGCTCGTGGACACACCACAGACCAGCCTTGCCAAGGACTTCTCTGCCTCTGGTTTGCCAGCCTGGCCAGGCGAGTGAGGAGAGAGAGCAGGGTGGAGCGGTGAGTGTTATTAAATTGTTGGCATTGGAATAGGGAGCGCTGCCAGACTCTGGCAGGAACATTTCTTTTCAGGCACCAATGCCCTTTGTCCTTATCCTGCTACTGGGCCTTTTGTAAGGGAACAAGGATGAGGTGGCCAAACTCCTTAGATGTGTGCTCAGAACAGAGTGACAAAAGAATGTCCTGGCAGGTTGGAACTTTGAAGATCATGTGACACAGACTATTTTATAGATGAAGGAACTGAAAGTCCAGAAGCAAAATCTTGACTCAAATGTTCACCAACAGGCATAGGCCTGGGGTCTTTTGAAGTCTCAGATGGGTCAGCTTTGTGAAGGGTTCCCTATGGACACTTGACCTTGCAGAGAGATGAGCAAGGGATTCAGGTACCTTGCAAGGTCATTAGAGGAAACATTTTTTGGGCAGAGAAATTTTTAAAAAAGCACTCTTTTTAAATGACCATCTACTTCATCCATGAGTGGGGCCAGTTCAAGAGATACCCAATCAGCCAGTGGGAAAAGCAGAGGAGTCCAGAGAAATAGCCCCTGGGGTCTAAAAAGCTGCACTCCCGTCCCAGCCATGCCACTCCTTGCTCTGTGACTGTGGTTCACTCCCTTGATTGTCTGAGCCTTGAATTCCTCCTCACTGCTTGGGGATAGCAGAGCCATGGCCAGTTTGCCTAAAAGAGTTACGGGGGAGAAAAACACAGAAAAGAAAGCCAGGAAGTTTCCAAATGGTCCCATGTTCTGTAAGTAAGTATTTGGGACCCGGACAGTTCGGTTACTTTGAGCTCTTTCATGACAGAAGGGAATTCTCAGACTCCCCCATGCTGGGCACCGCCTCAGGCATTCTCACCTGTTATCGCATTGGATATGGATGATGACCCAGCATCTTTCTGTCTTGAGACAGATAACTAAGATGCTTTTTCTGTCCGGTGCTGGGAAGTACTTTCTGTTCTTGAGAATTTTGTTGAGGGGGCTGTGAGATATGAGGTTCCAGTGGAGCGGTCTATCCTGAGATGGTCACATCAGAAAACAAGAATGGATTTGATAGAGGACCTAACATGCTCTTCAACTTGCAACTGGTTTCAAGTCATATTAAGTTTCCAAACCCTGCGAAATAAGGGTCTCATGTAGTCCTTACCCTTCCACACCCACATGCAGTGAACAGTAGGTCATCAGATTTTTCCTTTCTCAGCCCGCACCTTTTTATCTGAATCAGGAGGGACCGCTGAGAATTCTGGGGACACATTTGATTACTTAAAATTGATTGGTGCCATTAAGCTCTGGGGGGAAGTGATACAAGAGCTTGGAATTACGGCAGGCATGCAGAGGAAGCACGTTTCTGACTCCTGTAATACCTATAAAGGTCACAATATGGTGACTGGCATAAACCAAGGCTCTTCAAAGGATGGCAATTATTTTTATTTGCCACGAGGAACCCATTCCAAAACTCAGCATTGATAAGTCAAGATTTTTGACAAGTTCAAGTGACTTCTATTTTACAGTCATGGTAGAAGCATAAGGAGACTCTCTCCTACCACAGACTCTGTGCCACTGAGCAGCCTAGAGGAGTTTGTACCCAATCCAGGCGTCCCTAACACCAGCCTGCCTTCATCTCACATGGAGTCAGGCCTGGTCTCCAGCAGAAGCACTGAGGCTGCATGGCCGCTGGAGGTTGCTGTGAAAATTCTCAGCGATGAATCACTGATGTTTTGCCTGAGGGCTAAAAGCACAGTCAATTTATTTGGTGCCTTTCTGCCTCCAAATTATCTAGCTCCTGCAAGATCTTTCGCTTGGGAACATTAACTCAGGTTTGCTAGGGCCTCCTCTTCCTGTTGTATAAGCCACCTTCCTACCTGGTTTCCTCTCCCACCTCAGCAAGCTTGCTGATGTGGAACATTTTTCATGCTGAGGTGTCAGCCCCATAGGGCTGGGTCTTCATGAATATAATTGAAGACAGCAGACGTTAAGCTGGGGAAGTGTAGCATCAGTGATTTTCAAGCCACATTGGTACTTAACACTGTGTAGTTTTATTCATTTACTTTTTTTGTTAGAAAAGTAATTTTGTAGTTTATTGATTAAATGAGCCTGCAAGCAAAAGCACAGTGTGAACTATAAAGTGTGTATAGCTCTAAGGGGTAATTTAAATTAGTATCCTTGGGGTCACGTGTGTAGTGGGGAGCGCTATTGAGATGACATTTGCATTTATATGTTTTTCTTCAGAACAAGGATCCAGAAGACAGTTTGGGACTCACTGAGTGTAGTCCCTTTTTAGAAGGGGTATGTGGAGGGATTTTTTGGACTCAGTGAGGTGCTATCGGGTGTCTTGGACCCACTGAGGGTGAGCACACATAGAGGATAGGTGCAGAGTGAGTTGCTGCATCAGAATTGTAGCAATTAAGTTAAAGGAGAACGAGTAGAAAGGGACCTTCTTAACTTGGGAATTACTGAACGTGACTGGGCAGAAAGTATTTTCCCAAGGTGGCTGTGTCACTATAGCTCCCATTCCACAGACTTGTCTTGCAATGTGACACTGACAATCCTCCATTGGAAAGTGTGTGGGTGTATCTCTCTTCCCTTCCCTTAAAGTGGGGCGAATTTATGTAACTGTCTCCACCAATAGGATGAAGTAGAAGTGATGCCACATGACTTCCAAGGTTAGATCATAGGGGGCAATACAGCTTCTGCCTGGCTCATGGAACCCAGCTGCCATGTGGTAAGGAAGCACAAGCCAGGGAGAGGCCATGTGTTGAAGCTGTTCTATACCAAGACCTTAACTTTCATTGCCTATTTCTCTTGGATATAGGAGACAAAGCTCCCTAAAACCTATGGGTAATCATAAGTGCTAGACTCAAGATATAAGATTTCTGGTCACAAAACATGGGAGGAGTTTATGCTAGTAGAAGTTCTTGGTTACAAGTAATAGATAATTATCCTAGATGAGTTAAGTTGAAAATGAAATTATTGGAAAGATTCAGATAGTTCTTAAAACCTTGGGAGGATTAGAGATTAAGGGCCAAATCACATGAGAGGACCAATTCAGTTAAGGCACAGTTGCCTTAGCCCTTGGAATCTAGATGTGGCAATTTCTCCATCAGGGTGTAACCTTCATGTTTCTATTTCTTTGTATAATTAGCTCCCAATTCCAAGTCCATAAACAGATAGATCTCATTGGTAGAGCTTGGTCATGTGCCACCACCTAGCTGCAAGGAGATTAAAGACCTAGAGTTCATCTTTGTACAATGGGGGATTTCCCCCAATAGGAAGAGATCTCAGGCACTGAGCTGACAAAAATTATAAATTTCCACTGCAAAATTGTTCCAGACTTGGTCCCATATGGGTATATCAGTGTGCCAATGTGTATTTGTGGGGGAGAGGGAGAATAGACACTGGGGAAACTTATGGGAAGAATATTACACTTAGAAAATATGGTATTGTAGTTATTTACTGCTTATTCTCTACACTATTCTTGCCCTTCCATGCCATGCCCTATATCACAGGGCCTGGACCCTTCCAAACCACAGATTCCAGGCCACTTTTGGTAGGTCTGGTCAATGGGAAGCATTAGTAGAAAGTGGAAGGTGGGAGGAGGTGAGAAAGCATGCTGTTCTGCCTGCCTGCCTATCTCTCTCTTTTTAAAACAATATTTTTATTGATTTCAGAGAGGAAGGGAGAGGATAATTAATTGGTGGCCTCTTGAACACCCCTATTGGAGATTGAGCCTGCAACCTGTGCATGTGCCCTTGACCGGAATCAAATCTGAAAGGCCTTTCATTCAATAGGCCAATGCTCTATTCACTGAGCCAAACCAGCTAGGGCTGTCTCTCTGTCTCTTGATGCCCCTCATGTGATCTTTGGGAGTGACAGCATCTCTGACAATTCCAACTGTAGCCACCATAGCTTAGTACTGGCCTGGGACAGCCCTTCCCATTGCTCCCAGTACTGATTCAGTGGTCTCTCTTTGGTGGTGCCATCATTCTCTGGCACCCCCCAGTGGTGAAGTCATAAGTGCATTCCTGAATCTGGATAATAACATACTCTCATCTCTGTCGCAGCCTTGGGAGAAGGAACTACTTTCCGCTTTTTCCTAGTCTCTGGCTTATGTCACTTTCTCCTTTCTGTTCTTTTTGCATTTCCAACACTTTGTAACTAGTTTCCTGCATCAAATTCCCTGATTTGAAATACTAATGTGCTTCCTGTTTCCTGACTGGACTCTGATACACATGGTAACTTGACAAGAACTAAATGCTTTACATTTATAACATGACTCTCAATCAAAGAGGTTGAATGTTTGAAATGCTCCAATTTCTTCCTTTTTAACCTAGTAAACTTATATGCATTTTTCAAAAATTTGTTTAGGAGTTAATTCTCCTGGAAGTCATCATGATGCTACTTCTGTACTTCGCCCCTCTAAGTCCCAAGGTGGTAAATACAGTACCACACACTCACAGGTAGGTGAGTGACAGTAGTGATGTATATAGTGACAGTCATGAAGATCAGAAGTGTATATTTGCAAGAGAAAGTGTCAGTATCTTTTCTTAGGCAGGTGTAATGATCTCTGAGTCTAGAATTCCAGTTCAGGTTTCATTAGTAGCTAGTTGTGCAATCTTGGAGAAGCCAGTTGACTTTTCTGGGCTATGATTTCCTCTCTTGAATAAGTGAGTTCAATCAGAAGGGTGATTTCCAAATGTTCGTTTTAAAGTTGTGAGTAATATTATGTGGAAGTCTAATATGAAACCAGAAATATGCTCTGGCTGAAGCCAAAGGTGGGCATTCCAGAGTTCTATGAACCCCAGTGCTCCCGCAGCCCTGAATCCTTGGTGACACCTCTCTCATGACCTCTAGGGCTCCATGGATCAAAGTTATAGTTGCACTATATTGTATCTCCTATGTATTTCAGCATTTCACACACAGGAACAAGGAGGTGAGCTAATTTATATATATTAAAGGTTAAGTGACCCTCCCACTGGTCATTATGACACACAGGGGGAAGACACTCAATGTAGGAGCTGCCAAGCTGTGGTGACTTGGTAGTGGCAGTTCTCAGGTGACGCACTCCGTAACCAGAGAAGAGGGAGCCTGATTCTGGGTACGTCACCTGTCACCTGAGAACTGCCCTCTCACAATCCGGGACCCCTTGGGGGATGTCAGGGAGCTGGTTTCAGCCCGATCCCTGCAGGTCAGGCCAAGGGACCCCACCTTCCAGAGGGATCCCGCTCATTCTGCAGATGTCCTTCGAGCCACCCGAGATGTGGATAGTTGAAACCATGGGAGGTTGACTTTAGGGTGTGCCTGGCCCATCTTGCTCAGTCCTACCCTGCTAGCCACCTTCTAATTAATTTACTTTCAATGTGCAGGAATCCATGCACTGGGTTATTAGTGAAATATGATGCCCATGCATTGCTCAAATGATAGCCTGCATACAGCATCACTTCAACCAACAGATTTAGAACCTGGGGTGCAAATCTTCTCTAAATCCATGTCAAATAGACATGCATATTTTGGCCAACTGGATAACCACACATTATTCCCTGGCAGATGTAAATGAGATATCTGAATAAGTGTAGTCCACATCTTTACACCAAAAACCTGATAAGATCATTATACCAGCTTTGAGGCTTAGTTATCCCATAACAAAAATTGCCTCTTGAAATTAACCTTATCTGTTTTGGTTCACCCTTCCCAATTCTATATGTAGTCTAACTAATTGGCTCTACTGTGTTGAGGTGGTTGTTCACCATTAACACAGCTTGATATGATAAAAAATTATACAGCCAATTGATTGAGTAAAGTTCAAGTATACTGAATTGTGCTTTCCTTAAGGAGGGAAGAAATACGGAATATGGGGAAAAATAGAAGACAAAAGTCTATTCAAATGAGGCTGGGACCTATCTGGAGTTGTTATTAAGAAGGAGAAACTTTGACCATGAGAATTAACACATGTTTTCTATACAATCAGTTTCCATCATTATTGCCATCGTATTTGTACCCAGTATCATTATATTCAAACATGGAGCAATTATTATGTGTCAGGCATAATACACATCCAATCCCCACAACCATCCTAATCTTATTTTTTTAAAGAGGAAGAAACTGAGGTTTAGCGAAGTTCCATTGTTCACTCTTTCTGCTTTCATCAGCTAGCAAGTAACTGAACTGGAAGTCGAATCCATATCCGCTTAATTACAAGACAAGTCTCATAACCACAGCATCCTACCACTTTCCCACATCCAGAACCCCATATTGCAAGGGTGGGCTCCTCATTTCTGTTTGTGTCATTAGCATGATGTGTCTGTTATGCTATCATCAGTCTGCCCTCTCACTCATGGACAATCCAAGGCCTGTGAGGTTCCTGGGTGAAGTTCTGGTGACTCATCCTGTGCTTGAAGCAGCTTTGACACTACTGAGCAGTCATCTGGATTGGTAGACCCACAAATCAAGAAGAAAACCAATTAGCACAGAAAACCTGCCAACTCATCCTCCACGATCCTCAGCAGGCCAATGAATTTCTTTGCTGGTGAGAATTCCCCACCAGCAATGATCTTGCCAATGCACTGGGGGATTTTCCAGGAGAATGACATGTCTCTCTTCAATGGCTGCAAAAAAGTCAATTAATGAGCTAAAAAGGCACAAATGAAGAAAGAGATGGAAGGGAGATGAGCACAGAGAGCCAGCAATGTAGCCAATGGTTAGAGAGAAGAGCCAGTCATTTAAGTCAAACTATGGGTTCAATGAGAAGGGATGCCTCGGTGAAAGGTTGGATGAAGAGACCACACTGGTTTCTGAGCTCTGAAATCATTATCATTCATATGAGCATTTAAGAACACTAGACTTCAGTTAAATTCCTGAATGATACTGACTTATAGTGCTTTTTGGAGCAAGTCTTTCCCTTTCCTGGGTTATAAAGCATGGAGGTTAAGAGTGCAGGCCCTGTAGTCAAACTGCTTAAATTTTAAATCTACCCCCATCTCTTCCAACTGATTCCAAAGAAGTTATTTAATCTCCCCAAGACTTAATTTCCTCAAATGTAGAATGGGATAACAACAGGCATCTCAGAGAGTTGCCACAGGATTAAGGAAAATAATGCTGTAGGCCCTGTCACATGGTAAGCATTCTCTCTAATTTAGGATGTTTTTGACTGCAAGTAATTTAACCTCCAGCTCAGAATGGCTTATACAAGGAAGCGTAATAGCTCAGGTAATCTGAAAAACAAGGAGAGGATGTATTTGAAGTTGGTTAAATTAGTTCCTCAATGATGCCATCAAGGACTTTGTTCTTCCCATGTTTCTGTTTTGTTATCTTGAGTGTTGGCTCCACTCTTAGGCTGGTATCAGGATGGCTGCCTCATTCCCAGGCATCATATCTAAATGTGTCAGTATCATGGGGAAGAAGGATGTGCCTCCACAGAATATTTAAAGCACAGAAAGTTGTTTTGTATCCCACCAGCAAACCTGCTCATATCTTACTGGCCAGAACAAGGTCAGGTGCTTCTTCTCATCAATTACTTGAAAGAAGCATTTGACCTATGGAACTCACTCTGGACTTGACAGGTACAGTCAGCTGCATCTGAGACTACTTGGAAGTAGGTTGAGTGCCTGAACAAAACTGAAGTTCTGTTGGAAAAGAGGAAGAGAGATAGAAACACTGGCTGGGCATCTGACTGAAATCTCCACCGTCGGTAAAATTCACTACTGTTATTTTTTTATTCTAGGATTTGTTTCTAATTCACTACAATATTCATTTGTTATTTTTATTATTCTTTTTTTTATCAGTGTCTGCTTTGGACTGCTTGCTTTCCCAGGCTCTTCCCTGTTCTGAGAGTCATGACTCTAATCTTATGTGGTATTCTCAATGTATGCTGGGTTAAGTTTGGTCCCAACTCTTCTGATGAGAGGGTAACTGAAATGTACCATTTTTGCTTCCAATTTTTATTCTCCTCTCAGAAATACCTCAAGCCAGCATACGAAAAACCAGCCAAAAGGCATTGATTTTAAGAACCAAGCATCTGTCACTCACAACAGTGAGTTGAATAACTGAGCGGAGGATACAGTTGATTATATGCCAAAGTATCTGCCTTTTTCTACTCCAGGAACCTACCTTGGGATCCTTCCTCTATCCAAGATGGCAAGCCCCCCTCAAATAGTGTTCTGGATTAAAGGACAGTAGGTTTGAATATTTATAACTCATTGAGATAGCTCTTTAGTGTTTTGTGGCCACAGATGTGCACTTTTTCTTTTAAAGAAGGACCAGAATGGACAGTTTGGTGAAAAACCATTCCCATTTCAACGAAACATCTCAAAACAGAATGGTATGTCATTTGGGGGTTGGGAAACTATTCCTTAGTTACATGGAACAACCAATTTTTTAAGCTCCCCCACCCAAAAACATAGCTTAGTTCCACATGCATAATTGAATTGATTTTTTTCTTCTTAATTTATTCTTGGCTTTTGGCCACAATAAAGGCTATTTTTTGAGCAGATGGCACAGATACCTTCTCCTGTTTGTTGCAAGTGGTCGGCTGAATCAACCATTAGTAACCCCTCAGCTGCTGATCAACTGACCTCAGTCAACCAAAAAATGACATGTTTGGTTCTGAGGGTAGAAATGATTCTATTAACTCATAGTTTAGAACACATTTTTCCTCCAAGGGTCAGGCCAGACCCTGCTCTCTAATGTCATAAACTCCCAGGCAAATGGCAGAAATTCAGCACCATGGGAGTCCTCTCAATGATAAGCCAGGAAATCTTCAGAATCTGGCAAAATGAATTATGGTTCCTTGAGTAAGGTATTCATTACCCACTTCTTAGAAATGAATTCCCTTTGCTTCCTCAGAGAATCATGAACCCTTAGAGCTAGAAGTGACTTTGGAGAATGTGTGTTTAAATGTTTTTGCAGCAAATTCCATGGGCCTAATTTGTGTCTGCTGCAGGGACTCTGACGCAGAGATTCTGTTTGTATGAAGTCCCCATAGGCTTTTTAGGAGAACAAGTGAGGGAATATGTTGGAGCTGACTGTTTGTTCTAGACAAAATTCTTGAACCACGATGGGAATAAGGGTTGCCCCTTAACTCTTGAGTTGAACCGACTCTAAGTTTGAGTCTAGTTCTTGGATGGCCTGTGAAAGAAGGGAGATAATTTTGGATGCTACACTTTTTGGATCTTACCCTCTGTTCCAGTCCCAAATGAACCTCACCCAAGTTCCTAGAAGAGAGGGCATGGTAAGAATTGAGTGAGTGAAATGAAAGAATCATACCATCAAGCTATAAGATACTTAAGAACACAAGGGAACTCTGGGAGCTTGACAAGAGTTTGGTCTTAAGATAATTGGAGTGATGGAAGTATGATAAGAACCAAGTCAGACAGAAAGAGGCGAGAAGGGGTTAGACCGACTTATGAGCTAGAAAGCCTATGACTGCTGCAACCATGCTAACTCAAGATCTGGCACAAGAGGAGTAGTAAATATGGTGGCATGGAGAGCCTGGGATAGCAGCTGGACAAGAGAACGTCAGTGGCCACTAAGCAGGTGGTCATGTAAACTGAGCTCATCCATCAATCTCCCTCTTTGAGAGCCTTATATCTGGGGAAGACTGACTGACCTTTGTATTTTCCAGCCACGGTGCTTTGACACTGTTAAGTTGGAGAGCTCCTCAGCAGTCTCTTTTAAGAGAGTTAGAGTTGGATTCTGTTGATTGAGATTAAACGACCCTATAGGGTCCCTTTATGAATTAGCTAATTGCAAAATAGATAGATGCCCAAGGAGCAAGTTTGACCATTTAGGGTACTTGAGCCATGAAGCTACAGTTCCTTACTGTCCTGCTGCTTAACCACTGCCAAGCACGGCTGTATGCTCAGACTATTGGGCAATGGTAATGAGTTAGTAGTGCATGCTGGGCGCTTCATTGAAGGTTGGAGGTATAGATGGTTAGCTTGCCATGATACTTATCCTTGTCAAAAACCATCGCTCTTTGTTGTCTCAATATGACCTATGCCAGCAGAAGGAGGGCTCTGGGAGTCAGCACAGTGGGCAACCAGCAAAGTTCAGGCTCTGGCTAGCCATGTGACCATGAGAAAGTCCTTTACCTTCCTGCAGTTTCCTCACCTATAAAAGAGTAAATAACACACAGCAACCCAACATATAATATTAAAAATAGCAGAATTGCCCTGGTTTCTGGAAGAATACTGATGGGCCAGATGGTGACAGTGGGGGGGGGATTTGCCTACTCAGTCTCCCTGGTTACCTCTTCTTTTGGTTCTTGAGGTACTTCTGGAAAACACTAGAGGTCTGAGGAACACAGTTTGACAACTACATCGCTAGATAACCTCTAAGGGACTCCCTAATCTACAATCAATGAATTTCTCTTGCAAAACAGTTATATCCCCCATTTATCCAGCCCTTCCCTAACCATAACCCTCATCACTCTATACACACAATCCTCGATGGAAACAAGGAAGAAGAAAATGGGCTGCTTATGTGTCTAGCACTTGTTGGTTGAACCTGGAGATGACCAGGATCACTGACAAGATGCTAAGGAGTCATTACTAATTTCAGTGGCACACCTCCCACAGGAGGGAACTTTGAGCCTTCTTCAGGCTACCTGTGGGTACTGATTAAATCTTTAATGGCTCCATGGTCCTGAGACTGAATTATAGAAGCACAAGAAAGTCTAAAGGCCCAAAGTCCCTAGCATCCATGTTTGGACATCCCAAGGATAAAATGCTTCTCTGAGAGCATTCTGAGTCTTTCAGGTGGATTTATAATATTGGTACTTTAGATGTACGAGAGATGCCAGCATTTTCCTTTCCCAAAGAATCTTTCCTCCCCTATGACAAATTCTTGAGTCCTTGCTAAAGAGGGATTGAAGGATGAATATTTGTTCTAGATTAGTGGTTGGCAAACTGTGGCTCTCGAGCCACATGCGGCTCTTTGGCCCCTTGAGTGTGGCTCGGCATTAGAACCACTTCTTCAAAATAGACTCGCCCAGGCTCAAAACCGACTTCTGTGCATGGCCACGAAGTTTCAATCGCACTGTATGTGTGCACCACACGTAGTATTTTGTGGAAAAGCCACACTCAAGGGGCCAAAGAGCCGCAAGTGGCTTGCGAGCCGAAGTTTGCCAACCACTGTTCTAGATGATCCCCTTTTACCTGCCAGCTCTCACAGAGTGACCTAGGAGTGGCCACTTGATGCAAATGTGACAGTTTCTAGTGGGACATAGAACTTCTGTCATTTAGATGCTGATGGACATGGAGCCAAATAGGAATATGGCTCTGGGACATTTGTCATGTTGAGTTGAGCAAGAGAGGGACCAGTATAGCTAGAGGGGAACATAGCAGACACAAAAAGGTAGAGAGCAGAAAATATAAAGGAAGAGAGAGAGAGAGAGAGAGAGAGAGAGAGAGAGAGAGAGAGAGGTTTCTAATATTGTTTTTATTTCACAAGGCCTTTTAATTTTCCTACATTTTAGCTTGGATCCTTCTCTCAAACCTGAAATTTTACTTGAACTAGCCAGAGACTCTGTTCCTGGCAACCAGGCAATCCTTAATTAAGACAAAAGTCTTAATGAAACAAGTCATGGCACTATCTACCCTACAAGGGCCCATTCATCTCATTATTCACTCAACTGATATTTACTTAACCTAAATGTGACAGCACTGTGGGTACCAGCAGGAGGGATACAGTGATGTACAAATATTTAGGGATTTAAAATTATTTCAAGTGTGAAATGGTTGAAGGGCCTGGCTTGGTGGGGGAAACAGCACGATGATGGCTGTCATCTTTATTTGAAGGGAAGTGACAGGAAGAGGAATTAGATTCGCCTTGTTAGCCTCAAAGGGTATAAGGGAGTTGATGTGCCGAAATGAGAGTTTTCCAGCAGTTTGGCACTGCCTAAAGGTGCAACAGTTTGGCTCAGGAGTTGAGTTTCTCCTATGGAATGGCCAAATGATCAATTTTCAGGGATTTTGTAGGGTTGATATAAACATTAAAAGAAGGTTCATATGAGTAGACCTTTAAGACTGTGGCCTGGATTCTAATTTTACCCTGGACTTCAGAGCTTATGTGATTTTATATAAGTTATTTAACTTTTCTGGGGCTGTTTTCTCATCTGTGAAAGCTGGAATGAGAAACTCTCTTTTGCTGTGTTGTTATGAGAAGTAAATTGTGCGGCACTTTGTTGGTGCCTGGCACAGAGGCGAGCTCAGTGAGTGAGTGCATTCTTGATTTTTCTCTGTTATAAGTTAGGCTTTTCTTTTCATGAAATGCCGCTTTCTCAACTGCTGCTGCCACTTCAGGCATTTTATTTGCTTTAAGTAGCTGTAGTCCATAAAGATGCTAGAGCTTGTGTCTTGTTTTCTTTGCTTAGTATAGAACTGTGCACAGAAGGAACTTAAAAAATACTATAGATGAGATTTAACCTGGAATCTCAGCTTACAGTCCCGACATCAAAGCGTGGATGAGGAGGTGGATGAGAAGGCACCTCTCCTCTACCCTTTGAAATGAAACACTGGGTCACAAGTAGACATGTGTACATGCAGAATTCCATGCACAGGTACATGTGCATGCACACAGAATGCACCTAAATAAATGCAACATGGCATGCAGACAAGCATGGCCATGCACACCCATGCACAATGACAGGCAGACGTTCACTTCCCTCTGCCTATAATCAAGAAGATGGAAGATGAATCTGACTGTGGGATGAGTCACAGGCGCCTGGGACGAAGGGCAGGATTCAGCATCCCTGGGGAATCTTTATTTATAGCCCTGGAGAGGGGCTGAAATCATTCCTAAGGAGCTTCAGTGATGGTGAGTGATAAGATAACCAAGAGATGTCATTCCCACCATCCGTGCTTCCTTAGAGGCAGGGGTCTGTTGCTGCAGGAGCCCAGATAAGCACTGTATCACCCTAGGACTGTGGTCCATGGGGAGAAGTTGAGCTGATTGTGTCCCAGCTGGTCCACCGGCAGCCGCTGGGTCCCTTTCCTCAGTAAACAGGCACTGTCTGTGCTAATCCCTGCAAAGCCTCCCAGCTCCAAGTAAACAGAAACTCCCTGGGGCGGCAGGGGCCACTGATCACGAAGGATGCAGTTTAGATTCAAAATGATACAGTCTAATCTGCTGGCCCAGTGGTCCTGCCTTTGTCAACAGCGTGGTTTCTGTAAAGAGCAGAGCAAGTGGCATGAAGAAAATGTCACTGGACTCAATCTTCCTTCACAGGGTGGGAAAGGGCACTGACTCTTTGCTGGGCTTTGAGGGACACCAGCAAAATTTGGTGGTAATGCTGGTGGGGTCCATGAGCTCTTTGGGTGCAGACTCTATGTCTCACATAGTGTTGTACCCCTAGCACCCTACATACCACCTGACATAGAGGCAGCACACAGAAGATGGGCACATGCATGATCTCTTTAATTTCCTAGTGCAAGAGGACCCCAGTCACAATTCGTGGGTACTACGCATGCTAGAGAAGAAAGAACATTTTTCTAGGAATTCAGGAAGACCCGACCTCTAATCCTGCCCCTTCTTCTAGAAGATCTTGGAAAGTCACTTAATATCTCCAGTCCTCTGTTTGCTCATCAATAAAATGGGGACTCACTGATACCTACTATGTTTTAGGGACCGTGCTAAGGATTAGAGATGGTGCAAGTGTGTTACTTCACTATGATATTTGCTACTTGGGAGGAACGGATATGAAGTTATTACCAACCAATAACACTTTAGTTGGATTAATTGATCAGATTGCACCTGGCAGGAAACAGGGACCCCTGCACCCCACCCAAGATTTCTGGGGAGTGTTTATTCTATTGGCCTTTTATTTGTGAGCCCTCCTGCTTGGCCTGGAGCCCTATTTGGAGTTTGGGTTCTCCTCTCAGCTCCCACTGCTTTCCATCGGCACATATGTGCATCTGAACATTTGTTCCAGGCTGAGGGAGACCCCATGGACTGAACCCCATTTGTCAGTGCAGACCTGTGCTCCACCCCACATATGCTCTTCCTCTTGGCCCTTGACTCCTGGCCCTGGACATGGCTTAGGTAACAGCCACCACTTGTCTTTGAACTCTATTGATTCAAGTGGGCCATTCTGGATCTGCTGGATCTGACCTCCCCAACATGCCAGGGTGGCCTGAGCCTGTCCTGCCCTTTGGTCCCACCTATTTGTTTCTATCTCTGATTTCGTGGGCCTCATTTTGCCTTGGAGTCCTGGAGGAACCATGCTGAAGTGCATTAAACCTGATCTTCTAGGGTACAGAGCACCAAACCCAGCACTTGAGTTCTGAAGTTATTCCTGGGGAGGAGGTCAGAGTGAAAATAAGAGCAGCAGGAGGCTTAGGAGAGAAGGAAAAAATCAAGAAGTGGAGGACAGTAACACCCAGCCTTATCTATACATTGAGCGGTCAGATTACTATGATCTCTGAATGCATAATGATCTGGCCACTCAGTGTATAGCCTATATAATAAAAGGCTAATATGCAAATTGTCCCCTCGACCAGGAATTCGACTAGCAGGCAGGCTGGCCAACCACTCATGTCCCCTCCCCACTCTCCTCACCTCCTGGCCAGGCTGGCTGGATTCCACTCATGCACAAAACTTGCACCAAGTCTCTAATGTGTGTGTGTGTGTGTGTGTGTGTTTGTGTGTGTGTGTGTGTATTAGAGGCTCGGTGCATGAAATTCGTGAATGGGGGGGTGGTGTCCCTCAGTCCAGCCTGTATCCTTTTCAACTGCCTTCCACTGCAGGCCATCTTGTGGCAGTTATTTTGTGTCCACATTGGGGCAAACATCTTTGACTACATGGGGCAGCCATCTTGTGTCTTGGTGTGATGGCCAATTTGCATATTACTCTTTTATTAGATAGGATACACTGAGTAGCCAGATTATTATGTGTTCAGAGATAAAAATAATCTGGCCACTTATTTTATATATATATATATATATATATATATATATATATATATATATATGCCTAAGTGACCATTCGACCGGTAGCTATGATGAACACTGACCACCAGGGAGTAGACCTTCTGACTAGTATCTATGATGTGCACTGACCACCAGGGGACAGATGCTCAATGTGGTGACTTGGCAGCTGTGGTTCTTGGATGATGCACCTAGAACTAGAGAAGAGGGAGCCTGATTCCAGAGGGCATCACTGGAGAACTGCCCTCTCACAATTTGGGACCCCTGGAGGTATGTCAGATAGCTGGTCTCAGCCCAATCTCCGCAGGCCAGGTGGAGGAACTCCAATGGTACATGAATCAGTGCACCGTGCCTCTAGTTCTAGAGGTAAAGCCACCATTAAAACACCACTTCCTAGACGAAGAGAATACTATAATTATTATCCAAAGTCCAGGCTTATGAACCAGACAGACCTGAACTTGAAACCTGGCTCTGTTGCTTGCTAGCTGTGTGGCCTTGGGTGAGTTGCACCATCTTTCTGAACTTTGGGTTCTCACTTATAAAATGGGGTCACTAACATGTTGCCCTATTTCATAGGGCTGTTGAGATCATTAAATGAGACACCCTCAGCACTTAGCACAGTGCCTGGTACACAGCAGGCAGCCAATAAAATGGTAGCAATGATGTCTGAGATTTACATCTATGACCCCTATCCTAGTGGCTGCTCCAATGAGATAAGAGATGTGAATGTGTTTAAAAGAAGGTTGGAGAGCATGACATCACACAGAGTATTAAAATAACTATTTTATCTCAGTTTTTAAAATTTTCCAACTGATGTGCTGTTGGACCTGATAGGGCACCTGGTTGATAGAAGATGTGATGGACTTTCAGACCCATTTCCTGTCTGACATTTCAATCTGGTACAGTGGGAATAAGGGACATCTAAAGGATCTACCTATTGTTCCCAGGCCTTCTGAGGCCCTCGACATTGGTGAGTCCTTTCATTTTAGCAGAGTGGTTTATAAGTGAAGAGGGCATACTAGATCAGGAGGTAAATTTTTATTTGCTATTTCACAGAGCCTGTGGCTCTGAGGCTGCTTGGAATAAGTGAGCCAACAATGAAGTGACAGAGGACCAAGCAATAACCCTGATTTATGACCTGATATTCTCCATTCCAAAAGCCACATCATCAGTCCCTTTGGGAAAGAGTTTCCAACAGACGAATTGCCCTCGAGCCTCAGTACTGAGTCTCAGGCCTGCTCCCAAGGGCAACCCCTTTTAATGCACCCCGTAGGGGGAAGAAAACCCAGAAAGCAAATTCTGGGACTGGGTCAGGATAGGAACCTGTCTTTCTATTGGCCAGTGAATACCCAAGAAACAAGAATTGTGTCCCCTGATGAGGAGAGCTGGTAGAGTTCATAATAAAATGGTCTTACTGTCAGCTGGGCTTACAGAGAGTCCAGAAAAAGGGATAAATAGCCCTTCACTTTGTATTCCAGACTTATCTTATATCCCCTACAAACACCACATTCTAGTTCTTTAATATCCCAGCTGAAATGGGGCCGTTATAGTAGAATCTTTTTAAAAAAATATATTTTACCGTGTGTCCCAGGGGGCCGTGTGCACCGGGAGAGCCATGTGTCCCGGTGGAAGCAGAGGGACCCAGGGGGAGGGGCGGTGAGAACCAGAGGAGGAGCAGACTCTATTTGTGTGGTCCTGAGATAGTCACCATAAAACAAGCAGACTGCCAAATGAGAAGCGGATTCTATTCATGTGATCCTGAGATAGTCACCATAAAACAAGCAGAATGTCAAATGACAGCAGGGAGGGGAAGGAGACCTGGGGGGAGATAAGAGAACAACCGAAGGACTGGTATGCATGAATATAAATACAACCAACAAACACAGAACTCTGGGGAGGGAGGGCATGAATGGGAGGTGGGGGGGTGCAATGGTAAGATATGTACACATAATACCTTAATAAAAAAAATAAAAAATTAAAAAAATAAAATATATATATTTTAAAAATCAATAAAAATATATATTTTAAAAAAGAAAAAAATATATTTTATTGATATTTTACATAGAGGAAAGGAGAGAGATAGAGCGCTAGAAACATCGATGTGAGAGAAACATCAACCAGCTTCCTCTTGCACACTCCCTGCTGGGGATGTGCCCGCAACCAATGTACATGCCCTTGACCGGAATCGAACCTGGGACCTTTCAGTCCACAGACCGACGCTCTACCACTGAGCCAAACCAGTTTCGGCTATAGTAGAATCTTGGGATGCCCTGCCTGGCCACACCTCTTCATCTTCCTTTTTAGCATAACTGTGTAGACAGCAATGTACTAAGGGAGACACCTCCACTAGATCCAGAGATGAACCATGTTTATTCTTCCTTAAACATAATAATTCCATCCCCATTGCCAATGTTTGGTTTATGAGTGGTCATGTGGTCCAGCTCTAGCCAATGGGATCTGAGGAAAAGTTTTTTGGAGTCTTCTGGAAAGATTTTGCTCTTTGATAAGAGAGAGACACCGGCGGAGAAACTCTGGTCTCTCTTTTTTTTCTTTTGAATGTTATTGGGTGAGGATGTGGTGCTTGGTGCTATGTTAGCCACCTTGCCACCATGAGGAGAAGGCCAAAAACACTGCAGAGAAGCTGACTAAGAGCCTTAAAATTGTTGAGTGCCTGATCTAACCCTGTATCCAACAGCCAACTTGTAGACTTTCTATTAAAGTATCCACAGTCCTTATTGTTTAAGTAACTTTTAGTCAGATATTCTGTTACTTGTATCCCAAAGCATTCAAAGTAATACATTAAGGAAACATCTTCATTTGACCTTCTCTCTTCCTTCTCCCTTCCCTACCATAACCCAAGGGACTCAAACTTGGATGCCTGCAGGGACCAGGGAAGTAATACAGAAAGGTGACACTGTCCCGTTTAAGAGAAGCAAATTGGAGAGTTAGTACTCTTTGTAAAGGGACTGGTGCTGGCTAGTTAGCTTCCAATGGTGATGGCCATGCAGGAGTCCTAGCAGGGCATGACCAGGTGTTTTTATTTTTTAAGTAAAATCAGAAAACTGTATTTTTATGTGGAATATTTTAATTTTATATAAGCATTTAAAATTTTAAAAAATATACTGTATGGACCAAATGAGCACTTCTGAACAATGTGTATAGTTCAGAGGGCACACATTTGTGATCTGGCTTTAATCCCAGAGTTCCATCGCTTCCTGGGCTTGATCTCAAGTGTGGGCTGTCAGTGAGTTCTTTCAGATTTTGCTGTTGGGTGGGGCTGTGGTTGTGGGCTTGGGTGAAACAGAAATGGTAGACAGAAGAAGGGGGAAGGGAAGAGAAAGGCAAAAACTCTGGCTTGTGGTTAAAGTGGAGCAATCAAACCTTTACCCTGCAAGATAAACCTTCTCTTCACACAGAAATTGGTAAAATTGGTCTTGTGTGTGATTTTACTAAAAGGGTAACTGTGACTTCCTCTACTAAGCCCATTAGGCTCTAAGAATAGGAACGGCGAGCGTCTATTCCAGCAGATAGCCATGAGGCTAGGAAGTGGGATGCAGACTCCTATAAAAGTGCCATTCTATATGACTTTATTAGTGCTACAGAAACCAAGCTTTGTCGGTGAGCAAGCCTCTTCAGTTCCATTTAGCCCAATAAGTGCTCAGTTTTTTTTCAGCAAAGTAAAACTATCCCACGGAAAATCCAAGGACACTGTTTTCAGAGAGAGGCTTGTTCTGCAATATCATTCCCCTTCTGTGCTAAGAGCATTTTGAGGAGTGGTAAGTTCAAACTAACTTTCGTTAAACTAACTTTCATGGGCTTGAGGACTGTGCTCCCCACGGGCAAGTCCAGAGTCCTGATGGCTATGTGACCCAGATAGGTTGCTTAATTAAAGTCCACAGGCTGTAAACTTGAAAATCTTCATGTTTGCACTTAGATAATCAAATTAGAAAGTTTTTGGACTACTTCTGCTAAGAGGCATCAGAGAAGAGCTAACGGGGACTTCATGCAGTGTACTGTGTGCTGCCCTTTGATGAAGCAAGAGGTGAGTCACCACCAGCTTCAGGGATTGAGAAGAAATGTCAATGAAGGATGAATAATAGGTCCTATACTGACACCTAAGAAGGTTAAGGGCAGGATTAGTTGGCAGGGAAGAAAACAGTATGCGGGGGAGGCCAGCTTCTGTAGCTCATTGCCATTTGATTGTTTAGCTAAGAAAATAGGAAATTTCTTTCATTTTTTCTTTTTTTTTTTTTTTAAAGAAAAACGTATGGATGTGTTGGAGAGAGGGGTCTTTCTTCAAGGGCAGACAGTGGGCTTGATAGCTTTCAGAAACCCCTTCAAGCTCCAGGCCTTCATCACGGCAGAGGGGGCCGTCAGTCAGAAATAAGTGAATTTGGGCATTTCTCTAAGCATTCCAGGCACGTCAGAAGGAACATTCTGCAAAAAGACAAAGCCTAACCTTGGCCACTTCTAGGTAGACTTCAACATCCCAGAAGTGCTGAAGAGTGTTAGGATGTGTTTGAGTCCCTGCCACTAAATTAGTAAGTGGTTATGAAGAATTTCCTGGCCTTTGCATAGGAAACAGAGGTGAGGTTAAAGAGTTGGTGGTTATGTTTCCATAGATCAAAGCGTCTTGATGACCCTTTCTGGAGGGAATCAGCAAAGGATGGTCATCAAGAAGATGGCCAAATGCCTCACCATCTAATAGTATCTTCACTTGCTCATCAGTCTAAATTATCCAGAAAAATCTCAGTGAGGGCAGGTGTGGAAGCCTGTAGAGTGTCTAAGAGAAAAGGAGCTGACACCATCCCCATTGCTTTCACTATGATGCACAGTGACCCATCATCAACTAGTATGTGTAGATTGAAGGGTTATGGGCCTATATGAGTTCACAGTACCCTCAGTGTTGGGCATGGTGAGTTCTTTCTTGAAGGGAGATCTCAGTAGGGCATCTCTTTGTCCTTCACAAGATCCAAATCTCAAGCCCAGAGAAGGTCCTCTTGTTGATGTGATAGCCACAAAACAAGCCTCTCAGAACCCCAAGTTATGCCATTGACCAAGGCAGTTGGACAAAACCACTGAAACGAATGCAGTGGTAGTGGCAGCAGAGCAGAGCAAGAATGCAGCCTTTAGATTCAGATAGACCTGGGTTCAGAGTCCATACTAATACCTACTAGTATGTGACTCTGGACAGTTAATAACCTTCTCTGAGCTCCATGTCCTACTCTGTAAAATGAAGATTAATAATATGTGTGGGTCCCATGTCTCAGATCCATGCCTACCCCTCCCTCCTCTGCTCTGTGTCACAAGGAAATGATCTCTTAGGCTACTCTTCCTAGGCTCCTGAATCAGCTGGCTTCTAGCTGAGTTTGGCCAATTGTAGGAGATCTGGGATAAGAAGAAGGGGCTAGGTGGGAGCATTTCTCCTTTCCCGTCAGCTACAGGTAGTGTCTCAGGCAGCAGCTGCATCTCCATAGCGTGGAGTTGGTATTAACATGATGACAGTTGAAGGGCTATGTGTACAGGTTTTAACAACGTTGACAAGCCAGTGCCTTAATAAAAATTATTTTGGTTGATTAACCATCACTCATGTAGAGGATGGGATATGAGATGGGAATTTTGATTAGGACATGGTAAAGTAGATGATAAAGTATGTCAAGGTTTATCATGCTGCAGGAGCTCTGGTGAGTAGTTAAAGTATGGGGAGAAGGGCTTTAGGGTGTCGGATGGTGGCAGTGAGGCAGAGAAGGAAACCCTACATTACAAGGCATTTAAATAGCAGTGAAGTCAAGGTTGTCAGCATCAGAACTCTGCAAAGAACTAGATCCTTAAAGACACCTGAAATTGGCGTTCTAAGTTTGTCAAAATAGAGCTTAGACCAATTTAAAAATATATGTATTTTTATTGCTTTCAGAGAGGAAGGGAGAGGGAAGATAGAAACATCAATGATGAGAGAGAATCACTGATCAGCTGCCTCCTGCATGCCCTCCACTGGGGATCGAGCCTACAACCCAGACATGTGCCTTTGACTGAAATAGAACCTGGGACCCTTCAGTCCGCAGGCCGATTCTTTATCCATTGAGCCAAACCGGCCAGGGCTAGACCCATTTTTATTACTCTTTCTTGAAACTTGAATGGTGGCCCTCAAAAGATATGTATAAGTTCTAACTCCAGGCACCTATGCATGTGACCTTTTTTGGAGATGAGGTCTTTGAAGATGTTAATGATCTCAAGATGAAGTCATCCTAGCTTTAGATTGAGCCCTAAATCTAATGACTGGTGTGTTCTTAAGAGAAAGGAAGGAGAGGCTTGAGCTACAGAGAAACCTTGAAGACTGAGGTAGAGATTTAGAGGTAGGCTGCCATAAACTTAGGAACGTGGAGCCACCAGAAGACAGAAGAGATAAAGAATAAAATTTCCCTTAGAGCTTCCAGAGGGAGTGTGGTCCTGTTCACACTTTGATTTCAGACTTCTGGCCTCTGAACTGTGAGAGAATAAATTTCTGTGTGCGTGTGTGTGTTTTTAATCTAAACAGTTTGTGGTGGTTTGTTACGGCAGCTCTAGAAAACTAACACAGATCTCAGATTTTTGGCTATATTGTGTCACTGAGCTATTTCCCAAAAGTCTAGCTCTTTGCTGAACTCAGGACTTTGATTATGTTATATTGGACATGCATATTTATATTTAATGCATGCATATTTAACTATTTGGCAAATATGAAAAACAGGCTAATTGATAGATCGATAGAGAGAGAGGCAGAGAGCAATAGGGAACTAATAGTGAGCCTCTTGGGGACAATTCTGCCCACTTTCCACATGGTACATGAGTGCCTGCCCTGGAGGATGCAGGAGGCTTGGCATTGACTGCTCCCTCTCTCCTCTCCTATGGACTTCGTGTTATGTGTGAGTTCTGCATTTAGAAATTCATATTTTTTCACACAACTTGGCACCTCAAGGCAAGCTCACACATTTGTCTGATGCTCAACTGAAGCAACAATAATTGATTTCAGAACTAGAGGAAACACTGTATTGGATTTCTTGAAAGATATTATGTCATTTTGCCAACTCAGTCACTGCTGAAGGAATTTTCAAGGGTACTTTTGACTATCATCTAGTCATTTTTTTTGGCTTTATGCATTGATTTTAGAACCTAAATGCTGAGTAAGATTGGATTCTTTCAAATTCACTTTGCTTAGAATTCCTTGGCATGATTCATCATGCTACCTTTTCAAAAAATTCTCCCTTTACCCCTTCATCTGTGTTGAATTTCTAGCTACCTTAAACTTCCATAACATTTCCCTCCATCTCCCTGATGTATCTTTGCTTATAGGAACTTGTGTACATATCAGCCTCCCTTATAGGAGCTCCTTGAGATTGGGGGCTACACATCTTTGAGCCCCCCATAAACTGGATAAATGAATGCATAGATGGATAAACTGATGATTTTACAGATTTAAGAGAACAATCAAATGGAAGCTAATAGCTAAAGCAAAGAGAACCCATCTACATTGCACAATTCGAGGCTTAATGTACAAACTAGAACTCAGATCGAAAGGTGACTCTTGCAGAGAACTACCTGGCTTCCTTTCTGCTGATTTAAAATAAGGCCTGGCACTGAGGCACTGCTTTACACCATTGGATACTGGGAAACATCTGTATTGCAACTCAGCTTAAGTGACAGGTCTTCAAAGAACTTCTCCATGTACCTTCCAATCTAATGAGACCCCTTCTTCTCATATTTTCTTATGAGGTTCTCTTTTTCCCTTTCATGGTGATTGTCATAGCATGAAGCTATATTTGTATTTTTTGTGTGACTTTTAGTTTTATCTCTTTTGTATTCTACCACATTCTGGCTAATTTTAAACTCAAGAAAGGTAGGGCTCATCTCTCTTTTCTTAACGCTGGTGACCTAGTGTGCAGCTCAGTGACTGATATATGCTACTATTTCTACCAATGTCTAATATTAATCAGCTGTGTATTATGTGCCAGACACTGTTCAAAAGTGCTTTACATAAATCATCTCTTTTCAATCTTCACAGCAACTATAGGACCAGGAACTATTACTATTCCCATCTTGTAAATGAGGAAACTGAGATATGGAGAAGCTGAGTTATCTACCATCTCACAGTGGGAATGTGGCAGAGTTGAGATTTATACCCAACTAAGATGGCCCCAAAGTCAGCACCTATCATTAAATATTTGTTGGATAAATGAATGAAACATGATAAATATTGAGGGACTTTGGGACTCAGAGCTGGGCAGACATGTATATATCTTCTGGGCTAACTTCCTAGCCTGTACAGAAATGTCTCCTACAGCCACTCTGAGAGTTAGCTCTCCACATCCTTCTGAAGCATTTCTGGCAATGTAGACTCACTCACTTTTCCAACTGGGGAACTTGAACAATTGGGATGCTCTTCCTTACATGAAGCTGAAACCCACTTCCATGGTACGTATGGCTGCTGTTCTGCCCTCAGAAGCTTAAAAGAACTTTAGTTTCTCCCATATAACTCTGCTAAGTGTTTCCCCATCTACTGTTGAGTGCTCAAGGGCAAGCAGCTTTATCTTGTCTGTCTGTACCTTTGGCACCTCAGCATAAAACTTGTTGTGGGAATGAATTAATGAATGAACATATACTTGGCCTTGCTACTTCTGTGAAGCTAGAACAAGTTCATGAATATGAAAGGGATTTCTAAAAACCCATATTTTTCTTGTTTATTAGAAATCTCCTCACAGTTAGCTGCCACATTAAAAATTATAAAGCTAGGCCATTTATTTAAGCCATTAATATTTGGGAGTTAGCCTTATTGGTTACCTCTGCTGGGGGCTAGTTGTTTTTTTTTTTTTTTTTGTGAGTTTTGGGGAAGAGTATTTATATTTACAAAGGGGATATAACTAACACATGGAATTATGGACCTCAGTGACAGGCATATTGAAAAAGGGATTTTTGAACAAAAAAGGGGCTTTCTTGGTTTCTTGAAGCAGAAAATAAAATCTGCCAGCTTCAGTCATACCCGCAAACACCACAACCACAGCATCTTTTCTAAGACTCCTCAAAAAATGCAGTATAGTTATGACAGGCTATATCTTTAATCCAGTCTCCATTTAAAATGAAGCACATCAAGAAGCCAGAATCAAAAGCAAAGCCACATAGTGATTGTGGGAATTAGTGATCAGTTCATAGTGGGCTATGAACCATTTGAGTTATATTTTTCTTTGTGTTTTGTGCAAAAACTTCTTCCATTTCATTTTAAGTTGCATCTGCTTAAGTGATTTTTTTTTCCAGAGCACCATGAATGATTTATGACTATCGACGCCGCATCCCACAGATTACATAAGGAACAGAGAAAAACAAGTGATTGAGCCAAACTTAAAACAACAACAAACATTTTCAAAAAGCAGATTTTGTTATGGCTTCAGCCAGACAACAGCTTTTTACTCACCGAAAGTGCTTCCTCATTCCAAAATGCACCCTCCTTTCTGCGAGGATCCCCGATTTCCTTTCTCTGCTGCCTGCACTCTACCATCAACTTCACATTTGGCCCCCAATGAGGTCCTGGAATGTCCAATTGCCCTGATTCCTCCCTTTCTCCCCCAATGTGAACTTTGCAGTTGGATTGCATAAACGACCTCATTAGTTTGGTTAATGATTTGACAAAAACACTGATGGGAGTAATATCTACTGGGCTTGTCATTTCTTTAATGATAGGATAATAGAATTTCAGTGTTTTCCAGGGCCTGTGACCATCTATTGTATTTCTTTTTTTTGACAGCTAGAGACATTAATAGCAAGAGAGCTAACGTGACTTGCTCAAAGTCCCACAGTAAGATACTTCAAGCAGAACAATGGACAGAATCCAAACTCAGGGCAGTCTAGTCTGTGCATATTAATCAAGAAACCCTCATCCCCTTATTTAAGTGGAGGTGGTAACACTGGGCATTGTTTTCAACTAATTTAGTAGTTACGGGTAGAATTGCTGTTGTTGACTTGTTTATTCAGCCAGAGCCAGTCTTGGGAAGGTGACAAGGCAAAAACTTGTGTTGAGGGTTCGAGTACTGGGGAGCAGGCATGAGTGGTCAGAGTGTGGGCTATGACAAAGTAGCAGGGACCACCAGAAGGGGCAGGGGCCAATTGCTGGTCTTAGGGATCAGGATTGGGTCAGGTCATTTTAAGTTTAAAGGCAAGGATTGAAAACTCAATGCCCTTGCATATGAAAAAAACACCAAACACAAGTTATGAACAGTGTGTAGAATATGACTCCATGTGTACATAAATCTGCCTTAACCAGTGGAATGAAGGGTACCATGTAAGTTTCCTGGTCAAGAGCATAGACTTAAGCCGAAACCAGTTTGGCTCAGTGGATAGAGCATCGGCCTGCGGACTGAAAGGTCCAGGTTTGATTCCAGTCAAGGACATGTTTCTTGGCAACCAGGATAGCGGGCACATCCCCAGTAGGGGGTGTGCAAGGGGCAGCTGATCGATAATTCTCTCTCATCAATGTTTCTAACTCTCTATCCCTCTCTGTAAAAAAATCAATAAAATACATAAAAAAGAGCATGGATTTAGGACTCAAAAGTCCTGAATTTTCTTTTTTGGATCTTCCTTTTACCAGATGTGTGATTCTGGGCAAGTCATTTAACCTTTCTATGCCAGTGTTTCCCAAAGTGTGGTATGCGTACCCCCAGGGGTACATGTAGAGTTTGGTGGGAATATGCACTGCACCATGCTTAGCTGCGCCTAATTCTACGTTCTCATGAGTCAAGTCAAGACAGTCTTGTGAGGCGTGAGATGGTCCAGTGTGCAAATAAATGTTATTTATAATATAACTTTAATTTACATTTTATTATGAATAATTTTATTTTTTGTTTATTATTATTTTGTGTATGTACCAAAAAAATAAAAAATAAATATATTTTGATTGTTATTAAAATACATAAATTTTTTTGATGAGGGGTACTCAGCATTACTAAAATTATAGAAGGGGTACTTATATGTTAAAAGTTTGGGGAACACTGTATGCTTTACATTTCTCAATAATAGAATAAAAGCTGTTTTCTCAACTTGCTGTAAAGATCTCAGATAATGTATATAAAGCATTTAGCACAGTGTCTGGCATATAATAAAGGCATAAAAAGGTATATATATATATATATATATATATATATATATATATATCTCCTTACCTGAGGATATTTTCCCCTCATTGGTTTTAGAAAGAGTGGAAGGGAGGGGGAGAGACACACAGAGAGAAACATTGATGTGAGAGAGACACATTAATCAGTTGCCTCCTATACATGCCCTGACCAGGGATCGAACCCACAACTTAGGTATATGCTCTTATGTGGAATCAAACCCACAACCTTTCAGTGTATGGTAAAACTCTCCAACCAACTGATCCACTGGCCAGGGCCATTCTAACAAATATTTGATAGAGTTTATGTGCTAGGCACAGAGCTAAAAATTAAATAAATAAACAAATATAAAAATAAAAATAAACAGGAAAGAAAAAATATAGAGCAAAAGAAAAAATGGTTGATTGTATTTCAAATTAGTATAAAAGATATTGGACCAGGAATGAGGAAAAACTGTTACTTCAGTTGTAGATATTCTATTAAATAACTGAGATTTTAAAGAAGTTACTTACCCCTCTGTGGGCTTCAGATTTTCATACATGAAAATGAGGAGTGTGGGCACAATTGCCCTGGTTGGAATGGCCCATTGGGTGTTCCTCTTTGAAGAATGGACCAAGAAGGAGAGCTCATTTCCAGTGGGGTTCACACTAAACCACTCTTTATTATTTATTTTCTCTCTGTGGTCAGCAGAGGGAAGGCCCAGGCTTTCCAGAGGCATTTCCCACTTGCATTGCTAACACTGGTAGTTGGTCTTGGCTACCTCACCGGGTTTTCATACTGATGTCATGACTGAAGGAAGGTGGCTGAACTGGGAGTTTTTCAGTATTGGCTGCGAGAGACCTAGACTCAGAGGGGTGGCTGCATACATTCAAACATTGCCATAGGAAATTCAAGGGCTTCTGGAAGTTAATGCTGAAATCTTCCCTTCCACATATCAGTTAGTTTCTCTGTCCAAACTATGACTTCGGTCCAGTTTAGCCATCTCCAACTTGGATTTCTAGCACAAATATGTTTTTAAGTTTTTTGGGATATTTGTTTTCATCCATCCCCTCAAGATGTGTCTGGCATGACTTCCAGGGAAAAAGGGATCCAGTTCCACACAGGGCATAGAGTCTTCCTGTCCATGATGATAGTCCTTCTGGCAGCCGTGGAATGGAGATTCAGTGGGGGTGACAATGCAAGGTGCTGGCAGCCCCCATATCTCAGAGATGGGCTGTGAATGACAATAAACGTAACTGTCTTGGAGACAGTTGAGGTGTCATGATATTGTGATAGATGGTTCTCTCTTCCCTTGCAACTCTTGAAGGAAGTGCATCTATCTCTGAGCAAGGGCTTCCCAGGTGCTCCCAGAGGAGGTTCTTGCTGAGACCGAGCTAGTGCTCAGAGTGGTGTCATCCCCAGTGATAAACTCTCCTGAGCTGCCTCTGGCTTCCAACACCAACTCAGGGTTTCGCCAGAGACACAGAACCTTAATTATCCCACCTGTAAAATGAGGGGGATGAATTAAATCAGGACTTCCTATCATTCTGAGGCACTCTGGCTGTTTTTCACAGCTGTCTGTGTATGGTGGGGAAAAGTGATGAGGTTTCAGTTCTTCAATCAGGCAACTCCTCTGTAATCTCTTACACATTCTGAACTTTTCGCATACGATTTCCTTGGAAGAAAGTGTCCTCCTTTAAAACAAAAATTTTATAAAATCAATAGAATGAATGCATTCATTTGTGCACTTTGCTTTTGAGCACCAGCTATATGCCGGGCACTGCTAGAGGCCCCGGGAGTCTAGCTGTAACAGTGACCGTGTCCTACTCATGCCCAGGATTGATCCTTCCCTTGCTCACCTGCTTCTTATTGTGGCACCTCTGCCTCTGCCTCAGGGCTTTCCTGGGCTGCAGCCACATGCTCAGCCCATGAGCATGAGCAGGGCTGAGGACTGATATCTACAGGAAGAGCCCTGAATTCACAGATGGGAGTTGGGAGAATATCCTCTTAGTGGGGGCAACTCTAGAGCATGTTCTCCATCTTCTCATTGAGAATATGAGTTAGTTGCTTATTAACACACCCAGTCTTGATTTCCTTCCCATTCCATCTTATCTTCCCCACCCCCTAAGAGGGTTTTCTGGAATCACCTCTGAAATAAACCACTTGCCCTTGAGTACTTGGCTCAGGGGATGCCCTGGGAAAGGAGGGAATTCCAAACTATCCTTGTGGAGCTTAAAACTGTATATGTATGTGTTTATTAGATGATGATGGGAGATAAAATGGCAGAAGTCTAGATGGATGGGTTCTGAGCCTTGTCCCGAAGCAGAAAGAGAGAGCAGCTGAGGGTTGTGCTGGGAGTGTTTGTTAGGAAGCTAAGAGACAGGTGAACTCCAGGAGAAGGTGGGGGGCTGCTGATCAGGGAGCCCCTGACAGGGGGTCCCTTCCCAGAGCTACCTATGGGCTTGGACGGGGAAATCTCTCCATGTTTAATGGAAAAGTGGATCTTGTCAGAGGCCTGAATATCCACAGTTGCAGTGACCACCAAGCAGCTGTGAGCCCCAGAAAGTCAGTTCCAGGCGGCACGAACACTTGGATTCAAAGAGCACACCACTGCACGGCGAAAAGGAAAGAGAAAGAACTACATAACCAGACATCCTGAAAAGAGAGATCATGGGGGGAGACAAAGAAACAGCCCACATATGAAAGAAAAGCAGGCATCACCAGAAAAGGAAGTAAACGAGTTAGAAGTAAGCAACCTACCAGAGCAAGAATTCAGAGTAATGATCCTAAGATGGCTAAAAAGAATGACAGACAAATTTGACAATATGAGTAAGAACAAAGAGGAAATGAAGAAGAATAAAGAGAAAATGAAGATGAATCAAGAAGAAATGAAAAATGACATCGCTACTATAAAGAACTCAATAGAAAGCATCAAAAGTAGACTAGAAGAAGCAGAGGACCGAATCAGCGAGCTAGAAGACAAGATGGAAAAAAGTACTCAATTGGAGCAGATTCTAGAAAAAAAAAATTAAAAAGCAGGAGGAGAGCCTATAGGAACTTTGAGACAATACAAAACAAAAAAAATATTAGAATAATAGGGGTCCCAGAAGGAAAGAAAACTGAGGAAGGCACAGAAAACCTGTTTCAAGAAATAATGACAGAAAACTTTCCTGAGATAGAGAAGAAAAAACCCACACAAATACAAAAAGCTCGCAGAGTCCCAAGCAAAATGAATCCCAAAAGACTGATGCCAAGGCACATTATAATTAAACTGAAAAACACCAACGACAAAGTAAGAATCTTGAAAGCAGCCAGAGAGAGACAGAAAGTTACATATAAAGGAACCTCCATCAGACTAGCAACCGATTTCTCAACAGAAACTCATTAGGCCAGAAGGAAATGGGATGAAATATACAAAGTCATTCAAAGAAGGGTCTGAATCCAAGAATACTGTACCAAGCAAGGCTATCAATCAAAACTGAAGGTGAAATCAGGAGCTTCACAGACATAAAAAGAATAAAGGAATTTATCACCACCAAACCAGCAATGCAAGAAATGCTAAAGGGTCTACTGTAAAAATAAAAAAGAAATAGGAAGTGAAGAAGGAGCACAGGGGTATAGAATAAAAATGGCTTCAAATAAGTACCTATCAATAATAAATTTAAATGTAAATGATGCTGGCTTCATAGAAGAAGTTTGAAAGTATTCCTTCCTCTTGAATTTTTTTGAAAAGTCTGAGAAGAATAGGTTTTAGTTCTTCCTTGATTGTTTGGTAAAACTCTCCTGTGAAGCCATCTGGCCCCAGACTTTTGTTTGCTGGAAGCTTTTGATGACTGTTTCAATTTCTTCCAAAGTCACTGGTCTATTGAGATTTTTAGATTCTTCCTGATTGAATTTTGGAAGGTTATATTTTTTTCTAGGAATATGTCCATTTCCTCCAGGTTGTCCAGTTTGTTGGAATAGACGGGAAACCATAAAAATACTAGAGGCATCCACAGGCAGCAAAATCTCAGACATATGCCAAAAGAACTTCTTCACTGATACTGCCTCTAGGGCAATGGAAGCTAAAGAGAAAATAAACAAATGGGACTACATCAAAATAAAAAGCTTTTTTACAGCAAAAGAAACCATCAACAAAACAACAAGAAAACCCACTGTATGGGAGAACATATTTGCAAATGTTATCACTGATAAAGGCTTAATCTCCAACATCTATAGACAGCTTATACAACATAATAAAAGGAAGATAAATGAGCCAATTAAAAAATGGGCAATGGACCTAAACAGAATATTTTCAAAAGCAGACAGAAGGAAGGCCAAGAGGCACATGAAAACATGCTTAAAGTCACTAATTATTTGAGAGATGCAAATCAACATGTCAATGCGGTACCATCTCACACCTGTCAGAATGTCCAACATCAACAAATCAGCAAATGATAAGTGCTGGCAAGGATGCGGAGAAAAAAGAACCCTTGTGTACTGTTGGTGGGAATGCAGACTGGTGCAATCACTGTGGAGAACACTATAGAGTTTCCTCAAAAAACTGAAAATGGAACTCACATTTGACCCATTAATCCCACTCCTAGGAATATATCCTAAGATACTAGAAATACCAATCAAAAAGTATATATGCACCCCCATGTTCATAGCAGTACAATTTACAATAGCTAGGATTTGGAAACAGCCTAGTGCCCATCAGCAGATGATTGGATCAAAAACGATGGTACATCTACACAATGGAATACTATGCTGCCATAAAAAGGAAGGAATTCTTAGCATTTGCAGCAATGTGGATGGAATTGGAAAACATTATGCTGAATGAAATAAGCCAGTCAATGAAAGAGAAACACCACATGATCTCACTCATTTATGGATAATAAAGAACATTATAAACTGATGAGCAAAAGGATAGATACAGAGACAGTAAAAGAAACAGACTGTCAACAGGGAGGGTAGGGAAATATGGGGGAGATAAGAGATCAACTGAAGGACTTGTATGCATACATATAAGCATAACCAATGGACGAAAAACTCTAGGAAGGGAGGGCACGTATGTGAGTGGGGGTGGGGTGGGGATTGGTAAGGTATGTACACATATAATACCTTAATAAAAAAAATGAGAAAAGAAAGATGATGATGAAGGTCACTGAGGCCCTGGTGTGGTCAAAGAAGCAGAGCTAAGGCCCTGAAGCTGCCTTTGATCGGGGCAGGCTCCAGTTAGCCTTTTAACCAACCTCCTGATTAAGTGGTCAAATATTTACTGAATGGCAACTGTGATCCAGTCGTGTACTGGGCTCTGGGACAGTGAGTCAAACATTGGATTACTAAATGAACCTTTACAAGAATGCCTCCTTTAAGACACACTGGATTTCTTTTGATTTAGAGAAACAAGAGGTATTCCTAGACTGGAAAGAGAAGGAAAATTTTACCCTCATAAAACAGCTTGAGAACAAAAGCAAGGCAACAGTAGGAGAAGGTTCTTGGGTAATATCACAGTTCACAGGTATAAAATATGACATTAATATTAATTATATATGTACACACACACACATACACACAAACACACACAACAAAACAAAACAAAACAAAAAAAACACAAAAATTCCTAAAACTGGAAAGTAAGTACACCAATAGCAAATGGGTACCAGCTTTAACTTTGGGTTCTTTAAGCAGGCTGGTCTTCAGAGCATATCTGGTTAGGGAGAGAGTGACCTCCCCAAGGGGCAGACCACAGGAGTTCGAGGAATTGCATTACAGAGTCTGACTGGGCAACAGAATGGTTCAGTTTAGGACTGTCTGATTCTAGCTCCTTTTAGTATTTTTTAATTGAAATTCCACTGGGAGAGGATCAAATTCCTCAATAGTCCCAAAGAGCATTGTTTTCTACTAAGTTCCATGGGGCATTGGACCTTCATTACACAGATTGTTGTGTTTGTCTCCTCCAGCAACCACATTGGCTCAGGGCCCTCAATGATTAAGTTGAATGTTTCATCAGCTTGAGCAGGCGTGCAAAGCTGTTATGTGAGAAACTTTGCTAAGTTGCAGGAGAATATGAAGGCTATGTTGCACGGCACTCAAACAATTGGTCTGTTTGTACAAATAAAACGGGTCAATTCATTTAAAGAAAACAAAGTAAATGTGGCTGGCTATTTGGCAAATGAAGACAAAACCACTGGCTGAAGGAGGAAGTCCTCATCTTTCACCAGGTGGCCCAGCCATGTGTAGTCTCAGATGCTATAATCACACTTGGTCAAGTTTTTTCTTGTCTCTTTTTTATTTTTAATAAAATAAACTTCTGAATGCAACAGCTTAGATCCCAGTTTGTTGGAAAGGATGTATTTCCTTCTCTTGGCTCCCCACCTCTTTTCTGTCATTGAGATGAATTATCAGTGGCTGGTTGCCGGGCTACAGAGGGGGGCTGATTTGGATGGAGAGAGACTCTGCAGTCTGTCTTTGTTTCCTCAGGTCTGAGCCCCAGCCCAACTCAGCTGCAATGGTGTCTCCAGGTCAAGAAGCTGTCTCTTTTCATATGTCCACAGACCCAGGAAGAGGTTCAACCCTTAAACAACATCGAGTTCCCAGGAAGTTTAGTGGGCATCCACTGTGTGACAATCTGGAATCTCCTGTAGGTTTGGACAGTCCTCTTGTAGACTGCAACTTGGTTTAACCCAGTGCCTGCAGCCTTCAGAAACTAGACCCAAACACCAGGTCCTGTCTTCCTTATCATTTGGCTCCTAGTGATCAGCTTAATCCAACCCTAATTTGGCAGAAAATTAGAAGGGGTCTCCCTCCAGGTTGGTGGCATAGTGAAGGCCTGAAGCTGGCTCTCCTGCCTTCCATCAGGCTCCCTGTCAGTTCAGAGATAGGAGGCATAACTTCTAAAGGGATTGTGTTCTAAAGTGAGCACACAGGAGAAAAATTGGGTGTGGTTGAAATTTCCCTTGAACATCCCTTAGAACAACTTGTCCTTGTTGGACAACGTAAGAATCAAAACACAGCCATTTTTCTCTCTCAGTATTGGACCAGATCATTGCTGTTTCTTGGAGCTTCAGATGGCATAGCTAACCTACATTTAGGTAAAATGAAAAAAAATTATCTAGAATCACTTTTCCTATGTAGTGGTGATAATGCTACAAAAGTTAGCCACGGACTGATCATCAGTGCACATTATCAATTTTACATTCACCTTGAGAGTCCATGGTCAATGGTTAGAAGGACAGTTGGAAACCACCTAAACTATTGTATTCTCTCTCTCTCTCTCTCTCTCTCTCTCTCTCTCTCTCTCTCTCTCTCCCTCTCGTTCTTTTTTCCTTTCTTGTTTAAATATATACAGCTGAATCCATGTAAGTTACATATGACAATAGGGTATATGAGCCCACAGTATACCACGGTAAAGAGCAAGAGTTTTGGAGTTACACTGATGTGAATTCTAACTTTGGCTCTGCCCCTGTGTTGTTATCTTGTGCCTTCTAATTAATATCTATGTACTCCTTTTATAATCTGTAAAATGGGACTAATAATACTTACCTCATAGGGTTTTTGAGAGAGTCAAATGAGAAAGCATGTGCAAAATTCTTGGCATGGAGCCTGGCTCAGATAAATACTCAGCAACTGCCAACTCTGAGGATACACATGAGGATATGGGGATAATTTAATAGTGTTCCTGGGAGCTAGACACTTTTTGTATATCCAGCACTCTTATAATTTGAGATTTCATGCATTCTTGTTTTGCCTACCCTTTTTATTTCCTATCTCTTTTAAATTGGCTTGCTTTGGTCTTCCACCAATCTATCCTATACAATAAAAGCCTAACATGCAAATTGACCATCACTTCAACACACAAGATGGCCACTCCCATGTGGACATGAGATGGCTGCCACAAGATAGCCAGCAGGGGAGGGCAGTTGGGGGCAATCAGATCTACAGGGGAGGGCAGTTAGGAGCAACCAGGCTGGCAAGGGAGGGCAGTTAGGGGTTATTGGGTCAGCAGAGGAGCAGTTAGGCATCAATCAGGTTGGCAGGGGAGTGGTTAGGGGATGATCAGGCTGGCAGGCAGGTGAGTGGTTGGTACCCAGCAGTCCTGGATTGTGAGAGGGGTGTCCGACTGCATGGTTAGAGAGGGTATAGACTGGGCTAAGGGACACCCTTCCCCCCACAGTGCATGAATTTTGTGCACTGGACCTCTAAAATATATATATATATATATTATGCTAAATATGTATCTAATATGCTAAGTGCTGGTCTGGGTAATGGTATCACGTAGCAACACCTGGCTTTCTCTCCCTAGCAACTAACCTCCTTGCAGTTTCTTCAGCCCAGGAACACGACTTACTTTATAGCTGGGTAGAAACACAGGAACACGACTTACTTTATAGCTGGGTAGAAACATTTCACACTTTAACCAAATGTTTGTGAAATGTTTTCCTGTGCCTCATCTTATTTCATCCTACAGAAGTCCTGGAGTAGGTAGATAGGAAACTCAATGGAATCCTATTTTCTTTTCATTTGCCAAAAACAGAGATTTATAAAGCTTAGAAACTTGACCCAACTGAAAAGAAGTAAGAAATAGTGGACCTTGAAAATGACTTCAGGTTTTCTCACTGCACAGAATATAGTCAAATACTGCTGCAATTAAATATTTTACCCTTTGTTCTCCCTGTGTGATCTACAATAATAATGTGCTTCATGTTGATATTTACTGCTGTGTTTCTGACAATTACCTGAAAGAGAAATTGGGGTGTTTCACTGGGCTGGAAAAAGTTTAGCTAAATCACAAAGCAGGTCTAATTAAGCAAGTTTATTCTATATTGACTTGGGCATGCTAGATACACATAAAGCTCTCACTGTGCTACAGCACAGGTATGTTTTGACTTGTCATTGTTGTTCGTGAATTTGATTGACACTACTTCTATTATAAAGGGCCAAGAGTAATATTAAAATATTTCTTCAAATTAATTTCCTTCCAATGTGCACAAATTCATGTATCAGGCCACTAGCTTGAAAATAAAAGTCAAAGCAAAGCAACAGAAGGTAAAGATTCTTGAGTTGTACTGTAGATCAAGGCACAAGGTATACATGCCTAAGTGAGATTCTCCATCTCTCTGGACCTGAGATGCTGTCTTCTTATCACAGGTCTCAAAGAAAAAGAAGCATATTGAACTGAGTGTAACTTTGATTTGATTAAGGATGGAGTAGTTGCATTGGGGGTTTTAATTACCTAATGATTAAAATTTAAATTAATTACTATTAAGCTTAAGAAATGTTTGGAGACATAAAAGCCAGTCTTGTATCTGTTACATAGTCACATGGTATCCTTGGACAAGCCACTTCTCTTGGGGCCTCAACTTCTCTCTTCATAAAATAAAGTTGAATTACAGTTTACTACTGAAAACTTTTCATCATGCAAAACCCCACACCAAATTCCAATATAAGAAATCAGATAAAAATTGATCCATTTTGGTTGAAGAACTCATGGGTGACCTAGAGCTTTTCTAATTTGGGATCTTCTTTCTCTCCAAAGAGCTTCTTGTGGATCTTCAAGATACCCTCTGTCTCCAGGAGCCTTAATTAAATAGTGCTTCCTTTACCAGTCCAAAGTCCTCCAGATGTTTTACCAGGGGCCTAAATCTAAGGTAGAATCCTGAAGTGGCTCACACTACCTACCATTTTGGACTACTTTCTCTGAGAGAAGCACTATGCTTAGCATCTTGAAAAAGTCATCTCCTTTAATCCTAACCACTTCTTTCAAAAGCAGCGACTATTATTATTCTTATTTTACAGTTCAAGGTACTGTAATGTTTCTCCATGGAGAGTGTGTGTCTTTCTAAAAGGGTAGCAGCTACAATGAACCAGGTCTGTCTCCAGAGCCCATGTTCTTAACCATTTATCTAGCTTCCAGCTGCTGAGGTCAAGGAGTAACACTCTGCAGGCTTGAGATAGCTGCTCTATTTTATTATATTAGTCACTATTAAAACCACAGTTAACTGTAATTGTTTAGAAGTGGTTGCCAGATGTAACTTTTGTTAATGGTTCTGTGTAAACTTGCATGTTGTGAACGTAAATAATTCACACCATGGATGAGCTTGTTTGTTGGAGTGCCCTCTCCATCACCACTGAGACCCTGGAAGAACTGTTACATGTGTACCCTTGGAGACAAACTGTTTTATAGATGACCCAGTCACCCTTGGGCTGAGTAGAGAAGGTTGCTTTCCCTTTTGGCTGTTGTCTTAGCTTTCTCCCATCACTGGTCAAGTTCCTCCTCACTCAGTCATCTAATCATTTTAGAGTCAAACTCCTGGCTGGCCAGGCACCTGTTAATCAGAATGACTCAAGCCAAGGGCTAGGCCAACAGCTGCCCTGACACGTTACATGATGCAGACAGCTCAAGAAACATGTTGGCTCTGCACTGTCCTTCTGACTCATAATCTGCTACGTGACTTGACTCTTCCACTTATGGGATGTTTTTCAGTTTATAGAGCATTTAAAAATCAATTATCTCACTTGACCCTCTAGGAGCTATATAATCCTGGTTCCAGTTTCCAAATGTAGAAACCAAGACCCAGTGGGGTCCATGACTTCTCCAAATCATGTAGCTACTAATTAGCGGAACAATGACTCAAGTCCAGCTTTTTGTCTCTGAATGATATATCAAACTTTGGCTCAGGCTATTATGGGATTTAAAATTCTCTACTTTTCTTTTCTCTCCTTGTTTGACCTCTGACTTCATAAGCTCAAGTCTTCTCATGTCTGATTCCATTATAGTGATTGGTAATGTCTGCTTCAGACCCTGGTCATTATTCCTATGGACAACCCAGTGACCCCATTTGTCTTCCAGTTTATTCCTTCATATTATCACCCAGAAACAAACATTTATTAATCACCTACTGTGTACCAGGCATTGTGTTCAGGGTTGAGGCTATCAGTGAGAACAAGAAGCCATCCTGACCTCTCTGCCATGTTGGATGCCACTGACTAGGTTCTTCTTATATCTTTCCTTCATTGCCTCCTTCACCATCCATGCCTTATATGTAGGTCCAGAATAACAACAAAACCAGAGGCTGGAGCTGAGTCACGCAGATCTAGAGCCCTGGTGAAGGCCAGGCTGGAGGGAAGTCTGGGAGTCATTGCTCATGCTTTGTGCCTGAAAGCCTGAAAGGAAAAAGGCTGCCTAGGGAGAGAGTACAGACCAAAGGTGCCCAGGAGCTGGGTCTGCTGCTCAGATGCTTGTATTGAGCATACACTGGATTTTGGATAAAAAGCAAACTAGTCATTGACATTTAAAAATTAGGGAAAAATTATATAAAATCTAGGTTCCTGGTATCTCTTTAATAAAGGAAAGATCTGGCAATATTAGGTCCCCATTACAATCAACATTGGAGCTGAGTTGCTGCTGCCCCTTTAGAAAGGCATACAACCTTTAGGTCCCCACTGTCCCCAGAGGGCCCATTCCTCTCATTTCCATGAGGACTTTTCAGTTTGTGACACTCATGTTCTTAGTTTAATGTACTCCAAGGGAGATCCCTTCCTCTGGTGTCATGTCCAGCTCTTCATTGCTTCTGATTTAATTCATAAGATGTGAATTCGCGGAGGACTGAGAAGGTGGGGCAGTTCTGTACCGTGCTGCCTTCCACTGGTTAAGACCTCCAAGAGTAAAGGCCTACCAAGGTGAGGATGCCCCTACTGTCACCTGTAGAGGGACAGCACTGAGCTGGCCAATATTTGTGGTGGTACTGCTTGTCCTGGCTCAGGGGAAGCGCTCCACTAAGTCTGAAAGACTAAGACATCGCGGGGACTCTCCGTCACCGCCCGCGGCCTGCTCTGCCAGGCCTTCGCGCGCGCTGTGCTGGCGCTGCGCCTTCCATTGGCAGACCCGGAGAATCCTCTCTCCGCTGCCACATGGCCAGGCCAAAGCATCAGACACTACCACCATGCGGATTTTAAAACTACAGGGGAAATTGACCCACAGGAGCCACCATCGCTGCTGCCCCCACCGCCGCCACCAAGAATGGGAATCCACCAAAATCAGAGCTCACTACACACCAGGCTCATAGAGAGTGTGGCTTCAGAAAGTAGCCTCTGCATCCACGGTAGCTCCACATCCGCAACAAAGAGGACACCATTGAGGGCGGACTCTCCCCATGCAGCCATCACAGCCCACCCACAATCTTCCCAGCACATCCACCATGCTGGGAGGGAAATGGAGCGCACTGGTGAGGAAATGGCACGGTGCCTTCCATTACCCACCCAGGCGAGCCCATCCTCCGATGTCACATGGCCAAGCCGAAGCTCTCACCACCACCACCATGTGAACTTTAAAACTACAGTGGTAATTGAACCACAGGAGCGACCGTCAATATTGCACCTGGCACTGCCACCCGCCACTGCCGCCAAGAATAAAGGAAATCCACCAAGAACAGAGCTCACCATGCCTTGGGCTCAGGGAGTGGGCGACCTCAGAACTTAGCCTCCATGTCTGCAGCTGGTCCGCTCCCACACTGAACGAGACACCTTTGAAGGTGGTCCCCCTGCCTGCAACCATCTCAGCCCAACTGCAGCTGTCCCAGCCTGCCTGCCATGCTAGCAAGGAGCTAGCGCGGCGCCTCCAATATGCGACCCCAACACCCTAGAGGGGCCGTGTGCCCCGGGTGAGCCGAGTGTCCCAGGGGGCCGTGTGCCCCGGGTGAGCCGAGTGTCCCAGGGGGCCATGTGCCCCGGGTGAACCGTACCCCCCAAAGGGGAAGGGGATCCCGGGTGAGCCGTGTGTCTCAGGGGGCCGAGTGCCCCGGGTGAGCCGAGTGTCCCAGGGGGCCGAGTGCCCTGGGTGAGCCGAGTGTCCCAGGGGGCCGAGTGCCCCGGGTGAGCCGAGTGTCCCAGGGGGCCGAGTGCCCCGGGTGAGCCGAGTGTCCCAGGGGGCCGTGTGCCCCGGGTGAGCCGAGTGTCCCAGGGGGCTGTGTGCCCCGGGTAAGCTGTACCCCCCAAAGGGGAAGCTTGTCCTGGGTGAGCCGTGTGTCCCAGGGGGCCGAGTGCCCCGGGTGAGCCGTGTGTCCCAGGGGAAGCAGTGGGACCCAGGGGAAGGGGCGGTGAAAACCAGAGGAGGAGCGGACTCTATTCATATGGTCCTGAGATAGTCACCATAAAACAAGCAGACTGCCAAATGACAGCGGGGAGGGGAAGGAGACCTGGGGGGAGATAGGAGAACAACCGAGGGACTGGTATGCATGAACATAAGTACAACCAATGAACACAGAACTCTGGGGAGGGAGGGCATAAATGGGAGGGGGGGACAATGGTAAACTATGTACACAGAAAATACCTTAATAAAATAAAATTAAAAAAAAAAAGATGTGAATTCGATCTTCCTAAAGGAAAGGACTTCTGCATGGCAAGGTTCAGTGTGTTGCTCACTGCAGTGGGTGCTGGTGGAGGTGGGTATTCACCTCTGCTAATAGAATGACACTCATTCACTAGGCTCTAGCAGGGGTGGGCAAACTTTTTGACTTGAGGGTCACTATGGGTTCTTAAACTGGACTGGAGGACCAGAACAAAAGCAACCTGACCATGTTGGCATTCTCATCTTGGGCTGCTGGTGAAGGAGCGGAGGGGAGAGCAAGAGAACCCTCCGCTCTTTCGGCACCATGGGCCAGATAGAAGAGCCAAATGGCTGGATCCGGCCTGTGGGCCGTAGTTTGCCCACGGCTGCTCTAGAGCATTTGCAAATAATCAGAGCCAAGGAAAGTTAGCAATGAAAAGACACCTCTAGGCCTGCCTACAGAAAGGAAAGGATAAAGAAGGTTGGGAGTCTGATGTTCAGTTTTGGAGCCAGTTACCACTCAGGCCAGGGCTGAGAAGCAATTTGTTTTTTGTTCTCCAATTGCTAGTGGGCTGATCTTTCCCCAGCGATGTAATCTTGTCATGCCTCATGCAGTGGTTACCCTGGGCCACACAAATTCCACCTTTGTTTCTAACGAAGCAGACACTGTTTTGCCTGCTCTTTTTGGTTTTATAAAAAAAATCATTACAGTATTTTCTGCTTCGGCCTAAATGGGCTTTGATGAGAGAGAGAGGGGAAAAAAAAGAGGATTTCAAAGGCATGTCTTGCTTATAATCCAACGAAAACATTATCCTGGGTTCTGAGTTGTTTTTGTGTCCTGCCCGAAGTTGTTGAAAACCTGAAATCATATTATTTCCTTTGTGTGTGTGTGTGTGTGTGTGTGTGTGTGTGTGAGAGAGAGAGAGAGAGAGAGACAGAGACAGAGACAGAGACAGAGACAGAGATAGAAAGTGGTTCACTGCAGCTAAGGCCTTCCATAATAATAGTACCAGTTCCAGGGCTTTGAAGGGAGTGGCCACTCATTTCAAAGGTACCTTTTAACTTTCCCTTTCTTTTGACACTATCAATTTAGTGACCTGAACACATTATGTTGGATAAATCACTGGGCTGGAAGTTAGGGTTCTAGATTCTAGTACCACTCTACCTCTAGCTTTCTGTGTGACCTCAGGGAACTCACTTTCCCTCTCTGGGCTTCAGGTCACCACTTGTAAACTGAATGAATTTGACTGGATCAAGTTTCCCAAATTTCAGTCGTTCAAGTACCACTTTCAGTGATCTTTTTACAGCCTCATATTATCTGTTTTATTGTTAATATGCTAGTTTTATTTAAAATTTAAGCATCTCTCATTTACAAACATATTCTATATTACTATTAATAATAAAAAAATATGGTGTCCCTCACATAGAATTGAACAATAAACATAAGTATAATGAGAACAAAGCTATTACAGTCTAGTGGGATTCTGTTGGCTGTGATTCTGATATTACTCATTCGATCCTTAAGGTAACTCTGTGAAGGAGGGACTATTATTATCTCCATTTTACAGATTATGAAACTGAGCCACAGAGAGGTTAATCCACTTGCCCAAAGTCCCAGAGTCAGTGTGTGCCTTAGCTGAGATTTTACTCCAAGTAGGTTGTGCTGTGTTGCCATTCTCCCTTTGTTAAAAAGAGAGATTAGCTTGCGTCAGAGGGTATTAAAGACACACTACTCTAAAAGAGAGTTTCTCACTGATGTAATAGGAAGGCATGGAAAAGAATCAAAAGAGGACAATGTGCTCATCAAGTGATTCAATATACCTTATTTCTTAATTCATCTTGTGTTTCTGTTGTCCCTAAGGTCCACCTGACTAAAAACAGTTCTATCCCGTGATGCCCTTGCTTTGTATCTAAACCTTTATCTTACTCATTTTCAATGACTGAATATCACATTTTGCTCTAGTTATTTTTCTTAAATGAAATTTTAGAAAACAGGCACAAAATGGGATTTTTCACACGGGGTGCTCCCTTCCATTAAGAACACAAAGGAAGTCTGAGATTAGCTGCAATCAGCTAACTCGCCATAATGTCACAATAATGACTTGGAGTATCTTTTAATAGCAGTTAATGAATCCAGTGTGGGTCCTGGGCAATTGTCATTCACATCACTCACCTACCTTTCTCTTTCATCCTGGGCTCCTTGGGGGTTCAGGGTGGTGTGGCTGGTGACAGCAGGTGGGAGGGGAGAGGAAGGAGTGGGAGGGAAGAGAGAGTCCCCTTAGGATCACCTCTGGAGGAGTGTGGTGCTGAGCTGGACTGCAAGGCTGACTCACAGTGGGCCCAGGGCCAGTGTCATGAAGAGTTGATCCAACCCTTTGTGCAAAGTGCTTCCCTGATGTGCAATAAAGGGCCCCCAGCACTGTGACACATTCCCCATTTTCTAAGAGAAGCAGTGACGAATGTGGCTGGCAGGTGCCTGGCCTGGAACTTCCTGCTAGAAGCACAAGCTATTCATACTGACACCCTGACACCCGGGTGGCTTCTGCCACATCTGAGGAAGAGAGCCGGGTGGTTTTGGGCTGAATTCACAGTACAGGGGCTAAGGGTGTGCTCTTACTTTTGCCTTAATAATCATACTAATTACAATTGTGGTGCCCATGCAGTGCATTGGGCAGTAGGCTAAGGGCTCAATGAGATTGATCACTTTTAACCCTCTCAACAACTCAATGGGGTAGATACCGTTATTTTACCCATGCTACAGATGAAAAAACTGAGCCTGGTATAGTGAAGTAACTAGGAACCGGTGAAGTCAGGATTGGAAGCCAGGCAGGTCCCGTGATATGCAAAAGCAAAGGGTTGATTAGACAGGTCCTCTGCAGCTCACAGGATGGAAGGGAGAGGAAGATCAATCAGGATGGAACCAGGGCAGATCTGAGACTGTACCTTTAGGCCACCACCACTGAGAGACTCAGCTTTAAGCAGCCTTCATAGTAGATGATATTTTAGCAGCTGCTTTTCTGCTCTGAGGTTCAGAGGGACAACTGATCACAGAATTGCTGTTTTATTGTTCTGTGTTCTGGACTTGGAGGTATAAAGACTCTGCACTGTGTGTCCCTGGGAAAATCATTTAACTTCTTTGGCCTTAGTTTCCTTGTCTGTAAAATAGGGGGCAAAAATAGGGAAGTCATGGGGGATTAAATGAATATATTTTCGCCAAGCGTTTAGAACAGAGCTGGATACTGTGCAAGCACCATAGAGTGACTGTCCCTAAAGGAGGAGTGGCTGGTTGAACTCTGACAGCTGTAGATCCCAAGTATTTTCACAGGGTCCTAGCTCTCCCTTTAGACTATGCTGTCAGCTCATCCTGAGGAATGTGACCCCCTAGTGAACCTGCTATTCAAAGTGTGGTCCATGGACCACCAGCAGTATCAGTCATGAGCTTGTTTGAAATGTAGACCCTCAGGTCCCACCCTGGATGTACTGAAACAAACCCTGTACTTACTGAGATCCCCAGGTGATTTGCAGAGGCAGACAAGTTTGAGAAGCACAGCTTTAGAGCCATTAAAGGCAAGTTGAAAACAAATAAAAATAAATCTAGGATCTCCTCTTTGTTGGAGATTCAGTCCAAAAAGTACTTTTGTTTCCACAAGCTAGCGCTTTTAGGATAATAATAATTCACACATCAGTGGCACTCTACAATTTGATTAAAGGGCCTCCACACCCACCTTTTGCTTGCCCTGTAGTACCACATTGTGAGGTACACAGAGAAGCCAGTGTTATCTCCATCTTCTAGATGTGAAAAGTGAGGCTCAGAGCCTTAAGTGATGTTCCAGAGTTACCAGTTACCAAATGTTAGAGCCCAGTCCTTCTGACATCATAATTCAAAGCTCCAGGCATTTTCCACACTGTTCCGCAACAATGAGAGAATCATTGCCAATTCTCTCTCTTTCTTGTTACCTACACACAGCTTGTCACTAAGTCCTATGACTTTGTTCCATGAAGATGTTTTGGACTGAACCTATTGTTATAATTTCCCTGATTCCAGCCTATCTGTGATAAAGTAACAATAATATTAGTTACTGAATATTGAGATTTATTTTGCTAAGATCTTTCCTTGTATTACCTAACTCATTTAACCATCCTTGATACCCTATGAAACTGAGGCTCATCATCTGAGATCAAACCAGCGTGAGTAGTGGAGCTGTGGTTTGAATGTGACATGTTGGTCACATCTCACTTCCTGCACTAGCATCTGAGCTGGTCTGTCCACCATGGTCTGTTCTCCAAGTCTTTGTAACACAGACCCCCTGTCTTCCCTCCCCTGCTTCTGCCTTCTCTCCAGGAAGCCTTTTCTTGAATAGCACATTCCTGTGAAGTTCTCTTGCTTTTGCATTTCATAGCACTCAGAATATTCATTGTACTTTATTCTAAATTATTCATTTACGTCCTCACCATGCTCATGAGAGTGTGAGCTCCATGGAGGCAGAGGCCATGTCTTCTTGGTCACAAACATTGTCCCAGCACAGTGACCAGCCCAGAGTAGGTGCTCAGTAAATGTTTATTTTTACTTTATTCTTATTTTTTGAATATATTTTATTGATATTTTACAGAGAGGAAGGGAGAGAGATAGAGAGCTAGAAACATCGATGAGAGAGAAACATCGACCAGCTGCCTCCTGCACAACCCCCACTGGGGATGTGCCCGTAACCAAAGTACATGCCCTTGACCGGAATCGAATCTGGGACCCCTCAGTCCGCATGTCGATGCTCTATCACTGAGCCAAACCCGTCTTGGCAGTAAATGATTATTAAGTGATCATCACTCATTGCATGAGTTTGGTATCTTCTTCTGGGCCATAATTCTTCTAAGGAGATTACTTCAAACCACTTTTGTATCCCCCACCTCACATAAAATGTCTGGAACAATGTAGATCATTAATATTTATTGGTGCAAAGCCAAATATTCTCCTCAGTTACTCATTCACTCAATGACCATTCACCGAGGATTGACAGAGTCATTGGTATTTAGTCCTCTGGGGTTCTTATCCGCCTAGGACAAGGTGAGGTGAAGCAAGGTGATAATCATCTTGTTTATCACCACCAGGATCCAGGTGGAGATTTCCGGCCAAGGAAGACCTGTGGTAAGGAGGGCCTACACCTTATATGTTATCTTGGACTAAGCCTGAGGTCCTGTATATCAGTGGCTCCATTAGCCACAGTCTGTGTCTGGGCTCATATGCCAGGCAGGGACCTGTGGGAGCAAGAGCCTGTCCCCTTCCCTGCTTCTTGGCAGAAACCAGTGTTGATGAACCACAGGAGGAATTTCTGCCTTTGAGGCACGAGCCAACTGAGTGGCTGCTGCAGATTAGTTAAGAAAAAAGTCATCCTAGCCTTTGTGGTTCACCCAAGAGCTGGCGCCAGAATGGGAACTGGGCAGATCGTCCTAGGATGGCTGGGAGCTGCCAGAGATAACAGCTGAGCTCAAGTGAAAGCTTTCTGGATGGGGATGCCTAGGCTTGAGGGTGTGTGACTAACTCTTATCTTCAGACCATGGTGTCACAGTCCACCCTTTGGCTTACCTTCCAGTTGCTGAGAGGCCTAGCTTACTCAAAAGAATTTCCCCATTGGCTGCATTTATGTAATTCAGGTGAGCAGGGACCCTCTTTTCTGTCCCATGGTGGTGAGAAGACCCTCTGGTTGATTAGTTGTAAAGGAGCTGGCCTATGGTGTATTCTGTCTTACAGTCCAATACTGGGAGGGTTATCTTCACCCACCACATACCACTCTCTACCCACCACCCACCACCCACCCACCCATTGCAAGAGACCTTGAGTCCTGCCATTCTTCTCTTCTCAGGCTAAACTCAACTGAATTTCCAGGGTGGTGTAAGCATTTCTACCATGAAGATCTCAGAAGAGTGCCTTAAAGCAATACAGGGAGGAAGCAGGGATGGGGGCAGTGGGGTGCTGTGACTATGAGGAAGGGAAGAATATGCTAGTGTAGGTGTCTGGGAAATGGCCCACCAGATGCCTCACCTCCTGCCCCTCAATATTTTAGTTCCCCTTTCCCCAGTACCTCTTGAAATTCCTCCCTTTCATTAGATACTCACCCCCTCCCTTGGGGACAGACATGCCTCCCCACATAAGGTCTGAGCCCCAGAAATCAGAACCTTCTTGCAAATGACAGTTGGCTGCAGTTCAGACAGGAAGTTGGGGGGATAGGGCATCAAAGTGACTAGTGAGGTAAGATGATTTATTGAAATATTAATTTGTTTTTCAGCTTCCTCAATTATCCTTATTTTATGTGCAAGTGGCGTGGCTCTTTTGGGCTTCTTACCTCAGGGATTCCTGTCAGTAGAAGCAGCCTGCAGCCCACAGCTCATCTGTATCTTGTGAGAAGATACCAATGGTATCTCCATGGAGATTCCATGGAGAAGGGGAGGCAATGAGCAAGTGACCCCTGGAACAAAAGAGAGGAAGAGAGGTTTGGGTCAGGGGCAGACTGAGGTAGTGAGCAGGAGATACATCTTCTAGGCACACTCTTAGAATGTTGCTTTTCTGTGGGGAGGTCCTGTGGCAACTCCCTAAGGAGATAAGACCTTTTGAGGATGGCAGCTTTGTAAACCCTCCTTTCTTCCAGGAAGGCAGGACCCTAAGATTGGGGACCTGGGTCACAGGGGCATTTTGTGCCCCATGCAGGGCATGGAGACCAAGTAGCCTGTGAAGCTTTAATGGACCACTGTAGGGGTGGACCTTGAAGATATCAGTGGCGTCCACGATAGGCTTAAGGTTACAACCCTTTTTCTTTTTCTGGAGCATTACAGCAATGCACTGTGTTCTTATTCATGGGTAGGAGGGAATAGGAACCCTCCATTAAAGACTTAACCCCTCCATTTATACCCTGGCAGATTGAGGGCTCGGAATAGAAAGGAAGCTGATTTTAAAATAAAGAAGGCAATATTCCTGTCAAATTGCATTTGAGGCCTGCAATGTGTACTTGCCTTCTTATTTCCTGGGAAAGACTCATCTTTTTTTTGACATTTCCTTTACAACTTGCACCCATCCTCTCTTCCTTTGGCATTTCCATTTACTCATTCATTCTATAAATATTGATTGAGGGTCTGCTCTTTGTTAGGTACTGGGTTAAGCGTGGAGGATTTAACAATGCACAAAGCCGGTCCTTGCCCCCCATGGGCCTACCATCTCACAGGGAAAGACATATGTTCATCACATAATTCTGAAAATATTTAATATGCAATGCAAGCATACACTTGGACAAAGACTTAAAGGGAAATATATGCTGCTATAAGGATGAGTAGTAACAGATGTGATACAGTCTGGAGTGGGGTTGAAGTGGAGGGGGTTTCAGGAAAAACAGGAAGTCATGTTTGAGCTAAGCTTTCAAGATTAGATGAAGTATGTGTGTGTGTGCAAATGTGAACACGCATGCATGCATATGTATGTACATGTATATGCAAGTATGGGGGTATTTCAATGAGAGGGAAGAGCATTCTTAAAGGCCCAGAGTCAAGGGATTTTGGGGAAAAGCTGGGTGTCTTTAAGGAATTGAAAGAGGTCTGTATGGCTGCCAGAGGTGAGGCCAAGAAGGAAGTGAGGAGCTAGGTCACCTAAGGCCTTAGAGATCAGATTGAGCAGTTTGGCCTTTGTTTTAAGAGTAATAGGAAGCCACTGAAGGTTTCTGAGCCTGAAGGTAACAGGATCTGATTTACATTTTAGAAAGATTATGCTGACTGCTGTGTTCAGCAAGGATGATGGAAAGGCAAAGCTAAGGCAGGGAGACCAGGACTGTAAGGAGGTAGATATCTAACTGTGATCATGGGGAAAGAAAGATGTTCAAAACATTATAAGTAAAAAAAACCAAAACAACCAAAAATAAAAAACCATAAATATGATTCTTCAGATAATTTTATAAAGAATGTGCATAGCCCTAGCCAGTTTGGCTCATTGGATAAAGTGATGGCTGCAGACTGAAGGGTCCCGGGTTCGATTTCAGTCAAGGGTACATGCCAGGTTATAGGCTTGATCCCTGGTAGGGAGTCATGCAGGGGGAAGCCATTCAATTATTATTTCTCATTGATGTTTCTCTTTCTCTTCTCCCTTTCCCTTCCTCTGTGAAATAAAAAAAATAGTATTTAAAAATGAATATGCATAGATATATATATTCTCTCTCTCTCTCTACACACACACACACACACACACACACACACACACACACACACATAAAAGGGTAGTATGCAAATTGGTCAGGATGCCCTCATAGTAACAACCGAATAGCAGGCTTATGGGCAACCAGGCCGATGGGTGACCAAATGACTGAACAGCAGGCTGCATGGGGCAACGAGGCCAGCAGGGGGGCAGTAAGGGGCAACCAAATGACCTAACAGCAGGCTGTGTGGGGTGACCCAGATAGCAGGGGGAGGCAGTGAGGGCAACCAGGCCAGCAGGGGGGCAGTTGGGTGACTAGGTTGGCAGGGGAGCCATGAGGGGTGACCAGGCCAGCAGGAGGGCAGTTGGGAGTGACCAGGCCAGCAGGAGGGGCAGTTGGGGGGCAACCAGATCAGTAGGGGGCCAGTAAGGGGCGACCAGGCCAGCAGAGTGGGGCAGTTAGGGGTGATCAGGCTGGCATACAGAGGTGGTTAGGAGTGATCAGGCTGGCAGGGTTGGGGCAGTTAGGAGCAACCAGGCAGGCAGGCAGGCAGGCGAGCAATTAGGAGACAGTTGTCCTGGATTGTGAGAGGGATGTCTGACTGCTGGTTTAGGCCCAATCCCCAGGGGCAGTTGGACATCCCCCAGGGGGTCCTGGATTGGAGAGGATACAGGCTGGTCTGAAGGGATCCCACCCCCTGCATGAATTTCATGCACAGGATCGAGAGAGAGAGAGAGAGAGAGAGAGAGAGAGAGAGAGAGAGAGAGAGTGTGTGTGTGTGTAGTTGTGCAGGCATATTACTGACTCTCCATTATAGGATGAAAACTGTTCTGGACTTGGGGCACAAGCTTGGTCTACTGCTCCTAATTACTGACTTTGGGCAGAAGGAAAGTGCAAAGCAGCAGGGCAGCAGCATACATTACCCAGGCAAGTTGTGTAACTCCGGTTCTATTTGGACACTACAGAGTTAGGGTGACATTCCAGAAGAATAGCCAGAGGATGGTGGAGAGTGAGAACATCTCACGGGGCGTGAAAAGGCAGAACATCTGACTGGAGGAGGAGTGGGCAGCTGGCTCCTAGCTGAGCTTTGTCGCCTGCCTGGACCAAAATAGCCCCATCTCCTGGTCTGCTCTAGGAAGCTCCTTCCTGGTGAACATAAATCCACTTACCCAGGGCTGGTGCTAGATCGACATTAAAATATTCCCTTCTAGGATCCCCTGAGCCCAGATAAAGGCACAAGGCTAGAGGAAATGAAAGAAGGGGAACAGAGGAAAGAAGGACTCCCAGCTTAGCCAATTTTGAAAGAGGGAGTTTTGGAGACCACATCCCATCCCTTATGACTAGTCTGACTGGGGGTGAGGTGTAAGCAGCAGGGTGGGGTATTGTTTATATCAGGTTGTACCTTGGAATACAAATTTGCAAATAGGTATTCTTCAAATTGAGGAATCCTCGGGCAAATAAACTGGGGAAACAATGGGTTAAACAAAGTTGAGCAAGTTTTTCTACCCTAGGATTTATAGCTATTAAGCTAAGTTCATGAATCCTTGAGGAGGAAGAAAAATAGTACACAGTGTGTCTACCTTTTTAAAAAGATCACTTTCCATAAGAGGTCTTCTCAAGTCACACTATGGGAACAAGAGGCGAGGTTCTAAGTCCAAATGCGGGGAAGGGGGCTGGGTCTGACTTCCATTTGAACACCTAGCATCTACCACCCTGGCAGGTCCACAGTGGGTACATAATGGTTACTGAACTGAAAGCTTGCCAAGTAATTTTTTTTGTTTTTGTTTTTTTGTTTTAAGATGTGCCTGGGGATACATCTGGATGCTTAAATTCCCATATATTATGGATGGGGTGGATGTTTGTTTCCCCTCATAATTCATGTGCTGAAATCCCAATTCCCAATGCAGTAGTATTAGGAAGCAGCTAGGGATATTAGAGGAAACCGTTTCGTAGAGTGGAGGGTTGGAAACTGGACTGAAAAGGATGACAAAGATGGCACATGGGGAGGGATGGAAGGTGGCTAGAGGCAACCTTTTCTTTTTAATTTTTATTGATTTCAGAGGGGAAAGGATGGGTAGTGAGAGATAAAAACATCTATGATGAGAGAGAATCATTAATCTACCAACTCCTGCACAACCCACACTGGGATCAAATCTGCAATCCAGGCATAAATCCTGACTGGGAATGGAACCATGACCTCCTGGTTTATAGGCCAATGCTCAACTACTGAGCCATGCTAGCCATGCAGGGACAACTTTTACAGAAAAGACTGATCTAAGGGAGAGAGAGAATGGGGGTGGTCACTGAAGGAGCTGTGGGTGCCCAGGTGACGGGAGATATTGCAGTGAGTCTGTAGGCCTAGGGAATGATCCAATGGAGAAGAACCTCTTGCTTATACAGAAGAGCACAGGGACAAAGATGTCAGCAAATCCCCGAGTAGGAGAGAAGCAATGGGGTTCCCTGAACAGATGGAGGCACTGGCCTTAGTCAGGTCATGGGGAGGAATTTGAGATTGATGGACCTAAAACCTTGTCTGTGCCTTCTTTTCAAGCTACAATGTGCATGATAGAAAGTTGGAGATAAATGTCCTTAGGCCTGATGTTTTGAGGTGTTGCCAGGATGTTTTGACAGAGTGGGAATGCCCTCGAGCAGTTGTGTCTGCAGGGAGTAACAAGAGAGATCACAGGCAGGGCAAGAGGAAGGTAGGAGCCTAAGGTGTTGAGGCAGCTGTGACCCCAGCCTCACAGGAACACAGCTCAGAGTTTGTGCAGTCTTCCTGAGGAGTCTCTATTTACCTCTGTCTTCCTTCTGGCCCTGCTCCCTCCTTACCCGAACTGCCCTCTCCCCCAGTCCAAGTGAGGCAGCGTTCTTCAGTGATGGCAGAAACACTTGGTCCTGGTTGAAAAGGCAGATCTCTGGGGCCTATCACCATCTTACTGCATCCAAATCTTTGAGGATGAGCTCAGTGTCTGTACATGAAGCAAGGGCCCCAGTGCCCCCGTCAATGCCGTAGGAGCATCAGCTTGCTTTTAAAAGGAATATTCACTTAATTCTCTGCTCTAAGTCATATTAGCTACTTGGGTTGGAGAAATGACCAGAAGTTTGGATTCCTCCCTTCCTTTTTCCTTTCCTTCCTTCCTCTCTTCCCCTTTCTTTCCTTCCTCCCTCCCTTTCTCCTTCCTTCCTTCCTTCCTTCCTTCCTTCCTTCCTTCCTTCCTTCCTTCCTTCCTTCCTTCTTCTCTCTCTTTCATTATTTCTCTTTATTGTAGAGAGTATTACAGATGTTCCCCTCTTTTCCTCCCCTCATTGTCCCCTTCACCCAGATCCCACCCCTCTCCAGGCCTTCACAACCCTATTTATTGTCTGTGCCCTTGGGTAATGCATACATGCATATAAGTTCTTTGGTTAATCTCTTTCCCCCGAGATTCGTCTGTTTGCTCCATGTCATTCTTCTTCTGATTGGCACTGGAACTTTCCTTTTTTATTTAAAAAATTTTCCCTTTCTTCCTGAGAACTACCACACTGAGTACTGCCCTTCCAGTGGAAATTCCTAGTATTTGATACCTGGGGGTGTGGTGTGTTGGCTAAGAAAGAATAGTTTTGTGGACTCATGAATAAACTCAAAGGACATATTCATCTTGCCTTAAAAGTTTATTTCCCAATAAAAACATCTGGTTTTCCATCACCATCCTCAGCCCTACAGTATATGAAATCTTGTTTGCCCTTTCCTTTTGGCCATGAATGCATGCCATTTGGCTTCACAGAGGCATCCATAAGGTGTAATATAAAAGGAGGGCCAACTAGTTGCTGTGAGAATCACTGCCTTTGCTCCATTGATGATCTTGCTGCGCTGGTCCATTTTCAGTTTCTTTTTTTCAGATCTGGTGCTTTCCTGTCCCAGGGCCTTTGCATATGGCATTCTGTCTGCAAATCTCCTCCTTCCACTCCCATTTTACCTGGCTGGTTCCTTTTCATTTTTCTGGTCTCTTTAAATATTACATCCCCAGAAACCTTTCTCTGACTACCATGCTTACTGTAGGTTTTCTAACCATTGCCACCTCCCCCATTCCTTGTCTCAGCACCATGATTGTTTCTTTTATTGATCTTCCTACAGTTCATAATTATTTTGTTATTTATTTATTTAATTATCCTCCAATAGATTGTATGTAAAAAGAGGGCAGGACCTGGTTTGCTCTGCCCTGATTTTGTCCCCAGTTCCTGGTATATTATGGGGCCTCATTTTGTTGACCGACTATAGGAAGTGGTATGATTAAAATACACTTTGGTTCATATCCTTTGTATACCAGTTGGGGTGAGATTAAGTAGCAGGTGGCAGAATCAGATGAGTTTGCCTCTTTCCCATTTGCCCTCCAGGGGAAGCCTGAGTGAGGAATGAGGCAAGAGGCCAGGAGGGTTGCTCTGGGAAGCTGAGGAGTTAAACCCCTTAAATGGCATCATAAAGTCCAACTTCCTTGGTGGAGCATCCAAGAACCTTTGTGTTTTGCCTGGGACCTATGTTTCCAGTTTTATCTCTTCACGCTCCTCTGCTCCAACATTTCCTTTCCAGGCCTTTGCTCATGCAATTTTCCTGCCTGGAGGGCATTTTCCTTTTTATCTCTGAGTGTTGGACTCCAACCCCCTTCAGAATCCAGAGCCAATGCCATTGTCTCCAGGAGGTCTCCACCAACCCCATCATACCAATCCCATCTCTTTTTGCTCTGTGTTCCTATGGTTCATTGCTTATGCCACCTCCTCATTATTTACACATGAATCTCAGGCAGAGGTCCTAGGTGTCTAGTGGGGAGACAATAAGAGAGGGCTTATATGACCAAAGGGAGGACAGCTGGAAGCTGGAGGGAGGAAATAAACACAGGGCTGCATTTGCTTGGAGCATCTTTGTACATGTCTCCTTCAGACTGGACATGTGCTTCCTGATTGCCATTGGTCTCACCATGCCCTGCATCACTTACACTGAGTCCATCTCACATAATAGTGACCCTTTTCTACAGCCTATTTGGGATGTGGCTGAATTTGCTTTGCCTGCAATACATCCAGAGGTAGAGAAATACTCTCGTATGGGCCAACCTGTGGCCTTGAAACACCTCAGTCCCATCTCTTCGGGTTACACAGATTTTCCTGACTATCTCTTGCACATGACAATTCCTCTGACATACACAGTAGTCAGATGTGTTGCAACTGTTTTAATCTCCTCTCAATGGCAAGCACTCATAATTCTGTTGTTTTTATGAATGATGCTAATAATGTTATGACTGATTATTAAATGCCAGCTGTGAGCATTTATTAAGTGAAGGAAGCCTGGATGAGCAAAGGGAAATGAGAGCATCAGAATTTTCTGGGCATTTTAGAGATCGATAGCCCAGGAAATCAGATAGCTTCATGTGTCCATTGATAAATGGAGAGTGGCTGCTTGGAGCATGGTGCTGATTCCCAGGCTGCATCTGGGCTCCTGGGAAAGGATTAATGATGCCCGCCAGAAGGGGAAGAATGGATGGTGGAGGGATGTCATTTGCCATCTATGATTTTATTCAACTTTATAGGCCCAGAGAAGTGGATGAGTCCTGCCTGGAATAAGGTGCAGCAGGGGACCTAGAATTCCTGATTACTGCTCTTGAGTTTTCTTCCTTTTGACCAAGCTGCCTCACTGCTGTTGGTGTCTTCCAGGGGAATTCAGAGGTCAGTGAAATGTTTACCAAGTCTTTAGTGGTATTTTGTTGTTATTGTTACCTCATTTTCTTACTTACTAGCTGTCTCATCTACCTCCTCCAAAGACTGCCTTTTACTTTAATCTGCCTAAGTGTCTCTTTCCCTAGTTAAAAAAAAAAGAATCATCCCGCTCCTTCCACTTTGATTTTTTTGTTGGGGGGGGGGGAAGCACAATAATCAGTCTTTAATGAGTTTGTGACTCTGAATTGAGGTATAATAATTTTGGTGACTTTGCTGCTTCCGTTGATGGAAATATATTTATTTTAGAAGTTGATGACTTGTGGGAAAAGACTATTATGAATATCATGATGAGGTCATGGGAGCTGATGGAGAGTTTGAGTAGAGGGGGAGGAGATAGGAAAAAGAACCAATAAAAATTAGAATTGCATATGAATGAAAATAGACTGCTTTCTATTCTGAGCAAGAGATCCTGATTTTGTGACTCTTTAGGCGTGTTGAAGCAAATGTACACAGTAGGAAGCTTCTTGTACCGACTGAGCCTTTGCCCAGGGTTCCACTGGGTGACATGAGCTAAGGCCAGCCTCAAGTGCTAGGATGGAAGACCAGCAGGTGTTAGGAGTGAAGAATGGGATGGCAGGGATTATGCTTCATAAATGTATAGGATCTTAGACTTGTCCCAGTATGGAAATTTTATATAAAGTATTACACTTTTGCCCTAGCTGATTTGGCTCAGTGGATAGAACATCAGACTGCAGACTGAAGGGTCCCAGGTTCAATTTCCGGTGAAGGGTACATGCCTGAAATGCAGGCTTGATCCCCAGTAGAAGGCATCCAGGAGGCAGCCAGTCAATGATTCTCTCTTATCATTGATGTTCCTATCTTTCCCTTTCCTTTCCTCTCCGAATCAATAAAAATATATTAAAACATAAAGTATTACACTTATATAAAAGCTAGATGACCAGAAACAAACTAATAAACAAACAAAAGTGCATAGTCATTCATAATCTCATCTCTTAGCCATTACCACTAAGGATATATATATATGAATTTTATGGATGAGAATTTTAGTAGATATATTCTTCTTTGATCTATTTTTTTCTTACTGAACAGTATGCTGTGATCATCTTCCTTGGTCAATAAATGCAGATCTGTGATGTTGCACTGGACATTCATTGATTGTTTTCCAAACAACTATTCCTATCCTTTCATTTCTTAACAAAATGAAGAATTTCCCAGCCAAATGGTTTGGATGAATCATCCTAACCCTGGCTTCAGAATAGACTTGATTAGATTGAGCCAATCATCTTATCATCCAGACTTTGGTGATTGGTTAAGGGGTAGGCACTTGACTCAGTTTGGATCCAAGAGGAGACATTTGCTGAGGATCTCTGAATTAGAATGCTTTTCTGTCTTTCATGGAAGCTTCTGGAATTGATGCTCTCTTTTACCTTAGGTGGTATGGCATGGAGAGGGTGGGATTAGAAGTTCAGCAATAATTATTACTAACAGGAGAGGGTAGGACTGGCTGAGACCGGAGTTATACAGAGTAGAGTTGAGAGTGTGGCAGAAACACAAATCAAAGCCTGGACTCCATCACGAACCTCTGGATGAAAGCATGCTGGAGGCTTGTGCCAATTCTAGACGTTTCAATTAAATGAGTCAATAAATCTAAGCCTATTTGAGTGGTATTATCTGTTCCTGACAACCTAAAGCATTCTAAGTAATACAATTATTTAAAATAACGATATAATATCCGATTACATGGATGTGTTAAAAGCATTTTCATGGCCTACTATCCAATTTAATCTTTAAGCAGTTTTATGAAGTAAACAAGTATCTATTTGGAAAGTGGATAAACTAAGGCCCAGAGGGGACAACTGATATATTCATAGCTAGTTAGTGGCAGAACCAGGCTTTTTGACTTTTTGACCAGAGATTTTAATAATCAGCTACACCTCAAGACAGAGAGGTTATGGACCTATGAATAGTATAATTCTAAAGGATAGGGCCACATTATTAGGCTGACAATTAGGATGTAAAAGTGGTCTGCCATCTGAATCAGTTGTACCTTGGATTTGAAATTTAGGATATAAGGCATGAAAAAATTTAGAGGTTAGAGCAGTAGTTATCAAACTGTAATCTGGGAACCCCTTGGGGTTCCCGATATCTTTTCAAGATGTTTGTGAGGTTAAAACATAGTGTCAAAATATTTGCTCTTCCATTCTCATTCTCTCATAAATGTATGGTAGAGTCTTCTAGTGGCTACATGACATGTGACACATAACAAATTGGTGCAAAAACAAATATGAAAATTCAACTGTCTCCTATTAAGCTAGACATTAAAGAGATTTCCAGGAGCGTCCGACAGTGCCACTCTTTTTTGTTGTTGTTCAGAAAATACATTTAAAAATGTATTATTTATGTTAATATATGATATTTTTATTATTTTTGAAATGAATTTATAAATGAACAATTTAAACATTTTTCAGTTTTAACTTTGCATACAGTAGGTATGGGTAGATATAATCTACATAGACAAAAGCTATTTGTATCCTAAATATTTTAAAGATGAAAATGTGTTTTGAAGACATAAAGTTTGAGATTTGTTGGATTAAAGGATACATATTATTTTCTTTCGATAGCAGCTTGAGACATAATATACATACCATGCAGTTCACTCATTTAAAGTGTGCAGTTCAGTGGCCATTTCTTTTTCTTAAAATTCTACATCTTTTATTTATTTATTTAATTTATTTTTATTGTCTAAAGTTTTATATATGTCTCCTTTTCCCCCAATTGACCCCCCCCCCAAGCCATTCCCACCTGGGGCAAACCTCTACCTCCCAGTGTCGGTGTTCATTGGTTATGCTAATATGCATGAATACAAGTCCTTTGGTTGCTCTCTACCCTCCCCACCCCCAATTTGTCTTTGGATCTAGACTTGTTCATCAAATTATGTTGATATTTATATCCCACATATGAGTGAGATCATGTGATGTTTATCTTTCTCTAACTAGCTTATTTTGCTTAACATAATGCTCTCCAAATCCATCCATGCTGTTGCAAATGGTAAAAGTTCCTTCTTTTTTATAGTGGCATAGTATTCCATTGTATAGATGTACCAGTTTTTTAATCACTCATCTGCTGATGGGTACTTAGACCGTTTCCAAATCTTAGCTATTGTAAATTGTGCTGCTATGAACATAGGGGTGCATGTATCCTTTCTGATTGGTGTTTCTGGTTTCTTGGGATATAGTCCTAGAAGTGGGATTACTAGGTCAAACGGGAGTTCCATTTTTAACTTTTTGAGGAAATTCCATTCTGTATTCCACAGTGGCTGCACCAGTCTGCATTCCTACCAGCAGTGTACGAGGAAGGGTTCCTTTTTTTCCACATCCTCGCCATCCAGCACTTATCTGTTGATTTGTTGATGACAGCCATTCTGACAGGTGTGAGATGGCATCTCATTGTTGTTTTCATTTACATCTCTCGGATGATTAGTGACTTTGAGCATGTTTTCATATATCTCTGGGCCTTCTTTATGTTTTCTTTTGAAAAGTATCTATTTATATCCTTTGCCCATTTTTTGGTTGGATCATTTATCTTCCTTTTGTTAAGTTGTGTGAGTTCTCTGTAAAATTTGGAGATTAAACCCTTACCGGAAATATCATTGGCAATTATGTTCTCCCATGCAGTGGGCTTTCTTGTAGTTTTGTTGATGGTTTCTTTGGCTGTGCAGAAGCTTTTTATTTTGATGTAGTCCCATTTGTTTATTTTCTTAGCCTCCATTGCCTTAGGAGCTGTGTCTGTAAAGATATTGCTAAAACATATGTCTGCTATATTGCTGCCTATGGAGTCTTGTAGAATTTTTATGGTTTCCCATCTTACATTTAAGTCCTTTATCCATTTTGAGTTTATTTTTGTGTATGGTGTAAGTTGGTGATCTAGTTTCATTTTTTTTGCATGTATCTGACTAGAATTCCCAATTGAATAGATTGTCATGACTCCATTGATATGTGCTATGTCCTCTTGCCTCCTTTGTCAAATGTTAATTGAGCATAACAGCTTGGGTAGATTTTTGGGGTCTCTATTCTATTCCATTGGTCTGTATGTCTGTTCTTGTGCCAGTATCAGGCAGTCTTGAGAACCGTGGCTTGGTAATATAGCTTGATATCTGGCATTGTGATTCCTCCGACTTTGTTGTTCTTAGGATTGCTGTGGCTATTCAGGGTCTTTTTTTTTTAATTCCACATGAATTTTTGGAAAGTTTGTTCTAGATCTTTGAAATATGCTGTTGTTGGTATTTTAATGGGGATTGCATTGGATCTGTACATTGCTTTGGGTAGTATGGACATTTTAATGATGTTAATTCTACCAATCCATGAACATGATACATATTATTTTCAATTAAACTACTGTAAGAAGACTTATTCAGGCAAGTCTGGCTGCCTTTTGGCTTTGGACTCCAGGTACAAAATACAATGTGAACTGGAGATTCAGCCACCGATGGGTCATACGGTCAGTATGGTTTTAACCAATTTTGTACAACTTTGGCCAGAAATTCCCTTTGGGATAAAATGTAATTGATTAGAACCTGACTGTCTCTGGTCATAACTTTGTAAACATAAAAAAACCACTGGAGTTATGTGTAGTGAGAAATATCTGTCTCACTGACATAGCACATATCAGTCATGGTTTCTGGTGGCAGCAACAGAAACTGACTTTGGCTAATGAGGCAGAGAGGTTGTTTACCAACAGGATACTGGGAACTCTTAGAATTGTTAGGAGAAATGGAGAGCCAGGCTTGAAGCTAAGCTTCCAGGAGCAATAAAAATACTCCTTCGAGCCAAAACCAGTTTGGCTCAGTGGATAGAGCGTAAGCCTATGGACTGATGGGTCCCAGGTTCGATTCTGATCAAGGACACGTGCCTTGATTGCGGGCACAATCCCAATGGGAGGTGTGCAGGAGGCAGCTGATCGATGTTTCTCTCTCATCGATCTTTCTGATTCTCTATCTCTCTCCTTTCCTCTTTGTAAAAAATCAATAAAATATATTTTTTAAAAAAGAAAATACTCAATGGAATGGACTGATCGGGGCTCACTGCCCCTGCTGCTGTCCCACTAAGCCCTCAAGGAAGCCACCACTGCCTCTCTGCCAAGATCTCAACCTTACAAACAACATCTCTCCCAAAGTCAGATCCCTGGCACCATTCTTGCCAGCAAAATAGATCTCCCAGAAAATCTCCTTGAGTTGTTCTCTTCATAGGAAATTGGCTTTGTTGCTGCTAACAGCTATAGCTAAGACTTTAGGCAAGACACTTAAACTCTCAAAGCCTCAGTGATCTCATTGGCCTCCTTGGGTAGATACTAAGTTAATTTCTGGGATGATGATAACATGTAATATAATATTGTGTGTACCTAGTAGGCACCCAATAAATGGTAGCCATTAGTATTACCATTGTTTAGGCTCTGCTCTAGACAGACACATTTTCCCTCTAAAGAGGTAGCAGAAGCACAAGGGGACCAAGGGACTTGCATAAAATCTGAGCAAGAACTAACATCGGGACATGCTTCTGAGTTCACTGATTCTGGGGCCAGCTCCTATCCCGTTTCTAAACTTCATCACTACCTTGTGTAATCAAAGGTGGCAGAAGTAATAAGATCTCACATTAGCAGGTTATTTTGGGGTAGGAAGATTCAAGAGAGTTTTACTTATCTTTCTTGTGTTTGAAAATTTATTGAGTACATAGTATTAAGAATAATTTTAGAAACTTAAGATAGCAGTAAAGCTGTTTTCATTCTGGGGAACCAAGATTTGTCTTAGTTTGCACCCCAATCAAAGCTGAGCCTGAAATGAAGATGTGGGAGTGGGTAATTTACTTAGGAGGTAACCAAAGTCTAAGTCCCTGGTTTTCTAACAAACTAGAAGGATTAAACTAGATGAACATATCTGGAGTGTGGGCTAGTGATCAAAAAGTATTACCAAAACACAGGGTTCCATATGAAATAAGTTAGGGAAACGCTGGAACGTAAGGCTTTTTTCTACCGCAGGACTTCTCGGGACTTTCACTCTTCTAATGCACATTGAAAATCTCTGAGTAGGACTCATAGTCCCCACTGTTATTCCAAAAGGACATTGTAGGAGTTGGTACTCCCATGAGCACTTCTGGATGATCTCAGATGCCATTTCAAGCTAGAAAACTACTGATTTCTATGATCTCATGTAATCTTTTCCCCAAGTCAGCCAGATTAGGAATTATGCTTGAAATAATCCATCAAAACCAAGAAGTAAATTATGGGCAGAACTGGAATTCAAATCCAAAGCTTTTGGACCTTCTTTTTCTTCTTCTTACAGTGTGAGGAAGGCAGGCATCATGGGTCAAATTGTGCCTCGAAAAAATATGTTAAAGTCTAACCCCCATTACATTGCAATGTGGCTTAATTTGGAAATAGGACCTTTTCAGAGGTAAACAAGTAAAAATAAAGTCTAATATTAAGGAGGGCCCTAATTCAAATGACCTTTGTCCTTCTAGGAAGGAGAAATTTGGGCACAAAAGCTTATAGATAGAGGATGATGTGAAGACACAAGGAGAATGTTTGTGAAGGGAGAGGTAGAGACTGGAGGGATGATGCTACAAGCCAAGGACTGTTGAGGGCTGTCAGAGGCTGAAAAAGGCCGGGGAGGATCTTCCTCCTATAGGTCTGAGAGAGAACATGGACTTGCTGCCACTTTAATTTTGAACTCCCAGCCTCCAGAGCTAGAAATTTATTGTGAAATTTTCTGCTGCTTTAAGCCACCCATTCTGTGGTTCTTTGTCACAAAGCTCCAGGAAACCACTGCAGCAATGTAACACGAACACAGTATTATTGCTTCCAGGCTCCTTTCTCCTTAGACCCAAATCTGAGCTCTGAACACAGTAGTGCCCAGCTGGCCTGCAGGGGAAGCTGATGGCCCCAGCCTTGGAGAGACCAGTGCCTCTGATTATGAGTTGAGAGCAAGGAGTTTCCATGCTTCCCTTGGACCCTTTTGTCCTCCTCTCCTGTCTCTTCCACTTGGCAACACACACGAGAATGTGGAGGCTCATAACCTTTTATAAACAAACAGAGCCCCTTTAATATTCACTTTTCCAATGTGTCTGGCAGGGCTGCTCCCTTGTGCTGGGTTGCTGGCTGTGGAATGTGACCTCTCTCCTTGGAAAGAGCAAAGAGCAAGCTTTGCCGGCAGAATTGGCAGGTACTGAACTGCCCCCAGTGCGGACACCTCTTGCTCAAACCTATTTGTGGAGACCTCCTGGGTGCTCACTGCCCGGGGCAGGGATTGAGCCTCTACTGTGTGAGCCACTTCTGCATCATCATGAGAAGCCCTTCCAATTACATGCCCATCACAGGGTATTGAGGGCTTAGGGGGACACAAACTGATGTCATTCCCACACTAACTATAAAATAGGCTGGTCATGCCCATTCTACCAAGGAGAAAACTAAGGCCCAGTGGATGAAGGAACTTCTCCCAGCGTCATGGAATTAGTTCATGGTGGAGCTGAAAAAGAAGCTGCACTTGGGAAGAACTGGATGTTGACCTGAGAAAATATAGGTGCAAGGCAATAGGTACCCGGAGGGCAGAGGAAGGGGCGGAGCCTAAGGGAAGTGTTGAGAAATGGGAGCCTGGGGTCCCAAGACCAGGCTTTAGAGCCAGAACTAGGTTTGAATCTAGGTTCGGCCACATACTAGCTATGGGGCCGGGCAAGTTGCTCTCTGTGCCTCATTTTATCTAATGGACGAAGAAAATAATTGTACCTACTTTGCTAGGCTGTTCTGGCCAGTAGATGACGGAATACACATATTCAACTTGGCGTCCGGCTAGGTGGGACTCCTAAGCCACAGGCATGATTGTGGGGGTTGTTGTTTGCAGTCTGTAGTCTTGCTTCACCTTCGCCTGGAGCTGGCCTGGTGAACGCTGCTCCCTCTGCGGTAGGTAGGCTCAACTTCGGAGAGAAGACAACCACACTGATGAGGGGCGTGGGTGGCTCCAGGTCAGGAAAGGGCAGCTCGTGGGAGCTGGAGAGCGATGGGGATCGGAGCCTGCAAAGGCTATTTCGGCAGCTCACTCTATGGGCCTGTGAACAAAACAAAACAAAACGTGCTAAGAAGTTTTCCAAATGCTCTCAAGTGCTGCCAAGCCTGGATCAGTTTTCTGAGCCACACCGAAACAGCTCCATGGCCCACTCCCTTCAGAGGCAGGGCGCTGTGACCCTGGGGGGCAAGAATCTGTCCTGAGCAATGCAGCCACTGCTGGACCGTGCTTGCTTTCTCAGGAGGCTCCTCCTGGCTCCCACCTCTGTGCTCCTCCCGCTGAGCGGTGAAGAAACAGGGTGGGGGGGGGGGATAAAATGCAGGGCCAGGGGGTTGGCTCTGCTGAAGTGAATATCAACCCTGTAGCCCCTCAGGTATTGAATAAGTGCATTCCTGCTCAAGAATCTTCCCTGGCTCCCTATGGTCTGAATCTTACAGGACGAAGTAAAATTTCTTAGCCTGGCATTCCCAAGCAGTCCAGACCAGGACTTGCATTTCCTCAAATGCACAGTGTCTTTGCATGTGTTCATGGGAAAGATGGGTATGATGGAAACACAGTAGGTGCTCAAAATGTATCTTTTGAATCAAATCATAATTTATTTCCCCCTTTTTATTTTTTATTTAAAAATATTTTTTATTGATATTTTACAGAGAGGAAGGTAGAGAGATAGAGCTAGAAACGTCGATGAGAGAGAAACATCGACCAGCTGCCTCTTGCACACCCCCTCCCGGGGATGTGCCCGCAACCAAGGTACATGCCCTTGCCCGGAATCAAACCTGAGACCTTTCAGACCGCAGACTGATGCTCTACCACTGAGCCAAACCGGTTTTGGCTCCCTCTTGTCATCTTTAAAAAACAGAATAAAAATGAAGGCCTAGACAAACGTAGCTAGAGACTGCCTTAAGTAGTGAGGATGCTGCCTTGTCCATCTCAAGTCAGGGTTACAGGAGGCTGGTCCTGGCATTGAAAAGAGCAAATTGGAGCCATTGTCCTACTCTTTGGGAGAGGGTAGCCCTGGACTGAAATGTCCCCTGACTACTAGGCTTCATGATTCTTTGGCCCCCACTCCGCATTACTTACTAAAGCAGGGTGGGGTGGGCGCATGGGAACGCCTGATATGCCAGAGAAGATGGAGGCAAAACAACATTTTGCAAGAGGGCATTTGTCTTTTCTCTGTAGGGGAGCAATTCATGCTGCCTCTAATTTGGTGGCTAAAACCATTTTGGATGTAGGGTTCTTAGATTAAGAAAGACCCATTAGCCGAAACTGGTTTGGCTCAGTGGATAGAGCGTTGGCTGTGGACTGAAAGGTCCCGGGTTCGATTCCGGTCAGGGGCATGTACCTTGGTTACGGGCACATCCCCCGTGGGGGGTGTGCAAGAGGCAGCTGATTGATGATTCTCTCTCATCGATGTTTCTAGCTCTCTATCCCTCTCTCTTCCTCTCTGTGGAAAATCAATAAAATATATATAAAAAGAAAGACCCATTAGCCCTAATAGCCCTGCGGTATTAGCTATCAGACTGTCTATATCAGTTCTCTGCTGGGGGCTTTTATGCCCCCACCCCGCTTCCCAGGGATGCTCTGCTGTTCTCCAAATCATCTCATGACAGCTTGAATGGAGAAGTCTTCCCTGTCCACTTCATAGTCACTCTCTGTGATAATAATTTCATTCAATATCTTCAGAGCACTCAGCAATATCCTAAATTATCTGACAAATTTGTGTTCTTGTCTATGTCCCTCACTAGAAAGTAAGTCTCATGAGAGCAGGACTCCACCTGTCTTGTTAACCCCTGCATCCCAGTAGCTCAGACAATGGTGGGCGGCAGGAAGCGTTCATCCTCAGGAGATGGAGAAATGACTGGGCCAGTGTTTGTTTCTGTTTGTCCTCATCTGTTTCATCCTTTGGCCTATGTAACTGCCCACCCCACCCCCACCTTTATGAGTCCTCTGGGCACATTATAAATCTGGAAGACTTTTCTCTTACTCTGTCATGCATGTGAATTCTGGAGGCATTGTGCTAACCTCCCCTGCCCCACACTGTAAACTCCTTGAGGACAAGACCTGAGCTTTCCTCTGATTGCACTTCCTGGTCTCCTGCAGCTCACGCTGAGCAGAGTGCTGCCTAGATATTTGTTGATGCCTATTGCATTGAATTCCACTTTGATCGCCACCCCCAGCGCGGACAGGAATACTTCTTCTGGGGTATTTTAAAATAGAGGCACAGCCTTTATCAAACTATTTTTCACACTTAGCGAATTCTCAAGCAGACAGGCGATTGTTAAGGCAAGGGATGGTTGACTCGGGCTATTGTTTGAGCTCCTCCAAGAGTACATTCTCAGCAGAATCAGAGAAATTATGAAAGGATAAGTAGAGAGCCAAGAAAGTTACAAAATTCCATTGCTATCAATGAAATGTAGTTTCTGATCTTCACTCAATTGCTCTTCTAAGCTAGGCTCGAAAAATGTTCTGAGACTCTCTTTCACTAGAATAATTCCACCTAAGAATAGTAAGCATTAAATTCAAGAGAGTTGGAGCTAGAAGGAGCCTTAAAAATAATCCAGCTGAACTCTCCCTAATAGGAGATGAGGAATTTGAAGCTCAGGAGGAGTTGTATTCCACATTGTGCAAAAGTCAGGGGCCAATGTGGGCTCCCCAGGCAGGCCTCCTGACCGGGGTCAGAGCTGTTTTCATTCCAACGTGAGCCCCTCTGTCACAACTGCTCTTCTGATGCTGTCGGATAGTGTTTCTTCTCCCAATCTGCAAGTGTCAATCCTGTAGGCACCCTGGCTGGTGGAACGGGGACCTGCCTTCATGGCTTGATTTCCAGGATATCAGGAACTCCCCCCCACTTCCTCTCCCTGACCCGGTATCCCTGCTGGCCATCACTGCTGCCAGAAACTGCATCACAACAACAACAAATTAAAGTACTATCTGACCCCCAAACAAACAAAAAACCATTTGTCCCTCTCCAATTTGGATTTGATTTTTTACATAGGAGTGTGAAGCCACCTATTGATTCTTCACAGTGGACAGGGGATCAGAGAGATCAAAGAAATAAAATATTTTCTCGGGGAACTGCATGGGAAACCAAGTTTGGGCGGCAGGTACAGGGCCAGGAATAGGTGAGGCATGGGAGGTGCGTAGGGTGCGAAATTTCAGGAGGCACTCACTCTCAAGGCTAACTCTGAACTTGCATGAAGGATCAGATATGAGTCAGAGGACCTGTATGTGTAGGTCAGGCTGAGTGGAGAAGACCACAGGGAGTAGACAAGGTACGTGAAGGCCCCAGACGGGCAGCTTCCCAGTGGTATGAGTCTATCTAACTTCTCGGAGAAGGAAGGAGCTGGGTGGTGTCCTGTGCTTACAGCACCACTGTTTGCTCCCCCCATCCCCTCATATTGCCACACCTTCTGGAAGCCTTGATGCATTCCCTCCCCGAGTGGAAAGTGTGAGAAAACAAGTAGCAGCAGTTGTTTTTACCTCTAGGCCAATCAAGAGAAACAGTTGTGGACACTGCCAGGCTCAGGCCTTAGTCTGCCCCTGATCTGGCGGGTGGGACAGGGGCTGTCAGCTAACCCAGGCCTCTGCCTCCTGTGAGCTCCTTAGGGGCAGGGCAGACTTGCTGCCCTAGAGGCCCCGCCTGGTTAATTCTAGGAGGGGGAGGCTGGGCCCTTGTGGAACACGGCCTCCCTGCCTCCCCAGCGGCGCTTAGCAGGAATTCGGAGGAGCAAGACTCTCCAGCCAAAAGCCTACATTTTGGGCCCAACTCTGAGGATAGCTGGGTTTGTTTTGGTGTTCAAACAAGGGGGGAAGGACATGGTTTTAACATAAAATAATTGTTGGAGAGAGAGAGAAAGAGAGAGAGAGAGAAAGAAAGCTTCCAGCGGTAGCCCTTGAAGGCCCTGACCCTGCTGCTCCCTCACAGTGTCAGAGAATGAGGCCTGACAGGAGCCAGCAGTTAGCAAGGAACCCTAGGGAAATGAACAAACCATGTCACGGGAGTGGGACCGGTTATCCCCAAGATGTTGAGGGAGTGTCCACAGAGCTTCTGAATTGTATCTCCTTGTTTACCTGGGTCCTTGATGCCAGCCACTTGCTATTTTTAATACTACCTGCAGGTGCTTGGGCCTCTAAGCTTGATGGGGCTGCTTGAGGGTCGGGGAAGGAAGGGGCGGAGGGACTCTTGGGAACAGGAGAGATGTGACAGCTGTCTGCAACTGTAGGATGATGAGGAAGCTGTCAGCTGGAAATAAGGAAAAACAGATTTCTCTGGGACCCCAAACTATATAATTAGGAACAGAGGTAGAGCTAAAGGAGACACATTTTTCTTTTATAAAAAGAAAAACAACAACAGTAACAACAACAACAACAACAACAACAACAACAACAAACCCAACTGTGTTTTCTCCACAATTAGAGCTGTCTGCCAATTGTGCTGGTCTCATGACCTCAGAGAAGACTTCCATGAACTTCTCCCCAATTAAATTTGATTCTCCCCACAGTTATTTTTGTGCCACCAACCTATTTATTTACTTCAAGTTACTTATCAAAGACAATAAACATCATGTCTACTGTTGTTCACTTGCTTGGCTTCTGTTTACTAGTCTGAGCCATATGCTTCTTGAGGGCAGAGGTCTTTGTGCCTTGTCCATTCCTGTTTCTTCAGTGCCTAGCACGGGGCCTAGTGCATAGTAGGTATTCAATAAACAATTGTTGATTCAGTTAATGAAGAGTGGGTGAATACTTCAGAAGGAAATAAATCCCCAACCCCTGAAAAGATTTAAGCAGAGGTTGAATGGTCAATAGTCAGGGATGTTAGAAAGCCCCCCTTCCCCTTCTCCTCCTCCTCCCGGCATTGGTTAGTTATGCCAGCTGCTGCAACAAACAGACCCAAACTCTATAATGGGTCAGACATCAAAGAGCTATTTTTGATTGGTCGGCAGCTGACTATTTTTGATGGGTAGGCAGCTTTTCTCCAGGAAATGGCTCAAGAACTCAGGCCCCTTTCATCTTGTGGCTCCATCATCTTTAATGTGTGGCTTTTTAGGTCACCATGCTCAATGGGATCAAGTAGTTAGAAGCAAAGAGGTAATGATAGACCCTGCCTGAAAAAGGGAAATGTCTCTTTCATTTGCATTCCACTGTCTAGCACTCCATCATACCTCATTGCAGGGTTTGGATAATGGCCCAGGAGATAGGGGCGTTGAGTTTGGTTATAATGTCTCAGGCTGTGCCACGCCAGCCTGGGGCAGGAGCTGGGAGCAGATGGCTTCTGGGAGCCTCTGCAGTTCCCATCAATCATATTTGAAGGTGTGTGTTTACCTTTTGCAACAACTTAGTATGTTGGGAGAAGTCAGGTACTTGTTATTTCTTTTCTAGCTTTGTAATTCTTTCTTTTGCTCAGAATTCTCTTCACTATTTCTGGTGTGTCATTATGGACAGTGAGAATATTGGCTTAGGCAACACAAAAATGCCCAAGTCAGACAGAGATCTGCCTAGGAATCCCAGCCTTATCACTCCCTAGATATGTGGCATTGGGCAAGTGATCTAACCTCTCTGTGCCTCTACTTCCTTCTATGGAAAATAAGGACAATAACAACACTAACACCCACTTTCGAATGAGGCTTAAAAGAGTAGAGGTATGCACCATTCATGGTGCATTTACTCTAGGTCATTATCCTAAATACTTATTTTTTTTTATCACCTTTTTAACGTTTTCACAGCAACTCTATGAAGTAGGTAGTATTATTAGCCCTAGTTTTACAGAGGAGAACACGGAATCACTGAGAGTTAAAGCAGCTTGCCTCAAGCCACACAGCTGTTAGACTGGGAATGGGGACCTGGACGAAGTCATCCAATTCCAGAGCCCACACAGTAGGTAATAGATGATAAGAATGTACCACGAGGATGATTTTTTGTTGTTATTATTAGTACTAAAGGCTGAGCCAGTCCTTGGCTTACTTATAATATTAGTCATGATTTGCAACACATTTCAGTCTATAAAGTGCCTTTGTGGCTCTTAGCCTGATAGGTCTTCACAATAACTCTGAGGTACTTTCATTAAGGTACCCATTTTTTTTTGGGGGGGGGGGATGAGCCTCAGAAAGCATGAATCACTGGTTCAAGGTCACACAACCAGAAACTAGTGAAGTGACGACCAGAAACTAGTGGAGTTGGCTGTCAAACTCTGACTTTCGACAAGGCCTTTGGCTAGTTAAATTCAAGTTAATACCGTATTTGCCGGCATATAAGACGATTTTTTGGCCCTGGAAAATATGCCTCCAAGTGGGGGGTAGTCTTATACGGCGAGTATATAACAAACTCTGTATTTTGAGTGGAAATGTTAGGGGGTCGTCTTATACGTCCAGTCCCTTATATGCCGGCAAATACGGTATTTTTCAGGGCCAAAAAATTGTCTTATATGCCGGCAAATATGGTATTTGTTAAGCACTTAGAATGGTGCCTGGTACATAGTAAGCATGATATAAGTGTTTATTAAATACATTAATTAAATAAATATCATACTCCACTAGCCTCTTGTACAAACATTTCTCTAGCACCTGTGACCATCTGGGAGGTTAGGGTGCCGTAGCTGTAGCCGGGTCTCTTGTCCACTCCTCATCCCTCTCGGGTCTAGGGGCTTTGGCTGCCTCTTGGCTTGGCTCCTTTGTTCACCTTCCCCCCTCCCCCTGGTCTGCTCTTTTTGGCAGCTCCTCCCCACAATTTTTTAAAATTGGCTTCTCATTGTTTCTGTTCTTTCAGGCCCCTGCTTGCTATGATCTGATTGAGGTGTTATTAACTCTCAGCCATCTGATGGGTCACAGTGCCCTCTCAAAAAGCTATTTACATTCTAACAGGGGGCTTCGGTTAGCCCAAATAAGTGATTGTGGCAGAATTTCAGGCCAATGGGAGACATTTATGGAGGAGAGGGTCTGAAATCACAGAAAGTTGCTCAGGGTTTTACATGAAGTCCATCCTAACTGGAAGATTGTCGATGTTTCTCTCTCTCTCTGTCCCCTTTTCCTAAGAGCTCTTTCTTAAGTTGCTTTAGAAGATTCCTAACATTCCTTGTCAAATGGGGCCCTAAATGATTTCAAATTCATACTTTTAACAGAACAGGAACACATTCTCTTCCATCTGAGGACCAAGTGTTTTGGCCTCACAGGAAATATAATGTTCTGTTTTAAAGAGAAGTAGCTCAGAGCGATTTAAAAAATCATGGGCCCTACACCTTGGCTGGTGTGGCTAAGTGGTTGGAGCATCGGCCTGCACACCAAAGGGTACATACCTGGGTTTCAGGTTCTCTCCCTGGCCCCCCCTCACCTCCCTGTTGGGGGTGCATGTGGGAGACAACCAGTCAATCTCTCACTCTGATGTGTCTCTCCCTCCCTCCCTCACTTTTACTCTCTGAAAAGCAATGAAAAAAATATCCTCAGGTGAGGTTTAAAAAATAAGATAATAAAAATAAATGGGCCCTATGTAACATAGTGATAAGTTTGGAGAAATGAATCAGAAACATATGGATTAGTTTCTCTTGAAATTACATAGAGATTTTAATAGAGATCATTCTCAGGGGAACAAGCATTTTTTTTTTTTTTTTGCATTCCTTACCAAATCCCAAACATTGGAGAGATGCTTTTGAATAGTTTCTTAAAAAAAGAAACAACAATAACAAAATAACCCAAACCCTCCTGAGTCTCAGAACTTGAAAAGCAAGCTGAATTAATATGTTTTTTTCCAAGCCTGATTTCAATCACTATATAACAAAACATTTCCCTGATATAATATTACTTCAGCAGAAGTCAAAGGAAAAAAACATAACCCATATCCAAGATGTGTCCTCTGCCTTTTAACACCTCTAAAACCTGGGAAAGTTTATTTTAGTGGCTTGAGTTTTGGTTTCCTCATCTGTGAAACAGGCTATTATATCTTATTTGTAGACTCATAGGTGAGATATTATGCCTTAATATTTCTGTATAAAATTTCTAGCTCAAATTTAGCCCTTGATAAGGCTCTGACAATTGTTATTATTACATTGCTAAACAAATCAATCCATGTAACACAGGGTTTTTCAAAGTCCCTTAACATACAGTAACTTATTTCTAGCTAAATTTCTATTCAATTTATTGTTTACATTAGCAGAAGGGAGAAGTTGAGGGTTGAGTTAGAGAATTGGTTAAATTAGATAGTTTTTTTCTTATTATTATTTAAATCATCACCAAGGCATGTTTTTATTGATTTTTAGAGAGAAAAAAGTGTGTGTGTGTGTGTGTGTGTGTGTGTGTGTGTGTGTGAGAGAGAGAGAGAGAGAGAGAGAGAGAGAGAGAGAGAGAAAAAGAGAGAGAAACACACAGAGAGAAAAATGAATGTGAGAGGAACATAGATCAGTTGCCTCCTATAAGCACTCCAAATGGGGATTGAGTCCATAACCAAGTTATGTGCCCTGACTGGGAATTAATGTATGGGATGATGCTTAAGCCGACTGAGCCACCCAACTAGGGTAATTATGCTATTTTAAGTCATCAGAACTGGGTTCAAATTCTAACTCTACTAGTTATTGACTTTTGACTTTGTCAAAGGATTTAACTTTTTTTCATCTATAAAATGGGAATAATAGTACTTGCTTCTTAGTGTTGTGAAGATTAAATGAAAGAGTAGATGTAAACTGATTGGCATAGTGTTTAGACATAGTAATTGCTCAGAAAATGGGAATTACCACATGATCATGATAAATATAATCAATGTTCTGTTACATGTCAAATATTTTTTCCTTTTCTTACTCTTTCCTACCTTAAATATGCTAATCTGCTTAGTTACCCCAAATCACCATCTAAAATGAAACACTATACACAAACATACTAGACACTTTCCTTCTTCCTTCTCTATTTACTATTACTATTTAAATTTGACTTTAGGAAGCACTTGCAGCTATATTTTGCTGGAAAGATAGTGTCTAACCATAGGTTCCTTACAATTAAGTTTATTGTTACCATGAAATTGAAGAGTTGATGTCATAGTGAATGATCATTGAATGAACCAGTTACTCCTGGAGAAGTCTGTTGAAACTAGTCATAGCATATAAGTGCTGGAAGGCACCTGGAGGCAGTCTTTTGACATATATTTTTTGATCACCTGTTCTGTGCCCAATACTGTGTAAATACAAAGACTTAAAAGGAAAAGTGTTAGGTACAGTCGCTGACCACAGGGAGCTTACAACCTAAGTAGGATATTAAAGGCTGTTGAAATACAAAAATTTCCCAAGGAGTACTATCTTAGGCAGGGGTTATTAATTGACTTGGCTTAAGGTCTAAAGGAGGGGAAGACCTAGTGGTACTTTAATCTCACTTCATTTTTATAATATCCCAGGAAACATGCACTTTGTTAGCTCCATTTAACAGATAAAGAAACTAAGACTCAGAAAGGTTATATAACCGCTCTTACTAAAAACAAAAACAAAACCCAGTAAACCGATTCTATGATTGTTTCAAAAGTCAGCTCAGGCAGAAGCCTTTCCACTTTGCCCATCTGTAAAATGGGTTGATAGCTACTAACCAGTAAGGAGCAAAAGAGACAAAGTGAAATCTATGGGGAAAAGATATAGATTTTTATGGTTAGAATACTGTAAAAATGTTGCAGTTCATACTCAATTCTGACCTCTGTGCTCCTCTTTCTTTCTATGACAAAATTCTTAAATCAAGTTGGCTTCTAAAAGAGTGCTCTCAATGTACTAACACCTCATCCCACTTCACATAATAAAACATCATCCAGTCAACGTACTGGCCATTTTTCCAATAATGTTATAGTGACAAAAATCAACGAGTTTCTTGTCGGAACATCTTAGTCATTAAAAATACATTAATAGCTCATTATTCAAGATATTGTACTAATCCTGCTCATTTCCTATTGGAACGTATTAAATATTAAGAGCCTAATCAACCAGAAGTAGTGTTCAGTGGCTATAAAGAAAAAAGGAGTTATGATCAAAATAATAATTATAATACATTGTATTTATCTGGTACTGAGGTTCTCTGATGGTTGAATTGATTTGTAATTTATATAGAAAAGGACTGAGGATGCATTGTGTTCTAAAGTTAAATTAAAGGGGTGTGTGCCTTTGTGTGCATGGTGGGAAGCAATAAATTCTTAAGGGCTTTCCAGAATTCCTTAGAAAAGAGAGATGTCTAAAAGTCCTCTAGCAATAGATTTTTCTCTTTCTCCTCTATTTTGATGTCTACAAATCTAAATGACCAGAACCCTCTGACCCTCCCCTCACATCCAGAATTCTCCACTCTACTACATATTATTAGCCCTGTGTCTTTGGACATCCTTAATGCTTTATTTGCCCTCCATGCTTGATTATCAGATTTTAAGTGTCATTTTCTGGGTCTCAATAAAATCACACTGAAGTAATACATCATACCTCAGAAGGGTGCTAAGACTTAAGATTAATGTGTGTGGAATATAAGCACATTGTAGGCACTCAGTAAATGGTGGTACTGTTATTCTTACTCCCACTATATGAGACTTTTTAAAGGCAAGGGTTATCTTTTATTCAACGCTGTAATCAAAACACTAGCACTCGGTTTGGCATATGGTAGATAGTCAGGAAATGTTTGTTGTGCCAAACTGGAGTCTGAATCTGAAGCAATGTCTGATATTTAAGACCCCTCTAAGCCTCACAGTAGCTGGTTCTCTGTGGGTGCTAAATAAATGTTTGCTTTTGACCAACCAAGAAAAATGTATTGACTACAGACTATATACTTAACTCTGTTTTCAACCCCCAAGGACCTTAAAATTGGTTTGTAAAAATCATGGTTTATCCATATGAAACAATAAGAGAACATTGCCTATAATGAATCACCATTTTCCTTCCCTGCCTAACATCCATTGACTCTTTTTCTGGCAAGAGACCCTGGTTTTCCTTGGAATTGCTGCTCTACACTCTGTGCTCTTAGGAGCATTTAGCATTCTCCAGGAAAAAAACAAAGAATCCAAACTATAGCCATTTCTGCCATGTGGCCATTGAAACTGCTGAGGAAGTCACGTGGCCCAGCCCTGACCAATTAGAGCATCACACTCCAGTGATTGTTCAGAGAGGGGCAGAACATCATCAGAAATATGTAAAAAATGCTGTCTCAGAACCAAACTCTTACGGAAGTTATAGATTACTCTGAGAAGCTCAAGGACATATTATCAGCAGAATATACCAGGAAACAACAATAGGCTGTGGGATGTTCAAAGATTTCAACTTCTTGAGATGCCCCAGTTCCTATGGAAGATGCTCTTGGGTCGGTGGTGATGGAACTGGGTTCATCAGCCACAAGGCCCTGACAGATCTCAGGAAGATGTTACACAATGAAACTGTAGCACCATGTTTGCCAAAACTGACTTTATCAAGATTTATCAATTTCTTAGCTTGTCAGTAACACCAACATGCTGCATTGTCCACAAGTTATCAATAATAAAAGCCTAAGCAACCATTGCAACTGAACAGAAGACCGAACAGGCTGCATGGGGTGACTAGATTGGCTGGGGAGCTAGTGAGAAGCGATCCAATGACTGAGCAGCAGGCTGTGTGGGGAAACCAGGCTGGTGGTGGTGGGGGAAGTTGGGGACAACAGGCCAGAAGTGGGGGCATTTAGGGGTGACCAGGACTGCAAAGGGGGGCAGTGAGGGGCGACCAGGACTGCAAAGGGGGGCAGTGAGGGGCGACCAGGCTGGCAGGGGGGAGGGGGCAGTTAGGGGTGATCAGGCAGGCAGGCAGGTGAGCAATTAGGAGCCAGTGGTCCCACATTGTGAGAGAGATGTCTGACTGCTGGTTTAGGCCCAATCCCCAGGATAAAAAACTGGCAGTCTGATATTCTTGAGGAGTCCAAGATTGGAGAGGGTGTAGGCTGGGCTGATGGGGGACTCCCCATGTACGAATTTCATGCACTGGGCCTCTAATATATATATATATATATATATATATATATATATATATATATATATATATATCCTAAAATGCAAGTAGCCCGAATGGCAGAACAACCGAACAACCGGTTGCTATGACATGCGCTGACCACCAGGGGGCATGCGTGGACCATGGTGGGCATTGGCAGCAGGCAGCAGAGCACAGAACATGGGAGGCCTTGGCTGTGGTGGGATGGTGGAGCAGGTGAGTGGGAGCATCAGACCAAGGTGGGCTGCTGACATTGGGGCGAGCCTCTGGGGGTTACTGAAAATTCTTTGCTCCTGTGCACTGTGGTCCCTCCCGGCGCCTACGGGTGCCAGCCCTGCTTGCACCCGATCTCTTGAAGCCATTAACGGGTGTGAGTGGTGGCTGCCAGTCCCAATCACCCATGAGGGCTTCTCCACCTCCCCCTGCTCCTGAGGGGCAATTGGGTTGCAGCTGCCGCTAGCACCTAGAATTGTTCCTCGCTGTCAGCAGATATGAATGAGGCTGGTGCAGTCAGCTCGTGGAAGTGGTGTCAGGAGGCCCCAATTACTCCTCACTGTCAGTGGATATGAGAGGGGCTGGTGCAGTCAGTGCATGGGAATGGTGATGGGAGCGGGGCTGCTAGCAGACAGGGACCTGGGGCTGCGGTAGGAGAGGCTGGGCAGGGGCGGGGAGGATGGGCCTGAGGCCCTGCCCTGTGCCCACTGAAGTCTCATGGCGCACCATTCCTTTCAAGGTGCACAAATTTGTGCACTGGGCCCCTAGTGTACTAATAATAACCAAGTATCCCTCTGCACGTACCACACCTGCCTAATGATGATAATTATCTCTGGGGTCCAGGAGGAGGTGAGCACAGCAGGCCAACAATGGGCACATGCCCAAGCAGAGCCAAGGAGGCAGACTCCTCTGTGGGAACGCTGAGGGACTGCTGTGAAAGACAGAATCTGCTTCCTGATGCTGCTAGGAAGAGGACAAGGTTTAGCATGGAGCAGCTGACAGCTACCATGCCAGCCAGAGGTGGGGATTTTGAGAAAGGAACCCACCCAGAGGAGAGAAACAGAGAGTCATGCTGAGTCCTAATGCTCTCATTTGAGCCTCAGAATACAGTTATGCCAGAAGTGAGGTTTACCCCTGAAATGTTCAGATTTCCAGCTAACAAATTGTCCCTTTTATTTTTACTGAGGACAATTTAAATTGTAAATTGTCACTTGCAAGCTATAGCAAAAACAGTGACTCAGGTTGCAAATGTCGTAATTTCAGAGAATGGAGCGGAAGTTATTTCTAGAATAACTGGGTTAACCTCTTGAAGCACATGGAATAGAGAATAAAAGCTAGAGAATTCAGGGGTTAGTACAAAAGGGAGGATTCTATGTGCCTCAATAAATTTATAAAAACAACATGGAAGAGGATAAATGAAGAAAGGGAATATGGAAACAGTCTAGTATGACAGAAAGGGAACTGGAAAGAGGGTCAGGGTTCTTCTTACTCTGCCACCAAACAACCATGTGGCCTTAGAAAGCCCACTTTTCCTTTTTGGGACTCAGTTTCCCTTTATGTTGATGCACAGAATTGGACTTATTGGTCTCTACGATACTCTCCAATTCTACCTTCTATGGGTCTATGAAATCTTAAAAGGCGGACCAGTCCTGTAAATCTAAACATCTCCTCAGAGTTATTCATATGCTCTTGAAATACAGATTATTTTTGGTCCTTTGTCTTCCCCGCCACCCCTCCCCCCCACTTTTTATCCACTTGGCAGAGAATAATCTGTTTTCCTCATGTTCTGAATGAAATGGAAATGGACAAGCTACCATCACTGAAAAGCCCTGACTTTTAAGCTTTGAAAGCACTTGATTGAGCCCACAGAAAGCTCATCTCTGAGTGAAGATGATGAAAGCAGGGGGCAGACGCTGCCTGGTTAATTGTGCTTCTGTGGAGATTAAAGCACAAGGGAGCAACGTGGAGGAGCTTTGCTCTTTCTGAGCCGACTTCTTCTGCCCTCTTCCATTTCTGTGGAAAAGGCTTTGGCACCCAAAATCTAAATTAAGACCCAAGCTGTACTGTATGCAAATCAGATACTGCACTACGGGTGTAACTGCATAGCCTGTACCACTTGCTGAAGTAGCATCACATGTCCCGCAAAAGAAACATTTTCATGTTCATGGTCCAGTGAAGCTGGCTACCAGTTCTCACCTGGATTCATAGTTATGGCTGGAGTGTGTTCTAGGTTAAAACAGTTTCTGAAAAACCAACTAGAACTCTTCAGACTGGATTTTAATGGGGGAATTATGTAGGCATATATCCCCAAATTTCAAGTTTCCAAATCACTGTCTAATAATATTATGCAAATGTATTTGTTTATTCACTGCCTGTCACCATTCTGAAGGCAAGGACTTCATCTTGTTTACCACTGAATACCCAAGCCTGGCAGAGAGTAATTGATCAATACATGTTTATTGAATGAGTGAATGAATAAATGTCAAGTAGTAAGGGATTTATGTGAGCTCTTTTAACTAACCAGAAACAAAGAGTTGTCTCTCAAAGTATTTTGTTCAGAGGAGCAAACCACAGATACCACACAGAGCTGATATAATTCAAGCCCCAAACAAGGACACCTGATACTTCATGCACCTTAGTTGCAGATAATTGTGTAGTATTTATCTGGCTTTTGGGAATATTGAAAATAGTTCATAGTCCTAGGGTTTCAGAGAACCCAGTTTGGGCATCTCAGTTACATTTTGTATGTAATGTACAGAAAAATATCAGATGCCCAAGACTCCTGTTCAGAGGAGCTCAGGTATTACTGAGATGATACTTAGACACTCCTGCTTCACCAGGGGAGTCCACGAATGTTGGCCAACCTCAACCTCAACGCTTTTGAGAAAGGGCCAGTACTGCTTCACTTAAGACATTTTTGGGGTCCTTGGGGAAGGAGAAGAAGAATTGAGAGAGCTGGCCAGATGGAGTGTGGTGAGAGGGGCTGCTGAACTCTGTGTGTCCATGACCTCTCAAATTGTTTTAAGTCACTAAACTCATGAATTCCTACTTGTAATTATTATTATTATTACTACTATAATTATTTGGATGCTTAGGATCTGAGTCTCTCATCCTGGAATGTTGGTGTGGGCTGAACAGGGAAAGTACTACTTGAAGATCTGAGGTCAAAGACCCCCCTCCCCCACCCATGACAAGGCATGCCCTTGAGGATTTGAAGAGATTATGGTCTCCCACAGGCAGTGGATAGGGAGATGCTCGAGTCAAGGTTGTTTAGATGTCTGAGGGATGGGTGGCTTCAGCTGACACTGGATTGCATGTAGATGAGGAATGTAAGGCAATAAGACATTATTTAAAACAAAACACAACACAACAAAGATTCTGGTTTTAGAACGAAACGTCCTGTAATTGAGTTTGAATCCCAGCTGTCACGCCAGTTCCAATGGCCCTACACAAATAAAATATCCGCTAAGCCTTCATTTCTTTAGTCTCCACCTCAGAAGCTTGTCAAGAAGGTGACAGGAGAGGAGCCCTGTCAGCTCTTAGCACAGAACTGGACAAATGATTCACATTATTTTGAGCTCCAGAGATTTACCCAAAGCATCCAGACCAGAAAGTGCCAAAACAAGGATTAGAACCTGGCCATCCTGCCATCTCGTGTGGGCTGCTCTTCTCCCAGACTCTGAGGCTGTGTCTACTTTCAAGGTAACAACACAGATGGAAGCGCCAACTCTGTGTTTTCTAAAGACCCAGCTGTCACTTGAGAGAAAACATCCTGTCCAAGTGGCTTTATAAAAGCCAGGACATCACGACTATGTTAAATAATAGCAGTGAATTATGACTTCCTTGTATTTATTAGGACAGCACTATAAATGGGAAATTGTTGTGGTGGCCTTGGGGAGATGAAACATTTAATTTCATGGGAATCCCATTATAATCCCCCAGCGAGGCGCTCTTTGCTGAGGAGAAGCATGGTATCACCCAATGTCTGACAAAAACATTTACAGTCTGGTTGAAGCTGGTTGCAGTGTTGATGGGCTGCTGCTGGCTAGAGTCAGCTGCGCTCCAGAGCTGCAGTGAGGCAGTGGCGCTGGGAAGGAGTCTGGTTGGATGAGGAGCCCAGACCTATGTGTTTAAGGAAGAGCTCAATCATACTGAGGATGATTTCCCATGTTGGGGAGTCAGTCAATGAAAGCAAAAGGTTTCAAGGTTTGGCTTAGATAAACCTTCAAGGCCCTTCCAGCTGTATTATTATATTTTTTCTGTTAACCTGAAGCCCACTTCACAGCTGGCCAAAAGGGAAGCCATTTCTTTGCTGACATTTGCTTTGCATACTCTGCATACGGTCTCTATGTCTGTGCTGACAGCACAGTAGGCAGCTTTCCATTTCAGAGTGAAATTCCAGGCAGCTGAACTCTCAGTTAACAACTTCAAATTGTCATCTTTGTCTAGTCACCTTGGATCCCTCTCCTCATCCTGTGCTCTGCTCCCAGGATTTGCCTGGGCCTGTCCAAGGGGATTAAGACTTATCCATATGAGAGAATCCATATGAGGTCTTCAATGACATTGACAGACTTCTCAGGGCCACAATGAGAAATGCATTGGAGTTTGTATGTGAAGAATTGTGGAGGTTTTAGATGATGTTATTTTTCTCCAGAGAAAACTTAATTTTCTTCTGCTGCCTATTCAATCAATGATGGAGATGGATCTAAAGTGAGTTAGTGGGAATTTGTCTATTTCCAGTTTGTCCTTATTATTGGTTTTCACTGGAAGCCTGGAGGGTTTACAAAGGCCCTTCATCCTTATGTTTACAAACCCCAATCTCTGGCCAGCTCTGTCAGTTAGTGTCTTAGCTCATGAGCATCTGCCCTCTGCTTGATTAGTTGGCCTTTTACTTCTACCTGGCCTAGGATGCAGCAAATTCCCTAAAGCAGAAAATGGAACAAAATCTGACTAACTTCTTACATTCTGTTGGTGACTGTCCCCAAAATAGGGCAGGCTTGACTCACTATGACTAGGCTAGCCCAAGTGTTGGAGGAATGACTGAGATTATACTTCCCAAGATTAGGGGAACAGCACTGGTCTGGGAGTTGGGACCCATGAGTTATATGATTACATGGGTAACCTTGCCCAAGCACTTGTTTCCTTTGGGCCTGAGAATGCTATTCAAAATATTGAGTCCTTGTTTACTTGTTGGCTGAACACACGTTGAATGAATAAACTACAGAGCACATACTATGTGCCAGGCATTGTGCTATATGGTGTATATCAATGTTTTAATTAAATTCTTTCAATAGTTCCATAAAATTTCATAGGTCAGGAGCCCAGCCTTAGAGAGATTCAAGCAATTGTCTGAGGTCACACATCAAGTGGTGGGATTGACAATAGGTCTGCCCTCCCTCACCTCTGGTTCTAAATCACTCAGGAGCCTGACTTGCCTGTTCCTTAGCTTTAATAGTCCAGCAATTCGAACATCCTATCAACACATTCACATTTCTTCCTCTGCTCTGGAAATCCATGGATGAGGCTGGACCCTCATCCATGGTACAGCACAGTTGCATGACACAAGGGAGCACCGAACCTGGCTGCTGCACTGGAGCCTTCTCGGTTTCCCAGTCTTTCCCAGGAAGCCCAAACAGCATGAAAGGAGCAATTACAACTGCAATCAGAGGCATCTCAATCAGAGATTCCTTCCCATTAAATATTTTGACTTGCCACTTATTTGAGCTCTAATCTCTATTTATGTCTTTGTCCTTGTGAAATGGATTTGATGTGGGTGCAGAGATGGAAGCTTCTCTTTTCTAGACAATTAGCTTGGATTGTTTCCTACAGACTGATTCCACCCTCAGGTAATTCCAGGGCCCCTGCTTCTTGTTGCCTCCAATAACATTAATTATGATTTTAGCTGCTGGTATTTGGGCCACCCCCTTTAATGATGAAAAATTGTATCATGATTCTGAAGCATCAGCTGTGTCAGTGTCATTTGAATATTAGAACCTGAAAGTTGCTTGAATAGGATGTGGCTTTAAGAGGAGTATGATCCTTATTGTGCATCATTTCATAGTGGAAGAGGAAAAGGTACAAAGGACAGTGGGAAAGGGGTAACTGCTTGGGTCTGACCTAGAATACACCTATAAACTCAGATCTGAAGAGGGAGGGAAAACCAACCTGGCATTGGCCACTGCTGTTGCTGCCTCCTCCTTTTCCTTCTGTTTTGGTATTTAAAATATATTTTAATGAAAACACTCCCTCACTGTCTTTAAATAAAAATGATTTGCATTTTCTAATTGAAAACTGCTTTGGCATCCGGACTTAATTGTGTTCTGGTCCACAGGATTTAGATGCCACCACACTACTGATTTCCCAGTGCCCCAGGGGCAGGTGCCACACATGGCCCCTCTACTGAATGTCTTTGTGCCAACTCTGGGGCTCGATTCTTAGTAATGTTTAACCACTTTTAAGCTTTGAATGCACTGAAGAGATGTTCGTGTGAACTTGAGAAGTAGGTGCTTTTTCTAACCAAAGAATCCTATCTAATAAAAGAGTATGCAAATTGACCATCACTCAACACACAAGATGGCTGTCTCCATGTGGTCAAAGATGGATGCCCCTATGTGGACACAATATGGCTGCCACAAGATGGCCAGCAGAGGAGGGCAGTTGGGAGGAACAAGGCATGCAAGGGAGTACAGTTGGGGGTGATCAAGCCTTCAGGGGAGGGCAGTTAGGGGTGACCAGGCTGGCAGAGGAGGGAAGTTGGGAGAACCAGGCCTGCAGGGAAATACAATTGGGGGAAACCCAGGTCTGCAGGGGAGAGAAGTTGGGGGGACCAAGGCTTGCAAGGGAGGGCAGTTGGGGGAGATCAAGCCTACAGGGGAGGGCAGTTAGGGGTGACCAGGCCTGTAGGGGAGGGCAGTTGCAGGGGACCAGGTCTACAGGGGAGGGTATTTTGGGGTTACTCAGGCCTTCAGGGGAGAGAAGTTGGTGGGAGACCAGACCAGAGGGGGAGAGCAGTTAGGGGCAATAAGTCTGGCAGGGAAGGGCAGTTGGGGGGGACTAGGCCTATAGGGAAGGACAGTTAGGGGTGACCAGGCTGGCAGGGGAGGGCAGTTAGGGGCAATTGGGCTGGCAGGGGAGCAGTTAGGCATCAATCAGGCTGGCAGGGGAGTGGTTAGGGAAACTGTGGGAAAACTATGGCCCATGGGCCGGATCCGGCCCATTCTGCTGTTCTATCTGGCCCACGGAGCTGAAAGAGTGGAGAGTTCTCTTGCTCTCCCCTCTGCTCCTTCACCAGCAGCCCAAGATGAGAGTGCCAGCATGGTCAGGTTGCTTTTGTTCTGGCCCTCTAGTCCAGTTTAAGAACCCATTATGGCCCTAGAGTCAAAAAGTTTGCCTGGGTTAGGGGGTGATCAGATTGGCAGGTAGAAGCAGTTGGTGGCAATTAGGAAGGCAGGCAGGCGAGCAGTTGGGAGCCAGCAGTCCTGGATTGTGAGAGGGATGTCCAACTGCCTGTTTAGGCTCAATCCTACTGGAATCGGGCCTAAATGGGCAGTTAGACATCTCTCGAGGGGTCCCAGATTGGAGAGTGTTCAGGCTGGGCTGAGGGGCATTCCCCACCCCTGTGCATAAATTTCATGCAGTGGGTATCTAGTCTTTATTATAATCTTTTCTCCAAATATTGACATCTTTTTGTCTTTTATATTCTGACTAGAGGCCCAATGCACGAATTTGTGCATAGGTGGGATCCAGCCAGCCTGGCCCAATTGGGGCATGTCAGGAGGAGGAGACAGCAGGAAGTTGGCCGGCCAGCCTGCCCAGATAAGGGCCAATCAGGGCCGGGCAGGCTAGGGGGAGGGGCTGTAGGCCACTGGCCAGTGGACCCACCACTGATTAGGGTGGGGGGACAGATTGGGGATCAGTGGCCAGGGGAGGGCTGCAGGGGTTGGCCTACTGGTCCTGCCCCTGATCAGAGTGAGGGAGCTAATCTGGGGTGGGATCAGGTGGGGGAAGGGCTGCAGGAGGTTGGTTGGCTGGCCCTGCCCCCTGTTGGGGTAGGGGGGTCAATCAGGGGAGGAACTGTGGGCCAATTGGGGTGGGAGAGGCTGATCAAGAACAGAGCAGCTGGGGGGAGGGTTCATGGGAAGTTGGCTGGCTGGTCCCACCCCCAGATCAGGCCAGTTCACAGGTCACAGTGGGCATCATAGTGGCCAGTGTCCTGGTCATTACAGCATTCTGGTCACTGGTCACTGGGTGTATATATATATATATATATATATATATATATATATATATATATATATATTTATTTATTAGAGGCCCGTGCACAAAATTCGAGCACCCTCTCCAATCTGGGACTCCTCAGGGGATGTCTGACTACCAGTTTAGGCCCAATCCTTGGGATTGGGCCTAAACTGGCAGTCAGACATCTTTCTCACAATTCTGGACTCACAATTGCTCACCTGCCTTCCTCTCTGATTACCCCTAACTTCCTTCCCTGCTCCTAACTGCTCCCATCCCTGCTGGCCTGGTCGCCCCTAACTGTCCCCTGCTGCTGGTCAGGTTGCCTCTCATTGGCAACCTGGTTGCCCCCAACTGGCCCCCTCTACCCACTGGCTGATCACCCTCAACTGCCCCCACTGCTGGCTTGGTCTCCCCTCATGGCCCCCCACCGGCCTGGTCGCACCATGCAGCCTGCTTTGTTCAGTCATTTGGTCATCCCTTACCACCCCCCCTGCCTTGTCATATCTTGTAGCCTGCTGTTCGATTGCTACTGTGAGGGTGTTCTGACCAATTAATATAGATAACATTACGCTGTTTAGGAGGAGGCTGGGGATTCCATCATATTTTTCATGGTCTGCAAGTGAAACACTATATCTAGAATTCATGACCTGGTCTATTTGTGATGAATCCAGAATGTGCAAATATGAGACTCCAAACCTGCTATAACAGTTAGTAGTCTGCCTGTGGGCCTCTGAACTACTAAGTGCAAATTCCCACCGTGAGTATGGTGATTCTTCTCTTTAAAGTTCACTGAGGGAAAGCCAAGCAGAGGAAGGAATTTGTCTTCCTAATATTAACAAGAATAACTATCTTTGGAGAATTGCTGTGAGGAAGGACTGTTAGCATATCCATTTTATAGATGAAAAAACTAGAGGCCCAGTGCATAAAATTCATGCACTGGGGATGGTGGTGTCCCTCAGTCCAGCCTGCCCCGTCTCACAGACTGGGAGCCCTCAGGGGATGTCCTACTGATGGCTCCCATAGTCTGACCTCCCTCTGCAGGAGGTGACCAGGCTGATCAGGGGAAGGTGCCAGCCCCATCACCCCGTTACTACTGCCACTGCCACAGCTGCCAAGGTATTTTCATCAACACGGACTCCAGTCCCTTCACCACGAAAAAGTGAAAACTTTCTTTAGGCATTTTTAAGATGTGTCTTTCATAGGAGATGACATTTATTTCTTCTTTTTTTAAATCCTCACCTGAGTATACATTTCCATTGATTTTTAGATAGCTTGGAAGAGAGAGGGAAAGACAGAGAGAAACATCACTATGAGAGGGACACTTTGATTAGTTGACTCCTGCATGAGCCCTGACCTAAGCCCCGGCCAGGGAAGAGCCTGCAACTTAGGTACATGCCCTTGATCAGAATTGAACCCAGACCCTGCAGTCAGCAGGCCGAGGCTCAATCCACTGAGCCAAACTGGCTAGGGAAGGATATGACATTTCTCAGCCCCTCCAGCAGTGGGCCTTAGTTTTTTCCTCCAGGAGTGAGGTGGAAAAACCCTAGATCACCTTGGATTCTTATTACCCAAGTTACCAAGAACACTGTGAGTGGCGGTGTACAGGGAGCTTAGCCAATGAGCGGTTAGAAAAGGTGTTTCCTCTGCAGCTCATGTCCAGAGGACCCCCTGTGCTGTGTCTGCTGGGCCGGGGCTGTGTCCTGAGCTATGCAGCAGCAGCTCAGAGCACACCCTTAGCCCAGCAGCCCCGCATTGTGTCCACAGTCTTCCCTCTTTCCCTCCAAAGCCAGGGCATGGGATGCTGGTGTTATTGCCCCAGCCACAGTGAGTGCTGCCATCTTTGTTGTGGAGTGACAGTTAATTTGCATATCACCCTTTTATTATATTAGATGAGGTTCAGTGAGGTGACAGAATATGTCCCAACTTATTCCTTTGGTAAATAGAAGACTTGGGATTCAGTCTTAGGCTCATATACACAAGACCACTATACAGTCAAACCTTGGTTCACAACAATTAGGTTCTCAACCAATTGTTCACTGAAAAAATGTCTCAGTTGTCCAACAAAACTTCAGTTCTCGACCTGACAACCCTTTCATGATGAAACATCAGGATGACAAAAAGTGTCTCTCAGGCCACAAAGGAGAGAATGCACAAGTGTGAGTTAGTATACCACTAAACCTCCTGTTATTAACATCTCAGGAAATTGTGCTGTGAATATTTCTGTTTTTCTCTTTTTTTTTTGCTTTTGTTGCTGGAAAAATGGATGATTAGCACAATTTTAAATCATAAAGAGGCCATCAAGTGTGGTGATGTTGCCAAGGGTATGAAAGTGCTCACAAAACAATGATCACAGGCAATTGAAGGGGGAGAAAAAGTGTTGTTGATTTGGATAAACAAAAAGCAATCTGTGATAGCACTTCAGGGCAATAATATGTGAAAAAGTAAAGATGATGCATCTGACCCCCTGAAAGACACCCCTTGAACGAGTGCTGAAAGTAATTAAGGCTAGTAGGGGTAGTTTGATAAACTTAAATGTTTTTTATAGATTAAACAGCACATTAGACATGTAATGTATACAACAACATTTAAAACAGAAAATCATTTGTGAGTCTGTAATGGATTAATTCCATTTACATTATTTCTAATGGGAAAAAAATCATTTGGTTTTCGAACACACCACTTCTCAAATAGCCTTCCGTAATGAATTAAGTTTGAGAACCGAAGTTCCACAGTATCAACAAACTCAAATTTTCAAAGTAAAGTCGTCCAAGGTGACAGGAAAGCTGATGGGCATCTTGAAAAAGCAGACTTGCCATAATCACAGCCCTTTATTTGGGGTTATGGTGAACCATCACCATATTGAATCATTTTAATTTTATGTAACTTGAATAATGCATAAATTTATTTATTTATCACAATGTTCCTAACAAAAGTGGTTACTATTATCACTGCCATTTTATAGGTGAAGAAACAGGTTCAGAAATAAGAAACAATCTGCTTGTGCCATGTGGCTAATAAATGGTAGAGCTAGGGCTCAAAGCTATATTTTATTTCACTTTTATTATTCCATTCCACATCAGTGACTTGGAAATTTCTTTATCAGCTGGAGGTTTAAGTTTGGGGCATTTTCATGAATCTAAAAGCAACATTCTTATTAGTAAGCATTTGCAGTTTTCTCCTTTGTAGGAATATATTCTGAGCAGTGAGTTTCTCTTTGCATCTTAAATCCATTTGGCTCTAACAATCATACATTGTGTGGCAGGTACAGAGCTTCTTGCTGACTCTAATTCTCTTCCCTGCTGAGCTCAGATCACATCATTATGTCCTCAAAGCCTACCAGGGCTGGCTCATCCAATGGGCTCAAATGGAACCATTGGCATGTCCTCCTGTGCTCACTGGAACCTGGGGCCCTTCCCTCTTTTGAAAAGCCCTCCCTCTCCCTCAGACTGTTACCTGGCCTCCTCCCATCTTCCTTCTCTGACTCTGATTTATGCTCCTCATCCTGAAAGCCCTTGTCCCCATATTTCCCCCTGTAAACGGTCTTTAGTGGTGCATTAGAATAAAGCTCTCGATCCTCTAAAGACATCATCAGAGTATTTCCTTTTTTCCTGGGGAGGGTTTCTCTCAGAAAAATGGTGAAACACTGGGAGTGATTATGGATGAAAGGAAAAGTTAGCATAATCATTTCCTGATATACATGATAAAACCTGGAATAAATGAAAGCAGCGGAGTGATGAATTCTGGTTATTGGAATTTTCTGGATACATCTAGTATTCATTTTTCTAGTGTCCAACTCTACTTTCCTGCTTATGTGAGAGGAGCACACCAGACACAGTGACTCTTGCTGGGGGAGGATTTTATGCAATTCTAAGGCCATTGCTCCAGGGACCTGTGGGCTCCTCAAGCCAATCTACACCTGGGACTCTTGGCATCTCCTCAGATAAAAGACATCTAAAGAGTTCTCTTCATTTCCTACTACCTAGACATTTTCTTTCTTAATTTTAAGCCAATATATTTTGTTAAACATTAAGAATAATACTTAGTCTGATATTTCTAACATTGAGTGGGCAGGGTTTCTTGCCTCAGTTTACTCTGCTATCTTGTTTGGAAGTTGATCCTGTGTCTCTAATTATCTAGTACTCAGCCTTCAGGACATTAATGAAGACAGAGGGCTCTCTCTCTCTCTCTCTCTCTCTCTCTCTCTCTCTCTCTCTCTCCTCCCCTCCCCTTCCAGGATTTACCCAATAACCCATTTCACTGATGTGAGCAAGAAGGAGAAGTAAGGCATTTCTTAAGTTTAGCACCTACTGCCAACTTCTATTAATTCTGACAACAAACCCCAAATCTAGGAATTTATTTTCCACACCTCAGAGCCTGGGGAAACTGAGGTTCAAAGAAGTCAATAAGTTGCCCAAGGTTAGTGAGAAAGTGACTAAGAGAGGATTTGAATTTAGGATTCTCTACCTTCAATGCAATTTGCTCTACCCATTCATTCCCACTGGCTGGGATATAGTCCAAATCTGGAAAACTCATCCCTCCCAACTTCTGGCAGTCCTTCCTCCCTTAGACAATGGCCTTGAGCAAGAGTGGGTCATTGGCTACCTGGCAAAGGTACTTCTGAAGGTCTCATCCTTTTGGGAAAGTCTAATAGCACCAAATACTACCATAATACAGCTCGATCTAGTGCATCACTTGTGTCCTGAGCTCTCCTACCTGCCCACCTCCCTCCACAGCAAATAAACTTTCCTTTTATAAGGTCAGCCTGGAAGCAATTTTCTTATAATCTCCAATATAAGTTCATTTCCCAAACCAGTGATGCCTGGCTATGCAGCTTGGCCAAATATGATAACATTTTTGAACATAATTCACCCATCTGTACATAGGGACTCATAATTCCTCACATGAATATAGTGTCCTGAACACATTCTCATGGTTTTATTTCATCTCAAGGAAGTTAAATTGATAACAACAATAATAAAAACTCACAGTGACTGAGCACTTATGTGCCAGGAGCCAAATTTGTTTATATTCATGTTCTAGTTTATTCTCACAATAGCTCTATGGAGGAGGGATTTCATTATTTCCAGTTTAAGGACTAAGAAACGGAGATTAAGTCACTCAACCTAAGTCATGTATTTAAGAAGTGAAGGAGACTGAATTAAGAGTTCAAATACATGTACTACTACCTTTATTAGATTACTACCTTTATTAAATACTAGAGGTCCGATGCATGAAGATTCGTGCAAGAATGGGCCTTACTTCCCCTGGCTGCTGGCACCACCTTTCTTCTGGCCTGGGGCCACCTTTCCACCTTCCCATGCTGCTCAGAGGCCCAGAGCTGCTAGGTCAGTGTGAAATGCCTGTGTCATTGCCATGGCGACAATGCAAGCATCCAGCCCTGCCCCTGGCCACTGAGCACCTAAATATGCAAATTGACCCACCATATTTGTTGGGTTAATTTGCATAGTTACTCCTGATTGGATGATGGACATTCTGAAGGTACGGTCAATTTGCATATTTCTCTTTTATTAGTGTAGATATCTCAGGTCTCAAGAAATATATTTACATTCACACATTCCCATATTAAAGGTGAGGACCAGCATGGGGTTTAATAAGTGGGGCTTTTGTGACACAATTACACCCTCTCTGCTTAAACTCACAAGGATATGGAGACTCAGAAATTTATGTTGGTGACAAGCCACATTTGGATGAAGCCTCCAGGAACACCCCCTCCACACCAAGGTCTGGAGGCTGCCCGAGATCTTTCCTTGAGTGGGCCTTCCTTTCTGTTAGGTCTGGCAGTTAGAGCTTGGGCTTCTCTCACACCCCTGGGGGCCCTCCCACAGCATCCCTAGCCTGGACTGTGATCTGAGGCCCCAGGACCTGGCTTTCCCAAAAGGCATTGCATCCTTTGGCAAGGTGCCAACCATGGTAGGGTGGGCCAAGGCTGGGGCAGGATAGGAATCAGTAGAGATACAGCTTAGTTCTGTGCCCTGACCTTGGTGCAGAGAGATATTGGGAGAATTTGAGTTCCAGTGACCAGCCCTAGAAGCTCTTAGTGGTTTCAGATTCCTAACTTGTCCCTGAGTAACCTCATGCTGGATCTGCTTGATGTTTCCATTGCCAAATGCCCAAGGGTGACACCAGTCCTCTCCTACGGAGACCTTCCACTCCTGAGTACCCTTGCATGTACACACTGGGGCCTCCATACAGGGCATGTCCTCCAGGAAGCGTGCACCTCTCAAGGAGGTCAAATGCATCTGGAAGGGCAGCTGGGGGTATACAACACCACACTCCCAAGAGGTGATGGTATTGTTTTATGCTTTCATGTTCCCTTTTCTCTCCTTCTTCCTACTTCTAATCTCTTTTGCCTCCCATCATAGGGCCAGGGCATTCTTGGTTCAAATACCAATTTCACTTATAATTAGCCATGTGGCTATTGGCTTTCTGTGCCTCAGCATTTTGTGAACCTGTAAAATATGGATGATGAAATCTTTAGAGTTTATGAGAATTGGAAATAGAGTGTGCTAATTGCCATGTATTTGATAAATGGCAATGATGATAATAATTTAGTATTACTATTATGTGGCATGATAAGGAGAATAGTTAAAGGATTTCACTTCATCTCCAAGAATACTTACCAGGTACATCATTACAGATTAAGAATTTTCAGAATAAGTCCTTAATTAAGGCTCAGAGGCTTTTAAGGATAAAAAATACAGGCATTTCACACAGAGTGTTACAGCCACTATGAAAAACAGTATGGAGTTTCATAAAAAAATTAAGGTGACACCATTTCTAGGAATATATCCTAAGAAATCCCAAACATCAATTTGAAATATATGCACCCCTATGTTCATAGCAGTACAATTTACAATAGCTAATATCTGTAAAGAGGCCAGATGTACATTAGTAGGTGAGTGGGCAAAAAAAGCTATGGCACATTTACACTATAGAATACTATACAGCTGTACAAAAGAAGGATCTCTTACCCTTTCAGATAATAGGAGGGACCTGGAGAGTATTATGCTAAGCAAAATAAACCAGTCAAAGATAAGTATCACATGATCTCACTCATATGTTGAATCTAAAGTACAAAATAAATTGCTGAACAAAATACATCCAGAGACATAGAAGCATGGAACAAATGTGGAATCTCACAAGGAAGGCAGGGATGATTGGGTGGGTGGGAAAAGATTAACCAAAGAACTTATATGCATACTAGAGGCCTGGTGCATGAAACTCATGCATTGGGGGGGGGATCCCCTCAACCCAGCCTGCACCCTCTCCAATATGGGACATCCCTCTCACAATCTGGGACTACTGGTTCCTAACTGCTCACCTGCCTGCTTGTCTGATTGCTCTTAATGGCCTCTGCCTGCTTGATTGCCCCTAACTGCCCCCACCCCCCACTAGCCCGATCACTCCTAACCATCTCTGCCTGCTGGCCTGATCGCCCCTAACTTCCCCCCTTCCTGGTCTAGTTGTCCCCAACTGTCCCCCCCCCTTGCTGTTCTGGTCACTCCTCACTGCTCTCCTTGCCAGCCTGGTCACCCCTCACTGCCTCCCCTGCTGGTCTGGTTGCCCCCAACTGCCTACTCTGCTAGCCTGGTTGTACCTCACTGCCCCCCTCTGCTGGCCTGGTTGCCCCTTCCCGCCCCACCCCCACCCTCCACCGGCCTGGTCACCCCTCACTGCCCCTGCTGGTCTGATTGCTCCTCACTGGCCCCCCCTGCTGGCCTAGTTACCTCAACTTCCCCCCATCCCCCCATGACATCCTGGTCACCCTTCATTGCCTCCCTCTGCCAGCCTGGTTGCCCTTCACTCCCGACCCCCCCCCCCCCCCCCCCCGCGCTGGCCTGGTTGCCCCACACAGTCTGCTGTTCGGTCATGCATGAGGGCATCCCAAACAATTTGCATATTACTCTATTATTAGTATAGATGTGCATAACTCATGGGCACAGACAATGGTGTGGTAAATGTGGGGGTTGGGTGTGGGGCAAGAAGGGGGTCAATGGGGGTTAAAAATATAAGCATTCTGGTTATGGGAAAACATTGCTGAGACTATGTGAGGATCAATTACACATGTCACCTCTGAGTATGAAGGTCTCTTCACTGTTCCTCTGGGTCTCTGTAGGTGCCTAGGTACATATTCCTTTATCCATCCCTGAATAAGATACACACACACACACACACACACACACACACACACCACTCTCCCCTTGGGTCTACATTCCTGAAGAGTGGAAAAATAAACAAGTTCACTGCCAAGCTCAAGAGAGAGCAAGACACCCTCTGTGCTGATGGATGGACTCAGCATCCCTATCGGCAGAAGATTCTATTGATTGGTAAAGCTGACCTGGGGACATGCTAGAGGTACACTAGCTCAGACTACTGTCCCTAAGGAAGGCTGGTGTCACCAGTCCCTTGTGGGTATTTTTTCTGTCCCTGATTAGAGTCTATTCCACATCACAGTGACCTCCCTTGTTCTCCAAGTGGCTCTCTGTGAGTCACAGGGGACAGATAACTGGATCCTAAAACTGGGAGATCGGAAGCTAGCTCTCAAACCAGGAGACTACAAGGTCAGGGAAGGGGAAGGGGTGCTAGAGCTTCAAGTGCAGAGGCAAGAAATAGATTGTAGGTTCTTAATGTTCAAGGCTAATTATCCAAGATTGGGAATGGAGAATTAGAGGGAGAGTGAGAGAGGAAGAGAGAGAGAAAGTCAGCCTCTTATCTGAAATTGAAATACTTCCCCTGAAGAAGCACCCATCTGGAATTCATTCCCAGCAGTGATGAGCCACAGACTAACTCTCTACCAGGTCCCTGCCCAGCCAATGCACTGGTGCCTGAATGCAGGCTGTGCTTTGTGAAGAGGCAGATAGGATGTTTTTCTGATAAATATTCCTGCCAAAGTTAGTTTTTTGAGGCATGTTCATAAATATACAGTATTCCAGCAAAAAAGTACAGAATGTCCTCCTGGGGTTGACAAGCAAATAATTTCATAAATAACCCTCTTTGACACGTGCAAAATGTTAACAATTTTGAAGTTTTGGGCAGGGGCAGACATGGATTTAATTGCTCGATTCAGTCTGGAGCCACACTGAATTTGGACATTACCTCTTGTGGGCTGGCAGAAATGCTTTTATTGGCTTGAGAGAGTTGGGGCTGCTTGTCAGCATGGAGGATAAAGACCTCTCCTCAAAAGATTCTGGGCCAGTGCAGAGCCCTGCACAGGTGATTCTGACCAGATGGGCAAGCGAGGGGATCCACACGGGAGCATAAATGAAACACAACCCCTTGTATGGGAAGAGGGCTGAGCTGAACCCCGATGTGGGCTGCTTTAGAGGCATCTAGTGCCAGACCAAGCAATGTTTACATGAAAGAGGAAAAAAATTCCAAAGAAGCTTCCTATTTTGATACCAATTAAAAACAAACAAAGAAGCAAACACACCCCCCCCCCCCCCGCCCAGATAATTTTGAGCATATCCTAGGGTGGATCAGGCAAACACTGAGTCTGGGAGGCTATTGGTATCAGAAGGACACTGGACCTTTCGTAGCAGAAGCACAGTGAGTATTCAGTGGGCAGATTGGCGTTCATCAAGTGTGCTTCACACCGACCTGTCATGCTGCTAGAATTCCCACCTCTGAAGTCCAGTGAGGCTCAACCTATTCATATGCAGTGCTACTGGGGCTTCATGAATGAAGACACCACAATCCTGAGTATCTCCACAATCATTTATTCAGCATTGTAAGTTTCCCACGTCCATATCCATAGCTGCAACTGAGCCCAGAGTATTCCCACCGCTCCCATATTACAGACAGGAATACAGAAGCCAGGTGAGAGGAAGATAATTGCCCAGGGATCTCGGGTCGTAAATGGAAGAGTGGGGACCTGCATTTTGGCTCTTGGCCTCTTGGAGCTCTGACAACAAATGGCTTGATTGATCAGATATGCTCGGCAAGCACCGAGCAGAAGCAGGAGGAACCGAGCCCTGGCACGGGAGGGTTTCGATGGGGACCGTGAGAGGAAGGCTCCAAGCATGTTGGGGACAGTCCCAATGGGAGGCCAGCGTCGGAAGATAACCCCCCACATCAGTCACCCACGCACCTGCCCTGTGGCCACAGCTGGTGGCAGACACAACATCACCCTGATGTCCCGAGGTGTGAGAAGGGCCCTTGCAAGTCTCAGTTACAATATATCAGCAGATTCCATGGCAGCCTGATAAAAGGCAGTTCTAAATTTGCCTGTGAAGACAGGAGTCTTAAACATTTAAAAAAAAACAGGTAAGAAATCTCCCCATCCTCTCGTTGACTATATTTCTATACATTGACTCTATATCAGTTTGCACTGGATGTTAAAATAAAGTTATTAGGGATAATCACTGTCATCTGACAGCTGATACAGGTAGCAGTACCTGACTTGAGCACTTGATATTTGTACCCAGTTTATTGAGTGGGCTAACTCAAGGGCACGAACAGGAGGTGGATCTCTTTGGCCCCCTGATGCTGCACTCCTGAATGCTCTACTGACTCCCTGCTAGTCCCCTCATGACATTTAAATGCATCCTATTTACACACCCCCAACCCATGCCACCTAGCTCTAATTACCCCCTTTTTAAAGACGAGGACATTGAGGCTCAGAGACTTCAGCAATTTGCCAAATGACACACTGTGAGGCAGTGGGCAGGGTCTACTCTGTTTTGTCTGAAACCAAAGCCAGTGCTTTAACAGGGGACATGGAGACAACGACAAAGCCATTAGCCAAAATCACTGCACATAGCTAAAGAGAGAACTGGAGAAGACAAATTCTCAAATCTGTGTCCTGTTTACATTTGTTTTCTTTCAAATAACTGTCATTGTTAGCCTGAAACACAATATCTAAGAAGCTGTGATTTCATTGTCTATAAGCGATGGTGGGGCTGAGCGGCCCAGCTAATTCACATCTCATGAAAACTCAACGGGCTGGCCTAATTGACAAGCACAAATGACTCTGGGCAAGGTGAGGGAGCCAAGTGCAAATAACAATGCTATTAGTGTTGACACCGGAAGTATGATTAAAGGACGTGCTAACCAGAGTTCCCTGTGTGGTGCCAGTCCTCTCATGATCTCCTGCTTGTAGTCAAATTAATAATTATACTCTACGTGCGATCACAGATTTTCCCTTTCATAACGCATTCGCATCTGTGGCTGCTTTTCATATGTCCCCTGAAATCAGGCAGTTGGAGCAGGGACTGCAATATCACCCAATTTTCACAGAAGGCTAAGACTTGTGAAGAAGAAAGGGCCTGGGAGTTCACCCAGCAGGTGAAAGGCAGAGTGTAGAGTCCTTGCTCAAGCGAGAATATATTCAAAGAGGTCTCCAGGAGAGCAAGTGTCCTCGGCTGCCTGTGAAGCTGAGTTCCCGCTGGGTGGTTTCTGTAGGCACAGGGGAGGAGCTCTTTCCACCCGCCTGGCTCTCGCTTTGGTTCAATCTCCCTGTCTACACCCTCACTGTGTGTGTGTGTGTTTGTGTGTGTGTGTGTGTGTGTGTGTGTGTGTGTACCCATATGAGGAAGGCAGGCACTGCTTCTCACATTCCCTTCTCCTCTGTCCATGAGAAGCCCAGGAGGAACCATAATTTCAGTAATAACTCCTTTTTGTTGAGCACTTACTATGTGCTAGGTATGGTGCCAAGTGTTCCACAAGCATTTTTTCCTTACTCCCTTCAATTACAGGAGAAAAAGGGACTTCAGGTCCATGGTTTCTTCTTTAAGACCCCAAGATCAGGTATGTTTCAGAATCAGAATGTTTTAGTTGCTAGAGAGGTAACATGGAATAACTACTGTATGTTATTTAACACCCTCAGCAGGGTCCACAGCAGCATCCTGTCATTAAATACATTCACATTTCTGTGGTGAAAGAGGGTAATAGTCTCCGAAGGTGGAGAAATGATGGCTATAAATAGCCTCATGTCAACAGAGGTCACGTTTGCCACAGGTAAAGAAACTTGTGTTATTCAGAGCTCTTTGGATTGTGGAATCACAGATGAGGGATGGTGGTATGCTCATTTTACAGATGTAGATATGAAAGCTCAGAGTTTCCGTGACTCGTCTGAACCACGGGGCTGGTGAGTAGCAGAGTTCAGACATAAACGCAGGCTGCCTGACTCTAGCACCTGCTTCATTAGCCACAAGGCCTCCCTGGTACATTTGTCTCTGGAAGCATCAGATTTGCACTAACAAGCAGCTGTAATTGCTGCTCATTGAGGGCTAATGTGGCAGGACCTTTGGAATCTCTCAATCCAGTTTTAAGAATACAAGTCATCTACCCTGTCTGGGCGCTATGTGCCCTAAATCCTCGCTCCTAAAGGATGTTCCATGAACCAGCAACATCAGCATCACCTTGGGGCTCACTGAAGGGCAGAATCTCAGGCCTCTGAGCAGAAATGCATGATAACAAGCTTCACAAGTGGTTCCCTGGCACAGCTCTGTTTGAGCAGCTCTGACTAAAGCTCTCTTCTTATATGATCTCATTTAATCCTCACAACATGCCCACAGACGTAGGCACTGCTGTTATCCACCTTAGGTGGATAAGGAAAGTGAGATCCAGTGTGGTTAAATAACTTGCCCAAAGTCACACAGTTGGTAGGCTGCAGACATGCTTGGGGTTGGCTGACTACAGAGCCTGGGCTGTTCACCACTACATCTTCCTTCTATTTGCAGACAGGACATGGAGCCCGGGATACACTCCGGGGCACTGGATGGATCTGCTCCTCTTGATTTTTAATAAGGAGAGAGATGAAACTCAAATTGCAAATTGGTGGTTCTAAAGGCAACTTTCCCTGCACTGTCCCCCACCTGCCCTCCCTCAGCTCCTTTATCTGACCATAGCGCCAAAAGAGTTGTTTGCACCTATTCTCATTCTTCTTCTCCTGAGCACAGGATATGATTTCAGTGCCTTATCCCACTTGAACACAAGCAGAGCTGTGTGACTTGCATGGGCCAATGAAATGTAACTGATGCACTAAACTGTCAGTAGCAGAAGGTGCAGCACCCTCAACTCCTGCCATAGTGGTCCTGGAAGCCCAGGAGAGATGAGGCCTTTGTTAGCTGGGGTCCCTTAGCAATCGCAAGGAGCAGAGCTTCCACTAAACACACACTGGACAGATAGCACAGATGAGACGCGAACCTTTGTGCTTTTAAGCGCTTGAGAATGGAGGGCTGTTTGTTTCCGTGACATAACATCCTGGCTGACTCCAACTCCTCTTCCTTTGCTCTGGAGGGACTGATTTATACTGCAGGAATGCCAGCCAGCAGCTCTGTGGATGGGAAAAAAATGTACCTGCTTTTGTGTACCCAAGTTCTACTGCCTGTGAGAGTTCATCTCTTTTGCCTCTTTTCTTTCTTGGAGCCAAACTTATTTCTGATTTGTTTTCCTTGTTGAACCTCTACAACTCCTTATTTTCCAAGGCTATTTTTAGTGGCTCCATTCTACCCTGAAGGAAATAGTTCACATCTTGGTGCCCAGGGCTTTTTTAGCTCCTTTTAATAGGAGAGGATAGCACATAGCAACAATTTTTTAAGCCACCATGTCATTTCCCCAAGAGGCTCAGAGAAGAACAAAATGTCTCTATCGGACAGATTTTGGATGCTAGTCCAACCTCCTTATTGTATATGATCCTCCTCAGTGAGAACAAGGGGATTTTAACTTTCCGTTGCTACCTTCCTTCCAAAGATTAAGCCTGTGTTCCTCATACCTGGTGATTGCCCAGGCTTACTCTACTACCAGTAAATCAGTCTTTGGGAGCGGGGCTCAAACCTCTGTGACTTTTACAAGCTCCTTGGGTGATTTATTTAGAAACAATTTGAGGACAGGTGCTTCGGTAGTCTTGGTTTGGCTATGTATCCTACATACTGAGTCATATGTTTGTTGTAACTCATCCCTGCTCAACAAGAAACCATCATTGATAAGAAATATAACTAAAAGCAACATTCCCCAATGATATTCATAGCAACTTTAGTCATAAATTACCAACAACAGAAACAACCAAGATGTTTTTCTGTAGGTGAATGGGTCAATAAACTGTGGTACCTCCAGGCAATCAAGCCATGAAAAGACATAGAGAACCTTAAATGAATATTACTAAGTGCAAAACAAACAAAGAAACAAACAAACAAACAAACAAAACAAAAAAACAACTTAAAAAAGGCTACATAGTGAATGGCTCCAAAACATGACATTTTGATAAAGGAAAAACTGTCAGAGACAGTGAAAGGATAAATGTTTTCCAGAGGTTAGGAGGGAGGGAAAGAGGAATGAATAGGCAAAGTACAGAGGATTTTTAGAGCAGTGACACTATTCTGTAGGATACTATAATGGTGGATATATATCATTTTACATTTGTCCAAACCCATATAATGTACAACACTAAGAATGAACTCTAATGTAAATTATAGACCTTAGGTGATAATGATGTGTCCATGTAGGTCCATGGAATATACTAAATGTATCACTCTGGTGGGGGATACTGATCATGGGGGAGGCTGAGCACATGTAGGGGCAGGAATTGTATGAAAACCCTCTGTAAATTCTGCTCAATTTTTCTGTGCATCTAAAACTGCTCTAAAAATAATAAAGTCCATTAAAACAACAACAACAACACTCCTCACTGCTTCCAGAGGAAATTATGTCCCTTTGTGACAGAAGGCTGAGGGGAGATGATGCAACTCTAGTTCTTCTATGGATTTGCCATTCAATGTCTTGCATCTAATCAGGAAGGCCATTCAGGACAAAAGAAGGGTCAGAGTGTAGCTGTGGCCAACAGCCATGTGAGGAAGTGCTCACATGGATGGGAATAATCAGGATGAGCAAGGCAGGTTGTGACCCATTTCTTGTCCAGGAATTTATAGCCAGATTGCTATACTCTGTCATCTGAAGGGGATGTTGGGGAGGTTATGGCTTTGGGTTCTCTGTGTTTATTCTGCAGGGGTCAGAACATGATGGCTTGTGGCAAAAGGGCAGCAGCATGTATCTCAGAAGCATTTGGAGAAGAGAAGTCCAAAGAGACCATAGGTGAGGAGTCAAGAAATTTATAGAATTAGGAAAGCAGGAGATCAAAAGCTTGGGGAATAGACTGTGTAATGGATAGGCAGGGAGAACATCTGACAAATGATAAAATCTCTGATCATTTTTTTTTTACAAGGGAAGTCCATGTGAAATGAGATTCGCCTTAGGTCTTGTCGTGGCTATGATAGTAAAGACCAAGTGGGGTAACTTTCTGGTATTGGGAGGGAAGTGCTTAGATTCAAGGATGCTACTGCCCCATCAATGGAACATGTGACAAAGAGTATAACCAATTTTCATAATTATCACCCAAGATGAGCCTTTGAAACTGAGAATCTCCCATTCCCAGGAAGAACTGGATAAGATAGCCAAAGAAGTAAATGCCTTCATTAGAAGAAAACATTGTGTCATCTTACCACTACCCCAAAGAAATCCTCTCCTCTTCATCTCAGTTCTTTTTCAGTTTATTAGCCAATGAAACCTTTCCCTTTGATACAGCGTGTGAGTATTTTAAGACAGCATCTGTTGGCACTTATAATGAATAAAAACAAAAAGATAAGACTAGATTGTGAATAGCTGTGAAAATAATCACCATTCAAGCTTACATTTCATCCAGGAAGCAGAAATTTGTTGAACTAGTGTTTAGGTAGTAGAATCACACTAATGGTAATAGTAGTAGTAGTCACAGTCATAGTCAGTCATAGTGATAACAATAAAAAAGATCCTACTAACTGCTAAATCTCTATGCTACAGGCAAAGGTTTGTGGCTGAGCAGGTCTGACCTGGGGCAAGTTTTCTGGACTTTCCTGTGGTTTCCAGCTATCTTGCCTCTATATTATAACCAACATTCAGCACAGGATTTGATATAATTTATACCACAGTGTGAAAAAAATGTGAATGTCAATGTGATGCCTGTTTTTAGGGAGGTTCTCTTTAAATCTTACTTTATTGGTGGAATCAAAGTTTAAATGTGCTGATGCTAGATTTTAAGGTTGTGGGGTTGTGGTCAAGGGTGGTGTTTGGGTGGGTGTAGCCTGAATGATGTTGGGGCTTGTTAGAGGGAAATCATACTTTAACAAGTGTAAACACTTGCAAGCTGTGAAGGACCATTAGATGCCAAAAAAAATTATTTTCTTATCCCAGGTGACCAAGAGCAGATGCTCACACCAGGGGAAGACTCGAGGGAGCTGGGAAGGCCAAAATATGAGTTATTAACTATTTTAAGTGTAGGAAGCGTTAGAATGCAGAAGTTGAGAAACAGCGGTTCTCTCTAGTCACCAAAGACAGAAAAATAAGCACTACATAGAGCAGGTGGAAGAAGTTAAAAAAGATACTGGACAATGTTAACTACAAGAGGGGGTGCAAAATAGTATTCATTTTATGTATTCAGCAAACATTTGCCGAGTACCTACTATGCAGCAGACACTGTGCTAGGAGTTGAGAGTCATGAGCCTGCTGGACTGCAAGCTCGTGAAGACATGAGCACATCAGTCCGGCTACTACTTCCCCAGATAGTGTCTTCCTCCTAGCAGAGGCCTACTAGATATTTGCTGCCTGAATGGTTGAACTAAGATCAAACCAGTAGGAAAGACAAGTCATTGGGCATCACAGGTCCTTTTCTCAAGCCCAGGGCTGATGTATTTCTGCCTGGAGGCAGGAGGGCGGCTGACAGAGATCTGTTCATATGAAGCCTCCACTTATCTTTGGGTCTGATTCCCTGCAACACTGTTTTTGGAGAAAGTTGCCTCCTCATTGGAGAAGGCCAAGTGTAGGGAGTCAGACCTGAAACTTCACCAGCCCTCTAAGGCAAGTTCTCTGGCCCCGGAGTTTATATTTAATTATATGTTGTCACCAGTCATCTGCCGCTCCAAGAACACAGAATGCTGCTTCCAAAGCAGATACCTTTTTTGGAGCTGCACTTTCTGAATCTTGACGACTGGCGTCAAAACAGCGCCTGGCAGCGTAACCAACAACTGCACATCGACGAGTGGCTGGAGTCACTCTGCTCTGAGCAAGAACTGGAAGGCTGCCTGCCCCTGTGGAAAGGGACGGTGGCCACAAAGCGTCCTGCCCAAAACTTGCATCTGGCTGGGCATCCACTAGGTAGAGGCAGCAGCTTCGTCGGTGTGAACCCCAGATTCCTTTCTGGGCATCCAAAGTTGTCCCTATCCCCTTGAGCCCACTGGGTGGTGCCCACACAGAGGCCTTTCTGCCCCCAAGAGCTTCTTTCTCCCTATTGCTTTGCCTTGAGTTTGTATTCACATTTTAATAAACCCTTCTCATCTCCTATTTATCAAATGCAATCACAAAGGGACCACTTAATTAACAGGCTGCCATTGTATGAAGGATGATTGGGAAGCTTAAAGCCATTTAAGAAACCTCACACCATTCCAGATGACAAAACAGTGGGACCCACCATCTGGGAGGGAGCTTCTGCTGAAACAGACGCCAGTGTTTCCATGATTAAGAACCTGATATTGTAACATCATAGTGTGCTGTGTCCTTTGGTAGGAGAGAGACAGCTTGTTGAGCGAGTGTTCTCAGGTCTCCTCTGCTTGGATGCAGCCAAATCATTCAGCACCAAGATATTTGCTCTGGCAAGAGGCCCTGGTTTACACCGCTCATGTCTCTAACTTCACATTGAGCCGATGCAGGGTGGCCACATTAAAGGAGCTCAGTTAAAACTTGCGAGGAATTTGTTAACTGGCTGTGGCATATGGTGAGGCTGTCTGTGGTCACTACATGCGATGAAGGCAACTGCAGATGAATTCAAAGTTCTAAGGGTTTGCCTCAAGATGAATTGATTTTTGATATGTGGACCTGAACATTGTTCCAGAAAAACAAAAAACAAAACCAACAACACAGATTTAGCCTTCTACCATCCTTAACCCTTGTTTTAACTACTTTAACCTTTAACTTATTTTTATTGAGCACCTACGATGTGCCAGGCATTGTGCTCTATAGGATGATAAAAAAAGATATAGATACTGCCTACAAGAATTGAAAAAGCTTACATGAGTCCCTTAAAACATAACTGCTACTGTCTCCCCTTTTTACACAAGAAACATCTATTCATTATGGAAACATCTATTCATTAAGCAAAAATTAAAAAATAAAATCACCCATAACCCTCAGAGATAAGCCTCTGAGAGTAACCTCTTTATATATTTTCGTTTCTGCATCATAATCAATGTAAGCAGCTCCTGCATTGCTTCTCTTTTAGGCCACGCTTAGTCTCCTCTCTATTTTGCTGATAACTCCTTGCCCTGGTGGGAAAAGCCTCTTCCCTCCTTTCTGGCTATCCAAGTCCTACTATATAATAACTTATGGCTCTACCCTCTGAGAAGTTAATCACGTTAGAAACACCATGGGATTATAAAGACTGTCCTTGGGTTCTTGGTTTCTTCTACCTAAGCTGTGCACATGGTCAAATCATTTAACTTATCCGAACCTCCTCTTTTTACACAAGAAACATCTATTCATTATGGAAAATTAAGAAAACACAGTCAAGCAAGTATATTTTCTTGCCACAGTGGAGATTAGAACCTTGCAGAGTTACTGTCAAAGTTAAATGAGATGAGATGAATAAAGAGCAAGATCCATAAATGGTGAGCCTCTGTTTCCTCTCTGGTTCTCTGCATACCCAAAGCACTTGGAGTGTGTTGCCTATAATTTGATCAGTTATACCCATTTAAATTTCCACTGTTCCTAGGATACAGTCTCCAACTGTTATGGTGGTTTATAAAACCCTGCTGACCAGCCTCGTTTTGTACCAAGCTTCCTCTTATTCTCCATCCCTATCATCCTAACCTTCTCCCCCGTAGAGGGGTTTGCACACACGGGTCCCTCTGCCTGGAACACTCTTCCCTCTCATCTCTGCCTTGTTACCTACTTCTCATCCTTTGGATTCAGGTACAATTGTCACATCGTTAAAGATTCTTGCCCTCGTGCTTCAGAACAGAGCAATCCTCTCCTGCCTTCTTATAGCACCGCAGACCTGTGCCTGGGTCTTATTTATTTATTTATTTGGGTCTTTAAAAATTACCATTTTCCCTTTTAGAATCAGTCCCCAAGAAGGTAAGCTCCATGTCTGTTTCTGTTCTCCACCGGATTACTCAGCACACCACAGCACCTGCCACATAGTAAAGGCTCCACACGTATTGCTAAAGAATAATGCGGATCTGGTTTACAGTTGCTGGCACCAAATGAATGGTAGCTTCTTAAGGACCAGAGCCGGGTCTTCTATTTCCATGGTGGCTATTTCATCCACACCCAAAGCCCTAGAAAAACGATGCTGCATTAGTTCTGGTCATATGGACACCTTTTTGGCCTTTCACGAAGGTCTATAAAGAGCCTGAATGAGATTCTGTGGCATCTATGCCACTTCCAGACCATTCCTCTTTGTCTCTGCATTTCCCTTTCAACTAGCCTAAACAGTTCCTCCACCATGAAGGCTTCCCTGAGGTCCCTTTCCCACCAGCACTGACATTGGTTCTGCCCTCTCTGGTACAAATAGAACTGATGTCACTTTGCTCCTGGTAAATGCAACTTGCTGTGTCCTGAGCTGGCTGTGTGCTGAGCTTGTTTGGCCTCTGGCTAAGTTCCCTCTCCAACTTGGCTCCTTCTTCCTGTTCCTCACCACACTTCCTCCTTTGCCCTCATCACAGGTACCCAAAATGTTTTCAGTTCTTCCCCCACCATGCTCTCTCACACTCTGGACTCAGGCACATGCTGTTCTCTGGCTGAAACTTTCTGCCCACCTCCCTTCCACGGGCCTAATTTCTAATTAGGCCTCGGCATCTAGGCTGCTTCCATCCGGATATCTTCCTTCATTACCTGGGGTAGCTGGGTGCTCCCCCTCTGTGTGGTGTCTCTCTTAGAGCCTAACAGAGCACTTCTCACATTTGCCCTGCAAGGTGTGTTCCAGGAGACTGGGGGCCAGTCAGGGTCATCTTGCCCACCTGGCGCATAGTAGGTGCTTAACAATTACATGGGGGATGAACAAATGAATGGGGCTGCCTCAGTCACCACTGCAATTCTCCTTTGACTCCTCTGCCATTGTGCTCTGCAGTGAGTAAGGCTCAGGAATGCTTGTGGAGCAGAAAGGACAGAACTCAGTTCCCCCAGGTAAGCACTTCCGGAGATGGGCACTGAGCTCCATGTTAGCGGGGACCACTCTCAGCCATCTCCGTGTCACAGGCCTGGGCATGCAGCAAGGATTCCTCAGTGTCGGCAAGTTTCAGGTTTTTTAATCGATTGAGAGACTGGGTTTTACCAGCTGTGTTGCCTCTGGAAAGTCCCTTTCCCTTTCTGGCCTTAGTAACTGGAGCTACAAAAGGGGAATGGTCCTGTTGACCCCGCCCCCTCCCCACTATTCGCTCTTTTGAGGGTTAAGTAAACTAAGCTCCACCTTAGAATGCATAGGAGAGCACCAGTGCAAGCCACCTGCTACTCTGCTACCCACCACACAGAGGTCTTTATGAGCTGTGGGGACTCTGAGGGTTTGGGGGCTTCTGAACAAGGGCCAGGGTCCTTGCTGTTTTGCTTTCAAGATACCTGGCCGCTGCTGCCCCACACCCGGGCACCTTGCCACCGCTGCTGCCTGGGTCCCTGAACTGCTCTGCACTTATGGAAGCATTCACGGCCTGCCCCTGGTGAGTCACCAGCCTTTTATTAGCAGGGAGCTCCGTGTGCAACACAACTCACCATGGCTTCAGAGAGCCAACATCAATGAAGACCAGCAGGGTGCAGGCTGGACGGTCCGCAGGCGAGGGAGCCCACCCCAACCACCGTCCATCCCATCGCACAGTGCCACCGCCTGCCCGCACCGGTCCTTAGAACTGCTGGGTCTCCATGAAGCTAGCCAAGGATTGCCACCCCTCAGGGGTCTCTGGCAGGGTCTGCCTGGGTGATTTGGGGCCTTAGAACTGAGGAAGGGTGTGCAGTGGTGAGGGAGGAGAGGAAACCATGAAGGAGAGGAAATGCACAAAGCAGCCTTCTGTGCGGCTGTCCATCCATCCTCTCAGTCACTGGTCCAGACACCAGCCTTCCCATCTGTCTAGATGTTCCCCACATGCTAAGTCACTGAAGACTCTCTCTTCCTCCCATTTATTCATACATCCAGCCACCCATCCATTCCATCCTTCATCCACCCTTCTCCCCTCCACTCAAACACCTGCCTTCTCATCCAGGCATTTGATACACTAGGTCACTTTCCGGTAAGGTCCTCCTCCCCATATCCACCCATCAGTAATGCACTCGTTTATTTACCTCCCACCTATCTGTCTCCATCCATCCTTCTGCCCACCTACCCATCTACCTACTCATTCATTCAAATTAGCACCCTCTAAGCTGGATGCTAAGTACACAAAGATGATTAGGGCAGCATCTCCATTGGTGCAGAACTCAGACTCAGCGTGGTTTAAAGTGCCCCAGGAGAAAAGCTCTTGCCCTTATTTCTCTCCGAATTAAAGAACTATGCATAATGGACTCCTATTACAGTAAGATCATAATAATATTAGCTAATATTTATTGAGCATGATTTGCCAAGCAGTGTTGTGAGCTTTTCACACGCAGGATCTGATTGGATCCTCACACCAGCTGGAAGGTAGGTACCATTATTCCACCCAGTTTTCAGATGAAAGAAACAGAGGCTTACAGAAGTTAAGAAACGCCCGTGGCTACACAACTGTTAAATGACCACTCAGGACTGGAAACCAGCTCTGACTCCGAAATCAGTGCTATCCTGGCATTTGGTACTATCCTGGCATTTGGTACCTGGGAGAGGTGGCACATTAAAAGGAGCTACTAGTAAGTTGGATCAGCCAGGCATCTCTCCCAGCCTATCTTCTTTTTTGTGAAAGTAGTGACACTTTTCCAAGATAATGTGTTTACTCAGCCTAACACCCACTTACAAGCACTAATGTGTCTGATAAACTTGTTACTGGCCAAGATTAGAGAATAAGAGTGGGATCCAGAGGAAATGAGACATATCTATTATTATCATCCATGCTCAATGTGGAACAATTAAGAGTAATTAAAAACACCTCTGTGATTCTATTATCTTGAAGGAATAGCTACTAATGCTTGGTTTATGTTTTTAAAAAATGTTTACTGTTCATATATATGTAGGTATATTTTTATATTCTTCTTTGCAAAAAGAGGGATATTATACACATTTTTAACAATGTTGTAGGCCATGGTCGCTTTCCCATGAGTTTTTCATACCTCTAAGAAATCTATAAAGATTTCTTGATTGCTGTTCCTTGCTTGCTTATTTTCTTCTCTTTCTGCTTTTTCCCTTCCTCCTTTTCCACATCCATCAGAGGTTCTAGTTGCAAACAATATAATCTACTCTAGTGTGTTTAATTAGAAAGGGGCTTATTAATAAATAGATCAACCATGTTTACTATTATCTTTGCTGTTGTTGGAAGATTATTGCTAAATAGTTCATACAATAGTGGGGTCAGCTGAACAGATAGACCTTCAGGCAAGCTTCCAGGAAAGCGTCTGCAAAGGGCCTCCAGACTCTGGAAACTGGCCACTGACTCGAGAACCACGCTACCTCTGCCTCAATCCACTGGCAAAATGCATGTTCCTCTCTCCTGGATCCAATTCCAAATCAAAGTCTTGTGCACATACATCTAATTGGCAAAATTTAAATCCTATTTGAACCCTAGCTGGAAGGGAGCCAGGGAAAGATTGGTTTTAGCTTTCCAGCTTCTGCACACTAGAGTGGAGTTAAAGAGACAGTGAGAGTTCCAGTCCACAGCACCAGCTCCCAATTATTTTACTAGAAGAGTTCACAGGGTTCATCTTGCTGAGTGCCCTTCATTTCACCAATAGGGAAACTGAGGCTATAGGGGGGGCTTCCCAAGACTACCTCACAAATTTATGCTGAAAGATAACTAGAACTCAGGGCTAGGACCACATGGATGCACGAATACAAAAATATCACTACCTTGGCATTCTGTAAATCAATCTAATTCTAAGTCTGAACCCCCAGGGCTGCAGGAAATTCCATCTCCGGCATTACTGGGGTCCTCTCCTGTCTTGGGGTAGTCGGAATCAGGGGAAGCTCCTGTGGTAGATGATAGTTATAATTGCTGCTGACATCCTCTTTCCCCCCATTTCTTTGTTTCCCTGCCAGGCTAGAAGCATCTGGAGGTACATCTGCACAACAGCCCCATGAGGTTTCCACTACTGCCCCCACTTCAAAGATAAGAAAACTGAGGCTTGGAAAGGTGGTTTAATTCCTCCTGAGTAAACCACTAATAAGCAGCTCAGCTGGAGCAAATCCCAGTTGTGGTAACAGTTGATTCTCATGAAACTCTACTCCAGTTAAACACATTTATTTGGCAGACTTATTCCCAACTCATTGCTGAAGAGGTTAGCAGAGAGCCAGGTCCTAAGGGACCTTGCAGTTACATTAATGAGCTTAAATTCTACTATGATAATGCTGGTGGTGGCAGTGAGGGAACTTTGTGCTTTCCATTGTCTGTTGTTGTGCAAGCTGTTCCTTGCATCTAGACGGAACACCTGTTCTCTTGCTCTTTGGGGATGAGGGGGTCAAAAGGGGGTTTATTTATTTTGAATGACAGACAAAAGCATTTGTAAATTGCAACTGCCAACCTAACCACAGTGTGATGAAAAAAAATGTCAGAGTTGCTGTGTTAGAATTCATTTATTTATCATATATATATTGAGGGTCTTCTACTTGCCAGTTTCTATGCTAGGAAGTGAGGTACAAGGTTGAGGATGAATTAGTTGCAGACCTGGATCTCATGGACTAGGTGTGCTAGTAACCAGATACCTACAATGTAGTGGGACACCTGCTGAACTTGGCTGGACTCTCTCACATATTTGGGCATGGACTGGTTGTTGGTTGGTCAGAGTTGACCTTGGCTGGGGTCTGCTTTGCTCTAACTTTTTCTGAGTTCCACATACCTCATCCAATAGGCTAGTCTGGGTAGGTTCTTAGAGGGAAGGCAGAGAAGGAAAAAGAGGTACAATTGCTTTTTTAAGCTTTTCTTTGCATCACAACTCTTAAAACTTATTGGCCAAAGCAACCCACATGGTCAAACTTAGAATAAGATGTGGGGGAATACATTCTACCTCTTAAGTGGATGAGCTGTTAAGCTACCTTGCAAAGGGTGAGGACACAGAGAGGGATAAAGAATTCAGGCCAGTTTTGCCATATATCACATCAAGGAAGACTTTTTGTAGGTGAGAACTGAGCTAGTTTTTAAGGATGAATTGTCAAATAAAAGGGTGGCAGGTCATGGAAAAAGGAATGTGGGGTAGATGTACCAGCATGTACCAACATCCTAAATCCTTATCTGGAAAGTTCTAGTGGTTCTGTGGAGTTAAAATCTAAGAGGGGAAGAGGTGGGAGGCAGGAGATGATGCTGAAGAGGTTAGCAGAGAGCCAGGTCCTGAACGGGTCCTAAGTTACATTAATGAGCTTGAATCTTACCATGATAATGCTGATTGTGGCAGTGGGAAAACTTTATGAGTTTTAAGAAGATTAATATTTGTTTTCAAAAGAACACTCTGTGGACAGAAACTGGAGGCAAGAATAACTCAGATTGGATGTCTTGGCTGTCATCGACAGTCCACCCGTAGTATGGGTGGAGAGAAGAGAATTTATCTGAGAGATAGTAAGAATCAATAAAACTGGCTCATTAATTGGATATACAGATGAAAAGAAGGGAAAAAAATAATGTCACATTTCTGGATGGCCCAGTGGGGTGGAGGATGGCTCATCACCAAGATAGAGGCGTCTTGATGTGAAGGAGGTTTGGATACATTGAATATGAGGGATGTGGTAGACAGAATAATGGCTGCCCAAAGATATTCACACCCTAATTCCGAGGATCTGTGACATGTTACTTTACATGGCAAATGAGACTTTGCATAAGTGATCACATTAAGGATTTTGAGACAGGGAAATTATCCTGGATTGTCTGGTTGGACCCCATATACTCACAAGGGTTTTTAAAAAAGGGTGAGTGACAAGAGGGTCAGAGTCAGAGCAGATGTGAACACAGAAGAAGAAGTGAGGCAGGGTCACAAGCTAAGGAAAGGAGCTCTAGAAGCTAAAAAAGGACAATACTATAGATTCTCCCCTAAAGCCTCTAGAAGGAACACAGTCTGCTGACACCTTAATTTGAGCCCATTGAGACTGATTCAAGCTTCTGATCTCCAAAACAAGAAGAGAATAAATTCATGTTATTTTAAGCATAGTTTGTGGAAATCTGTTACAGCAGAAATAGGAAACTAAGGCAAAAGGCTTTGGGCTATTCAAGTGGGAATGTATCGGAGCTGAGAACATATCCAGGGTGCAGGTATGGTTGAGATGGAGAGTCATTGGCACCAGAGTGCCCAGGAAGACAGTATAGAATGAGGAGAGGCAGCTTTGGAAAGGGCTCAATTTAGGGGGAATATTTACAGGAAAATGAGAAGGGCTTGGAGAAATACGAGGAAATCTAATGTTAGAAATTCTAAGGGTAGAGTTTCAAGAAGAACCATCCTTATCAACCATTACAGAGTGATTCTTTGAGGTGACTCAAAGTGCCTACTGGGGTTCGATCATTAAGAGTATAGTCTTGCTGAGCAGGAGTCCAACCAGCATGACTGAAGGGAAAAACAAGTTTGGGGAGAGGAATTGGAGACCCAGTGGGAGATGGCTTTCTTAGGTTATCAGCTTTGACAGGGAAAGAGATAAAAAAGTAGCTGGAAAAGGATGCAGTATCAAGGGAGGATTTTTTTTTTTTTAAGACAAGAAAGAGAGAGATATGAATACGTTTACCTGCATCTGGAAAGAAGCCAGTGGGTTGGGGATGACTGAAGAGGAAGGACAGGGAGACTCAGTTTAGGGATTAGTTCAGGTCTTAGAGGAGGTATGTATTGGGGTGGGATCCAAAGTGCCAGTGAAGATTAGTCTTACAATGGAGGAGGATGAGCCTCCCATCAAGCATGAAGGGAAGAAGGGAAAGTCAGGTGTGTAAATAGGGATGAGCGTGGGGACAATTTTCCATGTGGACATTTTAGGACAATTCTTTATTTAACTCGCTATAGTGAATCGCCACCAACATTTCTATGTACTTAGATTAAGAAAGAATTTAGAGGGAACAAAGAGGCTGGACTAGTTGTCAGGGGACCAGCAAAGAAACCAGAGTCATAACTGAAAAAAATTTCATCTTAAGAATCATAACCCCATAAAGTATAGGAATTGCCATACTGGGACAGACCCATGGTACACAGGCTGATCCTCTGCTGCCAACAGAGGTCCCAGGGGATGAGCACCCAGAGGGCACAGTCATGCTGTACCCACTCTTGATCTTGCTTTAGAGACAGAAAAACCATTTCCCCCTTGACGTCAACCATAAAGGTTAGGTATATCCCAGCACCCATTTATGGCTCTGTCATGCATAAATATACCCAAACCCTCTCCAACTGGCTGCACCATCCCCCTTGGGGTTATGTGTTTCATTAGTTTATTTCCCACTGTGTGACACAGAATTTAAAAAAAACTCTATTTCTAGCTTGCTTTGTTTGAGGTTCAAAGAGTGGCCATTTATCCCAGTGGGCACCAAATGCAATAGTGCAAATGAAGTACATTCAGCACATCATAAATCCTGCCACACTGCAAATGATTCATAGAGGCCAGTGGTGGTGGTAATGATGGTGACAAAGATACAGTTTCAATATCCAATGATCCTGCCTGCTATGTACAATCTTTCCCATTTTACAGAAGGGCAAACTAAGGCAGGCTCAGTGAGGTTGTGTGACTTGTTAAAAGAGGTCAGTGAAAAACTGAAGCTTGGGGTGTGGTCTAGAAGGTTAAGAAGGAGCAGTTTGGAAATACCCTTCCCCCTATCCTCATAAACCACCCACCTACCCACCCACCCGAGCCCCAGGGCTGCCCTTGCTGGCCAGCTTCCTTCACCACAGGTGGGGAGTCTGAACACAACTCAGCTGAGCCCTGGGGCCAGCCAGCCTGACGGGGGTCTTTCAGGTTCAGAGAGGGAAAGGGTCCTTTTTATTTATTCTATCCTCTTGATGGAAATAGTCCGAAAAATGTCCTTGTGCTTACTAAGCTATTTTCCCAGTTAAAGCCAGCCAGAAAAATGTTAATTATCTCATTCTTTCCCCGCTCCAAGATGAATTATTGACTTCCAGTGCACGCTATCTTTAATTGCAAGGTATTCCAGAATGAGCAGGTTATCAAAAATGTGCAGAGGGGGAGAGCATTGGTTCAGCCCTGGGAGGCGGAGGTGGGAAATTTATCCTTACTTATTTACATGGTAATGGGATGAGATTTTGCCAGCTTGCTAATGGGTTCTTAAAGAGAAACAGGTTTCCTGTGGCCTAGTTAGAACGACTGGTTGCCCTGCCGCCACAGAAAACCCTGAATCAAAAAGGCAGTGGCTTCCTTTTTCTAGATTATTCCTCTGTTTGAGGGACCACCTGTATTATTTGCTTGGGGGAGGGATTTGTAATTTATAGTGGGAGGCAGATTGGTAGGGTGGACTCAGCTGCTGTCTGGTTTAAAGAGACCAGCCCCTGACTCTGCCACCAACCAGCTATTTGGCCTCAGAGGGTGCATCTAATTGCTTCTGAATCTCAGTTTCTCTCTCAGCCACATGGAGATGGTTATGCTTTGCCCTAAACCAACTTAGCAAGTTCATTATAAAGACAAGGTTAAAAAAATTTGGTTTTAAGAGTGCTTAATGATCGTGAGCATTTTATATCTCTGAGAAGCACACGTGATTTTCGGGAAAGCAAGAGACAGGTCCTAATCACATTTAAAAATAAACCTTAGCATTTTCTAAGTGCTTGGCCAATTACTCCAAATAACATTCATTCCAGAGGCTGGGGGAAGGGGATGAGTCACGTGATGAATGTATTAAGATTTTGGAGCTGCTGTGTCTCTTTCCAAAATCTAGGAGCAAGCAGCCAGGGCTAAGAAAGCCCCAAACCTCTCTCACTGCGGCCATTGGTTCCCCTCACCCAGAAATGCCTGGATACCACTCTGGATTCTTTCTACCTCATCTTCTTTACCCTTTAGATCTTCTCATTCATTTAATAAATGTCTTTTGAGTGCCTTTTATGCCAGGCACTGGGCTATGTGTTGAGTAGAGACACAGTCTGGGAGGAGGAAAAAGTTAAATAGACACAAATAAATATGCAATTACAAAGTTAGAACTGGAGGCTTTGAGAGAGAAGGTACTGGGGGAACAGAACTGCCAGTTTTTACTGGAGAGTCAGAAAAGGATTCTCTGAGGTTGTTATTTAAACCAAGGCTCAAAAGATACATCAGTCAGCTAGAGAGTATGAGGAAAAGCATTCTAGTCAGAGGGAACAGCATGTGTGGTCACTGAGCTGGAAAGAGCTTGGTATGTTGGAGGACTGAAAGTGCTGTGTATGTGTGTGTGCACACACATGCATGTGAATGAATTGCTTGTGCTAAGAGAGGGGAGGTTGTGGTCAAGTAAAGTAGAGGGGCCAGATAGGCCTGAGTTTGAACCCTGACACCACTACTTGTTCTCTGTCAAATCCTGGGCAAGTCATATCACCTCTCTGAGCTTCAATCCTCTTCTTTTTAAAGGAGAATGAGTGACATGCGACTTATGAGTCAACCTGAGGTTACCACAATAGCCTCAGAGTCCCTCTTAATCTGGCCTCTTGGATCTTCTCTCTGATTAGTCTGTGCCTCCCTCTCTTAGCTCCAGCCAACTGGTCTCCATGCTATTTCTCATACACACTAGACACATTCTACCTCAAGGCCTTTGCACTTGCTGTTCTCTCTGCTTACAATGCTCTTCACCTGCAAGCCTCACTCCCTCACTTCATTCAGGTCCTTACTATAACATCAATGAAGCTTTCCTGAACATTTTATTTAAGATCACCACCTTCATTCTATTTCAAATATCCATCCCTGCTTCCTGTTTCATTTTACTCTACAGTATCTAGCACCATCCAATCCACTAAATATTTATTTTGTGCATCATCTGCTCTCCCAACTAGAATGGGATCCATGAGGGCATGACATTTATCCATTTTGTTCACTGCAGTGTCCACAGCATGTAAGGAGATGTGCTCAATAAATAATGTTGAATGTTTACAAAGATAATTGATCAGGTAAGTAGAACAGTGCTTCACATATGGAGAAGAGTTGAATTAGCTGCTTTTTCTTCCTTATCATAAAGCTCTGTCCTGGGCTCATAGACACTACTAGTAAGTTCTGTCCTACTAGAATAAATCCCAGATTTGCCAACTCTGTGCCCATACCAAACACATCTTTTCCTCAAGGTCTCATGCAATACCATCTTCTCAAATCCTTCCCCACAGGGTCTCTCTTTCCTCTGATCAGTTCTAGCACTGTCAATTTTTATCTCTTATATGGTCTCATTATTGAATGTTTTATGGCATCTCCTGCTCTGTAATTTAGCCTTTTGATTCACGTATCTTCCAACTGAAACTAAGAGCTATGGATTCACAGATTTTAGAGTGGGGAGGGATCTTAGTGATCCTTTTCTTCAGTTTTGCACTTTCTGCAAGATCCTTGAGGCGCAGGCCTTTATGCTACATTTAATTCTCTAATTAATTTATTCAGCGAATGTTTATTGAATGCTGCTTTGTGCCAAGTCATGGATTAGATACTGTGCTCTGATGGTAAAACTGACATAGTTTGAACTTCCAGTTTCTGATATGTTGGTGCTTTGCACACAGTAGATGATGAATAAATTTGTGATAAAGGAATAAATGAATGAAGGAGCATTTATAGTCAATTTGGAGTTGATTGTAGCAACCTGATTTAAACATAATGAAACCATCTATATAAATGATAGGATATCAGTCTTTCTGGAATAGTAAATACTATTCCATGAAGTTTTGGGAGAGGTAGAGGTGTGGAGGGTACATCTGAGAACTTGATTCAAATGGAGAGGTCCTGAAATAAGATTCCCAAGAGGCCCAGGAGGGGGAGTTGAATTAATCTCCCTGTGGGAGATCCATCAAAGCTTAGAGGAAGGACAAGTATGGGGTGGGTGGTGTCATTATGGCTTAGAGTCAGCTCTTAATATTAGCAAGGTGAAGCTGAAGGATGCTACGGTCTGGCATCAACTTGGGAAGACCCTGAGATCTACCAGGAGGTTTTATCCTTCTCAATGGGGTCTCCTTCTCTAGACGATAGACTTCTCTTAATTGTCTTGCAAGTGATTGCTTACGGAAAACAGTTTTATGCTTGGCAATAGCACACACTGTCAAGTTCATTTATTTCACTTTCAGTTTGCTCCCCGTAGGGGACATTGTACTGCCAAGTGGCTCAGCCTATGTGCCAGGCTCCATTGGCTCCCAGCACCTGGGGGTCTCATTTCTAGTGATGCTACACTCCATCACCTAGCCGGAGAACATGTTAATTTAGCACAAAGTGTGACTGTCAAGGTGAAAGCTGCCAAGGCAAAGAGTTGTCAGTGGTGGTCAATGTTGCAAATGTGGTCAATTTCTTTCTAGATCATGGTTTCTTGGAGCCTGCTAACATTTGGAGTTGCTTCTCATTCTGATGCTGTATCATCATCATTACCACCACTACCACGACATCATCATCATATCATCATCATCACCATCACCATCATCATTACCATTACAGATTAAGCCACGTAAGATAGGTTTGTAATTATCCTTTAACAGGGACAATTTTCCAGGTGGAGAAGCCCTAACAACAAAATTTCTTTAGTCTTGCAGCAACCTCTATAAATTTTTAGCAAGAAAGATGTTCCTACTCTACCAAACTCAAACTAGGATCACAAGTGTAATAACTGGCAGGTATAGGAATGAAATGTGGGGGCAAATTAGGGAGGGGGGAGGTTTTAGCAAAAAAACCTGGGCTAAGAATCAGAAGACCTGGGCTCCAGGGACTTTTATTTTAATTTTGGGACTCCTGGTATCAGGAGTAACTCAGCCTCTTTGGGTTATAGTCAATGCTTCTATTAACCAGGATTAATAATGCAGGGCCAAATCTACTTCAGAAAATTGTGGTGGGAATTGATTAAGTTAGCGACTGGGATACCTTAGGAAGGACAAGTAAAAGGAGGAGTGTGGGACTCACAACAAGATGGCGGCAGAGGTAAAAGCCTAACTGCAGCCTCACTCAACAATTTCAAAAAATACAACTAAAATATAGAGTGGACACTATCCAGAACTACAGGAAAGTTGACTGACTGGAAATTCTACAACTAGAAGGAAAGAGAAAACCAGAAGGAAAGCCAGAGGAGCTGTAAAAGCCGAAGGTACGGAGACACAGTGCGCGCGCGGGGAGAGGACGGAGCCGGAGAGGAGGGGCGGCTGAGTGCCTGGCTGGCGTTCCCTAGCGGGAAGGAGATAAAAGCTCCGGACTGTGCTGAACCCCAACTCCGACTGCACTGAACCCCAGTTCTGGGCGAGACCCCGGGGGTCCCAGGCTCACAAAGAGGGAATCTGGGCTGTAAGGCGGAAGCTCAGCCGAGCAGTGAGAAAGGCAGAGCCCCGGAGTCGCGCACATTGCGCACAGAGGAGGGACTGTTCGCTAAGCTGCTGAATTGCCCCAGCGGGAAGGACTCAAAAGCTCAGGACTGTGCTGAGCCCCAGTTCTGACTGCACTGAACCCCAGTCCTGGGCAAGACCCTCGGGCCCCAGCCTCATACAGGGGGAATCTGGGCTGTAAGACAGAAGCTCAGGGGGAACGGCGAAAAGCCGAGCCCCTGAGTCGCGCACATTGCGCACACAGAGGACAGACTGTTGTTTGGGCCGCGAGATCGCCCTAGCGGGAAGGAGACATAAACTCCGGACTGTTCTTAACCCCACTTCCAACTGCTCTGAACCCCAGTTGTGGGCTTGTTGGGGGAGAGACTACACTGTCTGGTAGTGGGCAAAACTCTAGAGTGCCTTTCTCTCAGAGGTGCTTGCAGCGAGTACCAAAGGACACTGAGGAACACAGACTCAGGAACCTCAGAGGGTGGGGCTAACCGGAAGCCAAGGCTGTAGGCTCCACCCTGAAACTGCCCCATCCAAGCTGAACTCAGAGCGGCTTTTGCAGGTTTCCAAGTCTAGTGGAATAAGGTTGCCTGCTGGCATAGACACAGCTGATCCTCCCAACCTACCAACTCAGGGAAGCAGCGAAAATGCCGAAACGAGGAAACAGATCACAAACAAAAGAAATGGAGGACAAAAAGCGACTGGATATAGAGTTCAAAGCCACGCTTATAAGGTTGTTCAACAATCTCTTAGAAAAGGCCGATAAAATAAATGAGACCTATGAGGATATGATAAGGGATCAACAAGAAATAATGAAGGGTCAACTAGAAATAAAGCATACAATCTCTGAAATAAATAATATTATACAGAGTCCTAAAAACAGATTGGAAGATTGCAAGGATCAAGTCCAAGATTTGGAACACAAAAAGCCAGAGGACACTCCTCCACAGAAGCAAGAAGACAAGAGAATCCAGAAAGTTGAAGATAATGTAAGAAACCTCTGGGACAACTTCAAGCGAACCAACATCAGAATTATGGGCATCCCAGAAGATGACAGAGAGCAAGATACTGAAAACATATTGAAAGAAATAGTGACAGAAAACTTCCCCCACCTGGTGAAAGAAATAGACTTACACGTCCAGGAAGCACACAGAACCCCAAACAAAAGGAATCCAAAAAGAACCACACCAAGACACATCATAATTAAAATTCCAAGAGCTAAAGACAAAGAGAGAATATTAAAAGCAGCAAGACAAAAGCAGGTAGTTAACTATAAAGGAGCACCCATACGACTGTCAGCTGATTTCTCAACAGAAACCATGCAGGCCAGACGGGAATGGCAAGAAATATTCAAGGTGATGAACAACAAGAACCTACAGCCAAAAATACTCTACCCAGCAAAGCTATCACTCAGAATCGAAGGCCAGATAAAGAGCTTCACAAATAAATTTAAGCTAAAGGAATTCATCACTGCCAAGCCAGAATTATATGAATTGCTAAAAGGGGTTCTTTAGGAAGAGGAAGAAAATAAAGATAAAAATTATAAACAAACACGTAACTATCAACAAGTGAGTCTAAAAACCAAGGGAAGTAAAAATCATGATGAACAATATTAACTGGTGAATATAATAGAATCAGAGGTATGGAAGGGGAGTGGACTGATGATTCTCGGGGGAATGGGGCGGGACGGGAAGAGACTGAACATAAATTGCACCTATGATTGAGGACAATGGGGGATGGGGAAAGGGCAGAGAATTGAATGGAAACTTGGTGTAGGGGAGCAATTGGGGGGGGGAATGAGGAACATTTGTAATAATATGAACAATAAAGATTTATTAAAAAAATAATAAATAAAATAAAATAAAAAAAAGAGGTTTAGAATGTTAAAAAAAATAAAAAAAAATAAAAGGAGGAGTGTGAGATGTTCTATGTGAATTGTGTTAGATGTTATATTCAAGATGTTATATTGAAGTGAGGCTAAAATCTTTAACAATAAGGACTCTTAAATTTAACTTACAATGGAGTAAGCAAGAAAAGGGACTTTTTTGGTTTACGTAATTGTAAAGTTCAAAGTTAAATCTTGCTTCAGGCACAACTGGATTTAGGACAAAGATGCTATGAGGACCCTATCTTGACTCAGCAATTCTCTTCTCTATGTGGTGTCCTCATTCTTAGGCTTTTTGGGATGGCAAGTACAGCCTCTCAAGTTCAAGCCTGGTGGGAAAGTAGAGTGCCTCTTTCTTCTTAACCTTGCAAGTGAAGTCCTTCAATTAACTTTGATTGATTGGATTACTTTGGTGTGGGTCACATGTCTATCCTAAACTCAACCAATGTGGCTAAGATATGGAGCTGGCTTACACCTAGGTGTTGGGACAGAGATTTTATCCCTGGAGTAAGAAGTGGGAAGCCCCATGCATATCCCTATATGAAGAGTAAGGGAAGTATAGTGATGTTGTGGTCATAACACTTCAAAATCCACCAGGAAGACTAACCAGTGAGGAACTTGTTAGAGAGAAAAAAAGTAAATCAATTATTACTACCAGCAAACAGCAATCTGTTCAAATTAATATCTCTTTATTATTTTACTGTTCCTCAGAGACACTGTGGTTACATCTCACAGAAATGTGTTGTGTATTATCTAGTGAGAACCCAATCTCACCAATAATTTTCTTTAAATGATAGGAGTGATCAAGTCTGTAACAAATATCGTCATGCTCTCTACTGCACTAATTCAAAGAACTCACTTGGCAATTAACCATGCAATGATTGTGATACAGTTTTTATTTGTATTATTATTTTAACTCTCATAAATAAAGAAAAACTTTTAATGAGTTTATGGCTTACTTCTCTTATCCAGATGGTGATGTCTTGAAGGCAGAGACTATATTTCATGCTTCTTTGCCTAACACTGTATGCTCAAAAAGTATTTGCTAGCTTTCTTTAAATTAAATATTCAAATTAAATATTCCTAAGAGCAGTAAATTCTAATAAACAGAAATGCCATTTAAAGGAATTGTAAACATCATTAGAACTTTAGGCAAACAAATATTTCACTTTAAAAACAAAACCATGGAAGCTTTTCCTTTTTCTTTTCTGATGATAGAATAGGATTGTAGCTATTCAAACACCCTTCATTAGACGGCAAAATTATGGCATAAAAACATTTTTCCAGGTCCTTGAAAGCCAATACTAATTAATCATGCCACTCTTTTCTATAAATCTCAATGTGGCTTCAGAATGTGTCTTACTATAGCACTTTAGCAGGACATTATTAATTTATTAAGGTATTGGTCCAAGAATGGAGCCCATTTGTCATCCTGCAAGTCCTATTTTATGCATTGGGTGGTTACCCTTTGACCAAGTTGAGAGTTTTAGGGGGGCCACATTTGGAGTTAGATGGGATAAAAAGGACATTTGTACAGTTAGCCAGAGCAGTCAACTTAACTCAGCAACTTGGGGTGACAGAAGACAAGAGCCAAACTACCATCCTAGCTGCCATTAAACTACATACTCTTTATTACCACCTAATCCTGAGTACTAAGATCAAGTCTGTAGTAGAATCACATTCTCTTTGATGTTTATGAATCAGATAAGATATATTCATTCATGTGAGCTTGTCTTAGAAAACTCACTCACTTACTGACAAATCTGATATAGAAACTACCATATGCTATATTATCCAGGGAAACTCCTTTTGGAAGGAATCAGGGGAGATTTTGTAAAAGAAATAATGTTTCACTGGTCATTGCAGGGCCTATAAAAGTTTTCCAAGGAAGCAAAGTATGTATGTAGGGGACAAAGGATAAAGCTGTTGGGGTAGAGATGATGGTAACATTATTTTGCAGCTTTTACAAAGGAAATAATGAGTATTACAAATAAAGTACGCCCAGTTTGTGATGAAGAAATAACAATTCATCCTTTGTGGCTATAATGTAGGGTTCATGAACAGATGTGCTAGGAGGTCAAGTTGAAAGAATAGAGTGAGATAATATTTTAAAAGGTCTTAAATATTATATTAAAGAATTTGGATTGCCCTAGCCTGTTTGGCTCAGTGGATAGATGTCAGCTTACAGACTAAAAGGTCCCAGGTTTGATTCCAGCCAAGGGCACATGCTTGGGTTGTGAGTTTGGCACCCCCCCTGCCCCCGCAGTAGAGGGTGTGCAAGAAGCATCCAATCAATGATTCTCTCTCATCATTCATGTTTCTATCTCTCTATCTCTCTCCTTTCTTCTCTGAAATCAGTGAAGAAAAAAAAAGAATTTGGATTTATCCCATGAAAATCGGGGCCATTCATATTCTTAAGTAAGAGAGAAGATAAATTATAAACAAGTAGGTTGCCTTAGATGCAGTGCAGAATATGGCCAGGAGGTGTTGCAAGACCAGAAGGCAAGGTGATGGGCAGGGAGAGCCACTATACATGTCCATTTAAGCACTGATGAAGATATGAACTAGGACAGTGATCACAGAATAAAAACAAATATCAAGTTCATGAGATGCCTAAAGGACAAGGTGGGAATCAATGAAATCTTTGAGATTTCTGGGCTTGATGATGCTTTTAATTGAGATAGAGACACAATAGGAGGACTGAGTTTTCTGGAAGGAGCTAGTGTGGTTTAAAGCATGTTGAGGTTAAGATTTTTGGGGACACCCAAGTAGTGATGTCTAGTTAATTATTTGATGTGACAATTTAGTGCTTAAAAGGTAAGATGGAATTGGTAGTACAAATGAGATAAACCCACAAGGTTATATAAGTTCACATAGAATGAGAACATTTGTGGCCCAAATTAAAATAGAAGAACCTCCAATGAGATAGAAAAAGATTAGTAAGAATGGTAGGCAGAGAAATACAATTGTGCGCTGAGGATTTCAAAGAAGAAACTGCCATCGTGATCAAATTAGAAGAGGAGCAAATTGCTAGAGTTGTCAGCTATAAAAAGTAAAAATACAGGGCACCAAGTTAAATGTTCATTTTAAATAAATAATTTTAGTATATATACATATAAACATATAAAATTAACACATATTATATATAAATGCAGACATTATGGCATATTACTGGGAATTTTGTATTTTATTTGCTAACCTTACGAGTTTATCAGAGACTGACTGGAAATCATTGGCTTGGACAATCAGGAAGTCATTGAAATGCTATGCATGGGAAGCTTCACCACAGCGGGGTAAGCAGAATCTAGAAATTAGTGGGCAGATGAGTGAGCTGATGACAAGGGAAAAAAAGATGGTAAGAAAGTGAGGAAGGGGTGGAAGCAAGATTAGTGAGGGAGTCAATTCTTTGTCAAAAAATTTTGGTATCAAAGGAATGTGAGAAACAGAAAAGTGTCCTGAGAAAAAGAGAACAACAGGAAAGATTTGCCTGTTTGTTTGTTTTATTTTGCTTTAGAAAAAGAGTGAGACTTATATGTTTGTAGGCTGGCATAGGGGTAAATATAGAGAAGGAAATTAATGAAAGAAATAAAAAAAGGAAATAATTGCTATAGGGATTCTGAAGGAGGATTAAGAGAACAGTTGAGAGATCTTCTTTGGACAGGAGATGGAAGAGCTTTACTATGAAGCTGAGAGGCAAAGAGGAAGGAGGGGCCAGGGTATAAGTAAATCTGAAAATGTAAGAGAGAAGTTGAAGGAGTTCATTCATGACAGACTGTCTTTTTCTTTGTGATCTAAGAAGGTTCCTTAGTTGATGAGAGCTGGTAGGAGGGCATCTGTGAGGGCAGTATTTTGAATATACAAAATACGGTAAAAGAAAAGGTCTTGAATGCTAGAAAGAGATGGGCTTAAAAATCAGTATCTACTGGCTGAGGCCAAAGCAGACTGGAAATGGATAGACAGAAATGTGTGGTGGAAAAAAGGACATCTAATTTGGAGGTAGCTAAGTCTGGACACAGGTTCTGGCTCTTTCAATCTGTATCCAGTAGCTTTTACCAGGTCTTGCTGCATAACATACAGCCCCAAGTCTAAATGGCTTATTTGAAAACATTCCTTTCTTTCTCATGTTACATGGTAGTGGCTGAAGGTCAGTTGTTACAGCTCTTTTCCAAGCAATGGTAAGGTTCAAGTCCATTTCTTATTCCAGGGTTCAGGTTACCAGAACAGTAACAATTGGGGCATGACTCCTCCTGGCAGAGGGCACAGGAACAAGAAATGAAACTGAACCAAGCAATCACATTAAAATTTGTTCTTGAATGATTTATGCCATGTTCATTCATGTTTAATTGGCTAAAGCAAATCAAATGGCCAAGCCCAATATCCATGGGGCAGGAAAACATACTCCAATATGGGGAGATGGGAACGATTATTTGGAAATAATAAATAATGTAACACCTCATCCAAAGATTTTATAGCTCTGGGCAAGTTACTTCGGTTTTCTGAACTTAAGTTTTCCCATGTGTAACATGGTACCCTTGTTTCCTAAGATTGTTGGGAGTATGAAATGAGATTATGTGTATAAAACTTATTAAAGTGCCTAGTACATAACAGATACTATATATATATATATATATATATATATATATATATATATATATATATATAATTGTCTTGCCTTGGTGCTAAAATTACATAGCCCCATGATCACGGGGGAATTAAATCAAACGTTGTAGTTTATATTTTTCTTCTTCCAAATTACCAGCTGACCTGTTGGACCCTTCCTGGCTCTAAAATCCTCTAAAAGGATTTTAAATTCTAAAAGCCTTATGCTAAATAATCAACCAGTCTCTTACCCTAAAAGAACCTTCTGGCTTAAGACAAAATTACAAGTTCACCTATGGTTTCATTTGGTTTATATCTCCTTGGTCTAGCCAACTACCAAAGGCAGAAAGAAGAGTTGTTCAAATAAACCTAAGAAATCTATAGGAACCAAAGTGCTTGTAGATCATCTCATCCTCCATTAGCAACACTGTTGAAGTTTACAGAAAGGGTGCTGCTTCACAGATAAAGGTCAAGATATTCTCACTTCACCTGAAGGAGTTTAGCTACCTTCAATAATAAGCTCTGCTGGTGAGGTGTGAAATCTGACAGCAAGTGAGGAAATAGTTGAAGAGGAGGCATTGGAAATGCCCGGAGTCTTCTGAGGTGTCACCTGCTGCCTTGTAAATGTGAGAAAGCCATAAAATGGTGTCTGGCAGAGCCCCAGAAGCTATCCACCATATGTCACTGCCTGTTCCACAAAGTGGAAGCAGGTAGAGGCATGCCTGAACTATGATCAAATGACCAAATATATCAGTTAGGATTGTGAGTAGCTACAAGGTACAGAAACAAGACCACAATGGATTACCTAAGACGGAGGTTTATTTTCCCAGGTAGCCATACTTTTGGAAGCAGGCAGGCCATGGTTTAGCAATGGTATTATTGTCATGGGAATTTTTGATGTGCATCAGTCTAGGAGAAGGTTGGCCTGGAGAGTTTAGGTGGCAGATTAAAATTTTATTTTAAACCCAAGGATTTCATAGGTACATTCCAAATTTAATTTATAGCTTAAGGATGCCAGATGCCCAATTTAAATACCTAGCTTTAAAACCAAGCAGAGTTAATTGGTCAAATATTTAAGTACCTACCAAAAGTTCTATTCTGCATTGGGTTTGTAAATAATAGAACAAAATACAAAATTCAGTCCAAGTTTAGACATAAATAGACTTAATATACAGAGGAAAGAGATTATTACATGCAGGGAAAAGCTGATAAAAAATGACAATCTTTCTCTCCTATCTATGTTCAAATCCCTATTATTTCTAGTAGAATAGCCATCACTCTCTCCCATCTCTTCATTTAATCTAGTCTCAACACAGCAGTCAAAGGGATATTTAATAAACATCAATCAGATATAACTTCTTTGCTTAAAACCCTCCAATACTTCCATTGCATTTAGAGCAAAAATCTAAACTCCTTACTATGGCATAGTTGGCAGGCCAACCCTTCCTCTCCAACCCTATCCCGCACCACTGTCCCTCATCTTCTCTGTCTAGTCACACTGCTCACAAGGCTAGTTTCTGGTAAGGGCCTTTGCATGTATGATACCCTTCACCCAAGCTGCTCTTCCATCAGGGGAGAGGGTTGGATCCTTTTAATGCAAATGTCACCTTCTTAGAGACCTTTTGGGCATTACCCTATTTGAAGTAGCTCTCCCCACACTCCTATTTATTCTATCCCATTATTCTATTTTAAAAATAATTATTATCACTACTTGACTATATCTTATTTGTTTGTGGCTTCACTGTCTTCAGTAGACTGTAAGCTGTGCTAAACATTTCATAATCAAGTGTTTTAGACTCTAATCATTCAGAAAAGAGTAATAGTATTATGAAACCTGAGTCAAGGAATTCTTTATGTAGGAGAGGAAAATCAGTTGGAAGAAAGAGAAAAATTTGGATTGGGGGTTCCCAGGTAAAGCCATGGGTGTGGTTTGGGGTGCATATAGGCATGGTCTGAGTCTGTGGCTATTCCACTTCTTTTTTATTTTAAAGAACATTTACTCTTTATTTATATACTTATTTTTGTTGTTATTGTTAATCCTCATGACAAGGATATTTTCCCATTGATTTTTAGAAAGAGAGGGAGGGGGAGAGACAGAGAGAGAGAGGAACATCTATGTGAGAGAGACATATTGATTGGTTGCTTCCTGCTCTCACCCAGTCCAGGGCTGGAAATTGAGCCTGCAATCCAGGTATGTTCCCTTGACCAGAATTGATCCAGAACCCTCAGTTCTAAGTCAACACTATCCATTGAGCCAAACCAGCTAGGGCAGTTATTACACTTCTGACCTTCCAACCAGTGCCCACATTTCTGCCTCTGTAAGATCACAGAGAAACCAAAACTTCCTCAAGAAAATAGAATCAGGGGCTTGGAAGCAAAATACTCTGATGACTTCATCAAAAGAAAACATGTGACTTTTGCAGAGACTAAAATAAATTCCCAGTCTGAGGGGGTGTGGCTGAGGGGACGGTTCTCGAGCTGACAGAGAGAGTGCAGGACCTTCCAAGGCATTTTGTGAAAAATGCTTTTTGGATAAAACTGCAACTAAAAAATAACCTCTTTTGGGTATGGAGAGAAGAATAACTCAAATATTGGGGGCAGAAGTCCAAAGTGAGGGACAAACTTGGGCTGAGAAATGCTAGATTGTTAAGATTTTTGGAAAGCATCCCCTCCCCCTCCTGCTTATTTACAATGAATAACAGTTCTTAGAAACAAATATGAGGAAATTGACAGTTTTTGATTTTTAAGGTGTCAAACCAGTATGCTAATAAGTACCGTATTTGCCAGCGTATAAGACGATTTTTTGGCCCTGAAAAATATGCCTCCAAGTGGGGGGTAGTCTTATATGGTGAGTATATAACAAACTCTGTATTTTTAGTGGAAATGTTAGGGGGTCGTCTTATACGCCCAGTCGTCTTATACGCCAGCAAATACGTATTTTTCAGGGCCAAAAAATCGTCTTATATGCCGGCAAATACGGTAGATCATCTTCCAGTGTGATGAGGGAAGAAAAAATCCAAGAAAGACAGATCTATGATTGAAGATAAAGAAATAGAGCACCATTGGAGAACAAGATGGCATCTGGGAAAAGGCTAACTAGGGTGGTTCTGACATTCAGAGCAACTGACTTAAGGCAGCCAAATGCGGTGGACATTGAGAATGATCATAGGAAACAAACTCACCTCGGGGGAGGAGGGGACTGGGATCCAGCTCTGTCACTCTTCCTGTGTGATCTTAGGTAATGCACTTCACTTCTCTGATCCTGTTTCTTCATCTTCATCTGTAAAATGAGAAAATGTTGTTTTACCTCACAAGGATATTTTGGAGATTAAACAAGTACTTAATGAAAAGTGCCTTAGAGAACACTTGAATGCAAGCAGGCTTTAAAAAAATCTTAAAATTCCATACTATGCAGTAAAAAAGAAGGACTCTTACCCTTTGATGCAGCATGGAGTGACCCGGAGAGTACTATGCTAAGCAAAATAAGCCAGCCAGAGAAAGACAAGTTTTACATGATCTCATTCATATGTGGAATCTAATGAACAAAAACTACTGAATCAAATAGATTCAGGGACAGAAGGATAGAACAGACTGTTGAATCACAGAGGAAGGTGGGGTGGGTGGGAAGAGATCAACCAAAGAACTTGTATGCATATATGCATAACTCATGGACACAGACAATAGGGTTGTAGAGGTCTGGAGTAGAGGTGGAGTGTTGGGGGAAGGGACGGGGCAGGCATAAGGGGTCAGTAGCAGAAAAATGGGCACATATATAATACTTTCAACAATAAAGATTTTTTAAAAAATCACAATGTACACTTAAAATATTCATGTTATTGCTTTTGATTTCAACTTCAATAAAGGTAATTTAAAAATGAAAATAAATAAGATAAATTTTTCTTGCTTCTCTTAAGAGGGCTAGGAAAACTGGAGAGTTTCAGAATTATGATGGATAAGATAAAAGACAAGATTTTGCTCTCCTAGTTAGAAAGTATAACACTTACCTATTGCCACAATAATTGTGTGGTTAGATGTGCTGTTAGCATCAGACCAGGGGCTCAGAAATGCTACCCCTCCTATACATGGGGTCTACATTAAATGGGAAATTTAGTACCATTTGATTATTAGCTGGTCTTATGCCCGAGAGCCCTGTGCAGACTCTTGGGTAAATTGGGCTAGAACATTGAGCTTAGACTGAAGACCAGAGCTTTCCTGGTACACACACACCATGACCTTGTCCACTGTTATTGGGATCCAATTAGCATCCTCAAATGGGATCCATCATATATCTCTTTTCTCTTGGAGAAAGGTGGGCAAGGGGTGGGAAGGGAAAAAAAGACTAAGACCTTCTTCTTCCCTCCTCCCCCAATACCAGTAACACAGTGTTCTAAAAAGGTTTGACTTTATTTTTGCAAAAATATAGCTTAAAGAGGTGTTCGTAAAAACAGTAACAAAACCTCTTTCTTGTCCTAGCTGGTTTAACTCAGTGGGATAGGGCATCAGCCTGTGAACTGAAGGGTCCCAAGTTCGATTTTGGTCAAGGGCACATGCCTGGGATGTGGGCTTGATCTCTAGTAGGGGATGTTCAGGAGGCAGCCAATCTATGATTCTCTCTCATCATTGATGTTTCTTTCTCTCTCTCCCTCTCCCTTCCTCTCTGAAATCAATAAAGATCTATATCTATATCTATATCTATATCTATATCTATATCTATATCTATATCTCTATCTCTATCTATATCTATATCTATCTATATCTATATTTATCTATCTATATATATATTAAAGTTAGCCAAAAAAAACCCCAAAAACCCACCCTCTTTCTTGTACAAGCTATTTAAAAAAAACACACACAAAAGATACATAAGAATCCATTAATTCGGATGGCCCCCAAAATGAGAAAATTTCTCCTAGTCTGTGGGTTCCTTAACAATAATAGATAAAATAAATTTAAAATCATAGTAATCCATATTTTTTGACTCAGACCACAAGTTCATGGAAAGTGGGAGCAATGCTTGCCACTTTGGACAATGACTAATGCAGTAAAGCAAAAATGGAACATCTATACTAATAGAGGAATATGCAAATTGGCCAGGGTGCTCTAATGTAACGACTGAACAGCAGGGTTCTAAGGTTGCATGGTGCCTGGCCAGGGCAGGGGGCCTCAGGCCATGTTCCCCACCTGGTGGGGCTTCATGGGGGACCTCAGGCCACGCCCCTGACCCCAGTGCCAGGCTGGGGGACCTCTGGCTATGCCCCCCACCTGACAGAGCTTGACAGGGGACCTTAGGCAATACTCCCAACCCAGCACTGGCCCAGAGACCTGAGGCTGCACCCTCCTTCGCGGAGGGGCTTGATGGGGATGAGGCCAACCAGGTCTGCGTCTCTTGCGTTTTCTAAGCAAGTGTGGGTGGTGGTGGGGACTTGATTCTAGATCCTGCAGAACACCCCAGACTCTGACAGGAGGGAGATTTTAATGTACATTTTACTATTTTTCTTTCATCTCCAACACTTCTATAATAGAGAAAGGACAAATAGCAATATTAAAATATTTCCTCTAATTAATTCCCTTTTAATGTGCATGAATTTTGTGCAATGAGTAGTTTTTTTATGAAAAGCATTTGCATGACTACAATAATGAAAATGCAAGTAGAGGATTCCAATCTTATTCTGATAACCTCTGAAAACATCAAATTCAAAGGCATAGAGGTCTAACTCCCAGGGACGCTTTGCTATCTAAAGATAAGATTAATTGAAGGAAGTTGGGAGCATGTGGGGAGTTCTTCCCTAACTGTTGGATCTCAAAACACTAGAGGTGGGAAGGATTTTAAGTGTGCAGTCCAACTTCCTCCCACTATAGGAGTCTTTGATCTCTTCTCAGGTCCCTTTATTGCTAAGTGTTTGAAATGATCTCTTATGTTGAAGTAAATTCTGTAGTGAGGGATTAGAAACCTATCTTGCCAGACATATCAGTTGTTACCACCACCATAGATAGCAAGTGGAATTGGTTGGACCATGAGGCAGGCTTCTTGGCAGTCTTCTATGCAAGAGGGAGAAGCCAGGCCTGGTCAGGGTTCTATGATCAGAAGAGGGTTCAAGAGTTCTAGGGGATTTTGGAATATGAGAGCGGTGATAGAATCATTTCTGAATTTACTCATACCTCTACATAAAAATTAGCAAATACAGAACAAAATAAAAAAAATTAGATGGTATTCACACAAATCCCAAAATATAAGTTATGGGACACTGCAGCAACTGCCCCAAGACTTTTATGGTAATAGTGCCTGTGTGTGAGAAAGAAAGGAAGCAATGAGGTATCAGATATATCAGAGAACATGAAAGAACTGGGCCTTATCCAGTTTTTCCCAATGGTTAGAGTGTTGGCCCACAGACTGAAGGGTAACAAGCTCCATTCTGGTCAAGATCATGCACCTCAATTGTAGGCTCAATCCCCAACCCTAGGGGCCACGTGATGGAGGAACCAATCCATGGGTCTCTCTCACATCAATCATTTTCTCTCTCTCTCTCCCTCTCCCTCTCCCCTTTCCCTTCCACTCTCTCTGAAAATCAATGGACAAAATATCCTCATGTGAGGATTAACAGAAAGAAAGGAAGGAAGGATGGATGTATGGACCTGGGAGTGGAGGTGAGGTGGAAATGAAGCCTGTAGATTAAACAACACATAAAGCACATGCTCAAGACTGGGCAAGGCTCATTATAGTGTCTAGGGATGCATGCTGGGTGAGAAAGCTAAAAGGAAATTTAACAAATTTACTACACCGGGTTAATGTTTATATTATATTCCCCACCCAATTCATATGTTAAAACTCTACCACCTAATGTCATGTATTTTGAGGTGGGGCCTTTCAAAGGTGGTTAGGTCATTAGGGTGGAACTCTCATGATTGGGAATTGTGCCCTTTTGAAAGGGACCCCAGAGAGCTTTCTGCCTTCTTCCCATCAGGTGAGGATACAAGAGAAGTTGGCAATCGGCGATGTGAAATAATGCCCTTTCCAGAGCCCAGTCATGCTGGCACCATGATCCCAGACTTCCAGCTTCCAGAACTGTGAGAAATAAGTGTTGTTTTATAAGCATCTAGTATATGACACTTTGGTATAGCAGCGTGAACTGATGAAGACAGTTATTCCCACAAAAATAAAGATCATGGATACTTTTGGTGGGTGGCTTGATTTGGATGGGGTCCATGGGCGGGCTTGTTATTTGTGTGGCTTCCTATATCTGTGTTTGATTTTTACCATAACTAGGCAATAAAAGATGGGAGGGCTCATGGGGACCTCAGGTCCTAGCTCATACTGAATACCAGCACTAAAGCAACATAATTCTGGCTCACATCTCTTAGGCTTGTTACATGTAACCTATGCAAGGTTACATGTAACAAGCCTAGAGTCAAGTGATTAGATTGGTTTCATTTACTAATTGTGTCATTTTGGGCAAGTAATTAAATTTCTTTGAGCTGATGTATCCTCATCCGTAGAATGGGATAATGATGCATCTCTCATTAGGCTGTTGGAGTGAGGGTTGCGTGAAAAGCCCTTAACACAGTGCCTAGCTCATAGTACATGCTCAATCAGTTGCAACCATTGCTACATCTCTGTGAGGTGGTTGTTACTATTCTCATTTATGATTGGGAAAAATAAGGCTTAGAGAGGTTAAGTTATAGAATAAATAAGTATTTAAGCTATAGGCTCTTAACATTTCCTTTCTGTCTTCCCAATTCATTAATTTTCTCCAAAAGAAAGATAGTAAAACTGCAAATGACATTGACCTGGCCTGGTTCCACAGTTCTGCTTTGAAGGATATCTGAGGTCTTGCTCCCTCCCTTTCCCCAACACCTGTTGCAATTTCACTACAAGAAAGAGAACCCAGCAAGGCTCAGGATAGATGCCCGAAGCATTCTTTGAAGAGTAAGGGCAGGAGGATGCATGGCTGTGTGGCCCCTTCAGTGGAGACACGAACAAGTCCCCACTCCCAGAGAGAACTAGGAGCTCAGAGAGGCAGCTGGCTGGATGTGTCACCCACATTTTCCCGAGAGAGAAAATAAGTGGCATTCCTCTGTGCTAAGTTTAAGTGTAAAAAGTAGCAAATTGTTTTCATGATAATTACCAAATATTAGAAGTGTATTGCTCCTTATCCACTTGCTGACACTTGCAGGAGCTCCACTGTGCTAATAATGTCAGAAGCACCACTTCCAGGGCCACAAGTATTATTCTAAGACAAAGGCTCAGTAATATAGTCATCCCTTGGTATCCATACAGGATTGGTTCCAGAACACCCACAGATACCAAAATACTTAGATGCTCAAGTCCCTTATATACAACTAGTGGCCCAAGGCATGAAATTCATGCACATTAAAATGGAATTAATTAGAGGAAATATTTTAATATTGCTATTTGCCCTTTCCCTATAATAGGGAAATCAGAGATGAAAGAAAATTAGTAAAATGTATATGAAAATCTCCCTCCTATCAGAGTCTGGGGCAAACCTCAGGACCTAAAGTCAAGTCCCCGCCCACCACCCCGCACTTGCTTAGAGAATGCAGGAGACCCAGACCTGGCTGGCCCCACATCCACTGGGTGAGACCCAGCCCAGGCCAGCCCCACCCCCATCAAGCCCCTCTTGGCGGCGGCACAGCCTCAGATCCCCCAGCCCGGCTCCAGGTGGGCGGCACAACTCAGGCATCCTGTCAAGTCCCATGGGGCAAGGGGTGCAGACTCAGGTCCTCCGTCAAGCACCACTGGGCAGGGGGTACAGCCTCAGGTCCCTTGGTGCAGCTTCAGGTCCCCTGGCCTGGTGCCAGGGCTGTGGACATAGCCTGAGGTCCACTGTCAAGCCCCACCAGGTGGGGAGCATGGCCTAAAGTTCCCCGGCCTGGCACTGGGGTGGGGGGCATGGCCTGAGGTCTCCTGACCTGGCAATGGGCAGGAGCACAACCTGAGGTCCCCTGGCCCTGCACTGGGGCAGGAGGGGGTGGCCTGAGGTTTCCTGTCAAGCCCCACCTGGTAGGGGCTGTGGCCTGAGGTCCCCCGTTAAGCCCTGCTGGGAGAGGGGCGCGGCCTGAGGTCCCCCACCCTGGCCAGGCATCATGCAGCCTCAGGTCCCTGCTGTTTGGTCGTTATGTCCCAGCCAATTTGCACATTCCTCTATTATTATAGATGGCATAGTATTTTCACATAACCTGTTTGCATACAGCCTATATATAACAAGGTATGCGTGCATGTAATTTCTTTCTTATGGATCCAGCCTAGTGCTGGATGAATGGCAAATTGAAGTTTTGCTTTTAGGAACTTTCTGGGATTTTTGTTGTTGTTCTATTATTTTACATCCCTGGATGGTTGAACCTGTGGATACAGAGAGCCAACTAGCAGGAATGACGTGAAAATGACTGAGGGAACATATGTGAAGAGTCTAGCACAGAGCTTGGCCCACAGTAGACACCATAAATGAAGCTCATTCCCAACTCCCATGCCAGCACACCTTGACAATGAGAACCAAAATAGCAGACATGTAGTATGCAAGCTTCTTTCTCTTAAGGTAAACACAATAGACATTATTAATTAATCACAACATTTTTCCCCCTGCTTGGATTAGTTTGCTAGTGGATGAAAACAATGCAACTTTATTATCTTCAGTTCTGTAGGTTTGAAGTCCAACACAGGTCTCACTGGACTAAAATCAAGGAGCTTGTCTATTTTAAGTTGCTGGCATTTATTATTTATTTTATAGGAATGGAGTTGTTCATAACATCCTCTTATTATTGTTTTAATATCTATAAACTCTGTAGTGTTGCTACTTTTCTCATTAAGGATATTTGGTAACTTATATCTGCCTTTTTTTCTACTCAATTTGGTTAGAGGTTTATGAAATGTATCGATCTCAAAGAACCAGCTTTTGATTTTAATGACTTTTCTCCATTGTTTTTTTTATTGTGTATTTCATTGACGTTTGTTATTTTTACTTATTAATTTCTTTCTTATGCATACTTTGGTTTTAACTTACTCTCCTTTATAAAAAACTTCTTAAGGTGGGAGCTAAGGTCATTGATCTGAAATATTTCTTCTTGTGTAGCATAGGCATTTTAGTGCTCTAAATTTCCCTCTTCAGCTCTACGTTAGCAGCATCCCATAAATTCTGATCTGTTGTGTTTTTATTCGGTTAAAAATAGTCTTATTTCCCTTTTCCTTTCTTTTTTAACCCACGGGATATTAAGAAGGGTTTTAAATAGTTTTCAAATATTTGGGAGTTTATAGGTTTCTTTCTGTGATTGATCTCTAATTCTATTTTGGTCAGAAAATATATTTTGTATGATTTGAATTCTTTTAAATGTATTAAAACTTGTTTTATGTCTCAGAACATGGTCTATCTTGATAAATGTTCCAAACAGTGTTAATCACTTTAAATAGCTTTGTTCTATATTTGATCTTCACAACAATGCTTACTATTGTCCCTGTTTTAATGAAGTAGAAATAAGTGTCCTGTATCCCCATTTTATAAAGAAAACACTGAAGGTCAATCAATTTAAACAACTATTCAATGCCAGAAAGATAATAAGCAGCATAACTAGAATATGCTCCCAGGTCTAACATCAAAGCCAAGTTATTAACCACTCTTACACAATTCCTATATACCCATCCCTCATCCCCAGAAGTAGGGGAGGACCACTTGTGCTCAAGAGACTGAGTTCAGAGGTTAATTCCCTTTCTCTGAAGGGATCTACTTCTCAAACTGCTCCTTTCTAACAGGAAAACAGTTATGTCAGTTGTTGATGCAGACATAAAGTTGAGTTCTGTCTGATGGTAAGAGTTCTCCCAACACCCATCTGCTAATCTGAGTCAGAAACTTGCTGCTGAGCCCTGATGTTGACTGATGTTCAATTAGTAGGTCATTCTGATAATTTCCCAGAACAAAGACTGACATTAGGTGCTTTTGCCTCTTCCCAGAAGGTAGCAGAGGATAGCTGATTGCCCCTCCCAATGATACTTAGGGAGGCCCTGGATTAGCAGACTCTATTCATATGTCCCTTGGATTTGCCCCTCAAGTCAACCTGGGTTGAAATGACTATTTTTTTTACTCCTTTCTTGAATTTAACTATCAGATATTAAAAGCATGATCTTGCCCTGGCTGGTGTTGCTTAATAGTTAGAGCATCTGTCCATGCACCAAAGGGTCATGGGTTCGATTTCTAGTCAAGGGCATGTACCTGGGTTGCAGGTTCAACAGATTAATGTATTTCTGTCTCACACATCAACGTTTCTCTTTCTCTCTCTCTTTTCCCTCTCCCTTCCTCTCTCCCTTTCACTCTCTCTAAAAATCCTAGGGTGAGGGTTAACAACAACAAAAATGCATGATCTTATTGCTAATAAACATGGGTTAACTTGTTCGCTGGGATGGATGCCAATCTGGGAGCCTATAATTCAACAAAAAAGTTTTCTTTTTCTTTCTTCTTTTTTTAATCATCTGCAGCTCCAATTATCCAAGTTGTACAGATTCCTTCTTATTCTTATTACCACGGAAATTTGACCAGCCTGCTAATGATCTTTTCTGGCTGCATCCATGGCCCTGCAGAGTGGGTTCATTTGAATTGATGTCTTGCAGGGGCATGTTCCTCTTACACACAAAGTCAATTTAACTTCTACAGTTATTTGAAGGAGCCCAAATTGTCCATAATCGACTACTTCTGAATGCCACTTAGGCTAAAGTCTAAGAAAAGGAGTGTGCTACCTGAGTGAGTTGTTCATTCCAAGTGCCATTTCTCCGTCACTTGAAATGCTAAATGGCCAGCACCAAAGGGAGGCAAAGAACTCCTGGGGAATCTTTTTTGAGCACATAAACTTCTCACCTTTCACTGACATAGACTGGCTTTGACATGTCATTATTAGCTTGCAGATTACTAAGGAGTTAAAATAGGTAAGAGTATGTAGTCACCAGAAGTTAATCTGTGGTGTGTAATATCTGATTTTTAAATTTCTTCTGAAGAATGATGCAAAGGATATAGACGGGAGGAATTTTGAAGCAATTTCAAAGCCTGAAGAAACCAGTATTTTAGATGAGAGCTAACTGCTTAAGTCTCTGCTTTCGCCCAGATGAAAACTACATGACTAAAAGGAATCTTTTCTTAAGATTCTGCAAAACTTTTGACAAGCCACTGGTCAGAAAAGGCAAATCAGCTTCTTAGGATTCTATGTTGAGAATGATTCTGAAGCCATACTCTTGATCCAAGGGGAAGAGTAAGGTGATTGATTAGTGATGTCTGTCATGAGAGAAATAAGGAATGGTGACACACCCAGAGTGCTGGGCACTGAGAATGTAGCAGTGAATAAGACAGATTCAGCTGAGGAACTCACAAAGCTTACAGGGTGGGAAAAACTATGAAGGTCGCTGCTTATTTTATTATTTGAAAATATTATTGTCCTTGTTCTGCCCATCAGTCCCAATATTAATGGATTATTGTAAAAGAGCCACAATGTCAATTAAGACCACTCAGTTTGGTTCTCTAGCAGGAAAACTCAACAATAGGAATGGTATGTATCACAGTAAGTAAGATGTATCTTTCATTGTATTTTCTTTCTCTTCAAGAGCATACTGGCCACCCAAACCGGTTTGGCTCAGTGAATAGAGTGTTGGCCTGGGGACTGAAAGGTCCCAGGTTCGATTCCGGTCAAGAGGCAGCTGATCGATGATTCTCTCTCATCGATGTTTCTAAGTCTCTATCCCTCTCTCTTCCTCTCTGTAAAAAATCAATAAAATATATTTTTAAAAAAGAGCATACTGGCCAAGAACTTCCTCTTGATGAAGATGTTCCTTACCAAACTGTTATATTTCTCTAGAGAGGATGGCATTCTTGGCCAGGATCAACTCTTTTTTGTCGGGAATGGAAAACAATGGACAAGAAATTAAGCTTGGGGTAAAATAGTAGCTTACCATCTTCTCTGAGGCCTTAAGAAAAGGAAGTTCCTGAGACAGAGCAATCAGAGCAGGAGAAATGGCATTCACCTTCTTGTTAACTGAGCAGCAGCTGTTTCCAAATGCCCTGCATACTAGTTATACAAGTTGCTCTCACTTACATGTAAAGCCCCTAACCATGTAGCTCAGCTAATACCACCAAAAGCTTGTTGGTCTAATGGGGACAGGCTCTGTATGTCTGTGAGGGCCTTAAAACTGCACCTCTGCATTGCTGGCATCAGGGTCCAGAGTTTGCTGCAAAAGGCCCTCCCCTGTCCACAGATGATGCAATGGATTTGTGTCTTTTTCACCATGGTGACAGCAGTTGACATGGAAACAGTTGTTACTTCCACACATAAATATTGTCCCTCACCCGAGCTTGCCAAATGTAAAAAATGTTTGCCTGCTCAGCATCTATTTCCTCTATCTCTAGGAATGGCATCAAGATTATCTTTGGGGAAATCATCCTTTCAGTACACCCAGACCTGTTGTTTGAGACAGTATCTGTCCAGGCTCAGCATGTGATCAATAGTTGGTCCAACAAGGAACTGGTTTCATTATTGACTATGTGGCTCGTTCTGAGTCCCTGATTGTCAGGCCCAGGTTCTGCTAAAATGATTGGGAAAGTGCCTGCTGCTGTCAAGCTGATAGAATAGGAGCCTGAAGCTGTTTTGTTTTTTTTTTGCCACCAGGTGTATAGAACATGCTTAAAAATAGACAATCTCTAAAAATCTTAAGAGGAAAAACAGAATTGAAGGACTGAAAGAGACACATACCTGCTAATAAAAATTGAGCCTCTGGATACAACCTTATCTGAACCTAACTACACCTTTGGCCTTTTCAATTATACGAACTATTTTTTGCTTAAGGAAGTCTGAGTTAGGTTTTTACCTCTTACATCCCCCAAAGTTCTGCTGAATATACACGTTTTCTTTCTTTTTTTAAAAAAATACTATTTTTATTGATTTCAAAGTGGAAGGGATAGGGAGAGAGAGATAGAAACATCAAGGAGAGAATCATTGATCGGCCACCTTCTACATGTCCCCCTCCCCCCCTCCCCCGCACCCTCGGAAATTGAGCCTGTAACCCAGTGCCCTGACTGCATGTGCCCTGACTGGGAATTGAACCAGGACCTCCTGATTCATAGGTTGAGGCTCAACCACAGAGTCACACAGACCGAATACAAGTTTTCTTATTTCATAGAGCTTCTCATAGGAATTGGGCAGAACTAGAGATGTACCCCTGAAAGTTTCAGCATTTGAGCAACCCATATTTATAATAATAAAAGTGTAATATGCTTCCGGATGTCCCTGGGCCTGCAAGGCCCAAATTTCATGCATCAGGCCTCTAGTCTTTCTATAAGCAATATAAGGAATATAAGCCTAAAGTGTCAGGCCCGATATCAGCTCATCAGCACACAACTAGGTAACAACTGCTAATACCAACCGCTTTCACGGTGGAAAGGAAGAAGACAGCAGGGCCTCTGTTCTCACACAGTTTACAGTCTAGCCAGGAAGGCAGACCTAATACAAGGTAAACCTCAGAGCCAAAGCTCTCACCTTCAGGACCACAGTGCATGAGTGAGTCACCATATATTATGAAGCACGCCGCAAAGAATTTGTGACTCATGAAGCTAAAGTACCAAGGTTGGCAGATTATTTAAAAAGTAAACATGAGTTAGAGTAGATTCAAGGTTATTGAAATAATACCTTCACATTCATTCACTCGGTTCTCCAGAATATTTTTTGAGTGGGAGAGAAAGGGTTGGCATAGTAGTTAATGCCCACAGACCAGTGTGCCATTCACTGTATGTTCCCAAGCAATGATCATAATATCCACATGCAGGGGGAAAACCAGCAGGAGAACTTTCAACGTTTACTGCGCACCAATTAGGCACCAGGTAGCCTGTGGAGCACATTATAAGGATTGTTTCATTTACTGTAAGGAGAAACCTGAGTGGTTATTCTTCTTGTTTGACAGAACTCAGTGCTAAAGAGTTTGAGTCTGTCCAGCACAACTCGGTTCATCAAAGGGAGTGATCTGCATAGGCTGGAGTTGTTGGAAAGTGTCCCTAGGAGGGCTGAGCCTTACACAGGGCCATGAAGGATAAGAGAAAATGCATAAGCAAGGGAGAGGGAGGGCATGCAGGCTCTGGAATAAATGAGACAGAAACACATCAGGTGTCAAGCTCACCTTCCGGGCACCATGAGGGCCAGTACCAGGACATTGCAATATAAGTGCACCTGCCCAGCACCCACTTGGCTATTCCATGCATTCTGTCCCATCTCCGACCTCTGTCCATGCTATTCCCCTTACCCTTGCCTCCTCAAGGCTCTGCATTCTGAGCTGCTTTCTAAGAGAAGCTGCTTTTCCTGGGACAACCAAAGCAGACTATTCCCTCCGCTGCTGGGGACTTCAATCCCTCCGGCTGCCAGGTCCCAGGACTGCCCACAGCCTGGGGCAGACTTGTCTCCATCCTTTCCCTCTGCCCACTCCTAATTCTAGACCAGACCCTCCTGAGGCCAAAATGTAGATCTCCCACATTCCACACTCAGTTTTCTTCATTCAGCCAGATAGCTTGTCTGGTTAGCCAGGAGCTGGCTTCCTGATCAAACAAACAAGCAAACCCCTAGTTTTGTCAGTTCCTTGCCAAAATCTTTATAGTGAATAATGAGCATTTATTAACTGCTTTGAGTGTCCCCAGGCACTGTCCTGAGCAATTGCATGCATTGCTTTATGGAGTCTTCACAAGAAGGCTATGAAACAGAATTGGTTCCATCATATTTTAGAGGCCAGGAGATTGGCTCTGGGAAGTTAAGTAATGTAGGTGACACCCCAATCTGGGGCAGCAGCATGACACCAGCCAGACAGGTGTCCCTAAGCACTTGTAAGGCATCAACCATGGCTGTCAGGATCAAGCCCCACACCTCAGCCTGGCAGACCAGGCCCTCAAGCCCCAAGACCTGGCTCAGTTCTCTAATCTCACCCCCCCCCCCCAGGACTTCACTACGCAATCTGAGCACGGGACCAGATGACTTGCAGTCACTCGGGGTTTCTCTGCCTTTCTCTGTGCTTGGCTTACACTGAGCTCTCTACCTGGAATGCCATCCCTCACCACCTCCACTTGTTGATTCACACTTTAAAATCTGCCTCTTTCTCAAGATTTTTCAATATAACCTCCCACTTTATTACCATCGAAATTCATCTCTGCCTCTCCCACATGTGTCCTTCATCTTTCTTTCATAATGCATCTCCCAGCCTGCCTTGCTTTCTGCTGTTTGTGTGCAGTTACGCTATCATGAATCCTCGACAGGCAGGGACTGGGTTTGGCTCCTATGCAGGCTCACACAGGTGTTTGGATCAGGGCCCTGTGTGTGGGAGCTGCTCAAGAAATGTTAGCAGAGTGAAATGGAAGGCCAAGCTTTTCCTCTCTCTAAATACCTTCCCTTGTGGCCCACCAAAGTACCCAAAATTCCCACCATTAGAGTCACTCCTTTGATTTAAAACTGTCCCCAGAAGGTCTCTGCTGAAATGTAAATAAAATAGCCGGGAAGGGTAATGGATTGACTTATTAATATGAGTTATTAATAAGTTATGAGTTATTTAACCATTGGAATCGAATCATGACCTTTCTGGAAAGAAGGGAATCCTTTTCCAAGGTGAGTGATGCCTCATTTCTTGGTGATGGACAAGCAAGAGGAACCTCAAAACCTGCCCCCTTTCCCAGCTAAATGATTCCCAAGTATCTGTAGGCCTCTAGCCCATTTGCTATTATAATTACAGAAGGACAGAACAACCTTTCTGGTTCTGGAGGTGATACAGGTGGAACAAGGCTGGGAACACAACACTCCCTAGGTTCTGACCATACACCTGCTGCATCTCACTCTCCTTGCTCAGAAACCCTGCATTAGGAGAGAGGGATTAGAAAGAACCTATAGTGAGTTGAATAGTCCCCCCACCCCCTCAAATTCATGTCCACCTGGAACCTTAGAATGTGACCCTATTGGAAACAGGGTCTTAGCCAATATAATGAAGATGAGGTCATTCTGGATTAGAGTGGGCTTTATATCCAATAACAGATATACTCAAAAAAAGAAGAGGGAACATACAGGGTAGAACAATGCGTGTCTGGAACTAGCTCAGGTTCAGAAGCTAATCCAGAGGCATGGGGCAGATTCTTCTTCAGAGCCTCCAGAGGAACCAGTTCTGCCAGCACCTTGATTTTGGACATCTAGCTTTCAAAACCATGAGAGAATACCTTACTGCTGTTTTAAATTACCACATTTGTCATGACAGCCCTAGGAAACAGATACAGGAACCAACGTGCATAGATGACTTAATGTGTATCAGACACTTTACTTTTGCTAACACATAACCCTCAAGAAGGGAGTTATTACACCCTTTGTATGGACAGGAAAGACTGAGACCCGGAGAGGTTAAGAACTTGTCCAACATCACAGAGTTGGGAAAATGGTAAAGCTGGGTTTTGGTCTATGAAGCTGTATCAGGCTATATCAGATCTCCATCTCTGAAACCCCTCTAATTTTCTTTCCCTGGAGACTTAGTAAGTGCCAGGAACTTCTGTGAAAGTTCTCCATGTGGCTCCTAGGGCAGACATCTTTATATTGTTCCCAGATGTATCCTAAGTGCACAGGACAGCTCCTGGCACACAGTGGTTGCTTAGTTAATATTTGCTAAATGAATCTTCCCCACAAAAATCTCATTATATATATATATATATATATATATATATATATATATATATTCATGATAATCATTTTGCAGAAGGTGAAACTGAGACACAGAGGGGGTCAGTGACTTCCCCAGAATGCTGAACCTTTGGTATCAAATCACATGGTGTGATTCATTCCTTTGCACACCTGACATTCATAAACTCAATTCCTAAAATTAACTCTTCTTTATAATCTTCCCCACATCACCATCATCACTGTTATTTACTGAGCATTGCTCAGTGCCAGTTCTGGGCCAGATAGTGTGCAAACAGTCTCATTTTTAACTTTTATTATATCCCTAAGGGCTATAGCATCCCAGCTTTAACATACTGGGAATGGAGGCACAGAGAAATGAAGTAATGTTTTTGGAGACACAGCTGGTAAGTGACAGGTCGAGTCTCTCTGATTCCAAAGCCCTGTGCTCATGGCCAGTAAGTAGATGGCCTTCTTAGCAGGAGCCCCAGCTCTGACCTCCCAGCCTCTTCCAGGTTCCCTTCTCCAGGCACGAAGATGGGACCTCTATCTCTAACAACTTTGGATCGTCTGTGCTTTCTCAGCTCATGTTGGGTTGATTTGTTCACCATCTTCTAGAAAGTAAAAGGTTCTTCCCAGGACTTCTCTTCACCTTCTTTCATCCAAAGCTGAGCTTCATTCATTTGTATGTCAGATAGAGGTGGACTTACAGACAGATGAGGACTGTGAACACACCAGGGATATGGCAGTGAAAAGATAAATGTTTCTCCTCCCAGGAGACTTCATCTAATGTTTACTTCCTGTTAGCTCCCAAAAGTCCTATCTTATTTATTTCCCCAGGAACTGCCAACTTCACGCCATAGTGAATGCTTTCTTACTCAGTCCCAAGATGCGTTTTCTCCTGAGCTAAGGATACTTTAAGCTAAGATTCTCTAATTATATTGCATAAAAATATTTTTATTGATTTCAGAGTGGAAGGGAGAAGAAGATAAAGAGAGATAGAAACATTAATGATGAGAGGGAAACACTGATTGGTGGCTTCTTGCATGCCCCACACTGGGGTTCAGGCCCAAAACCTGGGCATGTGTCCTGAACGGGAATCAAACTGTGACATCCTGATTCATAGGTTGATGCTCAACCACTAAGCCATGCCGGCTGGGCTTATATTGCATTGAAACAAAGATTCAGTTTCCCAAAATAATGATAATATGAGAGCATTTCCAGTATCAGAGAAGGGAGTGGGGGAAGGTGGGAGGGCTTTCCACTTCTGAATTGTGAACCCTGCTTATGAGAGAGCTTGGCTTTGCCTGGAGTGACCCTATAAACCCTTTGATCTGTCTGCATGTCTAAGAAGATGCTTTGACTATGACAGTGAGAAAAGTAAGAACTCCAGAGGACATTCTGAAAAGTCTTCCCAGTTTACTGATGGGGAAAATAGGAATATACTTTCCAAGGTGACAAGCACTAGCTAGCCTGAACCCCAGTATCTTCCTATATGCCACCAAATCACGGTCTTTCTGGGTGTATTTTAAATGCCCCTAAGTGAGAGAGAAGGGAGGGAAAGCAGATTCATTCAGGGCCTCTCCTGGAACTTGCCATTTATAATCATGTCAAGGACCTATCATGGACTTGGCTCTGGAACCCATGAGGAAGGGAAGACTGGGAAGGGGCCTTGATGCAGAACAGGCAAAGGTAGCAAAGGTGGCATTGAGTGGAGCAGGGTTTGAGGGTTTATCATCTGCTCACCAGGCGGACAATGCATTCAGCAGAGGGCCTCAGCTATTCTGCAAAGCAGGGGGGTCCTCAGGGCAGGCTCTCCCCACTGAACTGTGCATTCTCTGGAAATAACAACCTGGCTTAAGAACAAGGTCAATTAGTACACCTAGTCTAGGGCCATGTGGTAAAAGGAGAGGACCCTCTTCATCTATCTCTCATGGTCCAACTTTGGACTAAGTCATGTAGATTCTAGAACCTTCCATATGCATCCTCACATACGGGGAGTAATAATAAACATGCAATCAATATTTATTGAATGAATGAGTCTCCTGGGAGGGGTAATATATTAACATGTTATCTGCCGGTAATGGCTTTGTGCAAATTAGTTTTAAAATAAAATGGACACTACTTTGAATCTTATTAATATAGTACATTCAGAATCTCATTTAGTTTACACAGTAATCTTGAAAAGGGTTTATTTGTGACCTCGAGTAAATTACTAAACCTTTCTATGCCTTGGTTTCCCTATTTATAAAATGGAGCTAAAAGTACCTACCACAGAGACTTGTTAGAATTAATAAGATAATATATGTAAAGCATTCAAGAGCCTTTTCATAGGAACTGTGACCTCTACCTGTCCTGTTTTTCTATTCTTGGAGGACGGGCTATAAATGGTGCCTTGGGATGTGGGGCCAGAGCTGGGGCTGATGTCAACTCCCATGGTTGCCATCTTGGGCCCTGACCTAGCTGGCCATCTCCCACAAACTGCAGGCTGGTGATCCCTCTGGCCTCATAGCTTGAGCCCAGAATTTAGTTTTGGAAGGCACTGGAGATTCTTTTCCTTCTATTGTTTACTTGTTCTTGGATCATGTTGAAAGACCTCTGGAACCTTCAGACTCTGTTGTTATGGGACTAGAGACCATGAGGGAGAAGCTGGGAAGAAGTGCAAGGAAAGCATGGGGATTGCTGGAGCTCCTGATTTCCTGCCTTGGCATTTATTCTCCAAAATTTTCTAAGATAGATCTTGGCAAGTACCCAGAGACTGTGGCCAAGCTGAGTTCTCTCACTCCACTCTGTCTGTCCCCTTTCACTCCACAGCCACCAGCCTGAGTGTGGTGGATGAATATCCATTCTTCCTGGCTCCACCCTTTATTTACTCTCCACTGAATCTGCAAACATCAGAGGCAAAGAGAAGGAGAAGAAACACAGAGGGAGGGGGGTGGGGAGAGAGAGAGAGAGAGAAAGAGAGAGAGAGAGGATATTTAAAAAAAGAAGTAAATGCTGGGCATGGTGGGGTTGGTGAGGGAGAGTAAAACTCATGGAGATGAGTACTCAGGAAGTGGAGTGGGTTCAGCCTTTGATAGGGACTCTGGGCCAGGGACATTTAATGGTAGCAGTTGTAAGTGGTCAGCCTATATGCTGAATCCAACCAAATACTAATTTTGAGGTCCATACAAGGTTTGAAAATTTGGAAATATTTCCATAAAACCCAAGATATGCAGTTTTTAAAATGCTGTCATACTGAATTCACATTCTTCATGATAACAGTGGATTGGGGCTAGGTTGCAGCTATCTTCTCTGGGTGGGGCACATGCCAGCTCCAGTTTGCCACAGTCCTCACCACTGTCTATTATCTGGCTCTCAGCTGGTTCAAGTACTTACATGGTCTGCCTAGTTTCTTTAGGTAACTGATTTAGGTAGCCTGAGTTTATATGTATCAGTTTTTAGCACCAGTTGGTGAAACCACCTTCTTTATTCAGCCACTCCCTAAACACAGATCTGTGTGTAAAGGCAATATCTGAGAACTGGTTTTTAAATGAAGAGGAGAGGTTTTTAAATGAAGAGGAGAAGGTATGAAAAGGGAAAAACAGTTTGAAAGTGGGAAAAGAAAAAATCTAGGACCAGGGAAAGGGAGGTTAGATAGGTGGAGAGAGAGAGAGGAGTCAGAATTCTTTTTTGCCCATCTGTCCCCACTGGCTTCCTGATTTCCTTAAACAAGGCGTGTCATCTTTGTGGGTCAGTAACTTTCCTCATTAGTATAAGGTTGCACAACATGTTCATCATCAAGTAATGAACTTTCCATGAGGCTCCTCTGAGAGTAAATTAGATGGGGATTCTTAAATAAATTAATCAATGACAATACACCATTTAGATTGGATTTCCTGGATGATTAATTTATTATTTATTAAGCCTAGAATTTGTGCTACAGTATAAATGACACCATTACTACCTTCTTCCAGCTTGAATTAATTTCACAAAACAAGGCATTTGCTTCACGAGCACTTCTAGGTTAAAGCTTTCATAAAGGGCAGCAGGGTTGTGTCAGTGGAGTAAGAAGAAAAAGAGAGAAAGGTGAGGTTTATTGTTGATTATTTCATTAAAACTTCAGTCAATCTTAACCACCCTTTAAACAGTTCTCATCTCCCTGACGACCAGATGTTTGCCAATATCGCAGCTGATTTGCTGTAAAAATGCTGAACTGTATGCTGTTTCTAAGACAAAGAGCTCTCATGCTAAAGAGGTGTTAACGACTTTCTGTTTATTTCTTCAGGTCTATCAGGTTCAGCTCTGTGATCAACTTTTGCAAACCCAGTCTCCAAAATGGTCTAGAAACTGCACATTTCATTCATTCCATGAATAATTCCCTAGCACCTACTACACTGTTTCCCCGAAAATAAGACAGTGTCTTATATTATTTTTTTGCTCCAAAGATGCACTAGGTCTTATTTTCAGGGGATGTCTTATTTTTCTATGAAGAAGAATATGGTACACATTTATTGTTAAATGAAAATAAAGGAAATTTATTACCTGAATGTGGTATGGTAGTACGGTAGTTGTCAACACAAACCAGACAAACTGTGAATCCTACAGTATCAAGAATTTACTCATTTATTCAATGACAATCATGTCATCATCTTCTGGAACATCATCATAACAATCCAATTCCTGAATTTCCTGGTGAATTTCTTGTGACTCCATTTCTTTCAGAATCAGTGGACCAAATCTCTCATGTTTAGCAATAGCACTGTCTTTAAATGAGTACTTCTTGTCAAGGTAGCCTGCTCGCAGTGCATTTGCAATGCAACTGTTAATTGATTTTCTCCCATGAATTCTTCACCAAGTCACAACTTCTTGCAGTTTAGGTTTCACAAAGTTTCCATGCTGATTTCTCTCCATGCACACAGCAGTGACGTCAGGACTCCGCGTAACGTCACTGGTTGCTAGACGCCAGTCGGGGTGGCTCTAACGACCAGTTTACGGTAAATTAATTTTCATTCTGAGACAGAGCCTGGGGGCCTTGTTTTCGGGGGGATGCCTTACATTTCACTCAGAAGGAAACCTGTAAGTAGGTCTTATTTTCGGGGAAACACGGTATGTACCAGGTACTGTTCCGGGTGCTGGGACAAAACAAGAGAGGCCTCTCCTCTTGTGAAGCGCCCATCCTAGAGGGTAGAGACAGGTAGTAGATAAGGCCACACAGAACGGAGGTAATCTGCAGTGGAGGCTGGGAATGAAGTCAACTCGGGCACCCTGAGTAAGGGAGAGAGAGTGAGGATGAGGGAGTGCTTAGGGCGGTGCTCACTGAGGAGTGACTATGCCCTGGCTCCTGAGGGGGGGGGGGGAAGGAAACTTCTCTGCGAAGATCTGGGGAAGGGCGGCCTGACAAAGGGAACAGCAAGTGCAAAGGTTTGGAGGAAGGGAGGGGCTTGCTCTGTGCCAGCTACAGGCGGAATGGCAGCATTGGAGCTGGGAGACTCGGGCTTCCTGGAACCAGGGAGAAGACCAATTACAAAATGTTTTGAGAGACCTGCAGTCTTGCCACTTGGTAAGCACCAGTTCTAACAGGTGGCAGGCTAATAAATAACTTTACTGTAGCAACATTTAGGGAACCTAACTCTGACAGCAGATAAGTAAAAATAATTATAATAAAAGGATGATCTGTAAATAAATACTCCTAAAAATGCCTAATTTGACATTTTAAAAACAATTTGTCCTCTTAAGCAGTTTAAGCACACTGTCTCATAAGTATTGTTAAGACCTTCCATCTGTGTTCTAAATCTTGGGTCCCTTCTTTCCCTCTTCCCCTCAAATAATTTCTAAACAGCTCCTCAGAGATTGGAGTTGGTTCATAGATTTTAAAAATGTCAACACCAGCCAAATTGTTGCCTGAATTATCACAAATTATTACTTAATAAAGTGTGGATTTCTGAGGCATTCCTAGAATAACAGTTGATATTTAGTCCATAAATTATATAAATTCATGGGTGTATTATTTTATTTATTTTATTTTTAATCCTCACCTGAGGATGTTTTCCCCTTTGTTTTTCAGAGTAGAAGGGAGGGGAGGTGGGGAAAGAGAAAGAGAGAGAGAGAGAGAGAGAGAGAGAGAGAGAGAGAGAGAGAGAGAGAGAGACATTTACATGAGAGAAACACACGTTGAGAGAAACACACGTTGATTGGTTGGCTCCCACAAATGCCCCACTAGGGCTGCGGATTGATCCCAAAACCGAGGTGCATGCCCTTGATTGAGAATTGAACCCAAGTCCCTTCAGTCTGTGGTCCTGATGCTCTAATCACTGAGCAAACTAGCTAGGACTGGGTACATTATTAACCCCATTTGGCAAATGAGGAAAACGAGATTTAGAGAAATTATAGAACTTGGTCAAGGTTATATGGAGGGAAGTGGTCAAGACTAAAACCTAGGTTCTCTGAACTATTTACTTTGCCATTAACTGGCTTGTGACCTCTCTGGGGCGTAGTTTTCTATTGGTGAATATGGCCCTCAAGGTATTGCATGTCTAACCAGAACATATCTATTCCACAAATGTCACCTTCATGTCATGACATGTGCCGAGGACTGCAGATACCAGGGAAGCAAGATGCAGGAACTGGCTTCATGAAGATTACTAGCATGGGAAACAAAGATATTGTTCAGATGATCCCACCAATAGGTGTAAAATTATAATGGAAGCAGGTGTGCAGAGCCTTTACACAGGTCAGCCTGGCCCAGCCCGAGAGTCCACCTGAGCCAGTGACTCTGAACTGAGATCTGAGTGTTGAGAGGCGTTAGCTAACGGGGAGGCATCAGTGACACAACGGGGGATGTTCCAGGTATGAGAACAGCCTATGCAAAGACTCTGAGGATGAAGAAAACTTAGCCCTGAAATAAGGCCAGTGTGTCTAGTACACAAAGGGGTGTGAAGGGAGAGCAAGCTGGAAAATTAGAGATCAACCATGCAGGGCCTCGAAGGCCATGTCAGAGTCCTAAAGGCTCTAACCTTTTCCAGATTTTATGACCTCTTTGTGTTGGCTCCTACCTTTCTCCTCCTGTTCCATGAAACTATTTCCCTGCCCAGGGAGATACCATGCGTTGCATTGCTTCTGGACAATTTTCATTGTCGCCGGCCAGCACAACGGGAGCTTCGACCTGGCATTTGGGGCCAGTAGACAACACATTCCTTTCAGAGATAAGACAGACCCTGACATTTGTTCCTCGGTAAAAGAGCCAGACATGCCAGAAAGGCCCAGTGGCCGAGGCCTCCAGTGTTGGAAAGGAAATTAGTTTCAGCAAAAACACAGGGCTGAATGTCAGGCCCTTGCACTCCCTGCCTTGTATGCTAATCTAGCTGGTGACAGTGGACTCCACGAGACAAAAGGTCACAGGCTCTTTCTATTGAATGCCACTGTCCCTGTCCCAACTCCCCCCTCTCCCCCCCGCCCCCCAAACACACACTTAAAAAAAATTCTGATGGTGTGATGAAGGTTTCAGGCTGCTGGGCTCTTGCCTTCATCAGATTCATTCCGTGTTAGGGAGGGCTGTGTTCTGGTGTCTCTGAGGAAATAAAGATGAGAAATACAAGGAAGTCTCATACTTGATTAGCATGGATGGGCAGACAGATCCCAGTAGTAATTAATCCCAGGATGTTTACAAAATTTTTTTTCTCTCTCTGTCAACTGAGAGTCAGGGTTTGCAGCTGTTGTCACAAAGGAGTGGAATGGAATGGAAGCTGTCCTCCTCACGGAATGGAAAGAGTGATGGCAATATATTGATTAACCATCTCATAGTGTTAGCAAATAGCAAGGTCCTAAAGGTCAAGGCCCCAGGATCCTAAGGAAAAGCAAGTTACAGGCGTGCAGGACTCTCTAAAGACAGCTTAGAAGATCCTGTGGCATATGCCTAAGAGAGCAGATATTTTTTTAATAGAGAAAAAGGGATATATAGGAAGTTAAGCCCTCTTGCCCCCAAACAATGCAAAAACAGTTACAAATGCATATGGGAATTGGGCTGCTGAGGACTTTTATGAGTAATAAAGTCTGGCAGAAATCCATTTGACCCAATCCTGGGGTTGTCAACGTATTTCCAGGGCATCTAAGTTCTCTTTCTTGCCTAGTAAGGACTGGAGAATGGCTAAAGGCCCACCATTCCAGGACAGTCATTATGGGATGATGTGGGTTGTCATTAGGTGCTGGGAACACTATGATAAGCTCTGACCCAAGGACAGGGGATTCAAGTTTGGGTCCTGACTCCAGAAAGCATGGATCATGTGACCTTAGGTAAGTCATTTCACCTCTCTGAACCCCAGTTTAATCATCTGCAAGATCAAGGGATTGTGGCTTGAAACCTCTATGTGGCTGAATTTAAAAATCTGCACTTACAGCAATTTTAGGCTATTGGACTGTGTATGTAATCAAGCTAGGATAGACACCGTCATGCCTTTTATACATGTTTTAGATGTGAGAGGAGGTATCTTGTGGAGTGATGGTGGTAGGAAGAGATTTACCTGTTTCTTCTTAGAGATATTTGGAAAACATTAAAAATAAACAACTAAGAATTATTTGTAACTTGTACACTGATGATACAGGTATTTCTTTATTTATTGTGTGTGTGTGTGTGTGTGTGTGTGTGTGTGTTGTGTTAATCCTAACCTGAGGATATTTTTTCCATTGATTTTTTTTAGAGAAAGTAGAAAGGAGAGAGGGAGGGAGAAGGAGAGAGGAAAGGAGAGAGAGAGAAATATCAATGTGAAGGACACACATCACTTGGTTACCTCCCATACACACCTGGACTGAGGCCAGGGATTGAACCTGCTACACAGTTATGTACCCATGACCCTTCAGTACGCTGCCCAATGCTCTAACCATTAAGCGTACCAGCCAGAGCTACAGAGGTATTTCTAAAGAGTTATATACTGCTTAAAACAGTTTGTTCTCTTGGACACATTAATAATACATTTCAAAGACTCTTTTTTCCTTTGCATATATTCTCTTTGCTTTCAGACACTTTATTCTTAAAACATAGAAAGGTCAGGCTCAGACAATAGATTAAGATTTGTACTGTCTGAATTAAGGAAAACTTCTTATGCCTTCTGGAGCTCTAAGCATCCCATTTTGAATCTTCTGAATTCTGGGAAGCTCCAAATCCATTTGCTGAGGCAAAAAAGAAAAAAAAAATTCTTGGAGGGCATCCAAAAGCGAATTAGACTGCATTTCCAACGGTCTTCTGGCCAACCCAGGCCTTTCTGACCTGACAGGGGTCCTGCCCATCACACTCTGCTCATGAGAAACTGGCCAAGAAACACCCACAAGTTAAAAGCAAACAAATTCTACTTCATTGGCGATGCGATATTATACCTTTGATCACTGGGCAAAGCTAACATTGCCAAACACAAAGTCAAGAAAGGGAAACACAAGGCTTATTTAAAGATGCAAAGTGGGAGAGAACATCATTTTCTCTCTCTTGGGACTCAACCTCCACTGTGAACCAAAAACGAGTTCGCCACACTAATATACTAAACCTGTTGAACCCGATCAAAACCTCTGTATCTAAATTCACTGCAATCTGAACCTGAACAGGACCAATATTTCTCTTGGTTCAAATCCATTTTCTTTTCTTCTGCTCACGGAATTACCTAAGTGGTTTGGTAGCCAGCATTTCTCACTTGAAGAGTCTTTAGAAATCAGTGTGTGTGTGTGTGTGTGTGTGTGTGTGTGTGTGTGTGTAGTAATCAAGATTAGAGCTTTTATTATTTTTTTACATGAAATACTTATTTCTAAAGCTGTAGTTTAGGTCCCTGATATTTTTGTTATTTGGTAAAATACAATTTTGTGGCTTTGTGAGTTTTTCTCCTTTCTTTGCTTTTTTTTTTTTTTAAAAAAAACAAACCCCAACACAATTGTAAGAACTTTCACATATAATAACCCGAGATAGTTCCTGTGTGCCCTGTTCCCAGATAAAAGAAAAACAAAACGAGTGTGGGGCGGTTTACAGATTTTTGAAACAGGATACATTTTTCCCATGTTCAGATCTGAAAATACTCGGCTGTAATTTAATCTACCTTTATTAGATTACCCAGTTATGTCCACAACATTGTGGAAACCATCCTAAATTAGTAAGGTCAGGGCAGAAGGGAGCTGGATGTGAGAATTCCCGCTGCTCTTGCCTGTCATGTCTTCTGAATGGAGAGACAAGTTGTTGGCAAGGCAGTAGAGTCACCAGGGACAGAGGAGCTCAGCACCCCTTGTGTGTCTCAATGGGAAGTCTACCTTCTACTTCTTCTTAATGACTTCAGAGTAACCCCATCCTCAAAGGAAGCTGGACAGCTATTGAATAGGCCAGAAATGGCCAGGCCATCCAAAAGTTATTTACTGGTCCCAAAATGCATTGAGTATATAGAACCAGACATAGGTGTCAGATAAAATCAGGACACTCAAATGCGTACTTCAAATATTAAAACAAAAAGCTTTTTACAGTATTAGTACCAGATATGTCTCCAATAGTGCATAAGATAAACTTATACTAAAATTGTTATTTGTTGTTTATCTGAAATACAAATATAGTTATGTGTCCTGTGTTTTTATTTGCTTAATTTAGCATCAGACTTTAAATCACCCAAAAAGGTCACAACGGCAGTTATGAATAGCAAAAATAAAATGAAATAGCCCATGTAACAGGTATGAATCTTAGGCTGTAAATATGAATCTTGCAGCTGTCCTCATTTTTTTAGAGAGCAACTGATTCTGCCTCTGAGTGCCCAAGCCAGCAGCAAATTCAGCCTCAGTTATTAAGAGGCCCCTCGATCGCCCAGGGTTCCATATCAATCTAGGACTTTAGATGGTATCCAAAGAGTAGGGGTCGGGCTCCAAACTCCCAAGCTGTCAAGGTGGCCAGTGATGCCCTCCTGGCTTGGGGATCAGTGGTCACTTTAGGTATAGAGGCTCTATTTTTAGCTATGGGGCTAGGGGAATTTTTTTTTTAAGTCAAAGTAGCTCTGCACTTAGGAGCTACTAAGAGTTGCCAAACAATTAAGATTTAAGAAGACAGGATTTGGCTGATAATTTCTCCATCCTAACACTGACTTAAAAAAATTTTTTTGTGAACTCTCTTCCAGTCTTCACTGGTTAACTTTGAAGGCATTCTCTTACTTCTGGTGGGCCCCAGTAATTTTTAGACTTTTATTTATGAAAAACAGGAAGAGTTTCTGTCTTCAAGTATTTCTATCCCTCCCCAACCCCCCCCCCCCACCCTCCACTCACCTACAAAATAATCCTTTTTGGAGTAATTCCTTATGGGTGAGAACTGGTCATGTGACTTGCTTTGTTCAATGGGATGTTAATGGATCTGATCAAGCTAGGGCTTGAAATGTGCTTGTGCAGTTGGGTGTGTCCTTTTGTGCCCTGTCACCATCATTGCCAAGTGTCCAAGGAGGAGAAAAGACATAGAGGGCAGGCAGACTTGAACCAACTCACAGTACACAGCCAAACCTAGTCAGGTATAGCCCAGATGAGCTGAACCCCAGCCAATCTTCAGAAATATGAACGAGAAATAAATACTGATTATTGTATACTAGTACTACTGAGTTTGGGGGGTGGTTTGTTATGCAAAATAACTGATACATGTACAAATGAAAATTCATATTTTAGTATATTAGCAAGTTATCTTGACATACCTAATGTTTTAATGTGACATTAAAACATTTATTATAACCAAAAATCACAGGTATAAGCCTGTGATCTCTCCCTCTCATATCTAACATCATTCTCAAGTTATCTATTCCTTCCAATAGCTTACATCCATTTAATGCCTTGCAGCTTACACAGTGCTCTTACATCCATTATCCTATTAGGTATTTTTAACAATTCAGTGGTGAGGTGAGGTCAGTATTACTAACTCCATTTGGGAAACAAGGATATTGATTCAGAAAGAAGTTAAGGCTTGCCTAAGGGAACAGGGCCAGTTCTCAGTTACAGATCAGAGCTGGGACTCTGACTAGGTCTTCTTGTTCCTCCTACAGGGTTCCTCCCTTCATGCTATGGATTTCCCTAGAAGAGTGTTTCCCAAAGTGTGGTACGCATACCCCCAGGGGTACGGGAAGAGTTTGGTGGGGGTACGCGTTGCAGTTGAGTTTGGTGGGGAGATGCACTGCACCGTGCTTAGCTGCACCTAATTCTACGTTCTCATGAGTCAAGTCAAGACAGTCTTGTGAGGCGTGAGATGGACCAGTGTGCAAATAAGTGTTATTTATAATATAAATTTTATTTATATTTTATTATGAATTTTATTTTTCGTTTATTATTATTTTGTGTATGTACCAAAAAATAAAAAATAAATATATTTTGATTGTTATTAAAATACATCCATTTTTTTTTTGACGAGGGGTACTCAGCATTACGAAAATTATGGAAGGGGTACACATATGTCAAAAGTTTGGGAAACACTGCCCTAGAACAACCAGCACAGGGCTGGGCACATTATAGTCCTGGTAAACACCTGAGGAATGACAGAGGGCTCAAATCTTTTGACCAGACGTGTAAGGGTAAAGTCAAAGCTACCAGGAAATGTTTCACAGAGGAAACTGCTGTGATATGTACATAGCCTCTATTAATGCTTCCCCAAAAAGGTGTTCATAGGAGTTAGCGGGGGAGGGCCGTAGATGGATGGAGGTGGTGAAGATTACATGTTATTTGACATGTTTAAAAAAATTCTGGTTTAGAAAATTATGTCTTTTTTGTAGTGCTTTTAAGTAAGCTTGAAGGGCTTGATGACTGTAGGCAAGGAATAGAGTATAATGCATTCCTCTAACTTATATGACCATGGAAACTTTTCATTAGGAATAATATTGCTAGACTGGGGTTTCGTGGAATCCACTTTGGGAAACACCAGCCTCGGGCATTGAACTACTGGGTTCTGCTTTTTGGCATCTTCCTTTTGTACCATCCAGAGCTGTCTGTGTAGCCGGTACCCTTTGGGCCTTTTAGCTCTTACTAGTAACTCAGTTCTAATTCCAAGAAGCTTTTACCTTAATGGGATGATAACTTGGTTTATTAATTAAGGTTTCTTCACTGCAAACACAAAAAGCAACCCTGGCAAACTTCCTTAAAGACATTAGGAAAACACAGAATCATAAGAGTTGCCAAACAATTAGGATTTCAAGAGGGAATTTTTGGGGATCTCAGCCCTGTGACTCCCTGGAGCTGCCACTCAAATAATTCTGCTGCACAGACGTCTCTGTCTGCACCTCTCTGCTCAGGTACCAGGTTCCTGGAAGGAAGAACCTAATCCTTGTGTTTTGGGCCAGATGTCTCTGCCCAGCATCACTCAGCCATGGGAGATAGGACAGAAGACACCACAGAGGAAACTGCTGTGATATGAGCAGCCACTCTGATTGTATCTCCCACATCTGATAGGCAGTAGAGTCACATCTTTTGCGGGGGTTGGTTTGATGTTGGTGCACATAGCTTATAGCTATCCTTGGAAAGTGCATTATACTTCTCTCTAGGTGCTTCTTCTTTTTGATCACTAAAGAAAGATGCTTCAAGATCACACTATAAAAAAATTCTATTTTCAGCATTAAAACTCATACTTGGCCCGAAGAAACACTTTTGCAGTTAGAGGAGCCCCTGGAACCAAGTAACAATGGCTCAGGGTAAGTGGAATGGTCAGTGGACTGGCCCACACCTCTGAATCTTCTCTACCTCCCTCTTCTTTTGCCAAATGCAGGAAGTTCATTTCAGAGTTCAGTGTGCACATGATGCAACTCCACTGTGCACAGAGATGGATGAAAACAGCATCCCTAAACAAACCTTAGAATATCCTTGCTTGTTACTTACAAAATGGGTAAGGCCATCAAGGATGGTCTCCTAGAGGAAGAGGAGAGCTTTGGGTGTGCCTTTTTTTGTATTGATTTAAAAAAAATCGAAACTACTTTTTAAACAATTCAAACAGGTTTTCTTCTGCCTGCTGAAATTTCAAGTTCATAAGCAAATTGAGCATTAAAAGAAATAAACCTCCAACGGCACCACCTCCTACCACTATGTTACACTCTGGGGCTTCATTTGAATGTATTTTGCTTTTATTGCTTTGTTCTCTTTCCTCACTGTGATTTACAAAGCAGTGTGGGAAAATGGTTAATACAAAATAAAAGTTAAAATTAAAACCACTTTTTCCACTATGGTGCTGTCTCTTTCCCACCCCCTTCTCCCCGGGGGCCTATGCAACTCAGTTTAGTAGCACAAAGGCTACTGAGTCCTAGAGCTGTATTCATAGCCTACCTAAAATGGATTGATTTCCTAGCTCTAGGACAAGATAAATGATTAATTGCCTAAGGTTGATAACATGGAAGGAATTGATAAATCATGGAACAAGCTCATTTTAAGATGCCTTAGAACTCTGAAACTTATTAAACTATTCAGGTTTGTTCAAGTAGTAACTTTTTGTTTGGAGGTGAACCCGCTTATGGGCTCAAATAGTTCCCATGGAAAGAAACCTACTGTTCACAACCCTGTTAGATTGGCAGGGACAACTTCTCTTGTTTCTCTCTGTCCATTTGAGGGATGACACCTAAATCGCTTCACCTTGAGGGGATGGACCTTGTCAAGAGTCCCTGAGGGATGTCCTTACCCCGGGAATCAGAGACCCAGCCTGGGCTCTTACAATCACCTGAGTCTTTGTTGAGCACTTACTACCAGTATGTGCCTGGTCAGTGTTGGCCACTTCCGTCCCCATTTTTGGGTTTAACCCAAACATCATTTTATAGAAAATGTTAACATTTTATTTTACATATGAGTATATTGAGCTCATAATGATGAAGAAACTTTCCTTGGTCAGACAATTCTACTGCCAATAATAACAACAATAATAATAATCATAATCCAATGGATAGCAAAGAAGGTTCACTCAGAATATGGGGTAAATGTGGAAGACTGAACTGGTACCCATAAGGTACATACATTAGATACAGTAACAACAGCATGTTTGAGGCATGGTGCTTAGGTGTCTTTGAGTAGTGTGTTTACTTGAATAGTTGGTAGTAAAATGAACCCTATTTTAGAGGTGAGAAAATGGAACCCTAAGGGAAGTTAAGAAAGTTGCCAGTAAGTGAGCATTGCCTGGTAACTCCTACAGGCACAGCTTGTGTAATAAAGCAGCTATTGATGCGGAGGATGTGGAGGTAAGTCAGGATGGCTTCCAGTTGCAAGTAATCACAACAAAACTCCAAGTGGGGCAAAAAGCCTTCCACTTAACCAAGTATATAGTCTGTGACACCACATGGCCCAAGTGTTTGGGGACATGAGTAGAAAGTTATCTCTGAGTCACAACTCCAGAAGTCAATGAGGAAAGGCTGCCTGGTTGGTATCAGGTGAATGAGGTATACTTGCCTCTCTGCCCCATAGGCACAGAGCTCTCAGCTAGGGCTTTCTACTGCCAGCCACACTGCAGTGTTTTCATGGGAAAGTCAGGCTCCAAGGAGTGTTTGAGGATGAATCAGTCCCCATTACACCTGACCTTTTCCTCCATCACTACCTTCCGGCAAACTGAATGATTCTATTTTTAAGTCAAACAGTACATTAGGTATCTCTGTGAAACACAAGCTGTGTTGAATTTTTAAAGGGATCAAAGCCTCACACTAAAGGAGTGAACTTCAGTGAGTCAGTTAGCAGAGTGGCAGGCACTGGGAAAAGGGACAGTGGGATTTGGATAATAATGTCTCATCAAGGTGCTGGAAAATACTAAGCAGACAGACAAAATGACAGGATATCCAGGATTTGTTTCCCAATAACCTTGGGCGGTGAGGTAAAAATGGCTGATGGATTTGAGTAGTTGGGAGTAGAGATAACATTAGGTAGGCCTTAGGTTGAGATAATTGATGCACCTCTGTAATGAGTGTGTTGGAAGTTCATTATAGCCTTATACTCTATGTATGTTTGAAATTTTCTATAATAAATTAAGAAAATAAAATAGTGTGGACATGGTCCAGTCTTCTATTCCATAGGAAATTTCATCCCACTGGAAATATAAATGTGACCAGGAGGATGGCCTAGAATTTTTGCAAAAAGCTGTGGGTACCTCTTATAAAACAATTTCCAAGTCCTGGCCCTTTAAACTAAAAAATTAATCTCAAACCTGTCTGCTTCTCTCCAATGCCACTACCACTACCCTTATCCTAGCCACCCAGCATCCATGTTTAGACAACTGCAGTGGTCTCCCTGCTTCCAGTAGGAATGTCTATTTCAAGTCTTTTCTCCCTACAGGAAAACAGTGGTCTTTTTAAAATGCTGATCTGAAACTCTCATGAGAAAAAAGCGAGATGCAGAATAGTATATATAACTTTTGTGTAAGAAAGGGGAAACCACATAGATACACACACTCACATATGTGCAGACTATTTGCTTATATTTGTAGAGGAAAACTCTGGGAAGATAAACCAAAAACTAATAAAAGTAATATGGGAGGAATTACACAGTGGAGAACAAGGGTTGTGGCAAAACTTCTCTGAATATGTCCTCTTATAAATTTTGACTTTGGAATAAAATAATAACATTGTGTAAAAGTAAAATAAGCGAGTTCTAAAAATTGAAACCAAATTAAAATGTAAAAAATACACAACTGGTATTCCCTAATGGCATATACTAAAATTGGAGCAATACCAAGATGGTAAGCATGGGCCCTATACAAGGAGGACACTCAAATTCGTGAAGCATTTCCTATTTATTTTATAGAATTGTACACCTGAAACTTATATAATGTTATTAACCAGTGTTACCCCAATAAATTTAATTTAGAAAAATTGTTCCTCAAATTCGTAACATTAAATACACCAAGAAATAATTATTTTGAGTAACTTTCATAAAAAGTATTTTGACTTACATTCTTGTGAAATGAATTCCTGCACCCCCGTGCATAAATTTTGTGCACCGAGCCTCTAGAGGCATATGATTATCATTTCTTGTATGGAAAACAATAAAAATATAGTCTCTTAGCAACTTTGAAGTTTGTAATACAGTATTGTTAACTTTAATCACTATTTGGTGACCTCAACTTACTTAGTTGTTGCAAGTTTGTACCCTAAAACAACATCTCCCCAATTCTCCAACCTCGGCCCTAGGTAATCACCATACTACTCTGTTTTTACAGGTTCAGCTTTTTGGGTTCCACAGATAAGTGATATCATACAGTATTTGTCTTTCTCTGTCTGACTTATCTCATTTACCATATGACCTCAATTGAATTGCAAATATCAGTATGAACTCATAATTCTTTTAAAAAAATACTTATTTCCTGACTGTTCACTAAAAAGGACTAGAAACAATAGCAACCCAGAGACAATGAGTAAGCCTAGAACCCAGATTGTGGCCTCTAAATACCTTCCCACTAAAAGGAAGCAGTGATCCTTTAGAAATTGCAGAAAATAGACAAGTTGAAATGGTGATGTGTTATTGTAAAAAAAAAAAAAAGCAAAGAAAAAATTGATAGATGAAGCAAATGTGGAAAATCTAGATTAAGTGTCGACTCTGAGTGTTACCTGTAAATGTATGTTATATTTTGCTTTGCGTATATTTGAAGTTTTTATTTTTTTTTTATTTTTTTATTTTTTTAAATAAATCTTTATTGCTCAGATTATTACAATTGTTTCTCCTTTTTCTCCCCTATAGCTCCCTTCCACCTGATTCCCACCCCACCCTCTGCCCTTACCCCCTCCCCCCACTATTGTCCTCATCCATAGGTTATACAATTTTAATCCAGTCTCTGCACCCCACACCCCTTTCACCCTGATAATTATCTATCCACTCCCTTTCTTTGCCCCTAATTCTATTATATTCACCAGTTTATTCTATTCCTGAGATTTTTAATTCACTTGACCTTCTTCCTCTTCTTAAGTAATACCTTTCAGCATTTCATATAATACTGGTTTGGTGGTGATGAACTCCTTTAGCTTTTTCTTATCTGTGAAGCTCTTTATCTGCCCTTCAATTCTGAATGATAACTTTGCTGGATACAGTAATCTTGGTTGTAGGTTCTCCCTATTCATCACTTTGAATATTTCTTGCCACTCCCTTCTGGCCTGCATGGTTTCTGTTGAGAAATCAGCTGATAGTCGTATGGGTGCTCCCTTATAGGTAACCAACTGCTTTTCTCTTGCTGCTTGTAAGATCCTCTTTTTGTCTTTTACCCTTGGCATATTGATGATGATGTGTCGAGAAGAATTTTTCTTTGGATTCCTCTTGTTTGGGGTTCTGTAGGCTTCCTGTACTTGTAAGTCTATTTCTTTCACCAGGTGAGGGAAGTTTTCTGATATTATTTCTTCAAATATGTTTTCAGTATTTTGCACTCCCTCTTCTTCTGGCACCCCCATAATTCTGATGTTGGTGCGCTTGCAGTTGTCCCAGAGGCTCCTTACACTATCTTCAACTTTCTGGATCCTCTTTTCTTCTTCCTTCTCCAGCGGAGTGTCTTTTGGCTCTTTGACCTGATTCTTGTGTTCTTCCATTCTGCTGTTGGATCTCTGCATAATATTTTCCAATTTAGTCAGTTTATCTATACTTTTTAGTTGGGTCTCATGAAGTTTATCGAGCTTTTCTAGGATATTGTTGCATAACCTTAGAACCATAGTTCTGAACTCTATATCCTCCATCTCTTTTGTTTGAGATCTATTTCCTTGTCTCGGCATTATCACTCTATTTCAGAGTTGGTAGGATGGCTTTGTGTGTTTGGTGTCCTATATGGCCCAGTGGGTCAGCCTCCTCAGTTACCTGAGGTAGACACTCTTGGTGATCCCCTTTGTGGACTGCGTGCACAGCCTTGTTGTAGCTAAGTCTCTATTGTTGTGAATTGACCTTCAGGCCAATTGGATGTGGGTATCAGCTGTGTCTACTCTGGGATAACTTCTGTATTGGAGACAGTCTTATAGGATCAGACTTGAAAAACTGCAGAAGCCTCTGCTCAGCTTGGATGGGGTGGAGTCTCAGGGCTGAACTGACAGTCTTGGCTTCTGCCCTGCCCTTGTGCGCTCGCCTGAGTTTCCGCCTGACCGGCCCAGTTTCCCCAAGCAAGAGCGTGGGTGCCGCAGGGGCTCACCCGGACTTGGGCTGATCTCTGTAGTCTGGAGCTTCTGACTCCTTCCGCTACAGAGAGGCCGCCACCTTGTACAGAGAGGCGGCGGCAGCCTCCGTGGCCAGACCTGGAGCTTCTGACTCCTTCCGCTACAGAGAGGCCGCCACCTTGTACAGCGAGGCAGCGGCAGCCTCCGCGGTCAGACCTGGAGCTTCTGACTCCTTCCGCTCCGGAGGGGGAGAGGCGGCGGTCAGACCTCAGCGCGTACTTGCTCGTGCGCGCGAGTCTGTAGACCCTGCCGGCTGCGGCTCCCGGTCCCCGGTCTCCCAGTCTCTGAGTCTCTGAGTCTCTGGGTGCCTTTCTCTGCAGTCCAGACGCCACCCGTATGAGCCTGGGACCACGGAATTTCAGCCGGGGCCGGGGTTCAGTACAGTCCGAAAGGGTTCCGTGCAATCGGGGATTCCTCCCCTCCCACCGCCAGGCAGGTATTCGGCGGCCGCGTGCGCGAGCGTCTCCCTACCTCAGTGCTTTTCGGCTCCCAGTCCAATCCGTGAGCCTCTCTCTTTCTTTCTAGTTGTAGCTATTCCACTCCGCCAGCTTTCCTGACGTTTTGGTGAAGTCCTTTTTGATTTTAGTTGTTTTTTTAATTAAATTGTTGATGAGGCGGCAGCTTAGGAGACTGCCTAGGCCGCCATCTTGGATATTCTCCTATTTGAAGTTTTTAAATAAAAGTATTTTATTTTATTTTATTTTATTTTTTTTTTTTTTTGATAAGGATTTTATTGAATATGGATATCTTTAGATAGTATAAATATTTAACAAAATTCTTTCAAACTATGAATATGTGATATCTTTCCATGTATTTGTGTTATCTTCAATTTATATAATCAATGTCCTATAGTTTTTAAAAATAAATCTTTATTGCTTAGATTATTACAATTGTTTCTCTCCCCCCCCCCCAGCTCCCTTCCACTCGGTTCCTACCCCACACTCTGCTCTTACCCCCCCCATTGTCCTAATCCAGTCTCTTTCTGCACCCCACACTCCTTTCCACCTGATAATTATCAGTCCACTCCCTTCCCTCCCCCCCCCCCCCGATTCTATTATATTCACCTGTTTATTTTGTCCTTCAGATTTTAATTCACTTGATCTTCTTCCTCTTCTTAAATAATACCTTTCAGCATTTCATATAATACTGGTTTGGTGGTGATGAACTCCTTTAACTTTTTCTTATCTGTGAAGCTCTTTATCTGCCCTTCAATTCTGAATGATAACTTAGCTGGATACAGTAATCTTGGTTGTAGGTTCTCGCTATTCATCACTTTGAATATTTCTTGCCACTCCCTTCTGGCCTGCATAGTTTCTGTTGAGAAATCAGCAAGTAGTCCTATGGGTGCTCACTTATAGGTAACCAATTGCTTTTCTCTTGCTGCTTGTAAGATCTTCTTCTTGTCTTTTGCCCTTGGCATTTTAATTATGATTTGTCTTGGAGTATTCGTCTTTGGATTCCTCTTGTTTGGGGTTCTGTAGGCTTCTTGTACTTCTAAGTCTATTTCTTTCACCAGGTGGGGGAAGTTTTCTGATATTATTTCTTCAAATATGTTTTCAGTATTTTGCACTCTCTCTTCTTCTGGCACCCCCATAATTCTGATGTTGGTGTGCTTGAAGTTGTCCCAGAGGCTCCTTACACTATCTTCAACTTTCTAGATTCTTTTTTCTTCTTGCTTCTTCAGAGGAGTGTCTTTTGGCTCTTTGTATTCTATCTCTTTGACCTGATTCTTGTGTTCCTCCATTCTGCTGTTGGATCTCTGCATAATATTTTCCAATTTAGTCAGTTTCTGATTGATTTTTAGTTGGGTCTCATGAAATTTATCGACCTTTTCTAGGATATTCTTGCATAACCTTAGAACTGTAGTTCTGAACTCTATATCCTCCATCTCTTTTGTTTGAGATCTATTTCCTTTTCACTGTTCTTCAGAGTTGGTAGGATGGCTCTGTGTGTTTGGTGTTTTATATGGCCCAGTGGGTCAGCCTCCTCAGTTACCTGAGGTAGACACTCTTGGTGCTCCCCTTTGTGGACTGCGTATACAGCCTTGTTGTAGCTAAGTCTTTATTGTTGTTGGTATCCCTGGGAGGAATTGACCTTCAGGTATCAGCTGTGTCTACTCTGGGATAACTTCTGTATTGGAGACAGTCTTATAGGATCAGACTTGAAAAATTGTAGAAGCCTCTGTGCTCAGCTTGGATGAGGTGGAGACTCAGGGCTGAGCTGACAGTCTTGGCTTCCCATCCGCCCTGCCCTTGTGCACTCACTTGAGTTTTCTCCTGACCTCTGCCTTCTGCGCCTCCCCTAAGTTTCCATCTGATTGTCCCAGCTTCCCCGTGCAAGAGCATGGGTGCTCCAGGGGCTCGCCAGGGATTGGGTTGGGTCTCTGTAGTCTGGAACTTCTGACTCCTTCTGCTACCGAGAGGCTGTAGCAACCTCTGAAGTCAGACCCCTGCATGCATTCACTAGCGCGACTGTTAGACTCTGCCTGCTGCGGCTCCCGGCTCCCCCAGTCTCCCAGTCTCCAGGTGCCTTTCTCTTGTCCAGACTCCATTCGTATGAGCCTAGGTCCACGGGGTTTCGGCCGGAGTTGGGGTTCAGTACAGTCGGAAAGGGTTCAGTGCAATTGGGAATTCCTCCCCTCTGGCCAGGCAGGCATTAGGCCATACTTCCTCTTCGTGTGCAAGGGTCTCCCTACCTCAAGGCTTTTCAGCTCCCAGTCGGATCCGTGAGCCTCTCTCCTTCTTTTTAGTTGTAGTTTTCCCACTCCGCCAGCTTTCCTGTGTTTTTGGATGAACTCCTTTTTGATTTTAGTTGTTTTTTTAAATTGTTGTGAGAGGCGGCAGCTTAGGTCCTTACCTAGGCCGCCATCCTCAGTGTTATAGTTTTTAATGTACAGATCTTTCACCTTCTTTGTAAAATTATTCCTAAGTATTTTATTGCTTTTTAGATATATCTTTATTTTTTTAATTTATTTTATTTTTTTGAGAATATTACGTATATCCCCCATTTTCTCCCCTTTGCTCCACTGCACTGGAGTCCCACCCACCACAGAACTTCAGCTAACTATTGTCTGTGTTCATGGGCTATGAATATATGCATATAAGCTCTTTGATTAATCTCTTCCTACCCTCCTTCCTACCGGCCCTCTGAGATCATCAGTCTGTTCCTGCTTCCATGTCTATGGGTCTATTTTGCTCATCAGTTTATTTTGTTCATTAGATTCTACATATAAGTGAGAACATGTGATATTTGTCTTTCTCTAATTGGCTTATTTCACTTAGTATAATAATTTTCAGGTCCATCCATGCTGTTGCAAAGGATAAGATAACATTCTTTTTTATTGCTGCATAGTATTCCATGGTATAAATGTACCACTGCTTTCTTTTTTTTTTTTATTTTTTTTTATTTTTATTTTTATTTTTATTTTTATTTTTTATAAATCTTTATTGTTCATATTATTACAAATGTTCCTCATTCCCCCCCCCTCCATTGCTCCCCTCCACCAAGTTTCCATTCAACTCTCTGCCCTTTCCCCATCCCCCATTGTCCTCATCCATAGGTGCAGTTTATATTCAGTCTCTTCCCGCCCCGCCCCACTCCCCATTTCCCCAAGAATCATCAGTCCACTCCCCTTCCATACCTCTGATTCTATTCACCAGTTAATATTGTTCATCAGGATTTTTACTTCCCTTGGTTTTTAGACTCACTTGTTGATAGTTACGTGTTTGTTCATAATTTTTATCTTTATTTTCTTCCTCTTCCTAAAGAACCCCTTTTAGCAATTCATAAAGTTCTGGCTTGGCAGTGATGAACTCCTTTAGCTTAAATTTATTTGTGAAGCTCTTTATCTGGCCTTCGATTCTGAGTGATAGCTTTGCTGGGTAGAGTATTTTTGGTTGTAGGTTCTTGTTATTCATCACCTTGAATATTTCTTGCCATTCCCGTCTGGCCTGCATGGTTTCTGTTGAGAAATCAGCTGACAGTCTTATGGGTGCCCCTTTATATGTAACTACCTGCTTTTGTCTTGCTGCTTTTAATATTCTCTCTTTGTCTTTAGCTCTTGGAATTTTAATTATGATGTGTCTTGGTGTGGTTCTTTTTGGATTCCTTTTGTTTGGGGTTCTGTGTGCTTCCTGGACGTGTAAGTCTATTTCTTTCACCAGGTGGGGGAAGTTTTCTGTCACTATTTCTTTTAATATGTTTTCTGTATCTTGCTCTCTGTCATCTTCTGGGATGCCCATAATTCTGATATTGGTTCGCTTGAAGTTGTCCCAGAGGTTTCTTACATTATCTTCAACTTTCTGGATTCTCTTGTCTTCTTGCTTCTGTGGAGGAGTGTCCTCTGGCTCTTTATGTTTCAAATCTTGGACTTGATTCTTGCAATCTTTAGGACTCTGCATAATATTTTTTATTTCAGAGAATGTATTCTTCATTTCTTGTTGATCCTTTATCATTTCTTGTTGAACCTTTATTATTTCTTGTTGATCCCTTTTCATATCCTCATAGGTCTCATTTATTTTATCGGCCTTTTTTAAGAGATTGTTGAACATCCTTATAAGCGTGGTTTTGAATTCTATATCCAGTCGCTTTTTGTCCTCCATTTCTTTCGTTTGTGATCTGTTTCCTCGTTTCGGCATTTTCGCTGCTTCCCTGAGTTGGTAGGTTGGGAGGATCAGCTGTGTCTATGCCAGGAGACAACCTTATTCCACTAGACTTGGAAACCTGCAAAAGCCTCTCTGAGTTCAGCTTGGATGGGGCGGAGTTTCAGGGTGGAGCCTTCAGCCTTGGCTTCCAGTTAGCCCCGCCCTTGGAGGTTCCTGAGTCTCAGTTTACCTCAGTGTCCTTTGGTACTCGCTGCAAGCACCTCTGAGAGAAAGGCACCCTAGAGCTTCGCCCGCTACCAGACAGTGTAGTCTCTCCCCCAACAAGCCCACAACTGGGGTTCAGAGCAGTTGGAAGTGGGGTTAAGAGCAGTCCGGAGCTTATGTCTCCTTCCCGCTAGGGCTATCTCGAGGCCCAAACAACAGTCTGTCCTCTGTGCGCACAATGTGCGCGACTCAGGGGCTCTGCTTTTTGCCGCTCTCCCTGAGCTTCTGCCTTACAGCCAGATTCCCCCTGTATGAGGCTGTGGCCCGAGGGTCTTGCCCAGGACTGGGGTTCAGTGCAGTCAGAACTGGGGCTCAGCACAGTCCTGAGCTTTTGAGTCCTTCCCGCTGGGGCAATTCAGCAGCCCAGGGAACAGTCAGTCCTCTGCGCGCAATGTGCGCGACTCCGGAGCTCTGCCTTTCGCAGCCGCTCCGCTGAGCTTCCGCCTTACAGCCCAGATTCCCTCTGTATGAGCCTGGACCCCAGGGTCTCGCCCAGAACTGGGGTTCAGTGCAGTCGGAGTTGGGGCTCAGCACAGTCCGGAGCTTCTATCTCCTTCCCGCTAGGAAACGCCAGCCAGGCGCTCAGCCGCCCCTCCTCTCCGGCTCCGTCCTCTTCCCGCGCACACACCGTGCCTCCGTACCTTAGGCTTTTACAGCTCCTCTGATTGTCCTTCAGGTTTTCTCTTTCCTTCTGGTTGTAGAATTTCCAGTCAGTCAACTTTCCTGTAGTTCTGGATAGTGTCCACTTTATATTTTAGTTGTATCTTTTGAAATTGTTGAGTGCGGCTGCAGCTAGGCATTTACCTCTGCCGCCATCTTGTTGTTGCCTTCACCACTTAAATAAAAGTATTTTAAAAACTCAATCTGATTATGTCACTGCTCTGATGAAAACCTTTCAGCTGTATACAATGGAATAATACTCAACCATTAAAAAAACTGAAATCTACCATTGGCAAAAGCATGACTGGACCTAGAGGTATTATGCTAAGTGAAATAAGTCAGAGAAAGACAGATACCACATGAATTCACTTATATGCAGAATCTAAAAAACAATATAAACAGAAACAGACTCATAGATATAGACAATAGACTGATGGTTGCCAGAAGGAAGGGAGGTTGGAGACTGGGTGAAAAAGGTGGAGGGATTGAGAAGCACAGATTAGAAGTTACAAAATCATGGGGATATAAAGTACAGCATGAGGGGAATATAGTCATTAATATAGCAATTACTATGCATGGTGCCCCGTTGGGTACTGGAAATATCAGGGAAACACTAGTAAAGTATATGATTGTCTAACTGCTATGCTGTACAACTGAAATGAATACAAAATAATATTGAATATAAACTATAATTTAAAACAACAACAACAACAAAAAACTTTTAGTATCTTATTATCCAGAGGGTGAAAAGTCCAAATTCATTCCAAGGTTTTCAAGTTCAGCATCTGTTCATCATCATAATCTCTTTTTTCACTGATAATACTTTTATTAAGCACTTACCATGTGCCAAGGACTAAGTTAAACCTTATATCTGTTTTGTTGGTTTAAATATTACAACAACCAGAGTTGTTTGTAATTTATTTTTTGCAGAGAGGTTGAACAACCAGTCTGATATTTTATAGCAAGTCAATTGAGAAACTGGGATTTGACCCTAGTCAGACTGACTTCATCACCCATGCCATTAACCCCTTGATTTTATGGCCACTTGGTATTTCTCTCTCTTGTATGCTCACATATCAATATGGTGCCTAGTGTCTGGCAGGTCTTCAGTAATTTTTATTAAGTAGATGCTGATAGCTTGGGTTCCACCAGGTTGTGTTTTTTTTAATATAGTTTCCCTCTCATTAATTCTTTTGTAAATAGTAATTTTCTTGTTGGTATTCTAATGCTATCAGGATGACTCATAAGTACTTGCTGAAAAGAAGCACTACAAACACAGAGGAAAAATGCCAAGTCCACACCTTAATATAGCATTTCTTATAGCTGTCTTGGGTTCACCCAATGACTATTGCTTTTAATACACTGTAATGTAATTCTTTGTTTGCCTCTTGACTAGTCTATGAGATCTGAGAGGTCACGGTCTCTATCTTATGTATTTATTTCAACCAAGTACTTACCATAGAGATTGGTATGTGTTGGATGTGCTATTAAATTTATCGAATGGATCAGGGCACAAGAGCTACTGAAAAACTCCTTTTTACCATTCAAAGCCTAACTCAGAGCTTGTGTCTGTAAAACATTTCCTACTGCCTTCCAAAGTTAATCACTCCCTTCTCTGTGCTGTTACTGAATCTTACATACACATTTGTAATATCATATACATTGTACCATACTTTATTTTATGTGTGTCCATTTCTGTCCCCATCCAGACTGTGAGCTTTGCGAAGTTCGGCTAGTGCTCTATCATTTCTGTCTTGCTAACTCCATCAACAAAGGGCTCAATACATTTTTGTTCAAATGCAAAAATATCAAAACCTTGCAAATTCTCAAAATGTAAAACTGTCTATATTCATATATTATCTTAGCAGATATTATAATGAAGGAATATGTTACATTCTGGGCCTTGAGAAAAGATTTCTAATCTGACTTCTGATGTGCCTTAGGAAATGCAAAGCTTCCTTCATAGAGTAATACCATCACCAACATTTCAAATCTTCTGTCACTTTCTATTACATGCCTTTGAGACACAAGCTAGTCATTGTCACTTAGTATTTATGTTGCCTCCTTTTTGCTAAGGATGCAGCTTGCCACATGGCCATTAATTTATTTGTTATTTGTGGGCATATTCCTGTTTGGGAAGTTTGATTACTCTATTTGGGGAAGCAAAGTTGGAGAAGGAGTAAAGCAAATGAATGGAGTGTTGTGGGAAGACTGGCAGCCTGCATTTCCCTCTGTAACTTCAGACAGCCATTTCCCTCCTCTGGTGCTCAGTTTTCTTATCTGTAAAATTAGATCTTACCAGATGATCCCAGAATCCTCTCCTGTGTTCCAGAATCTGATATCTTTGCCTCAAATAAATAAGAGAAGGCAACAATAGACTTCTGCTGGGGGCAGTACTTGTTTGGCCAAGAGATCACCCCTCTGTGAGAGGAGGAACAAGCAAGAAGCTGTTATCTGGCTGGCCCAGGACCTGATGTTCCAATTTATCTTCCTAACTCAGGTAGGATGGAGAATCTGGAGTGATGATTCACAGCCATTCCAACCCCATGCAAATTGAATACACAATGAGATAAATAAAAATACAGGGCCAGTATAGGAAGGAGGACAGAGAGTACAATAGGCAACCTAACTTTAGACCACCCCACTCCCATCCCTGCTGCACCCACCTTGTTATCCCAGAATTCAAGGTCAGCAAACCTGTAGCAGACAGATCTCTCACTCCCGACTGTTGTCCATGTCAGACATTGCCAATTGATTACAGCACTATTTTCTTCTAAAGCCAGACTGGGAAGATTTCTCAATATAGTGCTGCTCCAAATGCCAACAACTGATTGAAGTTGGCATGTGAGCTGAAGTCTACTTGCCATCTTGGGATTCCATCAGAGAAAAGTACTAAGAAAAATTGTAATTTAAACTAGATAATGTACCTAGGGCAAGTTTCCTAATTTGGATGCCAATTTAGAAAAAGTGAATTCCCTGGACCACTCTATTCAAGAATTCCGTGTGTTTATGGTTCTGGAATTCTTGCCTCTTTTGGGAAATAGGGGGATCTCTGTGACCCTGCTATCCCAAAGTTCTAGCTTCCTCATGACATACTAGGATTTAAGCATCCTGATGTGTATCTGGACACAACTGATGCAACGAATGTTAGAGGTCCACGCAACTACAAGGTCCATGAGGTATCTTTTGTTAACTGTCCCCAACTTCCAGACAACTTCTCTAGGGTCGGAACAGTCAGATTAGGCCGAAGTGAAGCTTGGCTGACAGTGTCAAAGAAAGCCCTCAGGGCTGGCATCTGTTACACAGTCATTGCTAGCAACTTCCTTGGCAAGAAACTACTTTTTCTTGTCTTGTTTCAGGCTTAAATTGCTTTTATTTGTCCTGGAGACTAGATCAATAATCTCAATCTCTCACTTTCCCTCTTTGCCAGTAGATATGGGATAAATAATTTTATACAGAGAAAGGAAAGGGGGGGGAGCAAGTGTCAGGGCAGTAGAGGGTAAAAAAAGAGGTAGTTGAGAATGTTCCTAGAAGGAATAGTAGATCATATGTATTGAGCTGTGTGTCAAGCACTGTGTTGTCACATTTAATCTTGACAAGCTATCAGATATTTACTCTAATTGATCTCCATTTTACAGGTGAAAAGACTTAGGCCCAGAGTGTTAATTTTTGTAGAATCCTAAAGTGAGCTTGTAGTAAGAGAAAACCTGAGTCATGTCTCTCTAACTTCATCCACCACACTACAGTGCCTTTCCCAACCCAACACGAAAGGACTTTCCTTCACTTTCCATCATCAGGGAGTTGTCCCCCTCCATTTATTAATTCTGTGTTTGCTCTTATTTTAGGCAATTATCCCTTTATAGTGACAAGATGGCTTCGGTCGGCACCAGGACTAGACCCTGTGCCTTCAGCCACCTAATTTAGTGCCATTCTAAAGGGTCATTCAGCCTCAGGAACTCTGTGAGTTGGCTAAAGTCTTCATTAGAACTGTCTCCAAGCCCAAATTCTCCTGCCCACCTCAGCTTCCTTCTCCTCCTTTCTGCAAAGGCTGATTCCAGGAACACACCATCATTAGCATTTTATGTGCTGACCTCTATCTCAAGGTCAGCTTCCTATGGAACATAGCCTGCATGTGGCAGCTTCTTTAGCTGGATCCTTATTTTCAGAAGAATGTTGCTAATATATCACCACTAAGAGTAAGGTTGCAAAAGGGGTTTTGATAGATACCCTTCATTTGGTAAAGGAAATTCCCTTCTATCTCTCATATGCTAAATGTTTTTAATATGAAAAGGGGTTTCTCATTAAAAAAAGGAAGAGATACGTGATTGCTCTATGTACACCCACCTACAAAAGGCCCCGTGAGGATATAATCAGAACCTAACCACACCTATGGTGACCAGACATCCCGCTTTTGGCGGGATAGTCCCGATTTTTAACAATTTGTTCCGCGTCCCATGGTGTTTTAAAAAAGTCCTGATTCTTAAAAAAAAAATTGGGACTTTTTAAAACGCCGCGGGATGCAGGACAAATTGTTAAAAATCAGACTGTCTCGCCAAAAGTGGGACGTCTGGTCACCTTATGGTACCCTGATCTCAGACTGCCAACCTCCAGAACCGTGCAGAACAAATATTGTTTAAGCACTCAGTCCATGGAATTTTACTATAGCAACATAAATGGATTAAAATATTCATGCTCAGAAAATGTTTCCTGTTGTTGTTATCATCCATCTTGGTATTTTAGCACCCACTAGGTGCTATATATTTTTTTAATCAATGGATCAATAAAAGACTTTGTAGATGGATCTCTTGAGTCCTCCTTGCCTGGTCCTACTTCAGCAATGATTTATTGTTAGTTCTCCCAACTCTGGGTCTTGCCCCTTCCTGGACAGGAAGCTCCAACATTCAGAATCAAACCATCACTCATTTCTTTTCACTAATCTCTACTAATGTCAGAGTTGAACATATTTTAATCAGGAATCAGACAGCTCCTTACAGAGATGAATTTCCATCATCTTCTTTTCTAATGTACATCCAAGGGCAGAGTTCACATAAAGACCCAGGAAAAAAATGCTCCTCTGGCCTCCTTCCAGGTCAAGAAGCTCATTCTGGGAAGAGTCCCATGTAAATCTGAAATCTGATGCTACTTGACAAAAAATGTCATTTGAATCTAATGCTGCTTTAGCAATAGGTCTGCTGAATTGCTGATGCTATCGGCTGCCGAACACTAGTTTTTACAGTTCTATCATGGAAGCCTAAGAAAATAACTCAGCAGATTCAGGGAAGAACAAGCAAGAGATAATGTCACCTCAGACGACGTTAATGGGGCGCAGCTCTTTTGAGGGTGTCTAGCAATTGTGGCTGGGTTGCCCCTGTACCTTTGAACTACTGTGCTCTATCTAGCATTGCCCTGAAAGAAGGAAGCAAGAGACCAGGGCCAAATTGCTGACCCATTTCCCAATGGCAAAGTGCTTTACAGTGGTGGATACAAAATAGATGCTTTCTCAGGACAACCAGCAAGGGTGGACAAATTAAACACATAGCGGCATTTTGCTTTTATCCTATAAGTCCTAACCATGATATTTTCTTGGAGATCCCTTTTCATCCTTAATCCCATGTTAACAGAATTCTGACCTGATTATACCAAGTAGTAAGAACTTTCTTCTCTCCATCTTTGTTTTCTTTTTTGGCCAGCATTCTGCAGGATTTGGCTAAGATTCTTTCTGTACTCTCTGAAGCCAGAGAGTTTCACTGGCTCAAAATTGTTGAGCCTCTGTTCATTTTATGTACCCTAGGTGAGGGGAAAGGAGAGGGGCTTGTATTTAGCTGAGAATAGAACCCCTGGCAGCAAGGAAGATGATAAAGAAAGAAGAGAACAGTGGCAGAAAAGTACAATAGAAGGCCCAAGGCCACGTATGAGCTGAGAAAGACGATCAGCAAAGAATAGTGATTAAGATGAGCAAAATCAAGTCCAAATCTCATCCTTGCCACTTACTGCCTGTGGAATGTGGATGAAGTTCCTTAACCTCTTTGAGCCTCACTTTCCTCTTCTTTAAAATGATATAATGCTTTTGTTGTAAAAAAGTGCAGTGCACAACACATGGTGATCTCCCAGTGAATCTGTTATTGTTACTATTCTTTCTTCCTTTAGACTGGATGTTCCTGTTTTTCTAAGATTGTGGGTTATCTACACATCATAGACACTATTACTGCCATAGGTGATAACCTGGTGTAATTTGAAGAGACAGAAAGACCACAAACTCCCACCAAATGTCCCCCTGAACAGCCTAGTGAATTCGGCCTGAGATTCCCATCTTTGGAGTCAATCCAATAGAAAGGAAGCTGTATCTAATTTAATGTAAATATATTATCCAAGAGTGTGTAACCTCCTAAGGTCGGTCAAGAGTCTTCAACCAGTCTATTGCACAGTCATGCTTGGTTCTCTCTTTTTGCGGGGGAAGAGTGCTTTTCTGGTCACTCTTAGATAATACAAAGTATTCTCATCACTCTAACTCCTGAAGCGCCTAAAATTGGGTCCTAAGAAGGTGAAAGGTTAAGCTCCCTATTGGCTCATATTCTTCACCTACCCTCAACCAGGCAGGGTGTGTGGGAAGGGGACCAAGGTCTTTCTTTCCCTCTCTTCCTCCAATGTCCATCTGTTCCTCCTCACTCATGGCCCATGTTAGGTCCAGAGGGATACCCAGACTCTAGAAAATCTGAGGGTTCAAGGCAATCCCAGCATAGCAACTTATCCTCAGCTTGCCCATGGCTATAATCTGTCCTTCTCTCGCCCTTCAGATTTCAGTCCCTGTGTGCCCGCAAGCCTCTCTGTTACCCTTAAAGCTCTTGCCACCAGGTTAGAGGGGAGTGGAATGAAGAGGAAGGTGAGATTAACAGCACAGTTCTTTCCAAAGAAATACCACAAATTCTCTCTTTCAACCCTTTTAAACCCTCATCGTGGGTAACCAGTTTAAGTGTGATTTAACCAATTCTCAAGGAAATTTTTGCATGTGGTCAGCCACAGTTGACTTTAGCATTTGACAACTATTGTGTCTTGAAGCCTCAGTTAAAACTTGTTGTTGAACACATTGTGGTGGTATAAACCTATGTCCAAGGACACTGAGGTGAAGGTAGTACATCCTTCTGGGGGTGGGGAGGGAGGCAGTATGCTAAGCAGAGTGGTTGAATCTATTACCTAGTAAGACATACAAATTAAAAATGAAAAAAGAATACATTGTAGTATAGAAAACAAAATTGAATAAGTTTAAAGTATAACATGAGACTCCAGTGAAATATTGTATTTGTATGGCTTTTTCTAGCAGAGCCTCTCGTCCACCTCCACCCTTCACCACCACCAGGATAAATAAGTATTCATACTTCTCTCCCCTTAGGAGAGTGCTTGGGGTGGGTGGGAGAAGGCATCGCCTAGAGCCTAGCTATTTACTAATTATAGCAGAGCTAGTCTACAAGTCACCCAGAAGCTGCACTGACCTACTGACATTCATTATCACATTTTTTGCAGACGTGTATATTAAATTAAGAAGGATGAGAAAACAGAATAAAACTGCCTGGCTTGCTCTGTGTTTTTGATAGACTGTGGGGCATAGATGTAGATTAGAACCTCTTAAAACTGCGTTGCCCAGTGTGGTAGCCTCTAGCTACATGTGGCTACTGAGCCCTTAAAATGTGATTCATTCAACTGAGACATGCTGACATGTAAAACACAACCTGGGTTTCAAAGACTTGCTGTTAAAAAAGAGAGAAAACTATGGCATGGGTAAGTTTCCGTATTGATTATATGGTGAAATGATGTTTTGGATATACTAAGTTAAATAAAATATATTATTAACATTGATTTTACTTTTATAGAGTAACTTAAAAACTGTGGTTATCAGAAAAGTTAGAATCATGTCCATGGTTTGTATTTCTGTCTTGCATTCTTTTTAAAAAATATATTTTTATTGATTTCAGAGAGGAAGGAAGAAGGAGAGACAGAAACATCAATGATGAGAGAATATCATCCATCAGCTGCCTCCTACATGCCCCACACTGGAGACTGAGCTTGCAACCAGGGCATATGCCCTGACCAGGAATCAAATCATGACCTCCTGATTCATAGGTTGATACTCAGCCATGTCAGCTGGGCTGGCTTGCATTCTGTTTCTATGGCATAGCTCTGTCTTTAGATCATCTAATTTAATAGCTGCAAACTGTGGCATGTGGGCCAAATCCAGTTTACTGTCTGTTTTTTTTCAATGAAGTTACACTGGCACACAGTTACACCATTTCTTTGCATAATGTCTCAGTAATGTTGACTTTGAGTTGTTACAAAAGAGACGGTAAGGAATGCACAACCTAAAGTAGTTATTATCTGGCCCTTTATAGAAAAAGTTTGCAGACCCCCAATAACCCAACTCTGTATTTGGGAGGAAGGAGGAAGCACAGCCCAGAGAAAGAAAATGACTTACTCAAGGACACCTGAACATGTGAGACAGAGGCAGAAGCTCTTGACTGTAGCGTGCCTCAGTTTACCTGATGGGGCTGAGGATCACCTTCCACCTCACAATGAGAGACTCAGCTCCATTCCAGAGTATAGGAAGGCCCTGAACAGAGAGCAAGGCACACGGAAAAGGCTGACGGAGAAGACTGGAGCCCACCTTGGGGCTGGGAGGGAGATGGTAAATCCTACAGCAGTCCTCCTATATCATACTCCTTTGTTTCACATGATTTCAGAAATATCCTCACTGGGTCAAAATCGAATGCTATCACCACTATATCTTAGAGAGTTGGTACAAGAAACTTCATTTAAAAGATATCACTGGATCACTTACATAATACTTTTCAAAGATATTGGCCATTATACTACTCAATGAGGATAAGCCACATGATACATTTCTCCCACGATTTACTACCAGCTCATCCACGGGGTCTTCTGACAGTTAATTTTGTGTCACATTGACTGGATCACAATGTGCCTAGATACTTGGCTAAATGTTATTTCTGGGTGTGTCTATGAGGATATTTCCAGATGAAATTAGCATTTGAATATGTGGATTCAGTAAAGCAGATGGATTTTCCCGATGTGGGTGAACATCATCCAATCTGTTGAGGGCCTAAATAGAACAAAAAAGTGGAAGAAGAGAGAATTTGCTTATCCTCTGCTGGGACACTGGTCTGGTGCCCTCGGATTGAAACGCATACCTTCCACTTCCCCTATTCTCAGGCCTTTGGTCTTGGACTGAACTACACCACTTGCTTTGCTAGATCTCCAGCTTATAGACAGCAGATTTTGGAACGTCTCAGCTTCCATAAATTGCATGAGTCAGTTCCTCATCATAAGTCAATACATAGAAACTATCTATATCTTTCAATCTCTATCTGTCCATCCATTTGCCCATCCATCTATCCATCTCCTATTGGTTCTATTTCTCTAAATAATATGGCTAACACAGTTCTGTTACACTATACCCTTCCTTCAGTCTCATGTAGGTTTACACTTTTATTTAGTAAGATATTTATTTACCCACTTATTATGTTGTCTCTTTTGTGCTTTTTCAACAAATATTTGTTTAGGACCAACTAAAATATACACCCCATTTATAGAAAAAAATAGTTTCTATTCTCAAGGGATTTACAATATAAATGTTGACATGGATAAAAACATTCACCTATTGGAAATAAGATCACTAGTGGCAGCCAATCTTTGAGTGGAATTGGTGATACCGTGCACAGTGATTTCATGTATCCTGAAAAGCTCTCCCTGCTACCACAAACATTGCTCTCCTACAAGATACAGTTAGGATAGTAAGAACATAATTTAGATATGGACACTCCCAATTTCTGTGCCTATGGCAGACATCACAATGTACCACAGCATCATTTTTCATAAACATATTATAAACAGGCTGTGACATCTACATATAGAGAAGCATTTATCAGGATACAATTTCAGCTTCATATTAAAATATAAATAATTGTGGGAGGAGTAAAGCTATATGAAAAGTTATACCGGTCATTAGCAATTTAGTATAAATTAAATACCTCTCTCTCTCTCTCTCTCTCTGTTTCTGACAGCAGATTCACATATGCAGTTTGACCTTAAAGACATTAGTCACCAGGGGTTGGTAAAGAAGAAAGCATTATAGACTTAAGGAGGGTTAAGAACAAACTTTGCAGATTAATGATATTTTACCTGGTTAATAAAGAATCCCCAAACTTTCTCCTTGGACCCGAGGACATGATTATTGCCTGCATTGCTATCATGTTTCTTTCCCCTTGGCTTTCTATCTTCTTTCTCATTATATATTCTTCCTAACTGTAAAATTCCTGAATACATGTGTATTTAAAGGAGATTAATCATTCAAATACCATAATTAGTTCAGGAATTGTGTCTTTTCAAGGTGGAATGAGCTAATTAATTTTTTTCCCCTCTCAGGGAACCTGCTCTCAGATGTGAGCTAATTAGGGAGCTGCACATCAAAGAAGTGAAGTGTATCTTGTAAATAGGATGTCATTTAAAACGATCAAAGGAAGATGTACCCGAGTCACTTCGCCATCCTCTGGTTTCTGCAAGCAACAGGCTGATGGCAAAAAGAACAAGTCACCAGCCTGATAAACGTAACTCCAAAGGAGCAACTGTCGTGCTGATCAAATATCAATGAGAAGAGCAAACCAAGTATGTCCAGGGGCAGAATTTCACTCCTTGGATCTTTTACAGTGGGTTTCTGATGTAGATCGGAGGGCAGCCATCCGTGCTTGTGATTCAGCCATGTCCAAAGCTGGAGGTTTGCATAAATAGTCTCTAGGCTGTGTTCTCTCTGATTGAAAGGCTGTGTGACCTTGGGCATGCAGCTTAACTTCTCTGGGATTCACTTCCCTCCTCTGTAATTTGTGAATCCTGGTCCCTTCTCTACCCACCTCTCTTGAGACTTGTAATGACCAAACGAGATGATTAATGTGACAAGACTTTGGAAAAAGCTAAAATGGCTACACACAATGTGAAGCATTTTTGGCATGATTAACAAGGTCTCCATAGGCAGAATAAATGAGAAGGAGAGGAAAGTTTTCCAGATGATTTTGGCCAAAACTGTAGCTCCTGAGGAAAACGGCATCCCAGTGGGCCCCTCTGCAGATCAGATTCACAGCATAATTGCCCAAACCTCCTTTCTCCTGTGATTACAGTTAGAAATTAGCTTCCAAAGAAGAAACATCTTAGACTAAGGAAGGGATGAAAAGGTCCTTTTGTTTTCCTTTGAAGTTCCAGATTTCCAAACATGATAGATTTTGAAAGAATGGGCTTATTTGTCCTTTTAAATAGTCATGTGTCCATAGACCTAGAAGGACAAATGGGGCCAAAGCAGCTGGTGATTTGACAGTGAGAAAGGCCCTTGCCTTGAATTTAAAATACAAGCTGGTGTAAAGGAAATCAATAAATACCTATTTTTCTATAAAACATAGCTTCATGTCTTTTTTTTTTTGGTGATGGTCACTAAAACACTAAGAATGTCAAGGTGGATGAGGAAGTAGGTAGGATGTTCCCTAAAGAAAAGCCCCTCCCCCAGACACAAGGCTAATGCGTTCCTGCCAGCAAGAACATGGACACAGATAGGGAGCTCCACTCTGGCCTGGCGGCAGGAAGAGAATCAGGGAGCAGCTGGTCAGGAAGGAGGTGGCTCTGGGCAGCACTGGAAAGGCCTCAGGTCCCTTTGTATATTCACTGGTGACAATATAAACCCAGAACTGCTATCTAGATCTGTAGATGTCTTTAACACAAAGGCACGAGAGGATTCACCTCCTTTCCTCAACCTCACTAATCTTGGAGTGCCTCTTCTCTCAGAGAAGAAAAAAGAAGGCCAGGAAGGAAACTTCTCATTGCTTCAGATAAAGCGAAAGGTTCTATTTAAGGGGTCCAGGCAAGAGCAGGGGCTGGAAGGGGGCGATGGGAGAGGGTGGTTTTATTCTGAACTATAGCACTGCAGGCACCATGGCAACTGGCAGATATATTTTTTAACTTTATTTTTAATAGAGATGAAATTCACATAATATAAATTTAACCATTGTAAAGTCTACATTTCAGCAGTATTTAATACATCTGCAATATTGTACAACCATCAGCTTTATCTAAATGCTCAGATTTTTATTAAAAATGGTCTCGGCTCTGCATGGTTATTGAGAGAATAAGATATAACCTTGAAGTTGTCTAGTAGTCTTTTTACTATCATCAAGAGAAGATCAGCCTGATAATTAAAGCAAATAGAAGAAAATGAAAACAGCAGATAGTGAGCTCTGATGACATTATTTGAACAGCTGGTCCCAACTGTGCCTGAAGCCTACCTATCCCTGATCTTTCATGTGTACAAAACAGATAATTTTTTTCCTTTTTGCTTAAGGCATTTTGAGGTTGGCTTTCTGGCACTTTTAATCAGAGAATCCCTAATATATATATATATATATATTACTGTTATGACTGGTAGACTGAACGACTGGTCACTGTGACGCACATTGACCACAGTCAACCTCCAGTGACCTGCCAACCTTCTGTGGTCCCAATTGGGACTGTGCAAGATGGCCCCCCATCAGGCCTCTATCACCAGCCAGGCCAGGAGAACCCAACTATGCATGAATTCATGCATCAGGCCTCTAGTTTAATATAAGTAAAGATATAACATTCAAGGAAATGATGGTTCCATTGTTTTCTGTGCTGGTCACAAAGCAAAGAAAGGGATTCCTAGTTGAAAGAGAAGAGCATTATAGCAAGAGCCAGAACTTATTGTCCCAGGGACTTTTCTCATTAAATCCTTATTACAACTCTATTAAGAGATAGAAATTAATATAATTCCTCATATTACAGGTTAGCAAACTGAGGCTTACAGAAGTTAAAAACTTCTCTTAAAGTCACAGAATTGATAAGGGAAAGAGCCAAATTTGAATCCATGACTACCTGGCCCCAGATCCCATGCTCTTGACTTCCAACATGAACTGCTTGCACTCCTTGAGAATTTTCCAATTCAGAGAAACAGCCAGTCTGTCAATAAATATCTATGTATCTGAAAAAAAGTTGGAGGTGGGGGAGGCGCTTTTATGGCCTCCAAAACATACACACACACACACACACACACACACACACACACACACACACACACCATCTGGCGAAGATGAGATATGCTAATAGAAGTCCATTTATTAGCTGAGGCTAGTGATGGATTTGTATGAAAATTTGAGAGCAATAACTTATATGCCGAAGTGGAATTATTCTTCATGATAAAATAATGGGGAAGTTAGAGACTAGTAAATTTCTTTAAAGTTAGGTGTGACCACATGACTGACTGGCTTCCCTCTGTGTAATGTGAGCAGAAGTGAAGAGAAGAGACACATGTTCCTTCTGAACCTTGTGTTCTTCCCCTTGATGAAGTGATTACTGTTTGAAAAATTACATACATTTGGGAAAGGACTGGGAAAGAATTTGAAAAATGAATGAGTTGTGTAAAAGGGTTATGATTATGGGTAAGTGCTTATTATTTAAAACATTTTATTTAATGTTTTTAATGGTGTTTAAAATATGAATACAAATTGGAAAAAGGAAATAGAAAACTTTATGAGGCTAAGTGGAGAATGATTTTGTCTTACATATTCCTGAGAGGCAGTGGATCAATTTTAGCTCAAATATTTTTAGAGCTCCAGATTCAGCCTCTGGTTAATTTTATACTTATAAATCTTACAATTTAGGAAAAAAGCAATAACTAGTATTTACTGTGTCCTAGGCAGTGGGCTACCAGTAAGTGCTTTATACGGGTGATTTAATTATTCCCTGTATAAAATTCTGATGATTCAGATATGATTATTATTTCTATTTTATAGATGAGGGCACTAAAGCTCAGAGAGGTTAAGTAACTTGCCCATAACTACACAGCCAGAAAACTGTAAAATGAGGACTGCATTCCAGACAGCTTTAAATCAAGTTCATGCACATAATCACTGTGCTATATAGTCTCCAAGCTATTCTATTTGTCATCGTTGGGGAAGTCTAAAGACCTGAAGGTTGTAATATTTATTTGGAATACAAATTAGTCCCTTCCTCCTTACATCTACTACATTACTCTCTTCTCACATCTGTTTAGTTTTGTTCATGGTCAGATGAAAGGTATTGTCTTCTCTAATGTCACTTCCTATTGATTAGTAGTGTCTGTATGGAGTGTGGTATTGACAAGGATTCTAAGACTACTAGAAAAAAATGCCATGCCTGATTTGCAAAATCTGTTGTGGACATGGGAGGGGTAAATGTTGGCCAAAAGCAAACAAGTTGTGTGAAAGGAAGCATTTGGATGGCAGGCCCAAGAACACTGCTTCTTAAAAGCCACAAGGCATTCAAGAAAAATAGAAGTAATTCTGATTCCCAACCACTTACTTGGACCCAGCATAATGGCTCCTGTAAAGAAGGGTGAAGAGAAAAAGGGCCATCTGCCATCAATGAGGTAGTAACCAGAGACACAGCATCAACATTCTTAAGTACATTCATGGAGTGGGTTTCAAGAAGCATGCCCCTCGGGCACTCAAAGAGATCCAGAAATTTGTCACAAAGGAAATGGGAATTCCAAATGCATGTATTGACCTCAGGCTGAACAAAGCTGCCTGGGCCAAAGAAAAAAGGAATGCCCCATATTGTACCCAGATGCAGTTGTCTAGAAAACATGAGGATGAAGATTCACCAAACAAGCTCTATACTTTAGTCACCTATGTAAATCACAGAACTTCATTTTTCCTGCATCTCACTAGCTGCAGGATCTTCTATTCTTTTCTATGTCAGGACCATTCCTTTATTTGACAAGTATTAAGGGTCTACCACATGGCAAACATTATTCTATGCACTAGGAAAAAGCAGAGAAAAAGATAGACAAAAATCTCTGCTCTCATTGAACTTATATTCTAGTGGAGTGGCAAAAACTTATAAAGAAGCAATCTATAATAATAAAAGTATAGTATGCTAATGAGACCAGGCAGTTGAATGACCTTATGGATGTCATTTCGGACATCCTTCTGGATGAAGCAGTGGCAGAAGGGGCCAAAGCAGAGGCAAATGGGGCAATCAGGCAGGCAGGTGAGTGGTTAGAGGCGATCAGGCAGGCAGGCAGGCAGGCAAGCGAGCAGTTAGGAGCCAGTGGTCCCAGATTGCAAGAGGGATATACAACTGCCAGTTTAAGGGCGATCCCACAGCCTAAACTGGCAGTCAGACACCCCCCCCCCCAAGTGGTCCCGGATTGCGAGAAGGTGCAGGTTGGGCTGAGGCCCCCCCCCCCCCCCCCCCCATGCACGAATTTAGTGCAGTAGGCCTTGAGTTTCACATAATATTTCAGTGATAAGTGCTTTGAAAAAGTCAACCAGATAAGGATAGCCAGTGTAAAGAAGTTGGGATTATTGGGGGGATACCTAGGGAGAGCATGGCTGGGAGGGCCTGGATGCCTAGTTGTCAGCTCTACGAAGACACTGATCCATTTGTACCTTCAGGCCCTTACAATAAGTTGTATGTAAAGGTGCACAGCTTAGTACAGGAGATGCCTTGGTTTCCTGATTCTCTCACTTCAGATGTGTGGTCAATAAATATCTCACTATAGCCATACTCCTCATTTATTCCTGCAAATTTGATTTTCTTCACGCCCCCCCCCCCTGTATTTTCAAAATTCCTACAATGTTCTATCTTTTGAAAAAATTATTATTTTTTCTTGTACTGTCCCCTCACCACCACCCCTCCCCCCCCGCAACACACACCCCTAGAGTATGTTTCTTACTTCTTTATCTCTTGAACATGACTCTTCTTCAAAATCCAGGTTGAGTTATCCCCAAACCACCCACACAGAGTTAGATATCTCTTCCTGAGGTCACCATGACACTCTGGACATTGTTTTGTGGGTGTCCCAGTGACAACCTCTGGGACCACCAGCCTTCTGACTCCAAGGCATCTTCAAGTCAATTCCAGTTTCACCTACCCCATGGATTAGTGTTGTAGGGGCCATATTGTAGATTCCTTTGTAGCCCCAATGCCTAGTCCAAAGCTTGGTACATAGTAGAAACTCAACACTTATAACACAGAGAAGATGGCTGGATTGATGGGTCTGTGGGTCTGACATATACTCTCTGCTTGACCTTCCACAGGTCACTTAAGCTCTCTGAGCTACAGCTTCTCATCAATTTCAATTAAAGATAAAAACAACCAATTCAAAGGATGATTATGAGGACTGAGATGATTCATATAAACCACTTTGTATAAACTTTGACAAAAGTTAGCCCTCAATAAGTGATAGTAATTAATAGTAAGTTCACATTTGAGTAATTAATCGTTGTAATAGCAGTAGTATAGATAATGACATATGAATGAATGGATGGATGGGTAGATGCTGCATTGTAATTGCACTTGACTTGAAATGATTACCTTGTTCTGAACTCCTCTGGCCTCACTTTGTGTCTAGCATCACATCTGTCTCTAGCCTGTGTCTATCTTCTTAATGCGCCACTGCTCATGGCTTGGGGTGACATCCAGAGATTCATCAAATATGAGACTGACATTCGCATCCTATTCGGCTGTGCTATTTTTATGCCTTCCATTCACCTCCTCTTTTTCTCATCTACACATCAATAACTGGTTATTTATGTGGCATTTAATGCTGCATAAATGTTATGAGCCTTTATACTGCACTAACTGGGAGGGGTACAGTGAAAAGAGTTTATTTGGCATTTTAAATCTAATTTCTCAATGTTAGTCTTGTGTTTCCCCCGGTGGTTTGCATATTTAGGTCCAGTACCCGGGGCTTTTGCAAGCAAATTGTTATTGATGCGTGGAGTTAAAAAGGCTGGAACAAGACTTCTTTTCCAGCTAACTGGTAACTCTGCATGCCTTAGAATAAATCACGCCGGAGCTGCCGAGCCATCCTGGCTCTCTGCTTGCTGATTTGTGACAGAGGCTTGGACCTTTCCCTGAGCATGTCTTATTCCCAGCCCACTGGCGGCACAGCCCTCCTGGCTTCTGTTCGTGGGCAGAGGGACAAGCAGCAACAAGATGGTCTCTGCCTCTGACATTTCTGACATAGTCGCCATCCTGGCTGGGAGGCTTAGCTATGACCAGGGCTGATGTGGGTTGTAGGGGCCTGACTGCTAAGACACAGGCCAAAAAACACAGGGAAAAGCCAAACCTGTCCTCACAGCCTGTGGTAACCTTCCTGATTCCAGAGCACAAGGTTAAATCAGGAAAAAGGTCAAGCACATAGAAGTCAGTGAAAAGACACACTTAGATGCACACATGAAAATTGTGCCACCATTAAAATTATGCTTTCAAAAATATTTAACATGGGGAATGTACATGATCCAGTATTAAGTGAAAATATTATATATATATATATATATATATATATCCTTATATGTGCTTATATGTATATGTAAATGATTAGAAAAAAAGATGTGAAGAAAACAAATATAATTATCTTGGTTTATCTCTTGGCAAATTTTATTATATTTTTAGTTAAGATATCTTATTTTCAGATATCTTCATGATGATAATTTTTTGTATTTTTGAGATTTCTACAATGTTCTAATATTATGTTGTAAAGTTATTGTTTAAGGCAAACAATAAGACAAACACAGAATGAAAGATGATGGGAGGCAAAGTATTATAGGCAAGTGGTAAGGGATAAGAACCCAGCTCAAACTGGCTTAAGTTTTTTTTTAGAAAAAAGAAATGTACTGGTCACTCCTGGGGATCCAGGAGCCCTGGGTTCAGATAAGACTCAATCCATGTCAATACTGCTTAGAGACATACAGCTCAGGAGCCATGCTGCTTGAGTTAAAATTATGTTTTCACACTTAACAGCTTTATAATTTTGAATTACTTACCTCCTCAGTGACACAGTTTCCCCATCTGTGAAATAGGAATAATCATAACAACCTACATTAATAAAAGAGAAAGATGCAAATTGACCATCCCTTCATGATGCCCACCAGTCATCAGGAGTGAGTATGCAGATTAACCCCACAAAGATGGCGGATTAATGTGTATACCAATGTGCTGAATGGCCGAGGGCAGGGCATTCCACACAGCCACAGCCACTCCGGGCCTCTGGGCAACATGGGAAGGCGGAAAGGCAGTTCCGGTCAGAGCAGTGGCAGCAGCCAGGGGAAGGAAGGCCCATTCTTGCACAAATCTTCACGCATCGGGCATCTAATACTAATTATAATCATGGTAATAATAATCACGAGTATAGGTATGTGAAGATTAAGTGAGTGAATGCATGTAAAGCATGTCGATTAGGCCTTGGCATGTGGGTAGCACTCAGTCAGTGTTATCTGTCACCACTACTATTGTTACCATCACTCATCTTTGTTGACTATGTTTTGCAGATAAGATCCCATCAGTAGGATCTATATCCTTGAAGCTTAGCATCCTCAAAAGAAAGAGGATTTCTCTTCATCTGTGTTCAGTGATCAAACCTAGGAGACTCTTAACTGGCCTGGCTTGGTTCCATGCCCAGACCTGAGCCAGTCACAGTGACCTAGTAAGTGGGGGACACATGGACTGTCCAGTCTGGGTCATAGAGCCTTCCTATTGTGGGACTGGAACACTGGGATTGAAAGCCCCACTGGGACCTCAGAGAATGAGAATTCTCCTGGAAAAGAAAAGAAGTAGGCAATCAAAAAACATCTTGCTGAAAAAAAAGGCCTTTTCTCAAATTGAATCTTCTAAATCTCTTGAGATCACAGAAACCAGTGACTGAATCCTTAGGGCATGGCCTCAACTCAGATTCCATAGGCCTGTAACTTGCAGCAGAGAAGGGGATTCTGTCTCAGGATATATTATGAAATGCAGGCTTCAGTGGAATGCACAAGGATATGAAATGCTACCCACCCTCTCTGTGCCTAGGAGGTAGATGGTCACGTGGGATGGATATAGGCACTTATTTATCAGATTTAAGATTTAGGTTGGTGTGAGGGAGATCATTTAGGAAGCCACTGTTGTCATCCAGACAAGAAATTTTGGTATCCTGAACCAAAGGAAGCAGACAGATAGGAGAAGATGGGGGAGTAAGTACAACTGGCCTTACGAGTTGTCAATGAAGAGAGAGAGGGGTCAAGATGGTACCCATGGTTTCCTTTTTGGACAAGTGGGTGAATGGAAACCATTCAATGAGATGGAAATACATGAGGATGAACAGGTTGGGGACAGTGAGAGATCAGGAGAGATAAAACCACCAAGGCTATCCAACAGCTTGAGATTTCTTATGTCCTTTCCTCAGCAGACCAATGTCAGAATCACTCAAAGAATGTTAAATGAACCCTGAAAATTTCTATGTGTTGATGTGGAAGACTGAAGACAACTGTTTTGTAAGCAAAACACATTACCTCTGGCTTTAAGACCAATGTGTATTTCTTAAAGTGCATTTGCATGCTGGTGAGTCAGTAACAAAGGCCTTGGGCCTCACAATGCATTTGTAACATTTCCAAACTCAGAAAAAAATCTGCACCGTATTTTAGTGATCAACATGACCAGCAAAAACAACCAGTTTGCCATGAAGCAATCTGTGTAAAGTATCATAGCGAGAATATTTTCTATCAACTGCATGGCTTAGTAGAAAGCATTTTCTTCTATTAGCACATAATCCCTTGGGCCTCAGGGAATTGTTTTATACTGATCTAATACAGCAGAAGCCTGGTTTACTTACAGGACTAAGTAGAAATTATATTGCTTTGCTCTCTCCTTGTCTTGGTGGCTAAAATAATGAGTAAAGGAAGCAAGTTTGGAGATTCTTAAGAAGACTTGTGAGTTAATATATAGCATTAAAATCATTCATATTCACAAAGTCTTTTAAGAATCATATGCTAAGTTTTAAAATAGGCATTAAAAAAAGAGAGGCACAAAAATATCTTCTAAATCAGTGGATCTTAACTCTTAAAGGTCTCAGGCCCTTTTGAGAATGTTATAAAAATTACGGAACCCACCCCCAAAAGAATCCACATGCATGCACACAAGTCATATACAACATAGGGAAGACTCATGGATTGAGTGAAGTCCATTTGTGGTCTCCAGATTAAGGACACCTACTGTGAGTTTTCATGGCCTCTTATCTTCACTGTTTCCATTTTATTTTTCAGGAATGAGCACAATGGACAATGTGGTTCTACTTGTGTGCACATAATCATAATATATATTTTCTGATTGTGATAATTCAATAATTGCATTGCATGCATAAGCATGCTATTTATATCTTACCCCCACCTCACAATTCTAATACTTGTGAGTTTAAAGGGTATTGCTATTTGGGTGGGGCAATATCAAGTTTTCCTTTGAAATATCTGGGAAAAGTGTGGTTGCCAAATGCAAACTATGGACTTTTCATATCAGAATATCCTGGGGTTTTCATTAAAAATGCAGATTCCTGGAATCTTACCCCATCTACCAAATCACTTCAAATGGGAGCCCATGGAATCCATACTTTTCACCAGCTGGTCAGGAAACTGTGATTAGAAGCCACCACTTTAAACAACTCAGAAGAATAAACCATGTATTCACTATTCAAACAATACATATGCTACTTGTACTTTAAAGAGATGTAAGGCCTTCCATTTGCTCCCATTTGGGAGAGGGGAACCTGAGAGTAACTGAATATGCTTTAGAATAATTCATTGTATTTTTAGTAGCATATTCCTTAATTAAGTCTCTTTAGCATTTGCACTCAGTCTAATGCTTTGATAAATATCAATGAGTAACATGCCAAACTGAAGCTAAGCAGACTGTAGAAAACCATCAGCTGTGGGTTCCTGTTTCCTTTCCTCTTTACCTTGCACCCTAGGTGAGCTATTCCAGTCCTGTTACTTAAATGCCACCTACATGCCCATGACTCACAAATTTTATCTTCAGCCAGGTCCTCTCATGTGCATTCAAGGTCACATATCCAACTGTCTTCCTGTCATCTCTACTTGTAGTCTCACACAAGTCTCAATTTTGAGGATGAAAGTACCTAATTCTTACTTAAGTCATTCCACCAAAACTTCTCTACCAACCTGCATTCTCAACATCAGCAAATGGTACCACCATTAACCTAGTCTCTCCAGCCAAAATTCTGGGTGGATTCATTCCTGATCCCACCCACTTTCATCCCATCCAACACTTTATTATGTATTCCAAATATGCCCATCACTCTCCACCTCTACTACCCTGTTTCCCCGAAAATAAGACAGTGTCTTATATTAATTTTTGTTCCCAAAGATGCGCTAGGTCTTATTTTCAGGGGATGTCTTATTTTTCCATGAAGAGGAATACGGTACACATTTATTGTTAAATGAAAATAAAGGAAATTTATTACCTGTATACGGTACGGTAGTATGGTAGTTGTCAACACAAACCAGACAAACTGTGAATCCTGGGGGCCTTATTTTCGGGGAGATCCTTATATTTCACTCAGAAGGAAACCTGTAAGTAGGTCTTATTTTCGGAGGATGTCTTATTTTCGGGGAAACACGGTAATAAAACCTTGATCCAAGCCACCACCATCTCTTGCCTTATCTAACAGGTGAAGGAATGAACCATTTCTCCTGCAAGCCATCTCACCACAAGGGCCAGGATGCTCTTTATTTTATTTTTAATATGTTCTTATTAATTTTTAGAGAGAGGGAGGAAGGGATAAGGAGAAACATCCAATAACTACCTCACATACACCCCCTACGGGGTATGGATCCTGCAACCAGGGCACATGCCAAACTGTGCATGGGACCACACTCAACCAGCTGAACTACATGGGCCAGGACCAGGGGCCTCTTTAAAAATTATATCACATTATGCCTCTGTATCATACCCAAATCCTTTGGACTTTGCAGTGTCCGAGTGAAATGGCCTTCTCTCCTCTTCCATATCATCCAGGCTGTGTCCTTATATCACCACCCTCCAGGTTCTTGAATGTACACCAACTCCTAACTCTTCCTCTTGCAAGGCCATCCCTCCTGCTCCTTCCCTTGTATGGAAGTCATGACCTGGCTAAATTCTCCTCCTCTGGGTCTGCACCACATCTCATCTTCTCTAAAGATTTCCCCTGATTGTCTAAGCTAAGATTTGCCCACTTTTTCTGTAAGGAGCAAGATAGTAAATATTTTGGGCTCTGTGAGCCACGAGGTCTCTGTCAAGACTACTCAACTCTGCTTTTGTAGCAAAAGCATGTGCAGACAATATGAAAGTAATAGGTGTGACTGTGCTCCAATAAAACTTTATTTACAAAAACAGGCAACAGGCAAATTTGGCTCCCCAGTTGGGTTTTACAGATCCTGACCTAAGCCAAGTATGACCTTTCTATTATTCTTTCTCAGAGCTTCTCATAATTCCTAAATATGTACCCACTTTCTATCTTTCCCACTAGTCTGTTAGCATCATGAGGACAGTGCCTGGTAGAGCACTTGCCCTAGAAGTGAGGCCTCAGTGTCTCTTGAATAAAGAAAAAACAGGGAGATGAGAAAGGAAGGGAGGATTTCTCTTTGGAGCCCGAGCACTTTCTGTAAAATATGCAGCAGCCATGGCTGGCCCATATTTTTAAACCTCTGCTCTTTGTCACCACAGTTCCCGGGTGAATCACTTATTCACATATCACTTTGTTCATGCCTTCATTTCTTAAGCGATGCCATGTTTGCTAACATCCAGTCCTCTGAGCTGAAGGTGCTGCCCAGGTCTCTGCTCCCAGAGGCTTTCTTTCTGGTTTTTCTGCTGGGAGGCCATGAAGAGTCCAGCTTGTAACATGAAATGGAGAGGTGGAAGCAATTGGCAGAGGCCAGCAAGGAGCCTCAGCCAGCAGGGAGCCCTGCCCTCTCCTTCCCAACTCCTGACTGTTGAAATAGCGCTTTACATAATTCCACATCATTTCTCCACTCTGACAGATGCATAAGTGGGCACTCTGAAAGTTTAACACCAACATTCCTTGGAAGGAGACACTTCTCTGTGCGTTGCATGTCCCACTCACTCCTCCCGGCCACCCAGTCAGCTCCTGTGTCTTTACCCTCCTCCAGGCTGCCTGGAACACCAACAAGGAAGCTGAGAGCTGAGCTGGGCAGTCATTAAAGATCATCAACCAAAGAGCTCTTCACCAGGCAGGATTATGTTTAACAGACAGCCAGAGTGTTCTTGCCGGCTCCTGTTAAGTTGCATCGAAACTGTGCCTAATTAAAACCTTGAATTTAATTATGCTATTCTGCATTACAAATTTTGATCAAATTGGCTTAATTTGGTGCAAGGAGAGATGTTCCTTTCATATGCGAAGTGAACCTGTCCTGAGGCTAAATTCTGTGTACGGAAGCCATGGGACCCCCTGGTGTAGTCTGAATTGCTCCAGCCCTCCTGTATCCCTGGATTTGGTGAATCACCCACCCCATGGCAGCTGCTGCTTTGCCCACATCTGCAAGAACTGTCCTGAAGCCACACTGAAGCTGACAGCTGCCTTCCCTACCCAGCCTCCCTTTCCTCTTTTGCTTTTGAAATACCCCATCTCAGGGGGTGGGAGGGATTGTACCCAATCTGCCAGTGAAATATGATATGGGAATGAAGTTCTAGCAATCTGTTTCCACTCTGGAGAGAAATCTTAGCCTGTTAATGCCCTGCTCCCAAACGCCTTCTTTCTGGTTTTTCTGCTGGGAAGCCAGTGGAAGAGTCAACTTCCTGACATGAAACAGAGAGGTGGAAATTCTTGGCAAAGAACGGTCAAGTGTCCTTGGTTCATCCACAGCCCCAGATCATTCAATCCAATGCTTTCTTCTTCTCCTTCCACTTGGGATCAATAGCACTGCCGGAGCCCAACACTTATTTCTCCCTTCTGGGGTCCTTCACTCTGTTTTATGAGGCCAAGAGATATAATGTCACCCAGGCAACCTCCTCCACCATATACTCTCTGAGCAACCAGACCCTTCATGATGGTCTCACCATCATCAAAACTTCTCCCTCTGGGGTCCCACTCATTCTCTAGGACTTCTCCTATTGATTGTCTAGCCAATGTGATGATCAGATTTATGTCCCCACCCCCCAAAATAACAAACAAACAATAACACTCCTTGCTGATTGCCTGACTTCACAAGCTGAAGTGTGAGCTCCTTTCCCTGTGTGTGTGCCAAGGATAACTTGCCCTATGTAAGCCATAGAGGAAACGCCACCTCTGATGCTAAAGTCAGTTTTACTTAAAGGAATTTAAAATCTTATTTGCATATTATAAAGTAAAACGGAAAATTCACATGCTGTTTTAAAACAGAACAGGAGCCTATCTGGTGTGGCTCAGTGGTTGAGCATTGACCTATGAACCAGGAAGTCACAGTTCGATTCCCAGTCAGGATACAAGTCTGGATTTTGGGATTGATCCCCAGTGTGGGGTGTGCAGGAGGCAGCCAATCAATGATCCTCTCTCATCATTGATGTTTCTATCTCTCTCCCCTCTCCCTTCCTCTCTGAAATCAATAAAAATATGTTCAAAACAAAACAAAACAAAACAAAACAGGAGATTTCAAAGAAAAGCTATTGGGAGCTGCAGTCCCAGACCCTGGGTCTCAATCAATTTTAGACACTTTGGGCAAAAATATCTAAGCAGCCATGGTGATGTGTTACCCTGCCACTTCTGATGTCAAAAGGCGTCCTCTGGAAAGGATGCCTAAACCCAGGGGAGCCCTGAACTCTCTGTTCAACTCCATCTCCAAATTGTCAACTGCTGGATTGGACATTTTCATTTGTATGGCCTACCATGGTCTTGAAATGAAGTTATCTAAAACTCCAAGTCTACCATTCCCCACCAGTACCAGCAAGCCTGCTTTCCCTTGTCATGCCTCCCTGCCTCCCCCTCCCGCCCTGTCCTGAGAGTGCTCCAGGCTCTGGGCTAAGAAACACGGGAACATACATCATGCGTTGAACAAATAGATGGATGATGATAGATAATAGATAGATAGATAGGCTACTTTTAGTGTTGTATCAAAACTATCACATAACAAATCCTTACTTGTTCTTTAATAGATAAATTAGACTAAATTTATTGTTGGGTATTTTTATTTTTGAGAAGATATACCTTGAGTCACTGATACTATTTGAGCACGTACTCCGTAACAGTTTAAGACTAGATGTTTCAACCCAATTAAACAATCCTCTAGCCCCTAAGTAAGGCCATCACATAGTATGGGCTCAGAAAATGTTAGATGTTAATAGCATTTATACTAAATAAAAGTATACCTTAACAAGGTCAAAGATGTCACTGGATGTTACACAACTGTCAAGTGAGTAAAAACAGGAGGCTGAAGGGTGAGGGAGACAGGGATCCTCCATCTCCCCAACAGTGTGGGGAGACAAATAGTACAAGGAGATTTAGGGAGGAGACTTGCAGGAAAGACAAACCAGCTTCCCCAGAGCTTGTGGTTTCTGCTTTGGGAAGAGGACACCTGACATGAGATAAAGATCCAATGGGAGAGATTCAAGAGCTAGGACAATGGCTGTTGTGGCATGACGCCAGCAACCACAAATAAAAAATATGAAAGGCATTGGAGAGAAGGCACTCAAGTATTTATGGAGGAAATTAATTATAACAATTTCATAATGGCTAAAACATTTAGTGAGAGCCTGCTTTGTGCTGAGCGGCATGCTGTGCAATGAAGACATAGTCTGTTTAATCCCTGGTCCAAAATAGTGTCTTTTATAATCCCAGTTTCATAAATGGGGAGCTGAGCCTCAGAAAGCGAAGTAGCCTGTGCAAGTGTGCATGGCTAAGAAGTGGTAGAGGTAGGGTCTGAATCCACAGCCTGGGTGTTTCATCCTTGCACGTTTCTTCTCTTGCTTCAATGCCTGCATTATTACTTAAATGTTCTCTTTTTTCCCCCTGAGAATGTTCCAACTCCACACTCAGTAAACACTTTGAAGACAGAGGCAGGGTCTTAGAGTTCAAATTCTCCTCAATGCCTCGCCCAGTGCCATCCATGTAGTAAATAATAAATCTGATTGATTTATTGGTAGACGTATTTGTTGAGAAAATCAGGCACTACAGCAGGCAGGGGAGCACTTGCTGGGAAGGACAATTCAGTGCAGATCTAGAGGAACCTGTTCTATCAGCAGGCTATATGCAGATTTCACCACAGGGCTGGATCTGTTGCCTGGGACTCTCTTCCCACTTTCTCCCCCTTTCCTGGTTTAGTTCCTTTTCTCTGATAGGCCTCAGCATCGATGCATCTTCCTCCAAGAAGGCTTCCTGATTGGCCAAATGTGAGCTAGAGATTTCCACAGAATCCTATACTTCTCCCAGCACAGCACTTATCCTACTGTATTACAATTGTTTGTTTACCCTTTAGCCTTTCCCAAGTAGATCTTGTTGAGAATGAGGTGGTTCTCAGCACCTAGCACGTGGTATACATTTTAAAATATATATCTCTATATATTTGTTAAGTATATGTTAAATAAAATATACACTAGTTTAATATATACTCACTGAAACAGATGCAATGAAAGCCCTCCTACTTGTTCTCATCCCTAACTGCCTTCCCCTGCCGGCTTGATCTCGCCTCAAACTACCCTCTCTGCTTCAGCCCCTACTACCATGGCTTTGTCCAGACAGAAGGTAGATGTCTAGAAGATGGTCATTCTATCCGGTCTAATTAGCATATTACCCTTTCATTAGTATAGATAGATAATATAGGACAGGATTGCTTACATGAAGGTGGGGGAGAGCATTTTTTCAGCAAGAGGAGTTTCTCTTGGCAGACAAAAATACACAATCCCTATATCTGTACTGCCAGCCATATGCACTATACTGCCAAACCAATCATAAAAATTGAACTGCTTTCTTATACCTTACACCAAACAGCCATTGCCCTTAAAAACCTTCCTCAGCCCCCACCTTAGGTTCTACCTTTGCAATTCACCTATATTTGGTTCTGATTGGTTGGTATCTATGCCAGTCAGCATCAAAAGCTCTACCTTCTAGGCAGCCATTGGCTCCTCACACTTCACCCAGATTTGGTTCTGATTGGTATGTTCCTATGCCAGTTATTGTCTCCGGGCCTATCACCAGGCCTGATCATAAAGGTGGGGCTGATCAGCAGCCCCCAGGGAGGCCCAGAGAAAAACAGAGGTGTGACTGCTGTCAAAGCCCTGAGAGAAAGAAAGAGACAGTGGCTGATCCACAGCTGCCATGCAGAGTGCAGATCAGACCCTGCCTCTCTCTTTGGGCCTCTCTCAGGGCCTGATCTGCAGCCCCCTCAGCAGTCAGTCCTGGGTCACTACACTCGTAATAGTGGCAGTGAGTACTGGGTGGCCATGGCAACCCAGCACTGACTGCAGGACTGACTTCTGGTTGGTTGAGCCTTCGGTTGTTATGGACCCTGGGTTTTTATATATTAGGATTAGCATCCCAAACTCAAAGTTTGGGAGTGTGAGATTTTCTATTTCTACTCATACAGAGCAGCTTTGCCTGAACACCTAATGTCACTGGGATGTTATTATTCACTCAATACTTACAAGAAATCTTCCAAGTAACATGTGCAATTGATTAAATATACAGAGATGCTGAGGTCTTGGAAGCAAAGTCAGACTGGCCAGCCCCAGCCTTATCTAAGGGACCACAAGTATGGCAGGAAGCCTCCCACCAGCGGGGACCACAGGATCCATCAAAAGCCTAAGTTCTCTGGCTCAGCATCGGGTCTCACTCCTCACTCCTTTCCAATTTAGTCCACGTGGCCAAACATTAAAACAAACATTAATAAGGACCATAACATTTAGATACCAACAAAATGTTCTCAAATTTTACTCAGCCATAAAGCTGTTTATGACAGGACGGTAGTAAGTTCCCTTCTTAATTTTTTAAAGCTGTGAGCAGCAACATGAACAAACAATGCTGGCTCAAAGTTTGGGATTGTGATCAAATAAATTTAACCACAAAGCAAATCTGACATATTTAATGATACACCCTATTATATATTGTTCTGCATGGTAGATAGACAAAATGAGAAGTTAACATAATGGCTGTAATTATTTATTTACATTACTTTCTATTGTTAAAAATGAAATTTTTGTTAGTCCTTTTTATAAAAGGGAATTTATAAAAGCCCTTCTGGTGAACTGTTTTCTCTGACACTTCTTACGATTTAATGGAATTTCAATGCACAAAGGCATAATTCTATATAATAAAAGCCTAATATGCTAAATGTCCGGTTGTCCAGTAAACCAATCAAAGCATAATATGTTAATGATATGCTATGGTCACTCAACTGCTTGCTATAATGTGCACTGACCATTAGGGGGCAGATGCTCTGATCGGAAGGAAAGTTTGCTGCTGGGGTCAGGCCAATTAGGATAGAGTGAGACAGGCCAGACACACCCTGGAGCCCTTTACTGGTCCCTTCCAGCTGGTCAATCTCCCGTGTTCCTTCCTGGCCAGTCTCCTGATTGTGCACCATGGGGTCACTCGGCCTGGCCTGCACCCTCTCACAATTCAGGATCCCTCAGAGGATATCAGAGAGCCAATTTTGATCTGATACAAGGACTCTACAGGTGCACAAATTTGTGCACTGGGCCTTTAGTTAGATATAAGCACACTCACATACACTGGAAGACAGAGATCTGGGATAGAAGTCTCCATAAACTGAGCTCCTACTCTGCCACTCCTTCTCTGGTTCAGGGCTTTAATTCCCTGGACCACCCATTTCCCAGACTGTGATCAAACCTTCCCTGCACTTCTCATTCTCTTTTGAGATAAAATGTTCTGGATAAAAAGATATATCTTGTTCTATTTCCATAAAAGGATCATTAACCTCATTTTGTGATGCTGGCTGATATAACAAATAGATTCAAATTATGTAATGGTTCAAATGCTTAGACATTGGCCACATATCCACATATCCATACATTCAACTTCAAGGGAGGCTCATTTGATTTGATCAAGGACAGCAACATCTCAGAGAAAGTGGTGTTTGAACTAAGATTCACAGAAGGTATAAAAATTATGTGGGGAAGACCATATCAGACAGAGGGAACAGTATGGATAAAGGCTCTTTGGTCATAAGGAGCATGAAATGTTTGACTAAAAGAGAGAGCAACATGGCTCAGAGATAGTACCATGAAGAAAGAATGCATGATAAGCTTGGAGAGATGAACAGGTGCCAGCCCTTTCAGGGCCTTGTAGGCCATGTTAATAACTTTTGTCCTTTATCCCATGTACACTGGGAAGCAATGGTGAGAGAGCATGTAAGTGAGGGAGTGTTGGGCGGTGGGTGAGTGACATAATCCTTGCAGCTGCACAGTGAAGAACATAGCATAAACTTCAGGAGACCAGTTTAAATACTATTACAGCCAACTAAAAAGATATAAGAAGTAGAGAAAGGGGATTGAGTCAAGAAATCCTTATAGCACAAAATGGATAGAATTTGGTGTTTGGTGTTGGATTTGGGATACCAAGGTCCTAGAGTTGAAGTTGACAAGATCTTTCCAGATGATGGTGTCATCTAGTGAGAGAGAAAGCAGCTTGTGAGGACTAGCAAATTCAGATTGGGACAGGTTGTTTGGGGTACCAGTGGAACTGTCTAACATGAGATTAGATAAGAGAGTCTGAAATTTAGAAAGGAGTATGGACTTAATGTAGAGACTTGTGAGTACTTAACATTTAGAATTAAAATGAGGTGATATAAATGCTTAAAGTATATGGTCATTTAGGGTATAGAGAGAAGCAAAGGTCAAAAAGAGAGAAAAAATAGCCAGGAGAATCCAAGGGGGTGGTGAAATTCAGGAATTGTCCAATATTCAAAGGGTCCCCTGAAGATAGGAACTGAAAAATGTCCATGGGCTGTGGTAGCTAAGAATATTTTTGGGGACCTCTGTGACAACAGTTCCAGCAGAGCAGTGGGGTTAAAATCAGAAACCAGCAATGTGAGGATATAGGAAGAATAGACAGTGGGTGTAAATCACTGCTAGGGGCAGTTTAGATGACAGAGGGCGGAGAGAAATTTGACAGTGGCCATGGATCTTGACTGGAGGCACATCCTTCCATTGCTCATTCATCATATCTGTCAAGATATATTTTATGTTCCAGGCACTAAATACAGTCATGCACTGCATAACAACATTTTGGTCAGCAATGGGCTACATATACCACCATGGTCCTGTTGCTTTGTTTTTAGAAAGTAGAGGAAGGGAGGGGGCAGGGCAGAGGATGAAGGAGTCCAGGAACTGGCCATTTGGAATCAAGCAGACTGATTGGACACCATCTTGCTTGGCTTGTCATGGCTACACGGGCTAGGGTACAGGGCCATTGTCCCCAATGTCATCCTGGCTGACCTGGTGCTAATGACTCAGCCTTCTCTACTGGCATTCTCTAGGAATTCCTTGACAAAATACTTTAATAAAATTAATGCAAACAATCTGTTTAAAAACAAAAGCTGAGCCCTGGCCGATTTGGATCAGTGGCTAGAGCATTGGCCTATGGTCTGAAGGGTTGTAGGTTTAATTCTGGTCAAGAGCACAATCTCGGTTGCAGGCCTGATCCCTGGCTCTGGTTGGGGTGCATGTGGGAGGCAACCAATCGATGTCTCTTTCACGTCAATGTTTCTCTCCCTTTCTTTCCACCGTCCTTCCACTTTCTCTAAAAAAATCAATGGAAAACATATCCTCGGGTAAGGATTAACAACAATATCAACAAAACAAAAGCTGAGTTTGGAGAATGCCAGAACTATGCCACATACCTTCATGGGAACTGGATTTGGGGCCAGTTACCTGGAGACCTGGTAGAAAGGAAAGGAGTTTTGATAGAGGGAGGTGATTGCAGACCAAAGGGCAAAGGCTGGAGTGGTATGTAGCTAGACTGGCCAGGGGGAGATAAAAATAGTATATGGGACAAAAAAAGGGCAGGGGAAAAGGAGAGGATCAGGCCCCAACACATTTAAAAAATATATTTTTATTGATATTTTACAGAGAGGAAGGGAGAGATAGAGAGCTAGAAACGTTGAAGAGAGAGAAACATCGACCAGCTGCCTCTTGCACACCCCCTACTGGGGATGTGCCCGCAGCCAAGGTACATGCCCTTGACCGGAATCTAATCTGGGACCTTTCAGTCCGCAGACCGACACTCTACCACTGAGCCAAACCGGTTTCGGCCCAACACATTTTTATCCTGGGCCACGAGAAATAGGAAAAGGCATGCAAGGTTGCAGTTAATTCTTAACAGCTTCCATTATTACCTGCCCAGTGACTCCCCTACTTTTAATATAATAAGAATGATCTCTGGTATTATTAACATGGCAGATTCCCTTCATAGCATACTCTGATTCAGAATGCAGCTGGTAATTCTGAAAACAACTATCTTTTATTCATTGAGCAAAGACGGTTAGGTCTAGGGATGCTGAATATGAGTATGCCATCATTATACTAAAGGGTATACTGCCTCTCTATAAAAGTGTTGTGACTTATAACATGTAGTTTCTTACAAAATTTTCTTCATTTGATTCTTATGACCCAATGAGGTAAGCCAGGAATGAATTATGGGTCTAATTCTACAGATGAGGCACTGAGCCTCCCAAAGACATTTGCCCAAAGCCACATGGCTAATAAATGGCAGGGCAAGAACTGGAAACTGGACCTTCGGATCCCTCATCCATCTTTTCTCTCCACCCTGCTGCTTCTCACCACTCCACCCCGAATCTTCATGAAGGCCACAGAGTTCGCCATTAGCTAACTTGAGTTGCAACTGGCCCTGTGACTTCTAATACTAATACCACATTTTAATGAAGCATTAGCAGGTTGGAATCACCTAGGCTTCTTGACCAAAACACAGATTCCCTGGCGCCAGCCTAAATGTGCTCAACCTGAACCTCTGAGGTGGGGTCTTGGAATCTGCATTTTCATACAAGCTCTCAGGAGGCCAGGGGAGACAGGGGGGGAGGGGGGATCGAAGAGGGGGAAGGGAGAGGTGATGCTGAGGTATTTGTGAACCAAAGCAACATGCAAAGCAAAGCAAACTCAAAAATCAACTCTCAGCTAATCCTGGATTCATTACCCAGGGAATGGATTACTCAGCATTTAGATTCTGACCCCTCTGCAACTCTAAACCCCAATTCTACATTTTCTCATGGTTTTGTTCATTAGCAGCATTTCTTCAGGGAAGGAGAGGCAATAAAATTTGAGTTAATCTTTTAAACTGGGAGTGCCTCTGATGATTTTTGTCTAAGACTGAAATTCTTCTCTTCCCCAAATCATGGGCAGTCTGTCAGAACCTTGGAAGGTAAGGGTATGGTTCAGAAGGTTAAAAATATTCTGACTTCACAAATGCAGTGGAAGCTTCAAACACATATCTGGTGTGCTTGCTGATTCTGTGAGGCTTCTGCCTAGAAAAGATCAACCTGCTCTCAAAATAGAACCTAGAGATACAAGGGAATCAGCAATAGCCTCACGTATGTGTTCACAAAGCACAATGAAGTGTAGCTTCTGGTTTGTTGTTTTTATTAACAATCAGAGGAGCCTTGTCACAGTCAGCCATCTGCTTGAGTCACTGCCAGCTGCAAAGGCCCTGGCTTTAGAGAAGGAACACTGGAACCAAAGCCCAGCTCATGCAAGCGTCACCGGCAGAGAGCCGGCAGTGTCCTGTGAGTGACATTCTTCAGTGTCCTGCAGAATCCAGTCACAGTCTACGTCAGAACCACTCGCCTACATGCCTGGATCCTTAAAGAGGACATACAGCTATGAAATCAGGTGGGAGCTATTATATTTGTTCTTGGGAAGATGTTCAAAATTTCCAAGTGGTCTCTGAACACCCATTAAAATTACAGACCTCGCCCCCTTTCTCCCTCTCCCTGCTGCTTTTTCTACATTCTAATATAGGTTTCTGAAAGAAAAAATGTAAGAGAGCTAGCATGGGATTTTTTTTTTTTTTATCCAGAGAGTCAAAGACATTCTGACTCTGATTACTGACTGACCTTACATCCAAGGAATCATCTTTGTTTTTTTCCTATACTTATTTATTTATTCTTTTTTTAGAGAGAGGTAGGGAAAAGGAGAGAGAAACATCAAAGAACCATCAATATGCTGCTCCCTGCGCTCCTCCCACCGGGGACAAAATCCACAACCCGGGCACGTGCCCCAAGAATCGAGCTGGTAACCCTTCTGTGTGTGGGATGATGCCCAACCAACTGAGCCACATCAACCAGGGCTAGTTTTTTTAAAAAACCAATGTACAAAATTCTTTCATGTGGGTAAAAAAATGTTCTGCATCTGGGAATACTTTTTGACTACCAAGTTAATAAAATGTCTTAAACTTTTTGCTCCACATCTAATCCTGACACTGAAGGTTTAGGGAGTAGAAAGCAAAGACTTGCCAAACCAGAAGCTCTCCTCATACACTTGGCATCAATGAAAGTCTATAGCCTAAAAAAGAAAAACCTTTAAAAAACAAACAAAACAGACTTTTGTTGTTGTTATTTTGTTTTTATAATTCAATCACTACCTAGGAGAAAAGTGTTTGGAGTTGAGGATCACCAAAGAAAACAGATTAGGAAAAAAATATTTTGATATTGGAAAGCAATGATGAGTAAGCCCAGACAAAAACATAATAAGGGGTGGGAGTTTTGATAGGCAAAGAAAAGAACAAATATCTGATGGTTGACAAGAATGTAGTCAAGCTTTTGCAAATACAAAGTCTGCCATGGAGAACAGTGATGCTCTCAGAGAGTCTGTACTTAACCTATCACATAAATGTTACTTGGCATTTGTGCTGGGTAAATCAAGGACAAAAGAGGTGGGGAAATGTTACAGCTAGTTCTCTAGAAAACTATCCCAGACTTGTGGGAGGAGGTCAAGGAAAATCAAAGGGTAGGCCCACTGTAGGGAAATGGCCAGCCCTACATTTGAAAACATATTGAGAGAATCTGTTTTCAAGCCGGACCTGAAGCTAGCCACAGAACTCAAACTTGATGTCTGGGCTCAAAATGTACTGGTAGCTGCTGTTTCCTGTTCTTCTACAGCCATCATAGCTAGTGGCAACCAGATGTGCTACCCATTTGCTGGGCCATATCCCTAAACCTTTGTAAAAACCTGTCAATTATTTTACCAACAAAAATGAATTTATCCAGAGATAGCAGAGGGACTATAATTCTGGACATGCACACCATGGTGAAGCATAGGCAAGTCAGGAGAACAGCGGAGAGAGCATGCTTTTACAGAGGAAAAGAGGAAGTTAGAAGGAGCTGTTTTAAAGAGACTGGAGGGGAAGAGAGTCCAGGGTTGTGTTGGCTTCTCATTGGCTGAGTGTGCTGATTCCTCATTGGCTGGGATGTTGCTGGGCAAGGAGAAAGATCTCCTTCCCTCCCGCTGGTGTGGTAAAGTAAGCTTCTTCCAGCTGAACTTTGTAAAGCAGCTACTGATGGTACCAGCATGAGAGCTCCCCCTTTAAGGCTTTTTCACTATTTGAATGAGGCTTTCCATTATTTATTTTCACAAACGAGAGTTTTCCTTTAAAAATTTTTTAGGTCTATTCAAAGTTGACAATCAGATTTAATTATTTATTATTATTTATTTACTTGACAATTAGATTAATTTTAATTAAGTTATTTATCACCAAAGCAATTTAGTTGGCAGAATGTTAATTTTCTGTTTTTTATTCTTTTTTTTTTTAAATTTAACTTTAAAAAAATCATTAACACTATTGCAGATGTCCTCCATTACATCTTCCCTTAAGATTATGATTTCCTTGTGGTAATTATCAAGAAGTGAAAGATTAGAAGTACAAAATATCAATTGTGCAATTTTAACTATTTTCAAAGGAAGATAAAATAAATGTCAGGTCCAACAAGGTCATGTGTCCTTTCAGCAAATAATTGTCTCCACAGCCTCTTTTGATGTATTGAAACTGAAATAAATTGTTAATGCCTTTCATTTACAGAGGGGAATTCATGGCTCTGCAACATTATAGAGTTTAGAATCTAAATCAAGCCCCCTAGACATTAGTCACTCCTTCTGGGTAATCATCTAAAAATAGGGATGGCCTTTCCAGCTACCCTTTGTAGAACATTAAAAATGGAATGATGGAGGTGCCTTCTAATGTCCATTTCATAGACTCTGACACTATTTCTTTCTTCTCCCAAACTCTCCTGTTTTGGAGGAAGGAAGAACCTTGTATTAAAGGTTACAAAAATTGGACTATATTTCCTGAATTGTAGCTTAATTAAAACTCTTTGATTCTGTGTAGAGAGAAGCCCACTCAGACTAAATTAGAGGGAGTTTATTATAAGGGTGTAGGAATAAAACCCTAAGAAAGTGCAAGGGGATGCACATAGACTCTGTGGAACCAGCAAGTGGAAAGCCATTAGAAACCAAGGTTACTGTCTCTAGTATGCCACATTCTCTCATGTCTATATCATTGTGCAATGAATTAATCCCCCTCCTTTGATTAGATTTTTCACAGGCCTAAGTTAAAGATGGCGGCTCTATAGTCCTCAATTTCTAGTGACCAAATGCCTCTTGCTATCAATTTTACATTTTCTGGAGGGGAAATACGATAGGCTGAGGTAGGGATTGATATTCCAATAACTAGGACAAAGGAGCAGAGTTGTGTAGTACAAACACAGCTGCCAGGACCCACCACTATAATATGCAGCAGTGGGGGCCAGGCACCAGATAGACAACCCCAAATGCACTGACTATAACCTATCACTAACTTCATTCCTTCAACAGGAAATGTTAAGACCTGCCTGTGACCTATACATTCTGAGAAACCCTGATTTCTAATCAGGAAGCTGAAGCTGAGAAAGGAACAAACATAGACAAATACAAGAGTCAGGAAGTTTGATAAGTGCTATAATAGAAATAATCATAGAGCATGGTTTCACAACCTTAGAGCCCTGACATTTGGTTAGTTCTTAGTTGTGAGGAAGGGAGAGTGATCCTATGCATTGCAGGATGCTTGGCCTCTGTTTATTTGGTGCCTATAATACCCTATTCCCATACCAGTTGTGACAACTGAAAATGGCTCCATACATCACTAAATGTTCTCTGAGAAGAGGCCATGTTTGCCCCCATTTGGAATCACTGCATAGAGCAATATGAAGTCATAAAAAGGGACACCAAACATCAGGCCCAGAGGTCCGGAAAAGCTAGAACAAGAGGTTGAAGTTTTGAGAGGCAAGTTGGAGTCAGATAGGTGAATTAGGGCTTCAGGGCAGGGCAGAGGGAACCCATGTTTTCTGATTCATGGTTCCATGTGCTTTTCACTACACCAATATTTTCAGAAGTGTGTTACTCAGAACACTAATCCTTCAAAGCCCTGCTAGATATTTGTGTGAATACAGGCAGACTTTGGTGTTTGAGAGTTGGGATCCAGACCACTTTAATAAAATGAGTATTTCAATAAAGTCATAATATTTTTTGCTGGTGGAGGGTCTTGCCTTCAATTTGCAAATAACAAAAAACCTGTGAAGGACAATAATAATGAGGTATGCTTGTAGAGAGTTCCATGGTCAATGATTTAGATCCTCCTTTTGGAAGTTCTAATACACTTTATTTTACAAAATAAATTCCAGTACACTAAAGGCTCTGAGAAATCCTAGGGAAAAATCACTTATTTTTGTGATTTGCTTTCAGAAAGATGAAATCATTGGAAAGAGATTCCCTTGATCTGAATCCTGTTTCTACCACTTACCTGCTATATGTCATTGAAAGAGGTATTTAACCTGCCAAAACTTGGCTTACTAGTCCATAAAAATGAGATGATCATAACACAAGCTACATCATAGGGTATCTGAGAAGATTAAATGAGATAGTGCATCTAAGGCGCCCCGCACAGTTTTTGTTTTACAAGAGGTGCTCAGCAAGTATTATATGTTTTAAACATCCAATTTCCCCCAAAAGATTTTGATCACAGAATTCAGTTTTCACTCTGAGAAACATATTTTAGAAAGCTGTAAAAAGCTCTCTGCTATTCACCCACCAAAATCCAACTCTTTAACACACAGAACCTACCCGACTCCCTGGAAGGGTGTGAGGATGAGACAGGAATATGAATGGAAAAAGGCTTGGAAAAGAGAACATGGAATGTTCTTGTGGCGGATGCTGTGAGGAGCCTACCCCATGGACAGTCTCAGCTTCCTCTCTGCTAATAGAATACTGATTTTGTTCAAGGAAATACATTTTCCAGCTCAAGAAATGTTTTAAGCCAATTTTGGCACTTTTTCACTTTTACTAATCAGCCTTTTTTCAAGCTTCCTCTGTATCGAGGGGCAGCTATGGGACTCACTTTTGTGCAATAATAGATATCCAAAGGGGATTCTGTGAGAAGCAGGTTTCAAATGTTTAAAACAAGAATTTCCAACACTGGCTTCTACCCTCAGTCAAAATTTCACACAAATTTTTACAGTGTCTTAACTAGGTTTCCTCAACATCTTTCTCCCTAATGTAAGTTGATCTAACTATTTCTCTATGCCACCATCCAGCCAAGTTTCACATTTGACATCTCCCTGTTAAACCCCCCACCTTAACTCTGCCATAGGCTCCTCTTTACTCTGGGAAAAGCACAGGAAGCCCTCTTGAAATTGTCCTGTGAAATTCGGTTCTCTTCCCTTACTACCTTTACATTCACAGATATGCTTATAGCTGTAAAGCAGCTCCAGAATCTGATTACCCATGCCTTCCAGCCTCCTTTCTTAATTTCCCAATGTCACTGGAGGCTAGAAGTAATCTACCACTCTGGGTGAGTTTCCCTCTGATTATGCCAAGCCTGCAAGTCAAATAGCAGTAAATTCTGTGAAAAAACCACTAAGTGTTCCTGGTAGAACACTAGATTTAAACAATACCGCATTCCTTCTGCAAGGCAACACTTGTGCTTTATATTTCAGATTTTTCTATATATGTTTTTCTTAAAGAAAGACCTGCCTTCAGCCTGTACTCAATCCCATGATAATGGTTTATAGGAATGGAAGCTGCAGAACAGTGGTTGAGAGTGTAGCCCTGATTTCTTGGGTTCAAGTCCTGGCTCAACCATGTCTTACTGGGTCTTTGGACAAGTTTATTTCTGTAAGACGCCCATGCTTCATCTATAAAACTGAGATAAAATAGTACTGGCCTCATAGGACTGTTATGAGCATTGAATGATACAATGCTTAGTATGTAGCAAGCACCCAGTAAGTGGTGGGATTAAACCCACATTAGAAAAAGTGATTAGACCAGTTCATTGACATAAAAAGATGTATGATGTGGGGAGAGAGAGAGCTAGAGAATGCACACTCTATCCTGAGTGATGCCATGGCTCTGAATGGGAGCTAGGACACAGAGTTAGAGAGCAGATGCCAAGGCTGATGAGATAATAGGATTGCAGAGGCTTCTACAAGCTTTGAAATGCAATCTCGCCTCAATCCCCAGGGAAGACAACAAGGCTGGGGATGTAGCTCATCTATTCTATGTAGAAACCCTCACCTAGCTGCTCTTACTACCCAAAGGGATGGGCAGCATGGGTGATTGAACAGTCCAGATCGAGGCTGATATGTATGTATTACTCTCCCCAGAAAATATCCTTGACTGACAGGTTTGGTAGTGAAATTTGGAAGTTATGATAAAGAAACAGCACAAGGAGACAGAGCAGTGGATTCATGATTGGTGACTTGAATTTGAGTCCTGCCTCAGGCAATAACAAGCAGGCTTGAAGGTCCTGGAAAACTCATCTACCCTGCTCCATTAGTTTATTCACTGTATTATCAGGAAGTGAGATAGGTGATCCTAAAAGACACCTCTTCAGTTTCAATAATCTGTGATGGTGAAAACGAAGTTGTGCCTATTTCCCCAAATTCTCCAGCAGAAGGAGTGGAGGAGGAGAGTGGGTCACCTATATCAAGAAGTGACCAAAGATAGCAGAATCTTCAAATTAGCACCTCACCACTTGTGTTAACCATAGTAAGACTAAAATTCTTAACCTAAACTAGAAGGGCTAAAATGAAAAAGAATTAATACCAACTGTTAGGGAGGATGTGGAGAGACTGGCACGTCCATACACTGCTGCTAGAAGTGCAATTAGTACAACCAACCTGGAAAAATGGTTTGGAAGTTTCTACATATTCTCCCATCTAGCAAGTCCACTCCTCAGATTATCCCCAATACCAATGCTCACCTATGTGCAGCAAAAGACACGTACAAGAGTTTATAACAGCACCATATGCAATAGCTAAAAACTGGAAACAGCCCAATGCCTGCTTAGAGAAGAGTGCAGACACAAATTCTAATAGTTTCATACAATGAAACACCTTATAGCCATAGAATGAAATGAATTCTAGGACATGTGTCATCACGGATGAACCTCGTGAAATAAGTCCAACAAAAATGTACAGGTTGATTGATTCCATTTATATAAAGTTTCAAAACAGTTGACAATCATCTGTTGAAAGTCGGGAGAGTGGCTACCCTTAAAGGGTGATTAATACGATTTAAAGTGGATATGTGTATGTTGGATTGATATGTGTAAACTGTTTGCCTATCTCTTACAAAGATTGTCTTGTTTCCTACTTTGTCATCAGTCATGAGCAAAGTATAACTTGTTTTTGTGTAATTATGTAAATCATACAACTACAGGCTACCTGAGTCAAGGGGCAGCAGATGAACAACGTGCATCTTACCATTTCGATCTCTGTGTCTGTAGCAGACATCACTAATCTATGAAGGCATTTTCCCCCACTAAGTTGAATAAATACAGCTTCAGAATTGTTCCCAATATATTACTTCAAAAGATGAGACTGTTATGCCCAGATTTCAAGATCCCCAAGGACCACCAGGGAGCCAAGTCCAATGCAAAAGCTAAGAGCCTTTATTAGCCGGCCGGGTGAGCAACTAGCAGAGCGACTGCTCTGCCATTCTCCATGCAGGGAGACTAGAGAGCAGCAGCGACCCTCTGTGTAAGACCACTTCTAAGCCCATTAACCATATCCTGTTTTTGCAGAACAAGTAACCCAAGACAAAACAGTTTTTTCCCAAGCAACATCAGAGTCATGCCATTGACGACCATGTTGTTCACAGGTCATCTTGTTTTTCAGAAAGCTGACAGTTATCTATGAAAGAAGGCCCACATGCTGGGAAGGGGCCATGAGACCGTATCTCAAGGCCTGGCCTGGTGTCAGCACTGAAAATTCAATCTGGGGCATAGTCCTCGGCCTCTCTCGAAGCATGCTCAAAAATTCCCACTCTCCAATAAGACCAATTTGCTATCTATTGGGCAGTTCAACTCCATTCCTCCTAATACATGAGAAAATTGAGAACCATGGTAAGGAAATGTGTCCATGATGATGGTGGCAGAGGTAGAGCTGGAAGTCCATCTCTTACTTCCTAGGGCCATGTTTATTCTGCCCTCTCCCTGAGGGTTTTCCAAAATGTCCCAGTGTAACACAATCATGGATATACTGCTGCATGAAATAATCATTCTTTTTTCAAACTTTCTGACCATATCAAAGAAGCATTAGTTATTATGCTATTATGTCTTTAACACTCTAATTATATTTTTAAAGAAAGAGTAGATTCAAGTCTACATCCTTCAGTAGGTAATATAATTTAATATCATCAAATTGTCTTTCTTTTATTTATGCTTATGATTACCATGCAATTACAATAAACCTTCCACATATGGCAGTGATGACACATTTCTTTTAAAATAAATATAAGTGTTTCAAGAGTTAGTATGAAGACAAATAGTAACCAAATCTGGTATAACACATGAATGTGGCACCATGCAAGTACTGTGTTCAGGGCTCCTGGATTCTTTCTTCTCCAAGACAAACAGTGCTATTTTCCTCTTCTGCACCTCTCCAGTTGCTAGACTCAGTCATTTTCAGCATAGCTTCCTCCACCTGCCAAAAACCCCCAATCTGAGTCTGCCTCTCTGCAAACCATATGGCTTGGCAGACAGGCAAACTCAATGTTGATTCAAGAGTTGAAAGCAACTCCAGCTTAACTCCATCTTCTCTTTTTAGTGAGAGAGAAAGCAAATTCTGTTGTTCTGTCTCTCCTATCCTGAGCCGAAAGAAGGCTGTCCAAGCAAACCTAATAGTACTTGACCTGGATCCTGCTGCCTCATTCCTCTCTACAAGGATATTCTTAGACTTTTCTGGGACCTTAGAAAGGAGCATTTTGTGTTCCTGGTTAAATATTTTTCAAGTTGACAGACCTTCCTTCAGTCAGCCGGGAATGGCCCAGCCAACCTCCCTTAGAGTAAAGGGTAGTTTATTTGTCTAATAGACATGCCACCATGAAGCTGTTTCAGCAACTCCTCCCATCCCTGATCCCTAAGCTAGAGATAACAAGATACAGAGATTAGAAGCTGTGTTGAACCCACTCTGAGATGGCCCCCACTCTGTGCTTCCTGGTGTTCATGCCTTGTGTCATCCCTCTTTGACCTGCTTTCAAACTATAGAAATGATGGCAAAAGTGATGGGATGTCACATCCACAACCTATATATATAAAAGGCTAATATGCAAAGTGTCCCCTTGGGAGTTCAACTGGGAGAATGGGAGTTTGCTCACTCCTATGATATGTGTGATTGGGGGCAGCATAGAACATGGTGGGCAACCAGTAGCGGTGGGGCACTAAGGGAGCAAGGAGAGGAGGAGACGGGAAGAAAGGGAAGGCGGGGAACCTGACTGGCCCTGATCGCTGGCTAGGCCTAAGGATTTTACCTGTGCATGAATTTCGTGCACTAGGCCTCTAGTATATTATAAAAGATCTTAATGCCAATCTTGCAGCATTGGTGAAGCAAATGGCCATGTTCAGAAGGCCCATGTAACAAAGAACTGAGGGCAGCCTTCTACAAACAATCTAAAAGGAACTAAGGGTTTCAGTCCAACAAGCCACAGGGACTGCATTTTGCCTGTCACATGAGTTTGATACAATGTTTCTCCAGTGGAGTCTCGAAATGGGCAGTACCAATTAATACCTCAATGTAAGCCTTATGAGAAGCACCCAGAAAAGCCAGGCCTGAGCTCCTGATCCACAGCCAATGTGAGATAAGAAATGTGTGCTTAAAATATAAATATAAATATAAATATAAATATAAATATAAATATAAATATAAATATAAATATAAATATAAATATAAATATAAATATATATATAATTGAGTTCAGAGAGGACGGGTGAGGGAGAGAGAGATAGAAACACCAATGATAAAAATCATTGCTTGGCTGCCTCCTGCATGGCCCCTACTGAGGACCGAGCCCTTGATTAAAATTGAAAATGGGACCCTTCAGTCCACAAGCTGACACTAACTATCCACTAAGCCAAATCAGCTAGGACAATGTGTTCTCTTTTTAAAAAATATATTTTTATTGAATTTTTACAGAGAGGAAGGAAGAGGGATAGTTAGAAAAATCAATGAGAGAGAAACATTGATCAGCAGCCTCCTGCCCACTCCCTCTTGGGGATGTGCCCAAAATCAAGGTTGCGGGAATCGAACCTGGGACCCTTTAGTCCGAAGGCCAATGCTCTATTCACTGAGCACAACCAATCAGGGCAATTGTGCTTTTTTAAGTCACTAAGTTGGTGGTTATTTGTTCTATAGCAATGGATAACTGATCTAGAAACCAAGACAAAGAAGCAGCAGAATGCTGGGGAGAAAAGCATAAGAGGTGAATGACCTGGGGGGGGGGAGGGATAGAAGGGTTTCCTTTATGCACATCTGAGAAATGTGTTTAGTGACTCATATGGAAACTCTAGATGACCCAAAATTTTAAAAAATATATCTATTTATTGATTTCAGAGAGGAAGAGAGAGTGAGAGAAACATCAACGATGAGAGAGAATCATTGGTTGGCTGCCTCCTGCACTCCCCCAACTGGGATTGAGCCTGTAACCTGGGCATTGAACTGCTACCTCCTGGTTCATATGTAGATGCTCAACCAATGAGCAACACTGGCCAGGCAACACATAACATTTAAAAAAAAAATCACTCTTGGGTCACAGAAACTCCCACCACCACCTTAAATAGCAATCATAGTTTCATTTGGGTAGTTACAATGCCTAGTCCCTTATAATAATAGATCATGGATTGTAAATGAGACTTATGACTTCCCTTTCCCTTTTCCTTCAGATAGGGACAGCCACATGTCAGCCTCCTACCTCCTGAGTAGGCCATGGGGATTTTCATTTCTTTCTCTACTTCTTTTTCCTCAGCTTACTAAAAGTGGATTCCATTTTCTCCACTGTTGGCATATAAAAGACAATAGGAAAGAACTCTGATTCTGCTGGGAGATTGGACTTTCTGAATCCGCAGGAGCTACACAGATTCTTTATTTTCTGAGCATGTTTTGAGCTCCGTAGTATCTCCTCAGTTGGATTGCTCTGCTTGCTATTCCACCGACACAAATAGAACTTCTCTTTCAAATAACTGTTCCCTACTTCCCTCATCAAACTCAGCTTATTTTTTTGAAGGGCCACGTCATACAAGCTCTCTGTTGGAGTGACTTGCCTTCTGGAAGTAGTCCTTTGGGGCAAGATTCCTTTTAAAACAGCCCCATGCTAACATCCCTACCACATGGTCAACATCTGGTTCCAAATCATCATGTAGCCTCTTCGGTCAATGAAGGAGAGGGCAATTACTCCCAACTAAGTAGCAACTTGGTTTCCTTCTGCCTTGCCATCTACACTGGAAAGTCTTCAGATTTCGTGAGTATCAAACATTAGTTTCTAGGGTCCATCTCCAACTTCAAGGGGCAAATATCAGCTTGCCAAGTGGTCTTGTGATGAAGCTCTGTCCTCATACCAGCGGTGAGGGGATAACCACCCCCATTCTCAAAGATGGGATTCACCAAGGAATGGATCAATCCAAGGACAGATGGTCACAAATTCTCCTTCAACATCTACTCTTGATCATTCAATGCCCTGAAATTGGTTATTTTTTAAAATTGTATTTTAGTTTATCACCTCACTTTGGAATTTCATTCTCGATGTATTATTGTGCTTTTGTTGAAATGCTTTTAATTTAACATCTTGTTATATGATACTTTGATCTGGTGATCTCCAATCATTCCCCCTCCCCCCCTTGGCTAACTCAAGTGAACAGACCTAAGCTAATTTGGTTGTTAGGCAAATATCAGATTCTCCTTAGTGTAGGTTGGTAGCCTCTGGCGATTAGAGGCAGAAGAAGGTGGTACAGCTCTTTTTCTGCAATGTTGTTTACAAGATGGTATCTTAAAGTGCAAGTCAGTCTCAGGTAAAATTCACCAAACCTACACATGTTTATTAGCAAGTGGGCAAACAACAGCTCTGGTCTTTAGAGATTTTCCTCCCCTCTCTGCCTTCAGGTTCCCTGTCAAGCCCCCTGCAGAGAACTCTACCAGAAATAGATTCCTTTAAAGTATACTATAAAGTATAATTGAAGGCCTCATTACTGAGCCAGCTGGTAGGATCCACTATGGGAAGAACTTCCCATATGGGCTCTAGAACTTCCACCTCTGGTATTGACAGCTAAGCATACTAATTTCGTCTATCTTATGCACAGAATGTGACTCCTACTAACCCACTCCCAACTGATCTTAAACACAACTCATTTTGCCAATAAAAACTTATTCCTAACATCCCTTATGCTAATTAACCCAAAAGTATTGATTCAGATAAGGACTCTTCACATACTAATTAACCACTCATTCCTAGAGTGTTGATTAGAATTAACTTGCACACATACACATCACACCACTTATTTTGAAGCAATTTAAAAGTAAATTACCATGCACACAATATAGTACTCACAGAACTCTGATTTTGTTTGGGCTGCTGAGTACACAACCCAGAGAGAGGAATTGCGATTGCTCCTCTAATTCAATTATGACAAACTTGACCTCATTTTTGTCACATATTCACCTTTCCAGCTTCTCTTTGTGGTCATGGTTGGCCATATGATCAAGTACTGGTCTACAAAACAGAAGAGGAAGTGTGTTGAGAAATACTTCCCTCCCTGATAAAAAGGATGAACACATGTAAAGCAACTTCTCAACACCTTGGGTGACTTTGTTTCTGTGTTTGTTTATGGCCAGGTAATAATGTGATCCTTGTAGCCGAGGCAGCCACTATGCAATCATGAGGCCTTCAGGATGAGAATGAAAAACTAAAATTAGAGAATGGCAGATTAGAAAGGTCTGGGTTCTGATAACTTGTTGAGTTACCGACCATCCCTGGGACTTCTACCTTTTTTTCAGTAAGAAATAAATCTATTGTTTTAGTTATTATTAGTTAGGTTTTCTATTATTTTCCAGTCCAATGTATTCCAATGATACATTTGGTCTGGAATATAGATATAAGGGATGGATCTTTGCTAAACATCTGAGGCCCTAAAATAAGACACACACACACACACACACACACACACACACACACACACACACCTCCCATTTCCAAGGCTGATGACCTATTCTCCTTAGAGAGTTAGGTCAAGTCCATCATTTCAGGGTATTCTAAGCAGTTTTAATCTCAGGTTCTTCATCTCTAAAATAAGAAAAGTAGCATGCTCCCTAAAGATCTATGGGATTAGAATAACATTTAAATAAGGTAATTTAAATGAGAGATGATTTAGGTCAATGCTTAAGAAGCATGTATCCTGGAACTAGACGTCCTGGGTTAAAATCATAGTTCCACCACTTATAAATTATAGGAGCAAATTATTTCTCTATGCCTTAGTTTCCTCATCTACAAAATGAGGATTAAAATTATAATTGTTTCAAAGGGTTTTTGTTAGTCTTCAATGAGTTAATATATGTAAAGCACTTAAAATAGTAACCAACAAAATAAGTACTACATAAGCGTCTGCTATCATCATCATCATCGTCATCCTCACCGCCACCACATCTAAAAGGGCTTTGAAAAATATAAGTGCACTTTGAGGTTATAAGAGGATAATGATAAAATAACATTGGTCACCTCCAGGTTATGAATAAATAATATTAATGAAACCAATAGTACTTACAATTTTAGCTAGAGAAGAAAAAGAAAGAAGAGATAAGAAAACAAAAGAAAAGGAAGAGAAAAGAATGAGATGGAAGGTGTTGGAAAGGAGAGGTGAGGAGGGGAGGGGAGCAGAGGGGAAGGAAGGGGAGAGAGGAGGAAATGTATAGTAAGTGAAATTGCAGAGTGGAAATAAGGGCTAAGTGACAAGAACAGGAAGAAACTGCTCATTTTCTTTTCAGCAGGCATCACTGTAACATTGGAGAACATCATTCGAAGTGCACCATTTCCCACAGAGAATAATGTGGCTTACCCACAATTTCATCAGTTGTGCCCAAGCTGCATTAAAAGCATTGAAGCCAGCCCTTCACCTCAGGGCAGTGCCATGTGGTGTGATCATTTCAATGACAAACAAAATCTTTCCCAAGAAACAGAACAAAGAAAGTAACTGAAATGTGAAAAATTCAGGATAGCTAAGCATTTCACATTTGCACAGTTGTCTTATGGTTGAGATTCCACTCTGGTGGCACATAAAGGTCCTATTTTTGGACAGAGAACCAAGCATTGATGTATGTAGTTTACACATGAGATCCAGAAGCCTCATTTTCTGGTTCCTGGTACTCACTAAATCAGGAACAAGTAAATTCATTCCTAAGCCTGATTCCTTACAGTTCAGCCCCCCTCCTTCCTTGGAAAGACCTATTTCTCATCTCTATTCATGTCCCTGGCTGGGATCTTGAACCCATGGTTCCCACGCACCCTTCATCTCTACCAGTTTCTTCCACCCCAGGGTAAATGCCCAATAAATATGTTTGCAGTTTTAAAAATAAAATGATGAATGTAAGGAGTGAAGCAGAGCTTGTAGGTACCTACTATTATATGATAGCACTTAATAAACATTAGTTACCCTTCATTTGCCTTCTGTAAATTAGATCCTTCATATCATCTCTATCTCAACCTTTCCAGAGGCAGTGAAGTACAACCTTAAAGGCTAGCTGACTTTGGGTACAACAGATGGAAAAAATTACCAGTAAGTAGATTGGATAAGTTATTAATCACCTTATTTAAAAACGAAAATGAGTTGTTAAAAGAATTTATTATTTCAGTCATCAGAATCAAATCCAAGAGTTCTATTATCAGTTAGAATGTAGGGGTCCATAAAAGACCTTCATATCATAAAAACAACACAGAAAAACAGACACACACACACACACACACACACACACACACACACACACACCTTAGTTCTCTTTAAAACCTTTAAAGTCTAGGGATATAAAAGAAAGAAAAATCTGAATATACTCAATCCAGAGAGAGGAAGAATGCCTTTTTTAGATGCATACAGACAAGAGACATTTTAATCTCTTAGGGGAGTTGCTGAGTCTGGGTGAGAAGCAAGCTTGCCATAGGCAGAACAACTTTGTGGGAACAAGGAGAAATCGGCCAAGCTTTTAAAGGCTATGCATAGGCTGGCATGGCAGATTGGAAGCTGGAAGAGCTCCAAGCTCAGAGTTAGCCCTTCCCATCCACCAATTTCCCCCATGAGAATTTTATTCCATAAGTGGAATCATCAGAAAGCCTGGAATACGGTGTGGGAAGAAGAGAGAGAGAGAGAGAGAGAGAGAGAGAGAGAGAGAGAGAGAGAGAGAGAGAGAGAGAGAGAAAGAAAGAATATGAGAATGAGAATGGAAGAAGGAAATATCTTAGTTCTGAGATCCCAGAACCTTGGAGCAATCTCCCTCAAGACATTGAAACAAGAGGGGAACTAAGACTTACTCTACTGTCCATCCAGCCCCAGTCCATCCAGCCCCAGTTCAGCTCAACTGCTAATTAAATCGATCAGCCCAGCCCCTAATAATAGCTTCATGTCAGAAAAAAGGGTGGGCCTTTTCTAGAAGAAAAGATAATCTATTTCAGTCTCGACTGGTCTTTTACACAGTATGTCTGAAATACAATAAATAATCATGACATGTGAAAAAGCTGGAAAATGTGACCTTTAGTTAAGAGACAGAAATGCATGTCAGTAGACTCAGACTCATTGACTTGGGTCCATTTGATAAAATTTTCACAAGTTATTTGTAATTATTATAAATATGTTAAAGAACTTAGAAAAAAAGGATTTAAATGGGGTTAGAGATGAAGAATTTCGTCAAATAAATGAAAACCATATAAAAGAGCCAAATAGAAATTTTAGAACTGAAATATACCATATCTTTAAAAAATATTGGATAAGCTGAAGAATGGAACAAAGGATTAGTCAACTGTGAGTCAATAGGAATTATTCAACTGAAGCACAGAGAAAAAAATAGAAAATAATAACAATATCAAAGGCCTGTGGAACAATATAAACTCAACTAACAAGTGTAGATGGGAGTCTCATAGACAAGAGAGAATAGAAAAGAAAAAATGTTTGAAGAAATAATGGCCCCAAATTTTCCAAAATGATAAAAAAAACTTCAACCCACAAACATTTTAAAAGCACAACTAACACAAAACAGAATAAATATGAAGAAAAACCTCACCTAGGTACATTACTGTCAAGCTGCTAAAAATCTAAAATTCAGTGAGGGGGGAAAAAAATCATTCCATCTATGGGAGCAACAGTAAGAATTACAACTGACTTCTCATCAGAAACAATGCCACGACATCTTAAATGTGCTGAAAGAAAAAGGAACTATCAATTTAAAATGTTCTAGTCAGTGAAAATATCCTTCTGAAATGAAGGCAGAAATCAGGTATTTTCAGACAATCAAATACTGAGAGAATAATGACCAACCGATCTGCACTACAAAAATAGGAAGAAAAAAAATTCAGGCTGAAGGAAAAATGACCCAAATATCAATCCACAGCTTCAGGGAGAAATTTAAAGCACTGGGAGGGATAAATATGTACATAAATATAAAAGAGGATTTTAAAATGCTTCTTGATAGGACTATTAACTGTTGAAAGTACATATAATAATATATTCTCAGGTTTATAATATTTTTGAATTAAAATAGATGACAGGAAAAAAATATATGACAGTTCAAAGGCAGAAGCAAGATGAATGGAATAACACTTTTGTATGTTCTAACATTTTTCATGGTTGGTATAATAATAATTTAAGGTGGGTTGTAATGAATTAAAGGGTGAATATTATAGCCTCTCCATTATTACTAAAAATAATACAAATAAATGTAGGTAAAAGCCACTAGAAAAGATGAAATGGAAAAATAGATAATACTTTACTAATCCAAAAGGAGTCAGGAAAAGAGGACAAATAACAAGATAGCAAATGATTGCTAATCACATTAAATATTAATATATTAAATATTCATATAACTCAACAATTAAAAAATAAAAACACAAAATTTTAAAGTAGGGAAAACTTGCCCTAGCTGGTTTGGCTCAGTGGATAGAGCATCAGCCTGTGAACCAAAGGGTCACTGGTCTGATTCCAGTCAAAGGCATGTACCTTGGTTGCAGGCTCCTCCCCTGCCTGGGTCCTGGTTGGGCTCATGCAGAAGGTAACAAATTGATGTGTTTCTCTCACATCAACATTTCTCTCTTTCACTCTCTTTTCCACAATCTCTAAAAATCAATGGAAAAATATCCTCGAGTTAAGATTAAAAAAAAAATAGGGGCAAACTTTAGCATACATTTCACAAAAGAAAATATTTGAATGGTCAAGAAGCATATGAAAAAGTAATTAACATTAGTCAACAAAGAAATACAAATATATCTTTATTCTTTATTTCTCAGAGAGGTAAAATGTGTTATATTTTGTTTAAAATTTCAAAATAAAGTGGATTTTTACTAGTTTTCCTTTGTTAATTTTTCACATGAATCATACAGATCTTCGCTCTACAATTATGCATTAAACTGACTGTTTCTTTCATGAGTATATTCAAGAGAATTTATATATTTATAAATACTAGAGGCCTAGTGTATAAAATTTGTGCAAGGAGGTGGGTGGGGGGTGTCCCCTCAGCCCAGCCTGCACACTCTCCATTCTGGGACCCACCAGTCCAACATCCCTCTCACAATCCGGGACTGCTGGCTCCTAAATGCTCACCTGCCTACCTGCCTAATCATCCCTAACTGCCCCCCATGGCCTGGTCACCCCCAACTGACCCTCCTGCCAGCCTGGTTGCCCCTCACTGCCTCCCCTGTCCTCTCTCCCCCCGCCAGCCTGGTCATCCCTAACTGCCCTCCCTGCCATCCTGCTCACTTCATGCAGCCTGCTGCTCAGTCATTTGGTAGGCCCTCACTAACCTCCCTGCTGGCCTGGTCGCCTCACACAGCCTGTTCATTCGTCCGTTTGGTTGTTCAGATTGTGACAGTTGCTTAGGCTTTTATATATATAGATATAATGAGAGCAAGTTCCAAGTTTTGTATTGCAGAAAAAAAATTTGTAAACTTTCCCAGCTTTACCTCTGAGTCTAATGCATTCTGAAGTGGCTGTGAGAAAGTCAAAGGACTAGGAAACCAAATGCTTGAAGAGTAAAGAAAACATTATATTTCTCCAGGGGAGGACGTTAAAACATATTCCTAATGGCTGATTCATATAATTTAGAAATTAAACTTGCTTGCTTATTTCAGACAAGAAGCACCTGCCATGTGCCCACATGCATGCACACACACTCTGTAGACTCTTTCAAGGTGAACAGTCAAATCTGTCTTATAACCAATTTTTTTTTTCTCGTAAATCACAACCATTATCAACATGCAATTTCTGTAGAGAATTAACTTTCTTGGCAACCACATTTTCCATAAATACAAGACTGTCCACACTGATATTCTCTGCAGTCAGGAAAAGAGTAGAACTGAGAATGGGGTAACCTACCATTTGGGCGACATATTAGCTGTTGGAATGTTCTCCTTATCTTCCTGGCAAATTCACTGAAGGGACGTTTCTCTCTGGCTGCCCCACATCACAGCATCTGTCACTCTGGCGTGGTGTGTGTGGAGGAATACAAGTGCACTACATGTTTGCCTGGAAAGTTGCCCACAGTTCATTACCAGAGAGACTAGTCTGTTTGATCTCAACCAAATTAAGTTTCCGGAAGGGTTCATTTTACAGTGAGTCTGAATTTTCTATGTCATTGACCCTTATTCCTCTCAGAGAAGCAGAGTGGAGAAAACTTAGATGTTAATTAACACAGCATTATAAATTAATCATGATTTGGATCCTAAGTTGGTTTTTCCCTCCACTCAATAGTAAGGTCAAAGCAAGTGTCATAACATAGCCTATCTTCCTACAATGAACAATTGCTTTCCTAAGAGAAGTTACACTAACATTTGCCTTATAATATTTCTATCACTTATTGACTTGCTTATAGTCTGCCAGGCACTCTGCTAGGGCTAAACACAAGATTATTCACTGACTCAACATAATCCTAAAGAAAAGCACTATTAGTATCCTCATTTACAAATGAAGAAATTCAGGCTGAGTGCTTTAGTCATTTTTTACACCATTCTTGATGCAGCCTCCTTGGCTTCAAAATCTAATTCAAAGAAGTCTAATTTTTGACCACTATCCTTGATTGCTTTCCATTTAAAACAAAGGAGAAATCTGTAGCATCGGAGTAAAATAACTTAGGAGTTAGAGATTTTCTTTTATAGTTTTATCACCTTCACGGTTCACTGTTAGCACAAAATGAAATAAGTTGTAGAGTTCACAATCATGCCAAAAGAAGGAAGCCCACACTGAGAAACTAACCAGCCTGACAGATACCATCTTGTCTCTTTCCAGTGGTGCCCATTCCTTTGTGGTTGAAACAAAACACCAATGTTCTGCAGTTAAAATTCTGCACTCTCTAGCCACCACATCTAATTTGCATTATGAAAATTCAAGCTAAAGGAGAAACATCTATAACTGTAAGGTAGATTTTCCAGTATGAATAGGCCAGATCCAGGAAGCCTCATGTTTATTTCTTCCTTTGTCTGGATCTTGCCCAAGCTTCATGATGTAGAGAATACAGCACTGCACTGACTTTTTCTTTAATAATCTGCAACCAGAAGAGAAGTGGGGGGATTTTGTGTTCTAGGAAGTAGCTATAGCCAGGCAGAATTCTTTGATGTCTCATACCTCACCAAAGTTATTAGAGGAGTATTCAGTGTGTTAGTCAGATTTCTGCTATGATAATGCTATATAACAAACAACTCTCCCCCGTTCCATCACCACCATCTATCTCAATGATTTTTACAACCAAAAGTATCTACTTCATGTTCATGGGAATGTAGGTTCCCTGTGAATTGGCTTAGCTCAGCTGGGTTAGGCTAAACTTCAATCTTTGAGTTAGGTTTAAATCTGCGACTCTGTGAATTTATTCCAGGATTCAGGCTGAGAGAACAATAGCTACCTGGGACATACTCATGTTCAATTCCAACTCCTTCTACCCCTGGATCCCAATTTGAAAAGGCCAGCAGTGTGTGGTATCCTTAATAATACCAGCCTTCTCCTAGGCCTCCTCCAAATAATCAATAACACACCCATGACCTGTAGTTTTTCATCACCACTGCTTCTATATGTAAATCTTAACTCCCCATTTAATTCTAAGATCCTATGGACAGTTATACTGGATGCAATGCTTAGCTGGTACTCTCTCCCTCACCTTTTGTGCTCATCCACAAAGAAGAGCTCATGTGAGGACACAGTGAGTAGGCGGCCGTGTATAAGCCAGGAGGAAAGCTCTTACCTGAACCCAACCATACTAGCACCCTGGACTTTGAACCTGTATAACTGTAAGAAATAAACATCTGTTGTATAGGCCACCCAGTTTATGAGCAGATTAAATCAAGTTTTCCTAAGCCTCCCTTTCTTTCCTTTGCTACACTGCCCTCTCCTCTGAGAAGGGAAGCCATCCTCTAAGTACAACAGGAGCCACCCTAGTTCTCAGCTGATTGGTCCAAGTTGGGTGAGTACTTCCCTTATTCCCCAGTCACCTCAAGGCTATTTGGCACAGGGACAGGTACCTGACCTAGGTCAGACAAATCAGAGAGTTTCCATAGACTTTGGAGGACCCGAAATGAAGAAGGCATTCCCTCTTCATTGGCAGAAACAGAAACGGTAAAATCAGGAAACATCTGTTTTTCTATAGAGAAAGAGACCAACACACAGGGCCTAGTGGATCTGATAGCTAAACAGTTTTCCCAAGACCTAGCTGTGGCCTTGCTCTTTCCATGACTTGATATTCATGCTTGTATTCTGGGGCCAGTAAATTCCCCCTTTACTTAAGCAACCTTAACAGGAATGTCTCTCCCTTGCTCTAGGAGGAATTAAATGTAATACTTCCTCAGAAAGCTGAGCAAAGATCAAGGGACTATTAAGTACTTGTTGATTGCCTGCTTGCCACTTATTGGCTTCAGTCTTGCTGAGAGATACCATCCTGGGAAAATATTGACTGCCATAGACTCCAGCCAGGAGATGTAACCCCAAGCAATTCACACTTAGAGTACTTGTGAAAATCAAGACTTACTGCCTAACAGAGAGGGTGAAAACAAATGAGGGGCCCTCCACTTTGGAGGGGGAGAAACAGACACAGTGAAGGCTTTCCCCCAGGATAACACACTCAGAATGATGACAAGAGAAAACGGAAAGGTGGAATAATCTGGGTCCAGGATCAGAAGATATCGATCTTCATCTCAGATCTATTATGACTGGGAACTTAGACATCTCTATCCTGGACCAGACACTGTAGGAGCTTAGGAACCATGAAATTTACCAAGGAGGAGAGCATGGGCTTCCAAATCAAGGTGGCTGAGGGACAAGCCTCCAGCAACAGAGAACTCACTGGAGCTGCCAATGTCTCAGGGAGGGCCACTGAATAATACCAGGATCAACACATTAAAGTTGCATTGTTTGCATATATCAGGGTGAAAAATTTGGGGTTGCGTGATTTGCACATATATAAAATCTATAGTTTTTTAGCCTGGCTAGATGTAGGTGTAGCAGAGCCGGCATGTACATTAGTCAGACTAGCAGAGTTTACCAAGAGTGAGAACCCTAAACCTCTATAGTGCCAGGAGGAAAGCTCTTACTAGAACCCAAACATACTGGCACCCTAGACTTTGAGCCTGGCTCCCCAGGAGGGCTCATGTTCTCTTGGTGCTTGAGGGTCTTATCTGTAGCTGGGAACTCTGGACCTTGCCCTAGATCCAAACCCCAGAGCTAGGTTAGGTGGCTTCTGGGAAAAAGAGCATTCAAGCTTCCATCCACACCCATGTGGAACACTGCAATCCCCTGTGAAAAGGTTGGGGTACAATAGCCTCCCCCTGTCCCAAAGGAATGTGAATGTGCCTATGTGGTAGTATAACTTAATAGGAAAGTTTGTGTTTAAACTGATCAGATAATTTTATATTGGATAATCTTTTGCTACGTTTTATAATTTTATGATAGACTAGAAGCCCAGTGCATGAAATTTGTGCATGGGGGTGGGGGTGTCCCTCAGCCCAGACTGCACCCTCTCCAATCTGGGACCCCTCAAGGGATGTCCGACTGCCCGTTTAGGCCCAATCCCAGTAGGATTAGGCCTAAATGGGCAGTCAGAAATCCCTCTCACAATCCAGGATTGTTGGCTACCAACTGCTCGCCTACCTGCATTGCTGATTGCCCCTAACCACTTCTGCCTGCCAGCCTGATCACCCCCTAACCACTCCCCTGCAAGCCTGATTGATGCCTAACTGCTCCCCTGCCAGTCTTATTGCCTCTAACTTCCCTCCCCTGCAGGCCTGGTAACCCCTAACTATCCTCCGTGCAGGCTTGATCACCCACAACTGCCCTCCCTTGCAGGCCTGGTCTCTCGCAACTGCCCTCCCCTGCTAGCCATCTTGTGTCCACAGGGGGAAACTATCTTGTGTGTTGGAGTGATGGTTACAATTTGCATATTACTCTTTTATTAGGAGGATACAGGCACACCTTATTTTATTGTGCTTTGCTTTAATGTGATTAGTAAGGGTTGTGTTTTTTACAAACTGCAGGAAAGACTCTCCACTAGCAAAAATATTTCAACTCACTTTATTGCTATACTCACTTTATTACGGTGGACTGGAATCAAACCTGCAATGGACTGTAGCAGTCATTTGGAAAGCCCAACTCTGGTGGATTATAATTTATTACACCAAAGCCCTGTAGAGAATTTAACATGATTCACCTCTAAACTTAGCCCTCCCTCCTTCAAATAACAGAAAAGTGAGGTTGAAATGTGTGTCAAAATGAGTATTCTGGGGCATGGCTTTGGATGGAGGGCAGGCCCATCCCCCTGGGTCTCTCATATGCCCCGTGCCAGAGCAAGCAGCCTTGAACCATTGCCTGGCCTCTGCTATAGGCTGCAGGCACCGAAGCAGGTTGTACAGGAGGGGGAAAAATGAGCATTCTGGTTCCCAATTTCTGGCTCTTTTATTCTTTCTCTCTTATCCTTAACCTAACTCTATTTCCTGGCTCTCCAAGGTTGAAAGACCCAAAGTAGTCCAAAGTTATTAGCCAACGTCTTTCTTCTGCAGGAAAGGTGATAAATTCACATGAAGACACACACACACACACACACACACACACACACACACAGAGAGAGAGAGAGAGAGAGAAAGAAAAAGGCAGAAAGTTGATGAAATTACTTTAAAAAATAAAAATTCTAAAATTATCATTCTTAATTTATATATTTAATTCTGTTGGTTCTTTATGCTATTGGGTATCTTCTTTCCATTTACCTTTGCTTGTTTTTTGCTGATAAAAAAGCAAAATTCAGGCATTTTAAATGTCAGAATGGAAGGTATTCTGGCCACCACTATAGATAAGCCCCTCGGACATGCAGACACATAGCTCAAATTTGGTTCAGTGGAAACAGATTGCGGATGTTCGTCACCTAAGTCCCCAGTGCTAGGGACTGGCAGCTCTGACCATCTATCTTGCTGATTATCCAGGTGCTCTGTATTCCTGCCTATTGCCCAAGTTGGCTCAATGTTATATCAGTTTGGGGAGATGAGGAAACATGGGAAAGGGGGCATAAGAAAAACAAAAACAAAACAGAAGCACACTCTCTAGCACATTGGAAGAAATCTTCAGAAAACTTAACCTTGATTCCTAAAGTAGAGCTATTCCTGCCCCTTGTTCTGTACTCAGGGACTACCTGGGGACATCAGCCTCGGCAGTTAGTGAGCAGTATAACCAGGTGTGCCAACATCCCACTAGAATAGAGTTCTAGACCTTTCTTCTCAAATCATGATGTAGATGTGTATCAGCCAAAGAACTAAGGTATGAGCCTTACAGTCTGGGATACCATAAGGTCAGCCATCTAGGTGGTTTGGAGGGTAGAAGGGAGCACTATTCAGTTATGCCAGGACATTGGACATAAACCGGCACTGGCTGGTATAGTTACCCATCTTAGAAACCATGGACACAAGCAGTCCCAAACCTGATGTGATCATGGAGCCTTTGACAATAGAATGAAATTTATGAACTATCTCACTACACAAATGTACATTATTTTGCATAAAAATTCTGGAGTTTCAGAAGCCTTCCATTGACCCTAGCCTAGAAAATCTTTTTCAGCCAAAATAATAATAATAATAATAATAATAATAATGGCCCCTTTTCCAGCCTCTGCTAACTCATAGCAAGAATAAAAAGGGAACTGAGAATTCTATGTACTCCTCAAAGACCCCACCTCAACCTCACCCCCAAATACTCTCTACCTCACTGTCAAGTCAGCGTGAACTCTTTATGTTTTATCTCAGATTTCTCCAGTTCTCACAAGCTGCCTGGGACCCCAGGCCAGTCCTTATATCCTACACTGCAATCCTCACACAGCTCAGGAGACGTCAGGGAAAGGACCGGTGCCCATCCTGCCATTACCCAGCGCCCTCCCTCCCCTGCTTTGATTTTGGCCACAGCACTTCATCATCATCTAAGTTGTATTTTACTTGTCTGACCCCTTTAGGCATACAGGCATAAATTCCTATCTGTTCACTGCTTTATCTTCAGTATCTAAAGGCCGTGCTTGGTGCATAAAAGACACTCCATCAATGTACTTCTAATGAAAACATAATGAATAGGAAGCTAACATTTATTGAGCATCTACTACATGCCAGGCACATAAGCACTTCTGCATATACTATTTTATTTAATCTTTGCAATAACCCAGTGAGGGAATTACCTACATTATTTTCATTTAACTAATGAGATTGAGACTTGGAAAAGTTATGGAAGATGCCCAAAGCCACAGAGCCAATGAGTGGTGGAGCCATGATTCACTCCAAAGTCTGTGCTCCTAAGTTCTGAGTTTTATTGTGGCTTGAAGTCATTGCACATAATATTGTGGCTATTCTGTCACTGATGGGGTGTCTTAATCTCTGTTTTTTGTCTTTGCCTGAGCTGTGTTCTCTATTATTCTAACAGATGGGGAGAGAAACAATCTGTTTCTTACCTGTTCCACACACACACACACACACACCATTTCTTCTTACAGTATACATTGCAATGAGATTGGGGGCAATGGAATTTGAAATATTTGACTAGGACAAGTATTACCACGAAACTACATGGCATTACACATTTCCTGTCATCCTTGCGCAAACAATATCCGCTAGATGAGAAGTCAGGTGCAGAAATCCAGTGGTCCCAACTGAGCATTCAGAGCAGGTTCAGAGTATAAGCAGAAGAGCCCAGCCCACTCTCAGAATGATGCATTGCCCCTGCAAGCCTGCAACGGCACATTCATTTCTCATTCATGGGGAGAGTGGCTCTGGAGCAAGCAACTGGGGATTGACCAAAAAGCAAGCAAGTTGTCAGCCTGAAAGGACAGGACCACCTTCTAAAACAGAGCACTCAGTGCCTCCCACAGTGTAGTCAAGATGCTGCTGCCAGGGAATAGATGTGAGTCCCTAACTCACCACGCAGAAAAAGAAATCATTTGTGCCAAATCTGCCTAACCTCCACATTCCTCTTGCATTCTACCGCGTTTCCCTGAAGATAAGACATCCTCTGAAAATAAGACCTACTTCATGGAAACATAATCCATCCCCTGAAAATAAGACTTAGTGCATCTTTGGGAGCAAAAATTAATATAAGACACTGTCTTATTTTCAGGGAAACAGGGTAAGTGGAATCATCCCTTATTTATGTGTGTTAGTGATATTATAGAAGGTTCAAATCAGATGATCCCCTTTTCCCCCTCCAAAGCCCAAATGAAGCTAGAGATTTTCACATTAAGGTATCAAAGGTTTCTGATAAAATTCACCTATTTGATATGCATGGAATTAGGCCTGAGGACACAGGAATGAAAACAGAAAAAAAGAAAGCCATAGCTCCAGTCTCTTGTCTTCCTGTGGCTAGACCTCAGGGAGAAGAGTCATGCTGTCTAAGATATGTAATGTTAGCTCATTATCAGCACTGTGTGGGCAAGAGCTATGGAGCCACTGAGTCATCCAACAAGATCAGAGACATAGAGATGGGCATCACAAAGGATCTTAGCTACACCAAGTCTGACTTATAGGGTTTTATAGTAGTATCTCAAAAGTTGTGGTGCCTCCCACTGCTCCTAGAACAACTAGGTGCTGTTTTAAATGCAGATTCCTGGCCCCATACTGTGTCTGTGAAATCAAAATCTCTGAGGACTGGACCTAGGAATGTGTATGTTTACAATCTCCCCAGGAGAGTCTGATGTCCACTGTTAGATTCTGTGGACCATACAATCTCTGTTGCAATGACTCAGCCCTGCCATTGTAGGATGAAGGCAGCCAGTCATCACGGCTCTAGACCCAGAAACCCATAATTGGGATCAAGGGATTCAATGTGTTTGTTACTCTTTGTTCTTTTTCACTTTGGTGATTTTTACCACTGTAAAAGTTTAAAATCACCACTTTAAGGAGCTAGTAGAGAATTTATTAAGCACTTGTGTTTTATAAATCAGCAGAGCCAAGTCCAAATCTGTCTCTAAGTAGTGATAGTAACTTTGGACAAGTGACTTATTTCGTTAAGCCTCAGTCAACTTACCTGTCAGCTGGGGAGGGATTGTTGAAGGGATTAAATGTGATAATGCCTGCCAGGTGTTTAGGGTGGTGCATGGCACAGAACAGGGTAATGACTGGTGGCAGAGGTGACATTGAGGTCCAGAACCAGGCTGCTGGCAGAGTCACAAGTAGTCAGGAAGTTGGGATCTAAAAATGTGGTGATGTGAGGTAAGCAAAGGGATAAGTAAATCCATATGAAGGTGTTTGTCAGGGACAAAGGGAGCATCTTAGTTCCAGGGACTCTGCACACTGCGTCCCTTGGATCAATCCAACCTGCCATCTGTTTGTAAATAAAGTTATACCAGAACGCAGCCAGTCCATGCATTTACATACTGTCTTTGGCTGCATTCAGGCTACAATGGCAGAGTTGAGTCATTGTGACAGAGACTTGTATGGCCCACAGAACCCAAAATATTTACTATCAGGTCCTTTTTAGAAAAAGTTTTCCAATTTCTACTATACTGGGGAGCAAGATGGGCTTGCATTCAGGAAGAGGGGGGCCAGAAGAGAACACTGAATGATGAGAAGGACAAAAGTGCCAGCTGAGCTGTCTTGTGCTGCCCAGCAACCCTCCATACACACCACAGACCACACACACACATGCACACACATATCCCCCACATTCACTACAAATGACATCCACAATCCCATTACATAGCTCCTACCCCCCCAAATATTCCCCATATCCCCCACAGATACTACTATACATCCCATATACCTCCACACAACCTACCCATGTCCCATATCTCATATACACACCACACACTACTCACTAAAGATCCCCACACACCCAGATATACGCACATTCCCTGACATCATACATATCCACACCTCCCACACATACTATTCCCCAACCCTACCCTAGGAGACTACAGAGATTTTTTTCAGTGTTCTCCTTGGTGAAGAGTAAATGCCATAGAGCATGTAAAGAACTCAGCTCATAGTAGGCAATGCCATGCTATCTAACAAATATAGCTAAGGAGAAGGCAACTGCTAGTTATCTTTTGCTTTGTAACAAATTACCCCCACAAACTTAGTGGTTTAAGACAACAAGCAATATTATTTCACAGTTTGTTTGGGTCAAGAATCTGAGCATGGCTTAGCTTGCTGCTTCTGATTCTAGAGCTTCTTATAAGACAGTGCCTAATCTGTTGACTTCTGTATCACCTGAAGCTTGACTGGAGAAGGACTGCTCACTCCTGTGGTTGTCAGGACTCAGTTCCCTGCTATAGGGAGGACTTCATTTCCCGATTGGCTATAGCAACTCCTTGCCATCGTAGCCTCTCCATTGGGCAGCTTTTACATGGCATCTAGCTTCCCACAGCACAAACAAGAGAGTGAGAGGGAGTGTCCAAGATGGAAGCTATAGTCTTTTTTGTAATTGAATCTTTAAAAAGGGACATCTTATCCACCTGAAGCCACATTCTATTCATTAGAAATCAACCACTAGGTCCAGATACTCTCAAGGGGAGGGGATTCCCAAGGGCATGAAGGAATCCTGAAGGGCAGCATCTGAGAGGGTGCCAAGCACAGCAGGGTAAAGTGTGAAGAGGAGCAGAAGCATGCTCTGAAATAAGATTATAGCCGATCCTCTCTAGTCACAGATTCCATTTATTGTGAATTTGCCTGCTTGCTAAAATTTATTTGTAACTCCCAAATCAAGACTCCTGCACATTCACAGTCATTTGTGGATATGTGAAAAGCAGTGAAAAATGTGAGTCCCCATGCACACATCTGAAGTTGGTGTGGGACAACAGCAGGAACCTAACCCTGTATTTTCCCCAGGAGGAATGGTTCTGTATTCACTAATCTGGTGTTTAGGGAGACTTTATGGAATATAACTAGCACAAAGAGCAAGAACCGATTGTACTTCAGTTTGAAACCCAACTCCACTACTGGCCCAGCTGTGCCATTCTGGGCAAACCTTTAGACTCTTCTGTGTTTTATTTTCACTTCATAAAATGGGGATAGCAATAAGACATACAACCAAAGGTTTTGGGGAGAATAAACTGACACAAAGTAATTGCTTAATAAATAGGAGGTATTATAATTCTTTTTGTCTGAGCTCAGTTTCATCTGCATTATACTAATTTTCTGGAGACTCCCTTTATTCAGGGACAGTGCTGGGAATGGAGTAGGCACTGATTAGCTACATGGTGAATGAAATAGGATTCTCAATCAGGCAGAAGATCTAGCGCTGGAGGAAGAATGAAAACTTCTGTGTCTGGCTTCTGGGTTTGATATCATAATTGTGGCTAGTGGGGGTGGGAATGTGCAATACATTATAAAAACTCTCACCCCAGAACCCACATAGAGATACTAAATTCATACTATTGACAAACTGTTGACTCATTTCCCCTAGGAACCAAGAGAATACCCAGAAGTTGGAAATGTACCCAAGACGCATGAGCTGTGGTATCTTCCCCACCACCCCAGGCATGAGGCCAGAGTGGATTTGGCCATAGTACACAATGGGATCAATCGACTGTAAATAAGTCGTCTGTGTTGTGTCAGAGATGATTTTTCATCTCTAAATGATGAGTCATCGCCATGGGAGCTGAGGTGTGAAATCTCTGCAGCCTCTGGCTTTGGGATTTGACCTTGCTTTTGCAAATTGCTCTGCAAGTGAAGAGCCATATCGTCCTCCAAAATGCAGAGCATTTGGAGCTCTCTGGTACAGAATGTCTTGGGGAGGGGCATGGTGGATTTCAACGGTTACACGGTTGGCTCTCCTTGGGGAAGCAGAGAAGTTATGTGGGAGAGTTCTTATGGCCACAGTTGAAAGGGGGTGTACACTATACTGTTTCTTGAGGGCATCCTAATGAAGCTCTGTGACTTAGAACCAGGTCATCTCTCTGAGACTGAGTTACCTTCATCAGTAAAGCAATGCCTATTGGCAAAGCATAATATATACATGGAGACTCACTCATGTGAAAGAGAAAGTAATTTAGACGTATTCCCAGTGGAGACATTTAGCCACCCACCCATTCTCAGGGTTTAGTAATAGCTACTAACAATAGCTAACTTTTATTGAACACTTAAATCCTGGGTATCATCTACTCTACTCCAAAGCCTATTATTACTCCCATTGGATAAATGAAGGAATGTCTTGTGCCTTCCTGGAAGATGTCTGTATTTTTAGAAAGATAACATTTTAACCTAAATACTCAATGGAAATTTCAGGTGAGAGAGACATCTGGGAAAGACAGATCCTCCATCCCATCTTATTCATCATTACCTTACCTGCATTTGAGAGCTGATGCCCAGAAACAGGGACTGGAAAATTAACCTAACTCATCATTACTTCCTTGTCTGAATCAGTCTTAAATGCCTGCCTCAATCTTAAATAAGGAGCTGTGATCAATTTGGTAAGTCTCAGGCTGAGGTGTGGAGGGCAGCAGGCCCCAAACTTCACAGACATCATCACTATTCCTGCTTTATATTTAATAAAACACCATTGATTCTACACCTACTCAGTGCCAGGGACTGGACTCAGTACCTGACAGGATTGATTACTACTCCTCGCAAAAATTCATGATAGCTACTAAAACTCCCATTTTACAGATGAGAAAATAAAGTCAGAGCAGTGGCCTCTCAAGATAGACAATCAGTAACAGATAGATCCAGGGTTATTGTACAGGGCTATCTGGCTCCAAAGCCAGACCTCTTGCTTTAACCACTAATGTGGTTAACCACTGATGTGATGATCCAGAAGCATTCTTGATGCTATAAGTCTTCTCCTTGAGCCAAAAGGTTTCATTAGACCGGCTGCTACCAGTTAGCAGCTGAAACTGCCAGACTAGATAAAAGGCTGCTGAGGTTGTCAGGAGATGGCTGTGCCATATAAAACAAAAGCCTCTTTGGAGACAGAGAAAAGTTGTGACCCAGAACACCAGCTAACATACATTAGGGATATAATGCGACCCAGGTTGTAAGGTAACTTTTATTACACCAAGGAGAGCTGGGCTGGAAAGGTTCCCATACCAGGATTCTTACCTTGGATGTCAACCCAGTGTTGAAGATGTTCTTATTCCACCACAAAAAGGTCAGCACTGTCAACAGAAAGGTCACTGCACCAATCCAATGGCAACAATGAGTCCTCAATCTGGGGTGTGGTAAAAGGAGAAACTTTAATCAGGTAACCAGTTTGCAAACTGGAGAAACTCAGCCTCTGGTGGGAAGTGAAATTGTTCTCACCCTCTCTTCCCTCTCCCACCCTGCCATCCCCAACTAAGGGGAGGCAAATTTTATAGAGAAAGTTCTCACCCTAGTCTCTTGATTGGTTCATTTTTATGCAAATGAGGAATCAAAATTTGTACAGTTTGATTGGTCTTAATAGTATTGTTCTGACTGGTTTTTATGGAAAGCCTCTCTGATTGGTTGGCAAACATGTATAAGTGAGGATATAGCTATGCAGCTTCCATTGGACAGAGCAGCTCTCAGCCTATTGGTCAAAATACAATTTCAGGAATTCCTTTATAATGTTCCGCTCAGACTGCAAGAATCCAGTGCAGGAGGCTTGGTAGCTTAGTCTGCAGCTTTTCCCAGTGTGTGTGAAAGGCCTATGTAAACAATGTTTGTTAGACTCTGATTATGCAATTGGGCCAACTAACCACAAGGAGTCCCTTTTAGCCTGCATATTCCTTCTCAGGATCAACAACGTATAGACCAGCATCACAAAAATCCCTTCAAACAGAAAAATTTTCAAGTAATAGTATCTTAAGCTAAAAGCAATAGAGATTTTTTTAAGTGATAGGACAAATTCTGACACCTAACTCTGGGGCAATTTGCCTTAAATACTGGCCTCAGCAGTATATACTGGTGAAAGGGGAACACTGAAATAACATTTCTGGAGGATAATTTAGCAATAGAGATCAAAGAGCTAAAAATATGCCAACCATTCTCTTTCAAGGATTATATCCTAAGGAAATAATCAGAGATATGCACATATAAACTTATTACAGAATTATTTTTAAAAGAAAAAATATAGAAACAACCTACATGGCTAATACTAGAATGATGGGTTATATTAGCCCACTGTGGTCAACTAGGCCTGTGCTTCAAAGCCCAGGACTTTTCCCTCTCAATCATGCTCCTCCTCCAGTGAGCTCTCTCCAATCGTTAACATCCGCATCCATCTAAGTGTACCAGGTAGAAATCTGGGAGTGCTCCTAGAAGCTAGTCTACTTACCTTCCCTTTTCAATCAGTCACCAAGTTCTGTCCCATACAACTCTTAAAGAAATCTTAAACCCATGTATTTCTCTTTGTGTCCAGTTGGTATAATCCTAATCAAATCTTCTCTACTAGATACTCTGGGGCTTTTGGTATCCACCCAGAGTCTCCATTTCATTTCTTTTTTATAATCCTCATCCAAGGACGTTTTCCATTGATTTTTTAAGAGAGAGTGGAAAAGAAAGGGAAAACAGAAAGAAACATCGATGTGAGAGAAACACATCAGTTGGTTGCCTCCTGCATGCACTATGAACAAGGCCCTGGGCCAGGAAGGAGCCTGCAAGCAAGGTATGTGCCCTTGACTGGAATCAAACCTGGGACTCTTTGTCTGCAGGCCGATGCTCTATCCACTGAGCCAAACCATCTAGGGCCAGAGTTCCCATTTCTAATCTGTCCGCCCCACTGGGGCCATAATACTAATTTAAAAAATGCTTTAAATAGATTTTTAAAGACAGAGGATTGTAGAGAGAGATAAATATCTATGTGAAAGCAAAACATCAATCAGCTGCCTTCTGTACACCCCATACCAGGGATTGAGTCCACAGTCTAGCCATTTTTCCTGACCAAGAATCTAACCAGCAACCCTTCGGTGCATGAGACAACATCCCATTAACCAAGCCAATCCCACCAGGGTGATGCTCCTTATAAAAGGAAATCTGATTAGCTTCTTTCCCTGTTTTCCTATCAAAGCCTTTCTTGTACCTGTGATAAAACAATAGCAGGGGTCAGCAAACTTTTCTAAGAAGGGACAGTAAAAGGAGTTAGTAAATATTTTAGGTTTTGAGGGCCATATAGTTTTGGTAAAAACTACTAATTTTTGACATCATAGAGGGAAAACAACTATAGACATTACATAAATGAATGGGCATGGCTCTATTTCAATAAAATTACATTTTAAAAAGCAGGTGGTATGCTAGAATTCTTGCTGACACTTGTTCTATAGAATCCAGCCCCCATTACCCTGCCCTTTATCTAGACCTCAGGCAATTCCCTCCATCAGGAATTGTCTCACTCCCTTCTGTTCCCTGCCTGCTTCTTAAGCTTACCCCTTTGTCCCATCACATGCCCCCCTTTACTGGGCAATAATTTCTCACCTTTTTCATCTCAGTTTCAAGATTCTTTCCTTATGTGCACTCACTGATGCATGCAGGCTAAGCTAGGACTCCCATTTTCTCAAAAGATTAGTACTGGTTCTTTGCTGATTTTGCCAAACTTGAGATTAAAAACTTCTTAGTGCAGTTGTATGCCTATATGTCACTTCTGCTAGACCCAAAGTTTCATGAGATAAAGTACTATGCATATTATTGATAACAACTTTAATTTCAATGCCTGGTAAAGTGCCTGATACACATAGAATGTGTTAGAAACTTTTGGGAATGTTGACTGAATGAATGTTTACATAGGTAGGAAAAAATCTGCATGGATATATACTGAAATATTAGGAGTTAAGTATATAGGTACTTTTTATTTTCTTCTTGTATATTTATCCATTTCTCAATTTTTTTCAATAATAAAGAGCATATATTACTAGTATACTCAGAATAATAAGCAAAGGAGAGAGAGAGAGAGAGAGAGAGAGAGAGAGAGAGAGAGAGAGAGAATTAACTGAATTCAGAGAAACTTAATTAAAATAATCTGTAAGACTAGCCCATTTTTGGTACACCCCACTTTGAACCATTATCTTTCCTCTGATTTTTCAGAGGTGCCTAATAAACCCTCTACTTTCCTTCTTGTTGCCTATACCTGGCCATTCTTCCTGTTCTACAGATGACTCCATAAGGTTCAGGAGTGCTCGTGTACTTGGGCAGTGACTGGAGTTGAGCCACTGCTTCTAAGAATGCCTGTACCAGATGGACACTAGCATACACACACCCATGTGGTCTAATTGGACTTCCAGGGCCTTCCAACTCCAAGTTTAGGGAGGAAAGAGGTTAAGAGATCAATTGCTGACATGTTAAATTATAGGCACCAGTGGTTTTGCAATGCACAAAATGTCCGTGCAGATGGGAAGTATGACAGGAAACTTATTTATTTCACTCAACAGTGTGGCTCAGCTTCAAACATCTGGTCATTTCCATGCCAGGCTGATCTCCAAGTAGTACTCGGGGGCAACAGACCACATAGCCACCAAATTCCTGCTCATTCACCCGGTAATTCCCTCCACATTCAAGAGGAAGCCAATGAAGATGAGACTAATTATCATCTCCAAATAGAGATAGCATTTTGGTCATCCTCTGAAAAAAATCTGTGTGGGCAGAAAAAAGAGGGGATTAATAATTGCCAAAAAAATATGTGAATTGTATAAGGGGTTGTAGGGCTACAAAATGTAAAAGGTTTATCTCTGTCCTTGATTGAAAAAGTTTCCAGGCTAGTTGTATGTTCAAAAATCACATTGAAAAACAATACAAGGTAAACTAAATAGCAGCTGTAATTGTCAAACAAGTGAGGGTGAGAGTAAGTGACATGCAGGTCTCACTTCCCCAGTTCTTGAAAAGTCAAGGCCATTGCTTCTCATTCTTAAGTTTCTTAGTATATCTGAGCATTATTGGTCCCAAGTAATAGAAAAAAACTAGCTCAAAAGGACTTAGTAATAAAGTGGGCATCACTTCATATTTGATAATGTCAAGAGGTAGGGCAATAATTGGATATCTAGCAGCTCACATAGACATCCAGATTCCTGCTTTTTTTCCATTTCTTCATTCTGCTACCACTGATTACATCACCCTCAGACTTGAAATTAAAATTACAGACATAACATCAAGACATGACAATTCCTTTTTATGGTTTTTTGCTAAGAATAAGAAAACTTCCCTTGGAAACTCTCCAAGAAATTCTCCTAATATACCATTGGCTAGAGTTGGATTATGTGTCCCATGAGAAAATCCCCGGAAAAGGGGCAGAGATGACCCTTAGACCAATTAGACCCACCACTGGAGCTGGGTCAGCTTATCTTGAAGCATGTGGTTACATGGGGGGTGGCTTTTGTTAGGAAGGAGGGAAAATGAATGCTAAGCAGGCTAACATTAACATCTACCATTCATGGTTAATTCTAAAGGTAAGAAACATTTTATACCTACAGAACTGGACAATGCAATTACCTTTCCAGCTTCATCTCTCACTACTGCACCCCCTACATCTCTCTCTCTCTCTCTCTCTCTCTCTCTCTCTCTCTCTCTCTCTCTCTCACACACACACACACACACACACACATACACACACACACACACACCTTAAACTAGTCAGACTCCAATTCATTAAGTTCTTCAAAAGCAATATGATTTCTCATACCACTGGAATTCTTTCTGTTTTTCAACTACAGGGTAATCACACATTTCTGTCTGCCCAGAGCAGTCCTGGTTTATACCTGTTGTCCAGGCATAACTATCAATAGTACCCCCATTATTCTGGAAAGTGTTTCAATTTAGTTAAGAAAACATATCAAGAAAAGAACAGAAAGGGGCCCCTCGCCGGTTTGGGTCAGTGGATAAAGTGTCAGCCTGAGAACTGAAAGGTCCCAGGTTCGATTCCAATCAAGGGCACATGCCCGAGTTGTGGGCTTGATCCCCCATGGGGGACTTGCAGGAGGCAGCCATCCATGATTCTCTTTCATCATGGATGTTTCTATCTCTCTCTCCCTCTTCCTTCTTCTCTGAAATCAATAAATATATATTTTAAAAAGGAACAGAAAGGGTTTTGGGTGATTAGGTATGGAGAGTCAAAGAGAGAAAGGAGCCTAGAATGACTCCAGCATCTGATTTGAGAGGCTGGATGGATAATAGTGCCAGCCATCAAAACAGGGAATTAAGGAGGAAATGGTTGGGGAAAATGTTAATGAAATAGACAGGTACAAATGATCACATAAAACTTAATCACTTAAGTTTAGAATTCAAGGACCTCACCTTGAGATAGAAACATGTGAGTCAGTAACGTCTAGATACCTGGGGTCATGAATATGAATGAGATGTCCTAAAAGAGATGTAGAATAAGAAGGTGCCTATGGCAAAAACTGTGGGAAGCCAGTATTCAGAAATTATGCAGAGAGAGGAAGCAATGATGGAGACTTGAAACAACTGTCCAGAAAATAAATTGGGAGAGAGTGTGGAGGCATGAGAGCCCAGGAAGATAAGAGTTTCAAGAAGAAAGAAGGGGTTAATAAATATTAAGTGTTACAAAGAGCTTAAATAAGGTAAGGCCCAAAGATAGTTTATTGACATTGGGAATTCATTGGCTGCCTTTCCTAGACCAATCACAAAATAGCACAGAGCCATATAATTTTAGTGTAGGAAATGGCATTATGGATGACCTAGTTTTTACTGGGAAAACAGTGCTCACAAGATTAGTTAAGACTCCATGACAGAGTCTGGACAAACACTCCTAACATTTGACTCATAATTTATGGAATTGCCTACCATATTACACTGTCTATTTCTGTGTGCTGAAACTATAGAGATAAGTAAAAGTGTGATGCTTGCAAGATCAAGACAAATCAGTCTCCATCAATCTAGATAAAAAAATTCTACTTCCTCTATCCATCTCCACTACTGCTGGCTGTGGTTATTATCATATCAAGCCCAAACTTCTGCAGTAGCCTCCTCACTGATCTCTCCACTGTCTCTAATCCATTTTATTCACATCAACAAATACATCACATTACTACTCCTATGTTTACTAGCCTCCAACAGTCACCAAAGAAGTCCAAGAGAGAAAGAAACTGGCATTGGAACTTGATAGATATCTGGAAAAGAAATAATTAATCCCAATATGGTCAAAATAAAGATTCAAGGTGAATCATAGATCTAAACATAAAAACTAAAACTACATAGCTTCTGGAAGAAGACTTTGAGAAATAATTCACAAACTTTGGAAAGCCAAAGAATTTTTAGATACAAATAAAAAAGCATTAACAAAAAAGGGAAAAAAATCAAATAGACTTCATCAAAGTTAAAAACATAATGCTCATTAAAAAGCACAATTAAGAAAATGAAAAAACAAGCCATAGATTATGAGAAAATGATTCCGAGTGTGTGTGTGCAACAAATCAATTGTTCAAAGATAAAAATCTCAATTAAAAATGGTTTTTGAAAGATTCTGATGCTGTAACAAAATACTGACTAAACATATACTTGATAAAAAATTCTATCTAATAAAGAGGGAATATATGCTAATTGACTGCCACATACTCACAACATGGCAACGCCCACAGCCACAAGATGGCGGTGCCCAAAGCCATAAAATGGCAGTGCCCAGTCCCCTCAGCCCCGCCTAGTCCAGTCTCAGTCCCTCAGTCCCCTCAGCCCCACAGGGAAAGGCAGTTGGGTGCGATTGGGCCAGCAGGGGAGGGCAATTGGAGGTGATCTGTCCAACAGGGGGCAGTTAGGCATCAATCAATCAATCAATCCCATCCCCACTCTCCAGTTCAGAGTAGCCTTAAAAACTAACAGTTCCAAATTATGGTGAAAACTAGTATCCTGCCAGCCACTGGAGGAAATAGAATGTTGTTGGAGATACTTCAAAGCCTCATTCCTAAAGAATTGTCACTATTTGAAGATCTCACTTGTAAAACTGTATTTATTTGACCCGAATCACAGCTCACCTTGTACCTCCCTGGAGGCATTTGTCAAAAATAATTACAGGCAATTGCTTAATTTCATAGCTGTCTGAAGTGAAGGATAACAGTTAAAATAAACTAATAAAAATATTACAAGGAAAAATTGGAAATGAGATATATATTGGGGGTTTTTAAAGCTCTGACACATTTCTGAGAACCTAAAAGACAATGAACTTGGATGGAGCTATGTACAGGCACAAGAGAAACCTGAGAGAGCCCTAGCTCTGACCTCTGGCTGAACACAAGACTGTGAAAACAAGAAGTGAGGATAAGGTAGAGCTGTCAACTGCCTGGCTTAATGTTCAAGACATGCTCCAACATTCATACAGAGCACCTTTCAAAGACAAGAAGTCATACTGGTTGTGCTTTAAGGCAACTTCTACCTGAGAGCGAAACAACTAAGCTAATTAAGCAGTGACCTCATCAGTCACACTTAAACAAAGAATACAGCTTTCTGCAGAACGAGGTCAGAAACATCACTAAACAAACTAACAATAATAATTACAACAAATGTTTAAAAAAAAAAAACCCTGGATAGGGGAGAGAATCTCAATTCCAGAGATGCCATATTATGTTATTTAGAACAACTAGATTATTTTTTAAAGTATGAGATATGTAAAGAAAAACAAAAAGCAATCAGTAGAAATTATGTCTGAGAAAGCACAGACACTGGACTTAGTAGACAAAAACTATAAAGCAGTTATTTTAAATATATTCAAATAAAAAAGTATATCATGTGTAAAGAACAAAAGAAAATTGTGAGGACAATATCTCACCAAAGAATATCAATAAAGAGATAGAAATAATATTAAAGAACCACATAGAAATTTTGGAGTTGAAAAGTAAAATAACTGAAGTGAAAACATACTACAGAGGCTCAACAGCATATCTGAACTGGTTAGGTTGAAGAAAGAATTGACAAATATAAAGATAGATTGATTGGGATTATCCAATCTAAGAAAAAGGCAGAATAAAAATCAACAGAGCCTCAGAGACGTGGGTGAGACTATGGGTGAACTATTTAGGATGATATGTGTTTTACATTATGATTATGGTGATGGTTACATACTTTAATAACTGTCATAACTCATCATTTACTTAATATAGGTGAATTTTATTATATGTAATTTATACCTCAATGAAGCTGATTGATTCAAAACATAAAATAATATACTTACCTATAAATAAGCAATTTCACTCCTCGTTACCCAAGAGAAGTGAAAATATTTAGCCTCAAAAAGACTTGTACAGAAATATGTATAGCAGCTTTGTTCATAGTAGCCAAAAACTGAAAGCAAAAGTTCTTCAGTAAGAGAATAGAGAGCCAATTATGGTTAACTCCTACAATAAATATTATAAATTGTATGATTTCATTTAGTGATAGAAATCAGAAGAGTGGTTGTCCATTGGGGGTGGTAACTGATTGGAAGGGGACATAGGGAACTTTCTAGGAAGATGGAAACATTTATATTGTGACTAGGGAATTTTATAAGATGTATATATTTGTTTCTCCTGGTAGAGGAGTACACTTAAAATATGTGAATTTAAGCATATGAAAATTTTACAAACTTTAAGAGATTCCCATTGCACTTAGAATAAAATTCAGACTCCTAAAGACCTTCAAGATTCCAGCCCCCCTCTTCAATTTACCTTATTCTATACTGTCCCTCTCTCCCCATCTTCCAGGCATAACAGCTTCCTTTAGGACCTCAAGCATGCCCTAGTAATCCAGGCCTTCACACATGCTGTCCCCTTGGCCAGATATTCTTCCCTGATCCTTAATATGGCTAGATCCTTCTCAGACTGCAGGTCTTGGTTAAATGTCACCTCCTCCAAGAGACCTTCCTTGACCACACCCAATGTGGCCCTCCTTCATTGTCTGCTTCTGGCTCTAGTTTGTTCACTCATAGCACTTATGAACACTACTTGCTATTTTGCCTGCCAGCTGTGTCAACAGTAGCTCAGTGTTTTGTTTTGTAGTGTTTGGGAGAGGAGGGGAATGTAGGCTTAAAAATTATTTTTATTAAAAAGTATCACACATGCCCTGCCAGTATGGCTTAGTTGTTGAATGTCAACCTATGAACTAGGAGGTCATGTTCGATTCTAGTCAGGGCACAGGCAGAGGTTGTGGGCTTGATCCCCAGTAGGGGGCTTGTAGGAGGCAGCCAATCAACGATTCTCTCTCATCTTTGATATCTATCTACTAACTATCTATCATTTATCTCCCTTCCTCTCTGAAATCAATAAAAATTTAAAAATATATATATTTTTAAAGTATCATGCATCACATTTTTCTCTAAACCTATCTCAAGCTCTTTTTCATCCCCAAACAGTCCTGACTTTTCAAATTAAATTCAAAATTTCTAAGGGCAACCATGACATTTATTTATTTATTTATTTATTTATTTATTTATTTATTTATGAATGGGACTTCTAGACACTCACTTGGATTGATTTGGTCATCTACAAAAGCCCTATCTATTCTCAAATTATTCAGCTTATCTGCTTTTATGCCAGAATACCATAATACCCAACCTTATGGACTTTTGTTGGGTCAAGACAAAACTACCACCAGAAGTTCCCTGCAAAAATACGAATATATTTCCTGGGGTGGATAAAATGTTGTCATGTAGGATTAATTATTAATAGAACTATTTTACTCTTAAAAGTTTCCTAGTTAGCACACTAAATCCTACTATCCTACCCAGAAAGATACCTCACTGACACAATGTCATGGAGGAGAGGTAAGTTGTGGTGGGGGCTGAAGGACAGGTGGCTAGCCAGTGAGACAGGTGCATAAAGCCAGTAGGAGATGCCAGGTCCACAGGATGGAATAGGAATGGCAAATGATAGCAATGAAAGAGGTTCCAGGAAGGGAATAGGAGATGTCAAGACATACTTGCTCCTTAAGGATTTCATCAGGTACCAATTCAGCTTGCACCACTCCAAACATATTCACATTTCTGGAAAGCAAAGGTGATTGGTGCGTAACTTATCCAGAGGAAAATCAGTACATGTCCACAGTTTATACAGTTGGCCTCTGAGTTACAATGATGTGACTTTATGGTGGTGCAAAGCAGTGTGTACTCAGTAGAAACTCTACTTTGAATACTGATCTTTTCCCAGGCCAGAAATATGTAATATGATACTCTCTCGTGAAGCTGGGAAGTGGCACAGAGCCACAGCTCCTGTCAGCACCAAATCATAAGAGTAAACAACCAATACCCAAGCGTACTATGCTACCAGCACTTATATTGAATATTGTGTTATGAGCACATTTAAATGAAGCTAGGCTAAGCTATGATGTGTAGTAGGTTAAGTGTATTAAGTGCATTTTTAAACTTAGGATATTTTCAATTTACTATGAGTTAATGAGAGGTAATCCCACTATAAGTCGAGGAGCATGGGAGTTATTTTAAATATAAAGTTTTCACTTCAGTTATTTTACTTTATATTTAAAATAACTCCCATGCACAGATCTTAACATACATTTACTCAATGCACAATCCTTGCTTATTCTAGAAAAGGAGTCAAGAGCTTCTCTTACAACACTTTAATCCTTTGGCCTAACTATTTTCCAGCATTGGCTGAAACAGCACAGGGGCAGTGTTGAGGGAAGGCTGAGGGGAAAACTGGTGAGCCAGGCAAGTAGTCCGTTTCAGTACAAAATGCTGGCTACCTAGTGCTGTCCCTCTGGGAATGTTAGTGCAATTCGTACTCAAGCAGCCCATTTCAAAGTTCCCTGGTTTGGCAAGCTCACTTTTACCGCCAGCAAGGCTGGACTACAAAGAAAAACTCCTCTTCAGATTTATCTTCCCTCTGAGTCTAGAAAAGATTCTCCTTGCTGTGACCCACTCCTATGGCTGTGGGCAGGAAATGGAAAACCCAGGATGAATTTCCATTCAAGGTCTGCTATAGAGAGGTCCAATTCACCTTTTTACTCAGTTCTCCGCCACATGCCAAAAACATCAAGGCAATCTGACCCATGCAATGCTTCACACTCATGCTCACTATATGCCATGCAAAGGGGAGAAAAGAGGTTGTAGTTTTTATGAACTTTGGAAATGTGTACCCCCCCAAACATGGTCACTTGGCAGCTATTTGGATCTCCTCACTTTTTCTGCCCCAGCTGAGTTCCTCATCAGAACTGTTTTCCAAGTGGCAGCTTGTGTTTATTCTACTGGGCTTCTGGAGAACTTAAGAAAAGGGAAAATCAACAAAGTGTAGTTTCGCACATGGAAAACCATATGCTTCATAAACTGCATATGTGCTGTGTTGAAGATGTAAAGGAAGATATGCAAAAATAACACCTGCCAACTCCCCAGTCTACCTAGACTAGAAAATTCAAAAGGCCTGTGTTCATATGCAAAAAAATACAATATGCCTTTCACAGATTGTTAAAGTCAAAGAGCTCTGGGTTGCAAATTCTAATTCCTGTGGGGAGCATCTGGTAATATAAATGAGTGAAGTAGAGCAGGTAGGGCCCTGGGGAACCAGGAGTAAGGTCCTGGCTAAATTGTTTTCTTTACGCCATTATTGCCACACAGAAACACTGAGAAATATAGAAATACAGATTCTTATGGGAATTTTCTATACTTTTTTTCAATATTGTTGGGTAATTCAGATTTATTTTTTAAATGTGTGAAGGCCGAACTGTACATATCTGCAATAAAATCTCATCTACAGACATCAGTTTGAGACCTCGGTTCTAGAAAGATGTGATAATTAATCAATAGAGAAGTAGTTTGAGGTAAAGAAAGACACTTTTTCAAAGTCACACTGATTGTGAATAGCCAATGCAGCAGCAGGACTCAGCTCTCCTCTCTGCTATTCTGTCCCCTCCTTCTGATAATCTATAACCTGCGTTAACATGGGAGATTTCATAGACAGATGGTCAGATGGTCAGTTTAGTGGTGTGTCTGTACAGGTGATTTTTTTTCTTTCTTTATTAAGGTATTACATATGTGTCCTTATCCCCCCATTGTTCCCTCACTCCCATCTCCCCACCCCGCTCATGACCTCACCCACCCTGGTGTCTTTGTCCATTAGCTGTGCTTATATGCATGCATACAAGTCCTTTGGTTGATCTCTCCCTCTAATGTATGGGTGATTTTTCATTTGGCTCTCAAGATCCATTCTGAATTGCTCTCTATTCTGCTCTGTGTCTCAGGAGGCTGACCTATATGGCCTAGGCACCCCTGTCTTTTGGCTGTCGGTTGAGTTTAGCCAATGGGAGGCCCCTACAGGAGTTCAGAGGGAAGGCAGGAGGACATTGACATGTAGGGCTCCTGTCAGGCACAGCTTATTTCTCTGAGCATCAGCAGCTATACTCTCCTCTTGCCCCATTGGGCTGAAGGGTGGTAATGGCTCCCCGTTGTTAAGTCCAGGGTGCTGCTTAAACTGCACCTTGTTGGATTCCCTAAAACTGTGGTCGACAAACTACGGCTCACGAACCACATGCAGCTCTTTGGCCCCTTGAGTGTGGCTCTTCCTCCAAATAGCATGGCCTGGGCAAGTCTATTTTAAAGAAGTTGCATTAGAAGAAGTTTAAGTTTAAATATTTGGCTCTCAAAAGAAATTTCAGTCGTTGTACTGTTGATATTTGGCTCTGTTGACTAATGAGTTTGCTAACCACTGCCCTAAACCCTGTGCATAAGTTTGTAAATAGTCCCTTTATTAAAATATCTTCAATGGCCAGTTGAAGTAAGGTGAGCAACCAGCCTTATTTGCCTGAAATTTTTAATATTAGCACTGAAAATTTTGTGTCCTGAAAAATCCCCTAGTCCTAGACAGAGAAACAGTTGGGCAACCTATGTATGAGTTCTATTTGTACATTTCCTTAAAATTGGCTAGGTACTTCTTTTTATCATACTATTCATTCTCCTATGTCTTTAATAATTTCAAATGTTCTTATTTTATAGTCTCTTACATATATTTCTATTATACCTGACTCTTGGGATGCTAATTACCCTTTTGCTATACCTGCTGGCTCTTCCTCACGGTGGTTAATTCCCTCACATGTGTCCTTTGTGCCTTGAGTTGTAAAAATGTCCTCCCAAAACCAGTTTAGCGATTGCTTCTATTGTAGCCTAAGAGTTGAATGGACCTGAGCAGCTGGTGCTAACTTATCAGCAGTATACAATTGGATATCATACCTTATGTGACACAGACCTGGCGTTTTGGTTCTTTGGATATAACTTTTTCTTCTGCTTTTGAACCTGCTCTAAACAGGTGGAAAAAATTCCTTGCTCCTTTCCTAGATTTAAATGTAGAGTTGCAACAGTTGCCATTCCATGAACTGCACAACTTGTCAAAAGCTCAAAGTTTTATGCTGTTGCTCAGTTTAAGCTTCCCGACAAGGCAAGGGCTTGAGGCCACATCTTCTTTACCCTTCTGGGGAGTCAAACCCCCAACCTTCAGCTCATAGGGCCGATACCTGGGTCAAAATTTTTGCTGCAATATTAGCTCTCCATTAATGTCCTCTCCCTTTAATTTTTGTACCTGGGGATTTTCATGTAATTTATAAATCACTGAAGTTCATATCCAGCATAAACTGGAGATAGGCTATGACAGCCGTGGGCAAACTACGGCCCACAGGCCGGATCCGGCCCATTCGGCTGTTCTATCCGGCCCGCGGAGCCAAAAGAGCGGAGGGTTCTCTTGCTCTCCCCTCCGCTTCTTCACCAGCAGCCCAAGATGAGAGTGCCAGCATGGTCAGGTTGATTCTGTTCCGGCCCTCTGGTCCAATTTAAGAACCCATTGTGGCCCTCGAGTCAAAAAGTTTGCCCACCCCTGGCTTCTGAGGTTCTGCTTCTGAGCTTGAATAGTCAGTAACAGAATTTAGCTGACAAAATGAAGCCAAAATACAGCAAGTCTGAGGGGGCTAGACTTGGATACCAAGCCAAGTGTGAGTCATGTCTGATGTTAATCTAGCCTCATTTAAGGTGATTGGCACCATGAGGCAAGGTGGAAATGAAAGATTCATTGCCCAATCAATATTGCCTAATTTGTATGTCCAAGTGTTGACAAAAGAGAAGCTTTGCTGTCTACTTTATGAGTAATTGTAAATTAATATGCAACCCTGCACCCTTTCTAGCGAGAAGAGAATAACTCAGATTTGCCAACTGTTCAACAACATGGCCTGGTTTCAGCTGCAGATGTCACCCATCCTGTTTTCCACTGCTGGAAATGCAGAGGGATCAGGAGACTTCCTAAGAGAAGCAACTTTGAAGAATATTATAAAACCTGGAATCTGAAAATCTTAAACAATCAAGGTTACAAGAAACATCAAAAGTCATCTTTTCACTTAATAGATGAGGAAGATGAGGCTGAACTTGTATGTCAGGTTTAGATATTTCTTCAAGCTCTTCGAAGCCCTTCTACAGCACAGCCAAACAGTCATTTGCTCCTGCAGTGATATTTGTGTTATGTGGCTTGCTAGATTTTTTGCCCCTCTTGAAACATGTATCAAGCAGATTCTGGGTTGTTCAATACCTACACAGATGTAGCTGGCAGGACTCTAGTGCTACATCCATCAGGATGACTTACAGCCCAGAGATAGCAGCTTGTTCATTTCTTAATACATCCACCCATGAGGCTTCCTGGCGGCTCAGTTTGAAAGGAAATGCTCAGGGGTTTGACACTTTGCAAATGTCAACTTGAAGTTTGTTCAGATGGTTCTCTCAACTTGTACATAGGCTGTCAACACAAGAACCAGGCCCTCCCAGCACGAAGCAGGTGCCTCCTCTGTTCCCGCGCCAGAGCCCTCTCTTGGGGGATTCAGATCAAGTCAAGAGCTAGAATTGGGAGGCCTTTTCTCTGAATCTAATTTCTTCATTCAGTAACAGGGGCAAGGGCCAATGGAAGAGGATCCCAGAGGAATAAGGCAATTTGGGTGTGAAGCACAGAGGAAAAGCATATTGTAATTGGAAAAGGGGGAAATGGCCATGATAAAACTGTTAAGTATTGTTTATGGTCTTTGCATCCATCGTCTTATTTAATCATTACAAAAAAACTATTGGTTAAGTACCACCATTAATCCCATTTTACAGATGAGAAAACTGAGGCACAGAGCAGTCAAATAGGAGTTCACGCAGCTGGCAAATGGCAGGATCAGAATTTGATGTGGGCATTCTGATTCTAGAGCCTCCAGGCTTAACCACTAACATGTCATGTCATATATTCTGGGGAGCATCATCATTCAAATACTAGAGGCCCAGTGTGCGAAATTCATGCACTGGGGTGGAGGTTGTGTGTCCCTCAGCCCAGCCTGCACCTTCTCCAAGCTGGGACCCCTCGAGGGAGTCTGAATGCCTGGTGGGATCGGGCCTAAACGGGCAGTCCGAAATCCCTCTCACAATCCAGGACTGCTGGCTCCCAACTGCTCGCCTGCCTGCCTGCCTTCCTGATTGCCCCTAACCGCTTTTGCCTGCCAGCCTGATCACCCCTAACCACTACCATGCCAACCTGATTGATGTCTAACTGCTCCCCTGCCAGCCTGTTTGCCCCCAACTGCTCTCCCCTGCAGGCCTGGTCAACCCTAACTGCCCTCCCCTGCAGGGTTAATCACCTCCAACTGTCCTTCCTTGCAGGCCTGGTCCCCCCCAACTGTCCTCCCTTGCAGGCCTGGCCCCTCTCAACTGCCCTCTGTTGCAGGCCTGTTCCCTCCAACTGCCCTGCCCTGCTGGCCATCTTGCAGTGGCCATCTTGTGACCTCATGGGGGCAGGATCCTTGACCACATGGGGGCAGCCATCATGTGTGTTGGAGTGATGGTCAATCTGCATATTATTCTTTTATTAGATAGGATAAAGGCCTGGTGCACGGGTGAGGGCCAGCTGGTTTGCCCTGAAGAGTGTCCTGGATCAGGGTGGGGGTTCCCTTGGGACATGGTGTGGCTTGAGTGAGGAGCCTGTGGTGGTTTGCAGGCCAGCCACGTCCCCTAGTGACCCAAGTGGAGGTCCTGGTATCTGGAATTTATTTACCTTCTACAACTGAAACTTTATAGCCTGGTGCGGAGCCAAGCCTTCCGATTGCTCTGTGGCTGCTGCCATTTCTATTTGGATTTGTTTACCTTCTATAATTGAAACTTTGTAGCCTTAAGTGGAGGCTTAGGCCAGCTAGGGCAGGTGGAAAGCTTGGCTTCTTCCATTGTCTGGGAAACCCAAGCCTCCCTCCTGCTCTCTATGGCAGAAGCCATCTTGGTTGGTGTTAATTTGCATATTCACTCTGATTGGCTGGTGGGCATGGCTGATGGGCGTGGCTCATGGGTGTAATGATTAATTTGCATATTACGCTTTCATTAGGTAGGATAATATTTATCTGTTCCTGTGAGTTTCCTTAGGCCTGTTCCCTGATAATAATATTTTATACTGTAATAATAACAAAATACTTACAATGATAATATACTTATAATAATGACTGAATACTTCTTAGATAAAAACACTGGGTTAAGTGCTTTATAGGCATTTATATTCACAACTCTATGATGTATTATTATCCCCATTTACTGATAAGAAAACTGAGGCTGAAAGTTATTAGCCCAAACTCAGACAAGTAGTGAAGGGCAGAGGTCACATTCAAATGCGAACCTCCTAATTTCAAGTCTGATGTCTCAATTTGACAATGGATCTCACATGAGTATATATACCCTGGGAATCTTGAGAGAAAATTCCAACCCTCTTTTTCCAGATTCTGAATCAGTAGATCTGGGTGGAGCCCAGGGATCTGAATTCTTAACAAACTTCCTAGAACTTGAGGACTCTGCCTTCCTAGAACAGAGTCTTCGAGTTCTAGGAAGTTTGTTAAGAATTCTACATCATAGAATTGTGAGGATAAATGAGATAATGTATGCCTATAAAGCACTTAACCCAGAGTTTTTATCTAAGAAGTATTCAGTTATTATAAGTATATTATCACTATAAGTATTTTGTTATTATTACAGTATAAAATATTAAGATCAGGGAGCAGGCCTAAGAAAACTCACAGGAACAGATAAATATTATATTTGAATGATGATGCTCCCCATATTATATGACATGACATGTTAGTGGTTAAGACTGGAGGCTCTTACCTCCAGGCTCTTACCTCTAGTCTTGGTTGTCTCCAAGACTAGAGACAACCCCCCAGTATGCTACACCATCTCTATGACTATAGCAGGCCAGGCATAAACTGCTCAGTTGTATTTTAACTGTAACAACATACTGCTGCTAAAACCCCTCTCCTCTGCAGGTTGAGATGATCTAATACTAGCAGGTTATACGCCATTGCTACTGTATTTTCTCATTACCTTGCAAACGTCCCTTTTTCTTCTCCCTGCATATCACCTTGAGTGCCAAGATGGCCGTGCCAGATTGAACATTTCTCATTGAAAGTGACAAAAACTCAATTAAAACAATTTTATCAAAAGGTGGCATTTATTGGCTCGTTGAACTGAAATGTCCAGAAATACGCCAACCTTCAGGTATGGCTTGATCCAAATGATCAAAGGTTGTCACCAATAATCTGGCTCTTACTACTTTTCAGTTTTGTTTTCCTCTGTGTTTGGCTTTATTCTCAGGGCCAGGTTCCCCTCAAGAGCTGTTAGCCATTGGCAACTCCAAGCTAATATTCATGTAGTTGAGTAACTCTGGTTACTCAAGCAGGAGCTCCATTCTCAATTTTTTTGGCAAAAATTCTGAGGCTGAGTCTCATTAGGATGTCTTGATCTGGGTTCTCATCCTTGAACACTATGGCCCCAGGATGTAGAATACTTCAATTGGCTAAATATTAGTCAAGTGTCCAAATCCCAGGGTGGGGGTAGCAGCAGGGTCAGTCCAACCATAATCACATGAAATGAGAATGAGGGAGAGGATGTTCTCCAAAGGAGAATGATTAAAGACTAAAAGAAGAGTATATTGTGCAGATAAAAACTACCCATGTACAGAACTGATTGCTGAAACAGAGATGGCCATGTCACAGTTAATTCTCCTCTAGAGAAGATGACCCTTCAGGTTTTTCACAAGCTGAGTTAGGTTGTTTTGGGGATGTTGGCAGTTTGAATACTAACAAAAACAAAAACTTGTCCTTTTAAAACTCGAATAGAACACAGACAGAATTTTAAAGTTGAAAGGGATCTTATTAATATTCCATTCCAGCCATTTAATTTAAGAAATCAACAGAATTAACCACTTTGAATTAGAAAAAAAAAATCACCAAACCATCCATTGAGCACACAAGAGAAGTGCAAGTTTGTTGACATCTGTGGAAACAGCACTAGAAGGCTTGGAGCCTTGGGTTCTAGTCCCAAACGGAGGCAGGTCACTTAGGCAATGTGGTTCTCATTGTCTTCCATCTGGCGATTTATGAGACTTTTCTCTGTGACATAGTATCAGAGTCAGGACTGGAACCCAAGTGCCCCCGCCTAGGGACTCTTTCTTTCATCTTTGTAGTTCTTTGTGAGAGTCTGTGACTTTCCCTATTTTGGGTCCTACTTTTCTTCCTCTTTTGTGTGTGTGTGTGGGGGGGGGCAGAATTTATTTTTCCTTCCTATTGAATGTATTGGGGTGCCACTGGTTAATAAAATTATATAGGTTTTAGGTGCACAATTCTAATTTTCCTCTTTACTCAAGTTAAACTTTCTTCCAATCAAAAGTTTGCAACATTCATTCAACCAGCATGAAACATGTAAGGTTGGTGGGAAGCTAGAAATAAGTGAGAAATAGTTGGTGCCCTCAAACTGACAACTTGGGTGTCCTCAAGTTTTTTTGAAATGCCAGTTACCTGCAAGCTCGCCCCTTGCTGTCACGCTTTCCCCCACAATCTCCAAGTTCAGAATCCTCCCCAATCGTTCTCATCCCATGAAACCCCTTCCTTCTCAGGGAGCTACTGTGGAGACAGACTCACTTCCTTTCCCTGATTTCCCACCCCACTGGCCGGAGTAACCTTTCTCGAAACTCATTCTGTACCACCTGACAGCATCCGTTAAAATTTAACGGCAAGTGCTTAGCAAAATGATAACAAGCTTTACTGGCAATTCAAATCAGGTTATTGGGCACCATCTGCCTTACTTCAGATTAATGAGAAGGAGGAATGAATCCTTTGGGCTTTGTTTATTTTTAGATTATTGCGAAGGAACCCAGAGGACTGCCTCTTGATCATGTTAATCCCCACTGTAAATGAGGCCAAAATACCATGTGGGACAATTAAGTGACCATAAACAGATCTCTATTCACAGGCAGTAGTTATGGGGAAAGTGTTCCTGTCTCCTTGTCTTCCTCCTGTCATCGCCCAAGCCCCACATTATCCCTGGACCCACTGGGAAAAAAATAGACTTGTAACTGTGAAGAGGTAGCGCTGATTGAGACTGTGCTTGGGTAACACAAGAGCAGTGAGAACATCCTGTCTCCTCCATAGCCCATATCAAATTCAGGCCAAGTCTTTGATTATATTTCACCTTCAATTTCAGTTACTGAGGACATCAAGACACCAGAGAAGAATGTCTTTTGAAAATAGTAGACAGGTCATGTTTGAACTTGACTGAGCTTAGAAGGATGATTCTGTAGGAGTCAGGGAGAGGACCATCTGTGGTTCCCAAACTTGAGTTAGCACAGGACTCCTATGGGAACTTAAAAGGCAGGTCCACGGGCCCATTTCCAGAGATACTATTGAATGTATCTGGGTGGAAGCAGAGAATTTACTTTCAACAAAACCCTGCTATAGGGAATTATTCTGGAGACCAACCTTGAGAAATTCTCCCTATGTGTGCCCCTCCCTCAGGCTGACTTTCTAAAACTCTGTCCAAAACAGGCATTAGCTCTTGAAGGCTCCAATTAAAAGCAAACAGGGTTGTGATGATAAATGAACCAGTGACTCATTAGCAACTCTTACCCCATCAGCACAAATTCCTGAGCAGATAGATACCCTGCACTTTGTGGGATGGGCACAGGGTTGATCAAGCTGGATAAGCTAGAAAGGCCTGAACTGGGGCCCCCTGGAGCAAGAACATAGGTAAAGACTAGGAAGGTTGGGGTGGGGGAAGGGAGATGAAGACACTGGGTCTTAAGAGGTTTGGAGGCAGGGATGGAGCAATGCCAAAAAAAGAGGGAAGAAGTGGAGAGAGGGAGTTGAAAAGGTCATGAAAACGAATGAGAACATTTTAAACTTAATTTCTGCTACCTTCCAGTTTTTTCTAGAGTACATTTTCTAGGATTGGGAGAAATACCAGAGTACTTGATTTGATAAAGTACCAGGTCTTTAGGAGAGGGGTTGTCTATGTCAGTAACACTCATATGAATATATGAATAATTAAAATCACCTTATTATTCTAATTTTTTGTACATTATAGAGTATAAAAATAACTTTTGACATTTCTGGCAGAAAGTATTTCATTTGGGAGCATTTGTACAATCTTCTTTATTTAATACAATTGTGCATTATATTTTTCAGGCTCCCACTGGTGTCCTGTCAGTACCTCATAATTATAAAATTATCTCATCACTGTATAAGCTTGGAAAATACTGAAGTCCAAACCCTTAGCTTCTTCTTCCAGCCATCTGTGTGCCTATATCCAGTGATGGGGCACTCAATTCCACCTATTTGCTGTTGGAAAACCCCACTGCATAAAGTATTCTTCCTTGTGTGGAATCCAGTTCTGAAAGTTTGGCAAATGTCAGAATCAGTGATGGGTTTGTGAAACACAGCTTGTTGGGCCCACCCTAAGTTTCTGCCTCAGAAGTTCTGGTATGGGATCTGAGTACATGCATCTGGGACTAGTTCCTTGGTGCTGCTGATGCTGCTGGTCCAATACCACATGTGAGAACCACTGGCCTAAGCCCATCCACCTCCCTATGATTTCCACTCCCTCATCCCTAACTGGATTCTAAGAGTGACCAAGCAAGTCTAATTCCTTTTTCACTAGAAAGAACTTCAAATATGGGGCTGCAAACATGCAATCTCCAACTGCAATTCCAGCACCACAAGGGAAAGAAAGGGTTGGATCTACACTGTTTACCTGGCTTTATTTCCCTTTAGCCGTGCTGTCATCTTATTGTGCATGCATGCAAGATTTATTGACTGACTGACTGGTACACAGTGATCACTGTATAATTGTTGTTCATTATTCTTATTACTTTTGAGAAATAAAAATCACACAAGATGTTTTCCAGCCAGAGGGTTCCAAGAGAAGCTATAAATGAACTCTGACCCTGACCGCTATGTTTTCAGACCTCAGTAGGGCCTAGAATCAAGCAAAGAGTGTACATTTGCCCAAGGTAAGAGGTTTCTAGAATTTTCCATCCACAGTCTTGGCAGGGCTTAAGTTACATTATAGCTGTTTAAAGAACGGGCTCACAAAAGAGTGAAGTGACGAATATTTTTGCCAAAGGAGTCTCTTGAGTGGAGGGAAATAATGGACTTGACAATGACATGGGAGATGGAAGAGTATCCCGCAGGGGATGTATTCCATATATCCTGGTAGTGATTCACCTCCCATTAACATCCCACAGCTGGAAAACACTGGGCGTGCAAAGGGCCTGATGTGTCAGCAGCCACTTCTTATTACTGGCCTTCCCGAGGGAATGAATCTCTATCCAGTGCCATTTGCCATTATTAGAGTGCCCACCTTAGGCGTGGTGTCTGTCCATCAGGTGATGAAGTTGTTTTGCACCTTGTGCTGGCCTTGACACTTCCCCAACCCAGTGCTTCAGTTTGAGAAAGAGGAAATAAAAAGCCTTTAAAATGAATAACTCAAAAAGCAACTCATTTTTTGTCCAACAGCAGAAGCAGTATATTTGAGAGTTGAATGGAAAACTTCCTTTCCAGAGTCTTTGCCAGACTCAGGAACAAGTGATTCCAAAGCCATCACAGGCAATTGCCTCAGCAAAGAGACAAAGACAGAAGAAATTATTGCTGTGATTATGACTAATTACAATCCCATGATTCATTTAATCTCCATGTAAGAAGTTCACCAGTTGGAGAATGCCATTGATCCTCTGTGCCCAAGACAATTAAATATTTTGGTCCAATCCAGAATGGTTGCCCAGCCTGTGCCAGAATGAGATTGTGTTTAGAATTTTATTTTTATAGCCTCTGAGGCATCCCAGATTTTAACAGGACATTGGAAACTAGCCATTGGTGGCACATCTGTTCCAACAAGATTTGCATATTTCAAAAATCATTAAGAAGCTAATACTGAAGCCCATTTTAACTTTCTCTCCAATGACAACTTGTTTCTTTACATTCAAGTGTTTTGATATCCCTTAGAAAAATGAAAATGATTTCTAAATACCTTAGAATTTTGGTCCACATAGTCTAGGAGGACTTATAAGTGACATCTCAATTTCAGGCACCTCATTAGTCAGGGGAACTTGGGTTTCCGATGATTGCTCTTCTAATTGACTAGCTCAGACTGTTGCTCTCTTGGGTGTTGGAGAATGCCAGAATCCTGCTTTCAGCCCTCCAGGGGTTTGCATAGACTCCTGCCTATCACTGCCGAAGGTGTCCCTGGGACTGGAACACTCATGACAGGCAGTACGGCCCCTGCCATTTACTCACCCTGTAATTTGAAGCAAGTTATTTACCCCCTCAGACCAACCATGGGGTAAATAAGTCAGATATAAGTCAAATAATCACTTGGTTTAATTTTAAAAAGAGAACAATAAAGGAGAACTTAAAGCAGAGAAACTGCTGATTAGGTGGAGATTAGGTGGAGAGAGAGGGTCAGGGTAGAAATTAGAAAAGATTAAGGAAGTAACATTTGAACTGGGACGTAAAAGATAGAGAGAAAGTCACACCTTTAAGCCAATGAGAGGATAAGGGAAGAGGCCCCTGAAGGGAACATGTGGGTAGCATTGCAGAGACAGGGCTGAACTAATCACTGGCAACTTCACATAAATTATTAATAAGCTTTATCCAGTGAAGCCTTTGATTTAAATGATAAAATTTTGTGTGTCATAAGAGCAAACTTTTGACCTTGCTATGATATAAAGTTTACTGACAAGAATACTTCTTGATCTATTTCACTAATTTCTCTGAAAAGCTGCTCTCTAATTCATATGGAATAAAAAACAAAAATATATATAGTTATGTGTAGCTGTATAATTACATCTAAGAAAGATAATAGAAAATGAATGCATAATTTATAATAAATTATAAGAAGAAGTAGGCTTGGAGTTGATGAATGATGTGTAGTATATGGGCTCATTGCCAGTTATGTTATTTTATTTTTTTGTCCATGTACTTTAGGTTTAATTTAATTTCTTTACAGTTATGTTATCTTAAGTAAGTCATTTATTTAAACTTACATGACATATATCATTGAATTTTCATAGCTGTCCAGTAAGCTATACAATGTCCTTGTAGTTTTCATCATCTCCACATTACAGAAGTTGAAACTGCAGCTTAGAAAAATTAAGTAGCATGACCAATTTTACATAAGTAATAAATAACCAAGTTAGCATTTTAATTCTATCAACTAGCTTCTGAATCTGCACTCCTAAGACCATAGTATCATCTGCTCTGTCCAGCCTGAAAGGTAGTTGTAAAGATGGAAGTGCTTTATAAAACCCTTCTAAGACCCCAGACCAATATAAACAACCACTAGGATGAACGTCACTGCTTTCCTGCCATGAAACCCAGATTCTTTCAGGTTCATCCAACTTTATTCCAACCATCCAAGCTGGGACTTCACAAGAGTTTTACAGCAGGGTGCTTCAGTTAGGCCCAGAGCCCATGTGTCCACAAAAATAATGTGCAAAGCATTTTGTGCTTGTGCAAATGGACGTTTTTCTTGAGGTTGGTTACCTAAAATGTATGTGAACTTCCAAGAAAAGAAAACTTCTCACTAAAGTCTGATTCAATGTTCATAGCAGAATTATTTAGGTACACAAAATTTGTGCACAGGGGGTGTGTCCCCCAGCCTGCACCCTCTCTAATCTGGGACCCCTCAAAGGATGTCCAACTGCCTGTTTAGGCCCAATGCCAGTAGGATCGGGCCTAAACAGGCAGTCAGAAATCTCTCTCACAATCCAGGACTGCTGGCTCCCAACTGCTCGCCTACCCGCCTTCCTGATTGCCCCTAACCGCTTCTGCCTGCCAGCCTGATTCACCCACTAACCACTCCCCTGCAAGACTGATTGATGCCTAACTGCTCCCCTGCTAGTCTTATTGCCCCTAACTTCCCTCCCCTGCAGGCTTGATATCCCCCAACTGCCCTCCCTTGCAGGCCTGGTCCCTCCCAACTGTCCTCCCTTGCTAGCCATCTGTGGCAGCCATCTTGTGTCTACATGGGGGAAGCCATCTTGTGTGTTGGAGTGATGATCAATTTGCATGTTACTCTTTTATTAGATAGGATAGCTAAGATCTGGAAAATAGGCCAAGTGCACCTCAGTGGATGAGTGGATAAAATAGCTGTGGTGCATTTACACAACAGAATACCACACAGCTATAGGCTTATCGCAGTTTAGGTTTTTATAAGGGTATTTCTTGGATCACATGACCTCACACATCTAGACGAAATAATGAACAACATAGACTGGTGAACAAAGATAGACCCAGAAAAAGAGAAGCAGCGATCAGACTCTCAAACCTCAGAGGGAAAGTAGGGGAGGGTGGGGGTAAAGGGAAGAGATCAACCAAAGGACTTGTGTGCATGCACTATGGACAATAAGGGGGTAGGGGAATATGTAGGGAGGGGTTTGGGATGGGAATGGGGGGATAAGGACAATTATGTGATACCATAATTAATAAAAATCAATTAAAAAAATTTTTTTAAAAAGGGATCTCTTACACTTCACAACAGCATGTAGGGACCTAGAGAATATTATGTTAAGCAAAATAACCCAATCATATAAAGAAAAATAAGACATCATCTCCTGTACATGTGGAATCTCATGAACAAAATAAACTGATGAACAAAATAGGTCCAGAAGCATGGATGCATGGAACAGACTAACATATCGCACAAGGAAAATAGGTGGAGGGATGGGAAGAGATAGCAACAATAACAAAAAAAAGTTGGTTTAAGACAATAAAAGACTAGGAAGTTCAGCTAAGATTTTTAATTCAGTCTGTTCCCAAACAGGAATGACCTGCTCATGAAATATTTCAGGTAGGCCCAGAATATGAGTCTAGCCATCAAGCTCCAACTGGGCTCCTTTAAATATTACCTCTGATTTACTCACTTTCTAAAAAAAAAAAAAAAAACACACCCCCCCCACACACACACACACACAAAAAAAACTTGCTTACTCCACTCTATAAATTTGTATATTTATAAGTCAAGTAATCTTGCAGGGGGAAAAATGTCTAAAACACAGAACTCTGAACTATCTCACCCCTCAAATTCTGCACAGTCTGTGCTAATGTATTAAGATTGCTTTAACAGAGTTACAATCAGGATGTACCTTCCCTTTATAGCACTGGTTGTTTACAAGTGGTATTTCACATAAGCATGATCCCACTTCGGCATGGCCCATGCACTTGTTATTTTACTGGTAATAACATGATAGTATTCCATTCTGTTAACATCTTGAGTGTACTTAAAATGGAAAGAAATGTTTGATTTTAAATCCTCAACTCCTTGATTTTCAATTTAAAATTTAAAAAACACTGGTGTAGAAAATGCTAACAACGTACAGTTTAATGGTTTTAGAGCATCAGCTTTAGAATTCAATAGACCTGTATTTGGATCCCATTTCTACGTTTTACAAGCTGTATGATCTTGAGCAAGTCATTTAAGCTCTCTGAGCTTCAGTTTCCTCAATGTAAAACTGTGAAAATAGCAATATTTCTCTTCAAATTATTGCAAGATTAAGCAATTATAATATATGTAAAGCACTTTGCCAAGTGCCCAGTCCAGGCTAAAAGTTTAGTAAGTGATAGCTACGGGCATAATAGACAGAAAATAGAGAACAGGATCCATATCCAGAGCATTTTCTGTAAGAGGGATGAAAAGATTATTTTCTCAAAGTCACAAGGAAAGGAAATCTGGGGAAATAAGAAATAAGGAAGACTTCGACTAGCCACATGTTGCTGTCAATTTACTTGCCAATTCCAAGTTTGGGTGCCTGAAACATTTTCAGCCCTAAAATAAGATGGCAAATTGGGGCTGGTGAACATGAATAAATATAGACAGAGACTAAATACACCCTGCATGTCCCTGGCTCGGTGCATCTCATCGTTCTTCACCTCCCTGCAAAGCAAGTCCTTTGAAGCCAAGTGAGTCCTCCTCCATCAAGGAGGATTTTCTGATGCCTGCCCCTACCAAATGCTAGAACATGCAAATTAGACAGAACCATTGTGAATCTCTCTTGTCTAACTCATTCACTTTAAAGATAAGAAAATGGGAAGTTCAGACAACTGAAATGAATTTCCAAGGTTCTAAATGGAAGAACTGGTACAGAATGATAACTACCAGCCCAGAGATTTTTCTGATCAGTCATTTGTGCTCCACCTTCATGATAGGTATTCAACTGTGGACCCTATATTATGATTTACTTAATTTTTTAATCATCTCTTTTTTGTTATTAATCCTCACCCAAAGATATTTTTTCATTTATTTTTTAAAAATATGTATTTATATTAATTTCAGAGAGGAAGGGAGAAGGAGAGAGAATTAGAAACATCAAACTGAGAGAGAATCATCGATAGGCTGCCTCCTGCACACCCTACACTGGGGATCAAGCCTGTAACCAGGGCATGTGCCCTGACCAGGAATCGAACAATAAATGACTGGTTAATAGGTTGATGCTCAACCACTGAGCCATGCCAGCCCCAAGCTCCATTGATTTTTAAAGATAGTGGGAGGGAGGGAGAGAGACAGAGAGAGAAACATCCATTGACTGTCTCCCGTAACACACCTCAGCGAGGGCTGGGGATAGAATTTGTGACCAAGATATGTGCCCTTGACCAGAATTGAACCAGAGACCCTTTAGTCTTTAGGCTGACACTCTGTTCACTGAGCCAAACTGACTAGGGCTCCCTTTCTCTCTCTCTCTCTTGCCAAAAATAATGTCAAAAGACATTTTATTTACTATTAATGGAAAAGCCTGTAATACTTAACATAAAACGAGTCATTAAAAAATAAATAGCAGAACTACGATACTAAATTCCAACTAAAATATACAATGATCTACCAAAGAATTATAGCTTGAGGTGAAGGCTCTCTTCCACACACAAAAAGGGATTAGCAAAGGTTCAAGTGGAGCTGAACAAGTGTCAGCAAACTAAGAATCTATTAACTGAAAAAGCCACCAAACCTTTCTTTTTGAGGGTAGAAAGAGAATGAAAAGGGAATAACTACACTGTTTGGTACAAGGGGTGTGAATTTGGGGAATACCAGTCTGCTCTATCCTGCTTTGTTTTGCTTTCCAGTGTCCTCTACACTATCTTTTAACTGTCACTCGCCTTGGAATGATTTCTAGAGTATCTGCTAGGAATGGAATTGGAAGTAATAGGATATGAAAATCCTTATCTTCACAAGATAAGACCATTCATTTTACAGGGTGGGCTCTTGTATTTTGAAATCAGTTCTAAGCTCTAACAAAGCCTTCTACTTTTTTTGCTTCCTTTTAGAATCTCAGAGCTCTAATCAAATCCTTAGCATTTCTGCACAATTAAACTGTTCACAGTCTTGTCTGAAGCTCATTTTAGCTTGAGGTTAGCCTTGAATATATGCATTATCTTATTCCATCTTCAACAATACCTTTGTAAGTGGGCATTACTAAAACCCCATTTTACAAGTGGGGAAATTGAGGCGTGCAGAAATATCTGAACTTGTCCAAGTCTGTAGCTAACTTTGAGATACCTGCTCCCATAAATCAATGCTCTTACATTGTGATATACTATATCCCAGTTAGACTATTTATTTTATTTGCTTCAGAAATATTTACCCATTGTTTCTTATGATCCTATCAATGAGCTCAACATAATAGGAGCAAGCAAAGAAGGACAACTATAAAGTTGTAATCTTATTAAAGAACCAAGACATTTACATATAAAAAAGTATGTGAATACATAATATAGTCAAATACTAAAATTTACAGAGTAATTGGGAGGAGTTACAGGCAGGTCAGGAAGAGATGTGACATTATGCTTTGGTTTTATTGGGGAAGGTTTTATGGAAGATACTGGGGAAGGTTTCATGGAAGACAGGGAGGGCATTCCAGGCCAAAGGACAGAGAGAACAAAGGGATAGAGGTGGCACCAAGCACTGGGGGTGACAGGAGGTTCCTTTTGTTGATATCTGATAAATTAACAACAAAACAAGCAAATGACCTGGCACAGGATAGCAGGATCTTATACTTCTTAGCTATAATTTTCAGGAATCAACTATAACAAACTCTATGAGAAAAAAGTTCCTCCTCTCTTAAGAGTGACATTGGGTCAAAGGGGTGCTTTCCCTAAGGATGCTTTAGATTTCAATTGAGTGCCCGAGAAAGCTCTGCCGGATGCATGGCCTAGGATATCTGCTCAGGGGCAGGAAACTTTCAGGGAGCCTCAACACAGTAAAGGGAGGGGGGGAAATCTACTTACTTAGATTGTTTGCTCCAGAAGCCTTGATGTAGGCTGGCAGGGCAGAGCTTAAGAAGTAAGACTTGCTCCTTACAGTTAAATGCCAAGTGCTGTTGATGACTTAGGGCTGGGCCATTATGGACCTATTTCAGCTAATGCTCCACAGGCAACAATCCTCTTTTCAGGGATGATGGAAGCCTGGGGGAGGTCATTTCTTTTCCAGCCAGGTGTGAGAGCAAAGAGCCATTCATCTATAATAACTCTCCAGGCTCACTGGATTCCCCATATTATAGCTAGTGCAGGGTTTGCAGGTCTCTGAGACACTTAACATCTACTCTGCCCCTTTCTGGTTAAACAGCAACAAGAATCTGTCTATTCGACAGCCTAGCCATCTTCTCTGTGAGACGGTAGGTTTGCAGAATAGCCATCCACATATTCACTTAACTTATGAATTAATTCAATCAACAGCTGGGTGTCTCAACTGCACACACCTCCATTTTAGTTCCTACACATTTGATTGCATTCATTTCACTTGGGAGTCTGGGCCTTACCTATATCTCAAGCCACATCTCCCACTGCCCTGCACCTGACATGCTCAGCTCCCGCTATACTGACTCTGCTTCCTGGTCTGTGGATTGGGCCTCTCCTTCCTACCATTAGGCTTTTAGGCATGCTAACTATTCTGCGTGGACATGGAGCAAATATGCCTTCCATGTCCCTTTTCCATCTGGTTAGCTTCTACTCATCTTTCAAACCTCAGCTCAAATCTCACCTTTCTTTTTCATGCTTAACAAGTTCAGCTTCTTGAGTCAGAAGCAACTGACCACCTGTCTGCTCACTAGTCTGTAAGTTCTGTGTGGCAAGGATCATGTCTGTTTTTGCTCCCCAGTACCTAGCACAGTGCCTGGCACATAGTAAGAATTCAACATACAATTGTCATTTGAAAGAACGAATGGTTAAACAAATGTGATAATCTCCCCAGGCCACTGCCAGATCCTTGAAGCCAATAGAAACATCTCGTGGTCTTAGTGCCCAGCATGAGGCCTGATGTATGCACATTTGGTAAATGTTTGTTGAAGTGAATGAAAAAAAAGTTTCTATGTGAAAATCATCACTTTAAAACACCAGGATGTGCCCAAACAAACAAATATTAAAAAAATAGATATGTAACTACATGGTCCCAAAATGTAAGGAGCATCCAGCAAAAGAAAAGAAAGGACAAGTACACAAATAACCATAATGGTGAAGAAACCGTGGCATGAGAGGAGTGCAGACCAAAGGACTCAGCAAGTTCAGAGTCAGGGAAGACCACATCCAAGGAAGGGATATGGGAGTGCACAGCACAGGGGGGTGAATGGGAGAGGTTTATAGGGAGAAAGTAGCCTTGAGCTCAGCAACTGTCCTAGTTTTTAGAATCATGTGTCCAGTGCTCAGCTGTGCAGGGCTATCCCTGGGTAAACTTGGGTAGAGAGGTACTCAACTACCACCACACCACTTCTGGGCCTTTCTATATTGTATGAAGGCTTAAAACAGGGCAGATGATTGAGAAGCCTACAGGGGCCAGGAAGCTAAGACAACTGAAAGTTTTAGGCTGGCTGCAGGACATTAGCCAGTTGCAAAGCACATTCCATTGTCAAACATGCAGCGCAGACACATATGTAACACCTTAATAAATAAAAAAAAGACATGCAGTAGCAGCTGCTTCTCAACTGTGCTAGTTGCTATCATATGTTAATATGGGCCCTGTGTAGTGATGTCGTCCCATTTCTTTACCTGAAGAAAAAAAAAACCCAGAAATCTAGATTCTTAAATGAAATCTTTCAATTTCCAAATATTGGCAACTAATTCATTTTTTTTTTTTTTGGTTCAAAACACACCCTTCAATCAAACAAAACACATCCATGAATAGCATCCAGACTACAGGCCTCATTCAGCCATGCACAGCTGGTTTGCAACCTCTGGTATAAACAGATTGGACTCATGAAAATGGAAACCATCATTTCACACCCACAAGATCAGCAAATGTTAAAAAATCTGTTGAAATCAAAGGTTGCCAAGGAAGCGGAGTAAGAGGAACACTTAGATACAGCTCCCAAGAGTGATGTTGGAACATCCAGCCCACCCTGTAAAATGAGTGCTCTTATCTTGTAAAGATAAGGATATGCATATCCTATTACCTCCAATTCCATTCGTAGGCAGATGTTCTAGGGAAATTGTTGCAAACTGCACAAAGAAACATATGAGAATGTTGATACTACATTGATAGTAAGAAACTGTAAACAAACCAAATGCCAATTGTCAGAAGAATAAATAAGCTGTAGCACACTCCAAAGGAGAATAAAAATAACTACTAAAGTGCTCTCAGTGAACATGGATCCGGTGTCTTCAAGGGTTAGGTTCATGTGACCTCTAAGATCTTTCCATCCTGAAAGTGAAACATTCCTAGATATTACTAACCTACTGTTAGTGGAACTTTAATTCACTGAACAACCATGAGCATCCATATGCCAGGCACACTGCTAGGTGCTGGGGAAGCAGAGGAGAATCAAACAGAAACTGTTCCTGCCCTTACAGTGTGGTAGGAGATAGCATTAAATGACCAGCCAAACAAATAAAGAATCATCAGTGGTGAAAAGAGCAGGGTGCTATGAGAAAGCATATGGAAGAGGAACATACAGCAGAGGAAGTGGGGAAGAGTATGGAGGGTGAGAGACGTCCTCTCTGTAGAAGAGTCATTTAGATTAAGACCTGAGAAGGTAGCCAGGAAAATACAACAGAAAAAAAGCACACCAGGCAGAGGAAAGAGCCCTTTAAAAGGCCCTGTACCTGGAAACAGCTTCTCGTGCTCAGAGGAACCGCGAGAAGCTTAGCGTGGTTGGAGAATGGTGCACTAACATGAGAAGGCTTGCTAGCAATGAGGAATAACATGTGTTCATCCTTCCACCCAATTTTCAATATGGCTGGCAACACAGAATGATGTATGAAAATTTAAATGACAAAACAAAACCAACTAGACTTAGACCACAGGCTCTTGCTGCATTAACGGGAAATTTTACTCAGTTACCCATCAACTAGAAGGAAGAGAACACCAAGCTCAAATGACTTCTTTCTGCTCATGCAGAAGGACTAAGATTAAGTCCACTCAGGGGATCAGAATTTGTGACCCAAAATAGTTTCAGAGGTTGAATATTGACAAATTCATGTGAGAGGCTCGGCTACATGCAAAAAAAAAAAAAAAAAAAAAAGCATTCAGCCATTCAATGATTGCTTTTCTCATAGTTTCTAATTCAGACACTGTTTAATCTCTATGTCATGCACACATATATCACAACTAATTTCAGTATGTGATTTAAAAGTTTTCTGCTTTTGCTGTTTGATCCTTGGTCAATAAAGAAAGCCCAATGGAATAGAGCTCATTTGCTACTGTTACATTTTAAAAATGTTTTCATCTCCTAGATAATTAGGAACAGATAACAACAGGGCCCCTTGCAACAGCCCACTGGAGGCCTCACAATGGGCACCACCACCTTTTACCAACAGGCAAGCAATATTTTAATATCAGTACTGGCTTTGGCCAAAAAACCATCCATAACTAATTTTGCAGTCAAATTCCATAAAGCCTATTCAGTGTTTGGCGAAATCTCATGGAACATCTCATTTCCTTTCAAATTTTCATTAGTTTGAATTAAAAATAAAAAAAGCTAACAAGAATGGCTTGTATGAGTAATTCTAAATTAAAGCACAGCAGCATTCTCATTTACTTTGCTGTTTACAGAACCTACCTCCACTCTCTGCTCTTCCCCAGTCTGAGTGCAAAGGAAGAATGCAAAGTAGAATTGTCCTGGCACTTTGGGCAAATGAGTTCTCTTCAGGACCTACACTTGGGACAGATGTCTTCAAAGTATCCCATAAAAAAAGACTGAACATATGTGCAATCTACTTATATGACTTCAGTGGATTCATAATGCCCACTGTTATTCATTCTCACATAGTTTTTGGAATGGTGAGGTCAAATCTTCCTTGAGTTCCCAAACACTGTCAACCTTTTGATCTTCTCCTACCTCCCTGATCATGTTCCTTCATTCATTCAACAAATATTTTTGAGAATCCCCTAAAGGCCAGGGATTATGCTAAGCACCAAGGTTACTTTGGTGGGAGGGGTAAATTATGATTTGTCATCAGTCACCCCCACCCACATCTCTATAAGAAGGCTACATGATCACCCAGTGCTGGGTAACGGAGTCAGTAAGAGCTCAGCTGGATGGCTCCTCTGTGGGGTCCCTTAATGGTGCTGGAATAGCAGGGGGTAGCACCTGCTGGATCTATTCCAGCACATCTCCCCCTCTTTTCAAATCTTAGGGTTTCTCTTTGTAGCCTCTCCATGAGGACAAGTTTGGGCTTCCTTACAGCATGGTAGTCTCTAGGCAGGCAGGTTGTTTCCATGTGACTGCTGGTAAAATTATTCCAGACAACAAGGCAGAAGTTGAGTCAATTTTTATGACTTGCCATCAGAAGTCATATGTGTCACCTCCACCACATTCTCTTGGTCACAAGCAAATGACCCCACTCAGATTCAAGAGTAGGGAAATCAGACTTTATTTATTTATTTTTTAAAATATATTTTATTGATATTTTACAGAGAGAAAGGGAGAGAGATAGAGAGCTAGAAATGTCGATGAGAGAGAAACATCGACCAGCTGCCTCCTGCACACCCCCCCCCCCACCGGGGATGTGCCCACAACCAATGTACATGCCCTTGACCGAAATCGAACCCGGGACCCTTCAGTCCGCAGACCGACGCTCTACCACTGAGCCAAACCGGTTTCGGCTATTTATTTTTCATGTGGTGGGAAAGAGATACTGTTGTAGTCATCTCTAGAAAATATCATTTGCCACATCATCACTCAGACTCTTTATTTTTTTTTTTAGGAATCTCCATACTGTTTTCCACAGTGGCTATAGAAGTCTGCATTCCCACCAGCAGTGCACTAGGGTTCTTTTTTCTCCACATCCTAACCAGCACTTGTGGTTTGTTGATTTGTTGATGATAGCCATTCTGACAGGTCTGAGATGGTTACTCATTGTTGTTTTAATTTGCATCTCTCGAATGACTTTGAGCATGTTTTCATGTCTTTCGTGGTACTAGCACAAGAACAGACATATAGACCAATGGAACAGAACAGAGAACTCAGAAATCAACCCAAGCCATTATGCTCAATTAATATTTGACAAAGGAGGCAAGAGCATAAAATGGAGTCAAGACAGTTTCTTCAATAAATGGAGCTAGGAAAATTGGTCAGATACATGCAAAAAAATGAAACTAGATCACCAACTTACACCATACACAAAAATAAACTCAAAATGGTTAAAGAACTTAAACATAAGACAAGAACCATAAAAATCTTAGAAGACTCCATAGGCAGCAAAATGTCAGACATATATCATAGCAATATCTTTACTGATTCAACTCCTAGGGCAATGGAAAAGAGCAGAAAATAAACAAATAGGACTACATCAAATTTAAAGCTTCTGCACAACAAAAGAAACTATCAACAAAACAACAAGAAAGCCCACGGCATGGGAGAACATATTTGCCAGTGCTATCTCAGATAAAGGTTTAATCTCCAAAATTTACAGGGAACTCATACAACTTAACAAAAGAAAGATAAATGATCCAATTTTTAAAAAATGGCCAAAGGACCTAAATAGAAATGTTTTGAAAGAGGATATACAGAAGGCTGAGAGAAATATTTAAGGTACTGAAGATATAACTATTTGCCAGGCATGGTCCTAATCAGTCTAGGTCAGCCGTGGGCAAACTACGGCCTGCAGGCCGGATCCAGCCCGTTCGGCTGTTCTATCCAGCCTGCAAAGCCGAAAGAGCGGAGGGTTCTCTTGCTCTCCCCTCCGCTGCTTCGCCAGCAGCCCAAGATGAGAGTGCCAGCATGGTCAGGTTGCTTTTGTTCTGGCCCTCCAGTCCAGTTTAAGAACCCATTGTGGCCCTCGAGTCAAAAAGTTTGCCCACCCCTGGTCTAGGTGAAACAATAATAATAATAAAAGGCCAGAGGTGTCATGACCGAAACAACCAAACAACCGGTCACCATTAAGTGCATGGAGCACCTCTCAGTCCCTTCCCTGCTGCCTACAGGCTCCGATTGCAGCAAGGCTGGTGGCTGGAGGATAGGGTGGCAGGTGGGTAGGTGCAGCAAGGAGAGTGTGGCAAAGTGTGTGTGGGTGGGTGGGGCTGCGAGTACAACAGGGTGGCAGCTGGGTGGGCAGAGCACAAGGGCAGCAAGGCACGATGGGTGGGTGGGGCCGTATAATTTTAGGTGCTGGGCCTTTCTCTAGTCTATGTGTATAAAAGCCTAAGTGACCAGAGCTACCAGAATGACTGGAACAATTCCTTGCTATAATACGCACTGACCACCAGGGGGAAGATGCTCAATGCAGGAGCTTCCCCCTGGTGGTCAGTGCACTCCCTCAGTAGCGCTGCTCAACTGAGACCCATTCCAAAGGGCCAATAGCATCCTGGCTGCCCCCCTCAGAACTCCACCCATGCATGAATTCATGCACCATGCCTCTAGTATTGATATAATATTGACATGGCCACATTGTGTCTTATTTGACCCAATGAGTTGAATTTCCTGCTACTTTTCCTCTTAAGATACATGCTCTGAATAAACTGGATGATTGATTTCCTCCACTTTTGTGTCCAGATTCTATGTTCAAATTTTCTATTTCCACATTTAAGTTTACAGTCTCTGTCTGAATCCTTATTACTCTTCCCCAATCTTCAAATTCTATATCAAATCCTTTATATTTGCAAGAAAATTGCCTTATTCTGATGGCAAATTAAATGTGGACTCTTTTTCCTTTATGAATCCATGGCAAAGTGTTTGTGTCTCCCTCAGGCTACTTCTTATGTTCTGTATGATAGATAGTTACGTATGAGTCTTGGCTCCCCTGCTGGACCATTAGGCCCTTGAGGCAAGGACTGTGTCCTACTCATCTTTATCAATCTTTCTCACCTATATTTTGGTAGATATTCAATATTTATAAAATTAGTAGACAGTCTAAAAACAAACTTGAGAAAATACCAATCCATTTCCTTGTTTTGAGACAAGAGTGTTAGCACAATTGTTTGGTTGAAGTAATTGAAAAGTCCATGGATTGTTGGGTGTCACTGGGAATCCCCTCCCTCTGTCAGTACTGTATGCCACTGTGTTGCTTTATTCTCAGATATGTCCTCAGGTTTCCCACCAGAATTATATCCTATGGGCTTAGCAACTTTTTAGGGAAGAAAATAACCCTTTGCTAAGTTCCAGGTTGTGTCTTTGACTCAGTTAAGGTCATATGCACCCTGGACCAATCACTGTGGTCCTCTATACCACCACAGTCTAAAAGAGATGATGATTTTCCAGACCCTAGAACAGAGGAGGGATGAATTGGTAGTAATGTTGTAAGAAAAACAGTCTGATGGGAATGTAAAGGGAAGACTGATGACAATGACAAGCAAAAGAGGGAATCAGAAATGACATTTGAACTCCATGGCTGGAAACCTTTTGCAGGAAAGATAAGCCAAAGCAGAAGAGCAGAAAATCTGCTAGACCTAAACTGAAAAGCCTTGGGCAGCTGCCTGACAGGACTTACCCAGGCCCACATGACAATGAGGGAATCGTGGTCAACAATGGAACAGGATTCATGTCACGAGCTTTATCTCCCTGGGTCTGCCGCTAACTCTCTACATGATCTTGGGCAGACCACTTAACCTTTCTGGACCTCAGTTTCCTCATTTCTAAAATTATCTGGGAGGGCTCCATGGTCACTGACTTCCTTTTCCGTTCTCACTTTCTGTGCTGCTATTTCTGGAGATGAATATAACTGATTCTTCCTTCATAATAGATCTGGAATTAATTTTTCTCTGTCTAGTGGCCTCGGTCTTCACAGAGTCATTAAGAGTATGACTTCTTCCCCTTACCAGGTGTGGGATCTTGAGTGAATCACCTAATATCTTTTGGCTCAGTTTCCTTATCCATAAAATGGAAATAATAACAGTCCATATATTTTTGGGTTATTGTAAAGATTAAATTAAATGAACATATATAAAGTGCTAGGATGGATGGATGGGACAAATTTTAAGTGCAACATAACTATTAGTTATTATTAAAATTACTCACTGTGTTGTTTCCTGACTTCTATTGGGATGAGTGCTCTTGAAGGCAGGATGGGAAAATGTACAGTTTTGATACATATATCCCCTGGTCATGCATATTTTTCACAAGTGGCCACAAGGACAGTCTCATTTGGGCTTGAAGAAGCAGAGCAATGCATTTATGAGTATGGTGGGCATATTTTTGGAACTCTGAATTAGACCATATGATTTCACAAGTCTGATTATACTCATTAGCAAGTGAGAAATATGACAAAATAAAAACTGTCCTGCATTCTTGCCATAATTATGGGTAAATTTCATTTGTCTAACTCCACATTCTGGTCCCTTCAACAAACACTGTAACAGCCCAAGAAGAAACACCACTTGCACTAGACCCAGAGTCAGTCAGACTTGCTTTCTGAGAATTGCTTTCCAGATGCCTCAAGGGGAGAACAGCACTTAGGGGCATAAATCACACACATACACACCACATTTTTTGTTCTCCCAAAGGCTGAAATTTTAGCAATTTGTTAGTAATTTTTCAAAATCTCCCTTGTCTGTACTGCCTTTTAGTGCCAACTTCCTATGTGCATGAAATAAAATAAGAAGACATAATTGATGGGTCCTATTGGCTTCTAAAAACAATTGCATTTGATTTTGTTGGGAAATTTTGTAAAATCCAGGTTCTTACGGTGGTGCCTCTCTAATATAAAGCTATATTGAGGCTGAGGACAGAAGACAAGAGACCCTGATTGGTCCTGAAAACTAAGGGCCAGCAACTTGTATGAGTGTTTATGCTTCCCAAGTGTTTTCATTTCTATTACTATACCCATTCTCATAACAACCTGTGGGTAGTTACTATCATCACTGCCATTTTACAGATAAGGCAACTGAGGCTCAGAAAAAGAAAACAACTTAATTTTTAAAAATAACATTTCAGCTAGACCAAAAAATATGTGCCTCCTCAAAATTCTACTTCAGTGATTGTTTCCCCAAAAATATAACAAATAGGATTACCCTCTTAAGCCATTTCTAGTTTCTGGAGGCTGACCAGAAATCTTTCATTGAAAAGGATTCTAAGGTCATGCCTGGAGTTATGATTTGTTAGCAATGTCTGACTCGAGTGGATAATAAAGTGCCAGCTATTTGCCGGGTATTTGCCATCTTATGTCATATCATGATATCTATACTCTTTAACCTTGTCCCTATATTTCAGAAATCTATAGATCCTTATGTCTCATAAGTATCTCTTTTCATTGCAATTAATCTCAAACACACTTAAGCCAAAAACCTAAAATTTATTATAAGAACATGGAGGTGTCTCTTAGAACCCAATGATTAGAAATGCTGATGGGCCTTTCCACAGATCACTGAAATCAAGAACTGAACTGTCAGACAGACTTTCCCTGTTACTTTCTTTATCTCTGATTCCCTCTCTCTCTTTTAGTCCTTTATCCACTCTAACAACTACCCTTTCTCATTTTCTGTATTCTCTCCCCCCCCCCATCACCTCTTTCTGGAGCCACATATTATTATTTTTTTACATTATATTATATTTTATTGACATTTTAAGAGAGGAAAAGGAAAGGAGAGGAAGAGAGAGAGGGAGAGAGAAAGAAATATCAATTAGAGGAAGAAACATTGATTGGCTGCCTTCTACACACCCTCTATTGGGGACAGAGCCCACAACCTGGGCATGTGCCCTGACAGGGAATCAAACTGGTGACCTCAATCAACTGAGTCACCCCAGCCAGGGCTGGAGTCACGTGTTCTTGTATCTGATATCTCTGAGCATTTGCTTAATTCTTCTTTCTCTATGGATCAGTTTTCTCTATTTCTTCAGGCACAGTGACAAGATTAAAAGTAGCACTTTCCATGATGAGGATGGCTATAATTGTAAAAGTTGAAAATTTCTTCAGGTGTTGGTGTGAATTTGTGGAGAAATTGGAACCCTTGTACATTGCTGGTGGGAAAGTAAAAGGGTGAAACTGCTTGGAAAACCATTTGGGGGTTCCTTAAAATGTTATACATGTTATCATATGACCCAGCAATTCTATTTCTAGATGTATACTTAAAAGAATTGAAAGCTGCCACTTAAACATATATTTGTACACCAATGCTCAAATCATCATTATTCACAACAGCTAACAAATGGAAACAACCTAAATATCAATCAAAAGGTAAATGGATAAAATGTTGTGTATACATGTAATGGAATATTATTAAGCCTTAAAAAAGGAATGTGATTCTTATGAATTCTATAACATGGATGAACCTTGAAAACATTATGCTAAGTGAAATAAACCCAACACTTAAGGACAAGTATTATATGATTCCCTAGATATGAGATACCTAAAATAGGTTAATTCAGAGAAAGAAGGTAGAATGGAGGTTACAAGATAAGAAGATTGAGGAGTGGGAAGTTAGTTTATTGGGTAAAAAACTTTTGTTAGAAATAACAAAGTTCTAAAAATAGGTAGTGGTAGAGAAACCAATATGGTGGCATAGGTAAGCACCTAAACTACTGCCTCGCACAATTTCAAAACTAGGGTGAAACCCCGTGGACCCAGGCTCATGGGGGGAGGGGAGGGCGGAATCTGAACTAATCAGAGGAGCTGTAAAAGCCTAAGGTATGGGGACATGGTGCGCGTGTGGGGAGAGGACTGAGCTGGAGAGGAGGGGTGGCTGAGTGCCTGGCTGGAGTTCCCTAGCAGGAAGGAGATAAAAGCTCCAGGCTGTCCTGAACCCCAGTTCCTACTGCATTGAACCCCAGTTCTGGGTGAGACCCTGGGGGCCCAGGCTCATATAGAGGAATTCTAGGCTGTAAGGCGGAAACTCGGGGAAGCGGCAAAAGGCAGAACCCCGGAGTCCCGCACATTCCACGCAGAGGACAAACTGTTGACTGTGCTGCTGGATTGCCCTAGAGGGAAGGAGACAAAAGCTCCGGACTGTGCTGAGCCCCAATTCCGATTGCACTGAACCCCAGTTCTAGACCAGACCCTGGGGACCCAGATGCATATGGAGGGAACCTGAGCTGTAAGGCGGAAACTCAGGGGAGCAGCGAAAGGAAGAGCCCCGGAGTCGCACACATTGCACACAGAGGATGGACTGTTGACTGTGCTGCTAGATTCCCTAGCGGGAAGGAGACAAAAGCTTCGGACTGTGATGAGCCCCAGTTCTGACTGCACTGAACCCCAGTTCTAGACCAGACCCTGGGGACCCAAGCTCATATGGAGGGAATCTGGGCTGTAAGGTGGAAACCCAGGGAGTGGCGAAAGGCAGAGCCCTGGAGGAGCACACATTGTGCGCAGAGGACGGACTGTTGACTGTGTCGCTGGATTGGCCTAGTTGGAAGGAGACAAAAGCTCCAGACTGCACTGAACTCCACTTCCAACCCCACCTCCAACTGCACTGAACCCCAGTTCTGGGCTCATTGGGGGAGAGACTAGACTGTCTGGTAGTGGGCGAAACTCGAGGGTACCTTTCTCTCAGAGGTGCTTGCAGCAAGTACCAAAGCAATGAGTACCAAAGGACACTGAGGAACACAGACTCAGGAACCTCATAGGGAGAGGCTGACAGGAAGCCAAGGCTGTAGGCTCCACCCTGAAACTCCATTCATCCAAGCTGAACACAGAGGCTTTTGCAATTTTCCAAGTCTAGTAGAATAAGGCTATCTCCTGGCATAGACACAACTGAGCCTCACAACCAATTGGCCTGGCGGTCAGTTCCTCCCAGTGATACCAACAACAATCAAAACTTAACTACAACAAGGCTGTACACAAAGTCCACAAAGGGGTGCACCAAGAGCGTCCACCTCAAGTAACTGGGAGGCTGACCCACTGAACCATATAGAACACCTTAGCACACAAAGCCACCCTACCAACTCAGGAAAGCTGCGAAAATGCTGAGACAAGGAAACAGATCACAAAAGAAAGAAATGGAGGACAACAAGCCACTGGATATAGAGTTCAAAAACACGGTTATAAGGTTTTTCAAGAATTTCCTAGAAAAGGCTGATAAAATAAATGAGACCTATGAGGATATGAAAAGGGATCAACTAGAAATAAAGAATACATTCTCTGAAATAAAAAATATTATATAGAGTTCTAAAAACAGAATGAAAGATCGCAAGAATCAAGTCAAAGATTTGGAATACAAAGAGCCAAAGGACACTCTTCTGCAGAAGCAAGAAGACAAGAGAATCCAGAAAGTTGAAGATAGTGTAAGAAACCTCTGGGACAACTTCAAGCGAACCAACATCAGAATTATGGGAGTCCCAGAAGATGACTAAGAGCAAGATACCGAAAACATATTGGAAGAAATAGTGACAGAAAACTTCCCCCTCCTGGTGAAAGAAATAGACTTACAAATCCAGGAAGCACAAAGAACCCCAAACAAAAGGAATCCAAAGAGGACCACACCAAGACACATCATAATTAAAACTCCAAGAACAAAAGACAAAGAGAGAATATTGAAAGCAGCAAGACAAAAGCAGGTTGTTACCCATAGGATTGTCAGCTGATTTCTAAACAGAAACCATGCAGGCCAGATGGGAATGGCAAGAATATTCAAAGTGATGAACAGCAAGAACCTACAACCAAAATTACTCTATCCAGCAAAGCTTTCACTCAGAATCAAAGGCCAGATAAAGAGCTTCACAAATAAAAAAAAAGCTAAAGAAGTTCATCACCACCAAACCAGAATTATATGAATTGCTGAAGGGGGTTCTTTAGGAAGAGGAAGAAAATAAAGATAAAAATTATGAACAACAAATATGTAACTATCACAACAAATATGTAACTACCAACAAGTGAATCTAAAAACCAAGGGAATTAAAAAATCAGATGAACAATATTAACTGGTTAATATAATAGAATCAGAGGTATGGAAGGGGAGTGAACTGACGATTCTCAGGGGAAATGGGGAGTGGGGGAGTGCAGGAAGAGACTGAACAGAAACTGTTGCACCTATGGATGAGGACAATGGGAGGTGGGAAAAGGGCAGATGGTGGAGTGGGAACGTGGTGGAGGGGAGCAATGGAGGGGAAAAAATGAGGAACATTTGTATTAATATGAACAATAAAGATTTATTTTTTTTAAAAAAAGAGCTTCACAGATAAGAAAAAGCTAAAGGAGTTCATCACCACTAAACCAGAATTATATGAAATACTGAAAGGTTTCTTTAAGAAGAGGAAGAATAAAAAAGTAAAGATAAAAATTATGAACAACAAATACATATCTATCAATAAGTGAACCTAAAAATCAAGTGAATTAAAAATCAGAGGAACCGAATAAACTGGTGAATAGCATCAGGGGCACAGAAAGAGAGTGGACTGATAATTCTCAAGGAAAAAGAGGCTTGGGCAGTGCAGGAAGAGACTGGACAAAAATCGTACACGTATGAATGAGGACAGTGGAGGGGAGGTAAGGGCAGAGGGTGGTGTGGAACCTAGAGGAGGGGAGCTGGTGGGGGGGATCAATTGTAATAATATGAATAATAAAGATTTATTAAATTTTAAAAAATTAAAATAGGTAGTGGTGATAGTTGTACAATATTGAGAATGTACTTAATGCCACTAAGTTGTGCACTTAAAATGTTGTGTATATTTTACCACAATAAAAATATGGAGGAGAGAAGAGTAGCACTTTCCAAATATAAATACAATGAATCACATATGCAATTTAAAAACTTTAAATAGTCACATTTTTAAAAGGAAAAATTAATTTTAAAAATATCCCTTTAATTTATATATATATAATATAATTTAACATATAATAAATATAACATTTTAATGAGAGATATTCTGAATTTTTCCTTCATACTACGTCTTTAAAATCCAACGTGCAGTCTACACTTACAAAATATCTCAATTTGGATTGGCCATATTTCAAATGACCAATGTCTAGTGGCAGCCAAACTTATTGGCACAGATCCACAGTTCATATATCTTTGATTCTAGCAACCAGCTGGGAATGGCTAGCATCTCTGACTCTCCATTTCAATCTTTCAGAACAGAGAACCTGCCTGACCTACATCGAGGCAGGTGTCCATATCTCATCCAATCAGCCTTGCTCAGGAAGGCTAGAATCACATCCTATAATAATGGTGGCCAAAGAGGAGGGCAAATTTCAGAAAATAAGAGGGAGGGCTGGCCTGGGTCTAAGGGATCTGTAACACAATGTTTACAGAGGCTGTGTTAGGAAAAAAACATTTAGTGTCCCCTTTATTCTCTGGGAGAGTCCAGAAGTTCTCAATAATCTTGCATTTGGGGGATATAAGACAGAGACACTCCTCAAGGCAAGGGCAACCCAAGAGGAATAGTGTGTTTACACGTGGGGGAGATAAACAAGCATGCATCCCAAATTTAAGAGACTTGGAGCTGTCCAGAGAGGACACCGCCATGCAGAATCAACTCTGCACTGGATCAGAAGTCTGCAGCAGAGGCTGGGAAACAGGCATTTTCATGATCACTTTCAAGTTGAGAACTCATCTTGAAGAACAAAATTAATCCAGGAAGAACAGTCCCTTGCAGTTTTGGAATCTGCCCTTGCCTCTGGCCCTGGCCCCCCCAGGGCCTCAGGATGAAACTTTTGTCATGCTCTGCACCAACACCGAGAGCTCCCCTTTATAGAGATGTCTTTCAGTTACACAAACAATTTTTGTGGGAACATCCAGTAATCTCTGCTTTTGTTTATGGAAGCTCTTCAATATGAAGAAGGCTTAAGTTCTTAATGAGAGCAGAGGAAACAACTGTTTTGTTCTTCTTAGGATACTGGGGCCTCTGAAGGAGCTCATGCCCCTTACTTAGTTAGCTACAACCATTTAATGAGGTGACTATGTCAACTGTTTGGCACAGTTTCTCACCCAAACATGTCCACTTAGTCCTCAGGTAATAACAGTGACAGAGAAAGATTGCCACCACTGCATATAACTGCTACTCTGAGGAGAGCAAATGATGGAGCAGGATGGAAGTCTGCAGCAGAGGGTGAGAGTTCTGGGATCCTGTTTCTTTAGCTGAGGCCAAGCTACACTATCAGTGTTTCCCAAAGTGTAGCGTAAGGATGATGGCTTTCTGCTGCCTCAAGACTTTCTAATGCTTCATATTGCTCTTAGGATAAAATCCAAACTCATTATCATGGCCTCCAAGGCTTTCTATGATCTGGCCTCCACTTACCTCTATGACCTCCTCTTGTAGCTCACCTTAGTCCAATACTGGTCTGCTCTCTATTCCTTGAGCATGGCAATTCATGAGGACCCTTGCCTAAGACCCTCTTCCCTAACTTTGCATAGATGGTTCATTCTCATGGTTCAAGAATCAACTCAAATGTTGATTCTTTACAGAGGCTTCCCCTGAACCCCAAGCATAAATCATTCCCTGACCCCTTCCTGCAATAGCAAGCCATTCCTCAACCCATTGCCTGCTTCATAACACTCTTCCCAATTGGGAATGATCTTATATTTTCCATTTGAGTGTAAGCTCCTTAAGAGTATGGAAAGACTTAGCAGGTTTAGCTCAGCAGATAGAGCATTGGCCTGTGAACCAAAGGGTTTCAGATTTGATTCCAGTCAAGGGCACATACCTTGGTTGCAGGCTTCTCACTGGCCCAGGCCCTGGTCAGGGCTCATGCAAAAGGAAACCATCAATGTGCTTCTCTCACATCAATGTTTTTTTCTCTCTGTCTTTCCCTCTCTTTTACACTCCTCCTAAAAATCAGTGGAAAAATATCCTCATTTGAGGATTAACAAACAAAACAAAAAGAGTAAAGATATATTTAGCTCATCTGCTAATCCCCCGAGTCCAAAATAGTGCCTGACAAATAATACAATCTCAATAAATATTTTTTTAATAAATGAGTCAACTATCTGGAGTGCTCTAGACCCACTAACTAATATCCTCTGGAGTCTGCATTTTTCACAAGTGCCTCAGACAATTTGTATACATCCTAGAGTTTGAGGAAAATTGCACTATGTTTGCCTGCTTGTTTAACAACCCACCTTTCCCTCTTATGTTCTACCTAAAGTCTCAGTCCTGTCTGAGACTATGGGGCAAATGAGAGGGCATTTAAGTCCCCACCAGCATGGTGGTTCAATTTGTCCTTCCTGTGATTATTCACTGAACAGTGATATATAAGGGATGTCGGTGGGATAATGAGTTTGAGGAGGATAAGAGTCATGTGGATTTTCTTATTTTTTAAAATTTATTTATTTTTATTGTTGAGAGTATTACAGATGGCCTCCATTTTCTCCCTTTGCCCCCCTCAACCCCACTCCCACCTCACCCCAGCCCTTCACTGCACTATTATCTGTGTCCATGAGTTACGCATGTATTCATATAAGTTCTTTGGTTAATCTCTTCCTGCTCTCCTCCACCCTCTTCCCACTGAGATCTGTCAGTTTGTTCCATGCTTCTATGTCTCTGAACCAATTTTGTTTGTCAGCTTATTTTACTCATTAGATTCTCCATATAAATGAGTTTATGTGCTATTTATCTTTCTCTGAGTGGCTTATTTCACTTAGCATAATAGTCTCTGGGTCCATCCTTGCTGTCACAAATGGTAAAAGATCATTCTTTTTTATAGCTGCATAGTATTTCATTGTGTAAATGTACCATATATATTTTTGTATTCATTCATCTTCTTAACTATTGTAAATAAAGCTGCTATGAACATAGGAGTGCATATATTCTTTCTGACTAGTATTTCTTTCAATTGTTAGGATATATTCTTAGAAGTGAGATTGGTAGTTGGGTTTTCTTCATTGCTTATTCCCACATTTAACAGAATATCTCATATATAGAAGGTTGACAACAAATATTTGTTAAATAAATTAATAAACAAATAATGAATACTGACATGAGTCTCATGTAATGTGCTAGACACCAAATATGACAAATCTGCATATATCTATAAGTTTCTCAAAACCTAGAGAGAGGGAAGACAAAAATGAAACTTTATAATTAGAATATGAGCTCTATGGATAAGGTATCTGAGCTTCACAAAGAAAGAAAACTTTGAGTTACACATTGTTTTATTTCTTTTGCATCCCCATAACCTCTCATTTCAATGATCTATAAGTAGAATATTTTAGTGTTCTGGAGAGATATTGGAGAACAGGAGTTTGCTTCTCGGCTCCATCACGTTCTTACTAACCATGCAAATTTAAGCGAACCTCTCAAGGCTTCAATTTCCTCTTCATGTACCTACTTCATGGGGCTGAGGTGAGAATTAGATCAATTAATGCGTGAAAAGTTTAGCCTAGGACTCAAAATATACCAGCTATTATTATCATGTAGCTTTAACTTCCTTTAACCCTCACCCCCAGCCCCTTTTCATGCACATTAAAAATGAATTTTTACAAATTAATTTACCAATAGCTAAAGCAGGTGGGAATATAAGTCTCAGCCTCTGACCAAGTTAATACAAATTCCATGTTAGTGGAGTCTGAAATTAATTGGCTCTATTCTCCTTGTGACATTGTAATTTAGAGTGAAAGTGTTTTCTCCCTAAATGGGAGAGGAATGTCACCATTACATCACACAGAATTGGGTCCTCATGTCGTGCTAAAGCTTTTGCAAAGAAAAATTTTGTTATAATGAAACCACATGTTCAAACAAAAGTCATTTGTTATGTGAAACTTTGACTTCAGTAAAAAAGAAAGTTTAAATATGTGGATTATTGTCTATGCCTTAGAGAGAGGCTTTGAATCCCACGAAATGTGGGGATAATAGGGTTTGTTAATAGACACCCCCTGCCCCCATTAGCCAGTGAATTTTTAGACAATAATATCTGGGCTTTGTGGTTATATAAACCACTCATTCTGACTTGCCAGAAATAGTCCTAGTTTATGCCCATTATTGTTGTTTAATTAAAAATAGTACTTTCTTGCACTCTTAAAAATGTCTCAGTTTGGGTGATAATTAAATGCTCACCCTAGTCACAGTTGTTTAGTCCTCCCTAGTGGAAAACTCAAGATCCAATATGGAGAAATAACTACACTAACTACATTTGCAAAGCCCTTCCTACGTGCAGGGCATGCGCTGATCACTCTCCATGCATTATTTCACTTACTGCTCCCATAATAGCTCAGATAAGACTTCCAGAAGACTTGGGAAGAGAAAAGATTACAGCATGCCACTCTGTGCCTCAATTTTATCATCTGCAAGATGGATATGAGTGGTTGTGATGAGGATTAAAGGAATTATTACAGGCAAAGCTCTTACAACAGTGTCTGGCACACCGAACAAGTGTTTGTTATCTCCTATAATTAGTCATCTCTTCAACCTCATTTGGGGTCACCTCCCCACTGTACACATACACGTGCTCATGCATGTGCACGTGTGCACACACACACACACACACACACACACACACACACGCTCAGTCACTCACTCACTCACTCATCAGCCATGCTGGTTTTCTTCCAGTTATTCCAACCAACCAAGTTCTCTACCTCATCTATGTTGTTCTTTCTTCATGGAATGCTTTTCCTCTCTTCTATGAAAGGCCAATTCAAGCTCATGCTTTGAGCCTTCCCTAAATTATCACCTCCTCAAAGAAGCCTTCCTCGACCCTGTTCAAAACAAGTCTCACTCTATCTCTTTTTCCTTCCTAGCCTTCAACAGAACCTAAAATAGTCTTATTTATGCATTTGTTAGTTTGTATATTTATTACCTGCTGCAGCCCTTCCTAGGAATGTTAAGTATCTTGCTATTCGTGTGTTTCTAGCACAGTGCATCTAGCACAGTGCCTTGCATGATAGATATTCAATAAAGATTTGTTGAACTGCATTCCCCAAATACTGTAAGTAAAAACTTCAGATGCTAAATCCAGGTCAGGTTACAGCCAGAGGCCCCACACAGAAAAAGATATGGTAATTGGGCAAACCGTTTCTCCCCCATAGGAACCCCATCACCTTCAAAAGCTCAAAGCCTATGACTCAGTATTCTATCCCGGGCACCCATTCCTATTTATCTCCTGGCATGAGTACCCTGATAGTTGAGTTAAATGGCCAGGCTCATGTATTTGATGATTTGAGTCCATTTCTTACACCCCGCGGGGAAATAAGAGTCTTGTGATATATGTTTGCTGAGGAAGCAGTGAAAGCTGTCATACAACTCTCATTACCTGTGCTGTTTGGGGAGCAACAGTTTTATTGAGGGCATCACCACATGTCTTTCAGATGCTTGTGGGATTTGGAGAAGCTGAATGAGTTTGGGGATTTTCCTGTCCTAGACAGAGACAGAGTGCAGGGTTATCAACTCTGTAGTGCTCTTTTGTACATCAGAGTTGCCTATAGCTCTTAGTTAAAACTCCACATTCCCAGCATCCCAACTCATGAGAGTCTGAATCAATGAACCTTTGTTATGGTAGCATATACTCAGAGAATCTTTTATGACTGCTGATGTGCTGCATGTAAGCAAACAGCTTTACATACGTTATGTGGTTTAATCTAACTCTTAATCCTATGATGTACGCATTACTTTCTCCCTCTTCATAGATAAAATACCTAGGGCTGAGAGAAATTGAGGACTTTCCCCAAGGTCATGCAACTCATGTGTAGAGCTAGGAAGCCTCGCTTCTCAATTGTGTTCATGGACCAGTAGCTTCAGCAGCCCCTGGAAGTTCATTAGAAATGCCACACCCCAAACCTCCTGAACCCAAATCTCCCCAACTGACTTACATGCACATTCAGGTGTGAGAATTTGACTCAACATTGGCATTCTTTCTCTCTTCTCCAGTGGTGCTCAAACAAGAGTTGTCACAGGAACCACCTGGGATTGTTATCAAATAGGTAGTTATCCAGGCCCATCTCCTAAGGCCCTGACTCAGTGGATATGGGCTGAGATCCAGGCAACTCTATTTTTAAACAGCCAAGGCTGTTCTGAGGCGGGTGGTCTATGGTAAGAACCACACTTTGAGAAACACATGTAGAAAATGTATCAGCCTCCCTTTCCTTCTCTGTTAAGAATGAAATAGAATCATTTTTAAAATGAGCTTCCAACTAAAAGATTATTCTATTAAGATTGGTTTCCATATTTGTGATGAGGAGAGAGGGCAGACCCCTCAACATATTGACACTTTTAGTAGAAAGACTTTAGAGATCATGAGGTCAAAGCCCTTATGATCTTTATAGGTGAGAAAATTGAGCTTCAAATGTGACTGAAAACCTTCCCATGATCACATAGCTCACTGGTGGCAGAGCTAAATTAGAATCCAAGGCTCCTAATTTTTTCCACCAAAACACACATCACAGAATACATCGCTCTGCAGACATAGCAATACAAGTGAAAATTATAGGCAGTTCCAAGGGTTTTTACAAATTCACTCATTTTAATCTCATCACAATCCATGAGATAAGTACTATTATAACCCATAATACTGATGAGAAAACTGAGGCACAGAGAAGGTATGTCACCTGCTCACCTAGTAAGTTGTAGAGTCAGAATTCAAACTGAGGCAGTCTAGATTCTTAATGCATTTAGGAAGCAATGAATGAATGAATAAATGAATGAGCTAATCCATTGATTAAATATTAAGTGACTGCAAATTGTTCTGAAATACTCCTTCCTGTTTTTTTCTTTTTCTTTGTCCCCAAATGAGCCCTGATCAGGTTAGAGTAAAATGCACCACCGCCTTGTGAGTATCTGATTAAGAGAATAGGAACTGGAATCACGGACCCACTTTTCTGCTCATCAGCTATGCAACTTTGGGCAAGTCACAAAACCTACTTAAACCTTAGTATGCTTATATAAAAACAACAATACTACTACTATTATTATTATTAATAATAATAATAATAATAACCAACTCTAAGGGTTGTTGTAATTGGGGGAAAAAGATAACACACAATTAAAATGCATTCTTATTTTAAGCCCTAACACATTTTTACAGCCATGTTTGGTTTTCAAATGAGCTTGAAGTTGTTTTAAAGCCCCCTGAGGGTAAGGGACTGTTCCTTGAACTTTCTTATCATTCCCATAATCCCCAACTGGATATATTCCAGAGACAGTTGCTCAGTGATAGGGATTAGCTCCAGTCCTTGTTACCATGTTTACATACCAAGAGAGGGAAGAAATTCTTCTTCAAGGCATAGTTTCCCTGACCCATCCCTGCCATTGGTTCCTCCTTTTACGGATAGAACACAGGAATGTGCAGAGAAACTCCTACTCACTGCAGAAGATGAACTCTTCTTTAAAGAAAAGTTACCTTGAAAATGAATTGGACTGGGCATCACCAGCACACTTTTCCCACCCCGGTTGGTGGCCTTGGGCAAACCACTCAGTCCGTCTAGGTCTGTATGCCTATCCCCATGAAAGAAACAGGATAGTTGCTGAGATCTCTCATGACTCTTATCAATATTAACTTCCTAATTCTTTGAGTCCATATTCAACAGCTGTCAAATTTCCCCCACCCTCCCTCTTAATCTTCACTGTAGGATGTTGATGGTCTCATCAAATATGGGGGGGTTACATAAAAATTACTAAATATAACATAAATAAAACTATTAGAGCTTATAGAGTGCCTACTATGTGCCACCCATTGTGCTAGTGCACCCATACCTATCACAACTCTAGAAGGTAGGTATTATTGCTATGATTATACATATGAGGAAACCAGTGCAGAGATCTTAAGAGATATGCCTAAGGTCATATAAGTGGCACAGGTATAATTTGAACCCAGATTTTGTGTGACTCAAGATATATTGTTCAGTTGAAAAAAAAAAGCAAAATGGTCATATGATAAATAATGTATATAATCTACTATAATTAATCTGTGAAAGTGGAGGTGGTGGGTGCAACTGAGACATATGAAACATTATTTACCTGTATCTATATCTATATCACATAATCTCTATCTGAACAATCTATATCTATCTATATACATACATATACATATATATGTATATGTATGTATGTATATGTATGTATGTATATGTAACCCTAATATATAATAGACTAAAAGGCAGAACAACCAAATAACCAGACGCTATGACATGTGCTGACCACCAGGGGGTGTGTGTGGAGCATGGAGGGCATTGGCAGCAGGCAGCAGAGTGCGGAACATGGCAGGCATCACTGCAGCAGGATGGTGGAACAGGTGAGCAGGGGTATCAGACCAATGTGGAGCACCTTTCGGTGTCATTGGGCGAGTCTCTGTAGGTAACTGAAAATTCTTTGTGCCCATGCGCCATGGTCCTGCCCAGTGCCTGTACCTGCTGCTGGCACTCGGTGCTGGCCCAATCTCTTGAAGCCATCAGCAGGTGCAAGTAGCGGCTACCAGCCCGATAGCTCCTCAGGGCTTCTCCACTGCCCCTGCTCCTGAGGGGTGACTAAAGCAGCAGCTGTTGCTTGCACCAGCTGAGGATCGACCCTGCTCCCACCTGCTGGTTCTGGCCCCAATAGCTCAGCGGCTGCGAGTGGGACTGGTGACATCAGAGTGTGGGAGCTGCAGCAGTGGGAGTGGGGCTGCCTGAGAGACAATCAGTGCACCTCCTGTAGAAGAATAGGGCACCAGTGATGAATCAGCTTTGCACTCCCCCCCCCTCAAAAAAAATGGATTGTGAATTTAATAAATTCAACGTCTATCTACCAGTTTACAGTAAACACAAGAGACAGGGAATCTGTTAAATGTCACCACAGAGATGTCTTCAGTAAGACTGAGGTGTGGGAAACTCTATAGGACAATCCACTCAATTTGTCCTATAAAACACTTGCAAGGAAAAAAAATTAAAAGAGAGAAATGAAGGGAGAATCTATAGATTAACAGGGACCTAAGAATCATAGCAATCAATTACAACATTTGGATTTTATTTGGTTTCTGATTTAAATGAACAAATAAAACAACAGAAATGTTTAAAACATCAGTGAAAAGAGAACAAACATCTATTAATTATTTAATAGGCATCATAATGAATCATGATGCATTTCTAAAGTATGATGCTATTTCTATTGGCTAATATTGTAAGTGTACAATGGTATTAATGTGATTATTTCTTTTAGAGAATTATACCAAGATAGTCACAGATGAAATATATGCTTTCTAGGATTTGCCTTAAAATGATTCAGGGAGAGAAGTTGGAGACATAGACAAGACTATCCATGGGCTCATCATTGTTGGCACTGATGATGGGATTCAAAACACTATTCTACTTTTAAATAAGTTTGAAATTTTCCATAATAAAAAGTTAAAAGCAACATTTTCACAAGGCCACTGATAGAGAATCCTAGAAGTATGGTCCTTGTTTCTATAATTCCTAGGCCCTCCCCTCCTTTCTCCTTCCCCTCCCCTCCATTTCCTCTCCTCCCTCTCCTCCCTTCTCTTCTTTCCTCCTTTCCTCTCTCCTCCCTGTCTTCCCCTCCCTCCCCTCCCTTCTCTCCCCTCTCTGTATAAGTAGAAGAGCTTATACAGGTACTTGTATGGCTAATTGATTTCTTTTTCCTATTACTGGACTATAAGCTCATGAGAGCAAAGATTCTGTCTGATTTTGCTCACCATTAATATCCCCAAGAACCTAACAACTGCTGCATTCAAGTTGATTCTACATGTAAATACAACCATCAACTATTTCATAATGCTTCTAGAATAGCCAAGTCTAAGCATTTCCATAATGAAATACATATTATTTTGTTATAAATTATTTTCCTTTTATTTTTTATTTACACTAAAAGTGGGCATTATATTGTCTTTTAGAATTATGTATGTATCTAAGTGGATATTATATTTAAACTTCATTTCACAATAACAAAAGGGATTAAAAATATTTGTTATGAAAGCATGCTCTGGATCTGATGGGGTTGAGAGCATGGCTATATCAGAATTTCAGCTGAATGGGTGTGAGTTACTCACCCTTTCTTTCTGAGCCTCAAACCAGGTGTAATATTAGTATCTACCTCCTAGGTTTGCTGTGAGGATTAAATAATAGCAATAGGCTTAATGAACATAGTTATTATGATGATGACTATAATTATTATAATAATTATAATAACCAATTACATCAAATTTCTCTTCACAGTTTTATCTAATTAAAACTAAGCCTTGGCTCAGTACATAGGATCTTTGGGGCCTGACTCCAACCACATCACATCATCACGAATCCAACTGCATTTTACAATTTGCAATCCCCTGAATGATTTGTGTAGTTCCAAGGCCTGGGCTAAGGGCATAGGGGTCTCCCTGCCAAGAAAGGTCTTTCTGTGCCCCCACCCCTTCCCCTCTTCCTTAAGACTCAATTCAACTATCACTTCTAGGAAGCCTTCGCCCACCAATCAATCTGACATTGTTTCTTTTTTATACTCTAATCCAGGAGTAAGGAATGTCCAGCCCACAGGCCGTATCATTTGGTCTGGCCCTGCCAAGGCAACTGCAGGGGAGACTCAAATTCAATAAATCTAGGAGCTTTTTTCATAGCAACATAAATTTTCAAATTGATAATTTTGTATGGCCCACGAATAATGTTACAAATATCCAAATGGCTCTTGGCAGAAAAATGGTTCCCCACCCCTGCTCTTGTATTTCCTGTACCTCTCAAAGCTATAAGTAATAATTGGTTTATCCATCTCCTATATGAATCTCTTGATAGCATGGAGAATCTTTTGTTTGTGTGTCTTTGAATTCTTTGGTGCTTAATAAATGTTTGTTAATTGGCTGAAGAAATAAATGACAAAGGGAATGAATGAAAGGTACCATTTCCCTGGAAACCCTCTTAATAGCTAATAAGCAAAAGAACCAGACCTGAAATGTGAGTCTTTAAACATCCAAATCAAGGTGCCTGTAGTAACCCAGCTCATCTGAGTGGTTTGGCCTGTGTCAATGCTACAGAACAAATGTTTTTAATTCTGGGAAGTTTTTCCTCCAATTCCAAGATTCCCAGCTGCCTTGATACAAGTGTTTTTTACCTTCAATACAATGAAGAGGAGTGCAGATATAAAATGTGAGAGAGCCTAGAAGGGTGAGGATTCTCGGGAATTGCACATCCACTGGGTTCCAATATACCAACCAGCTGTTCTTAAATTTCCCCTGACGGTTTGTCCTGGCGAGGATCCCAGCTGCCCTATGCTGGCCCCATTATTCCAGGCAATTCTGTCTTCCTGGGAGCTTCCTGATGACCATAAAGGTGCCCACTTAAGATTCTAACTTGGCAACCACCATAAATTATCAGGCTCAACCAGGGCAAAGGAAAACAGTGCATTTTCGGTTATCTCAAATCTGTGCCTGTCAGGTGACTGGCCAGTAGCAGTGAAAGGTTCATAGTGCAGTCTTAGAGATTACTGGCAGGTGCACTTCAACACTGACTTCCCCAGGTCCACATTCTCCTTTTAAATGTTCGCATTCTAAACAGACTGTCAAACCTCAGAGGGAAGGCAGGGGTGGGTGGGTGAGTAGAAAGAGATCAACCAAAGAACTTGTATGTATATATGTGTAACCCATGGACACTGACAATAGGGTTGTGAAGGGTGGGGGTGTGGGGCAGGCTAGAAGAGGTCAAGGGGAGAAAAGGAGACATATGTAATACCTTAAACAATAAAGATTTTTTAAAATATACATTTTATTGATTTTTTACAGAGAGGAAGAGATAGGGATTAAGAGTTAGAAACTTAAGTGAGAGAAAATCATCAATCAGCTGCCTCTTGCACACCCCCTCCTGGGGATATGCCTGCAACCAAGGTACATGCCATTGATCAGAATCGAACCCGGGACCTTTTAGTCTGCAGGCTGATGCTCTATCCACTGAGCCAAAAACAGTTTGGGCAGCAATAAAGATTTTTAAGTAAATAACTACAGCCTAACTAAAATAAAATAAAATAAAAGTTCTCATTTTAGTGCGTCTACCACCTATTTTATATTCCTGCCTTGCTTTCTTCCTGGGAGGCAGAAGAATCTTGGACTGGGAGAGCAAGGACCCAGTTTTAGACCTGGCTCTACCACCATGCAGATGTGTGGGCCTGGGACAGTCACCCAGCCTCTCAGGACTCCAGTGGTCTTACTTGCAAAAGGATTGGATTAAAATTTACCTCTAAGGTTGTTCCAGTTCTAAGTGCTCTGCAGCCTCGAGTCACAAAGTGTGGCCCGCAGACCAGCAGCATCACCCGGGAGCTTGTTGGAAATGCAGTCTCAAGCCCCAGGCCTCCGGCGTTAGAAACTGTGTTTTACCAGGACCCCCAGGAGTTCCTCTATAGACCGCACATTTAACTGCTGGATGGAATTTCCCCTTCCTTCCAGAAAATTACATTCAGATTTGGACCAGCGCAGACTCTACTTAGAAGATTAAGGTCACCCAGGGAAGGATGGCTTTTTGAGCAGAGTTTGTTTAGTCTGAACCACCTAAGTAAACGCTAAAGCAGATCTTTTCCTTCCTTTCCCCTTCCTTTCTTTTTTCCTTCCATCCTTCCTTCATTTTTTTTCACTAAGAAAATTGAGAGAAGAATAAATGTTCTACCGTCTTCCAACAAAAGAATGATCCTATTCCTGTTTCCGCAGGCACCTTGGTCCCCGCTGGGGTAATCCCTGTGAGTGTGCCCTGAGACCTGCAGGCAGAGAACACAGTCCCCAGCCCCCGCCACCACCCTCCAACCCCAACACTCACCCCCTGCCACCCCCCCTCTGCCCCGCAGCCACCAAGCTGCGAGGCAGAAGAGAGGTCCTGGAAGTAGGAGAATGAGAAGCAGGAAAGAGGAGCTGATAGAGCTCTGCAGGGAGGCAGGCCCCACTGAGTGAGCTTCTAAAAACAAACTTCCTGGATCATGGTCTTCTAAGCTTGCCAAAATTTCCCTTCTGGAAGGAGGCCACAAGGACCCTCTGGGCCCTCATCCCTAGGCAGTCACAGGGCAGATTCAGAGACCAGGGCTACCCCCTGCTGTGTGTGCTGGTATGCCCAGACTTTAGTTGGGGATTAATGTCCCTTTGTCTGGTGAGAAGTTGAAAATTAACACATGAGTGTTCCCAGTCTTCTATCTGTGAAAGAATTCTGGCATAGCCTGCTTAGCTTTTCCCTCTCCACACCCTTTCAAGAGGCTTCTGCCATTGCCAGATGGGTTTTCTGGCTTGAGCATGTGGCAGAAAAAGCAAAAGGGAAACGAGGTACAATGTTAAAGGATTCTAAAAGAAGACAGATTTCTAGATGAGTTTTAAGGTGCAATCATGAGAACAACCAAACAATGGAAGGGTTGTTGACGGGAGAGAAAAAAAAAAAGGTTGATAAAGTTTCCTTATAAACCAGTGGTTCTCAAAGGGTGATCTCAAAACCAACTGCATCAGCATCATTTCAGAACTTGCTAGAAATGCCCATTCTCTGCCTCCACTTAGATTTGTTGAATCAGATACTCTGGGTATGGGCCCAGACATCTTTTAAGATGTTTCAAGGGGATTCTGATGCCAGCTAAAGTTCTGGAACTATTGTTATAAACTATATAGCAATTTATAGTTTTAATGAATTTGCGTTCATTAAAAATGATTGCACCCTCTTTGACCACACACTTTGGCTCTTCTGGAACAATGACATGATAGAGTGACACTTACTGGTATTTGTTGCATTTCATGCACCTTCATTCTGCTTGTATGCAGAATCACGCTATAGGACTTCTATTGTGTCCCTGCATGGGCCAGCACTGCTACTTGGAAAGTAAGTCAAGGATGTATATATAGTTGAAGGATTGCTCTTTTATCCTGGGGGTTTTGTGCTTAAGAACAGACATCTGCTAACCTTAGTTTTCATTCAATAATGATGGCACATTGGGGGAGAAATCAAGATGGCGGCATAGGTAACCGCCTAACTGCAGCCTCGCATAACAATTTCAAAAAATACAATAAATATACAAAATGGACATTATCCAGAACTACAGAAAAGTTGAATGACTGGAAATTCTACAACTGGAAGGAAAGAGAAAACCAGAAGGAAAATCACAGGAGCTGTAAAAGCCTAAGATATGGAGGCACGGTACACGCGTGTGGAGAGGATGGTGCCAGAGAGGAGGGGCGACTGAGTACTTGGTTGGCGATCCCTAGCGGGAAGGAGATAAAAGCTCTGACTGTGCTGAACCCCAGTTCTGGGCAAGACCCTGGGGACACAGGCTCATACAGAGGGAATCTAGGCTGTAAGGTGGAAACTCAGGGGAGTGGCGAAAGGCAGAGCTCCAGAGGTGTGCACATGAATGTGCACAGAGGACAGACTGTTGACTCTGCCACTGGATTGGAAGGGGACAAAAGCTCCAGACTGCACTGAACCCCACTTCCAACTGCACTGAACTCCAGTTCTGGGCTCATTCGGGGAGAGACTAGACTGTCTGGTAGAGGGCGAAACTCAAGGGAACCTTTCTCTCAGAGGTGCTAGTAGTGAGTACCGAAGGACACTGAGGAACACTGAAACTCAAGAACCTCATAGGGCAAGGCTGATTTGAAGTCAAGGCTGAAGGCTCCACCCTGAAACTCCACGCCATCCAAGCTTAATGAAGAGGCTTTTGCAATTTTCCAAGTCTAGTTGAATAAGGCTGTCTCCCAGAATAGACACAGCTGATCCTCATAGCCAATTGGCCTGGAGGTCAGTTCCTCCCAGCGATACCAACAACAATCAAGACTTAACTACAACAAGGCTGTACACAAAGTCCACAAAGGGGTGCACCAAGAGTGTCTACCTCAGGTAACTGGAAGGCTGACCCACTGAACCATATAGGACACCTTAGCACACAAAGCCACCCTACCAACTCAGGGAAGGAGCAAAAATGCCAAGACAAGGAAACAGATCATAAACGAAAGAAATGGAGGACAACAAGTGACTGGATATAGAGTTCAAAAACATGGTTATAAGGTTTTTCAAGAATTTTCTAGAAAAGGCCAATAAATTTAGCGAGACCCTCAGGCATATTAGAGAGACCCTCGAAGATATGGAAAAGGACCAACTAGAAATTAAACATAAACTGACTGAAATAAAAAATATTATACAGACACCCAACAGCAAGCTAGAGGAACACAAGAATCCAGTCAAAGACTTGGAACACAAAGAGCCAGAGGACACTCCTCTGCAGAAGCAAGAAGACAAGAGAATCCAGAAAGTTGAAGATAGTGTAAGAAGCCCCTGTGACAAGTTCAAGCAAACCAACATCAGAATTATGGGGGTCCCAGAAGAAGAGAGAAAGCAAGATACCAAAAACCTATTGGAAGAAATAGTGACAGAAAACTTCCCCCACCTGGTGAAAGAAATAGACTTACAAATCCAGGAAGCACACAGAACCCCAAACAAAAGGAATCCAAAGAGGACTACACCAAGACACATCATAATTAAAATTCCAAGATCAAAAGACAAAGAGAGAATATTAAAAGCAGCAAGACAAAAGCAGGTAGTTACTTATAAAGGAGCACCCATACGATTGTCAGTTGATTTCTCAACAAAAACCATGCAGGCCAGATGGGAATGACAAAAAATATTCAAGGTGATGAATAACAAGAATCTACAGCCAAAATTACTCTATCCAGCAAAGCTATCACTCAGAATCAAAGGCCAGATAAAGAGCTTCACAAATAAAATAAAGCTAAAGAAGTTCATCACTGCCAAACCATAATTATATTAATTGTTGAAGGGGGTTCTTTAGGAAGAAGAAGAAAATAAAAATTATGAACAATAAATATGTAACTATCAACAAGTGAATCTAAAAACCAAGGGAATTAAAAAATCTGATGAACAATATTAACTGGTGAATATAATAGAATCAGAGGTATGGAAGGGGAGTGAACTGACGATTCTCAGGGGAAAGGGGGGTGGGGGATGTGGGAAGAGACTAAACATAAACTGTGCACCTATGGATGAGGACAATGGGAGGAGGGGAAAGGGCAGATGGTGGAGTGGGAACGTGGTGGAGGGGAGCAATGGAGGGGACAAAATGAGGAACATTTGTAATAATATGAACAATAAAGAGAAACACTTGTAATATGAATAAATATTTATTTTTAAAATCAATAATGATGGCACATTTAACTTTTTAAAAATATATATATTTTATTGATATTTTACAGAGAGGAAGGGAGAGAGATAGAGAGCTAGAAACATCGATGAGAGAGAAACATCGACCAGCTGCCTCCTGCACACCCCCTACTGGGGATGTGCCCACAACCAATGCACACATTTAACTTTTGCCCAGGACTGTAACCCTACTTAAAACTTTAACCAGAATTGACCAGAAGCTGCAGGACTGAAAGGAATGTTGTTGTTTTTTTGCATCCCACCAGTCTATAAGTATAGAGGAGTTTTAATACTATAATACTATAATACTTTAATACTACACTCAGATATTTCACTGTTTTTGTTCATAGAGGACCACAGCTTCCCAAGCCTGCCTCCAGTATCTCATGTGATGCTGTAAATCAGGCTGCATTACCACGTCACCTGTCCTGCACTGGGATGTCATCTGCTGGCCGCCATCCTATCCCGTAAGTTCAGACTCAGATGGAACATACATATGAACAGGCTATTATACTAAAGAGGGAGTTCCTATAAACATTTCTTTTCTAAAATAAAAACAAGACATGCAAATGGTTTTTAATGAATATAATGAAGTGGGTTTTTTTTGTTTTGTTTTGTTTTGTTTTGTTTTGTTTTTGTTTTTTGTTTTTTCAGTAGCCCTGGCTAGTGTGGCTCATTTGGTTAAGCATCATCCTATGCACCAAGAGGCTGCAGTTTGATTCTCACTCAGGGCATATGCCTGGTTGTTAAAGGCTTGATCCTCAGTAGGGGGCATTTTGGAGGCAACCAATCAATGTTTCTCTCTTCTCTCTCTCTCTCTCTCTCTCTCTCTCTCTATATATATATATATATATATATATATATATATATATATATATATCCCTCTCCCTTCCTCTCTAAAATAAAAAACACATATTTTTTAAAATTCTTAATAAAAAAGTAAAATTCTTGTCTCTCGTTCTTAATCCCCCCCCATTTTTGTATGTGAATATTTTCAGAATTTTATGCATACATTAGCATATGTATTATTTTTTATTCACACATGGGACCATTTAGTGCACACTGTTCTACATTTTGCTTTTCTCCTTTAATAGCTCGGAAATATGCTAGCACATTCTCTTTTTAATATATATTTTATTGATTTCAGAGAGGAAGAGGGAGAGAGAAATAGAAACATCAATGATGAGAGAAAATCATTGATTGGCTGCCTCCTGCATACCGACTATTGGGGATGGAGCCTATAACCCGAGCCTGTGCCCTTGACCAGAATTGAACCTGGGATCCTTCAGCAGGCTGACACTATTCCCTGAGCCAAAGAGACTAGGGCTACATTCTTTTTAATGGCTGTATAGTATTTCAACATATGAATGCGTCATAACTAGAATAACCAACCCTTTTTATGGCCTTTCCTCCTTTCACAAATAATGTTACATTCTTGTATCTATGAGCTGTTGTACTTTTGCGAATGTATATGTAGACTAAACTTTTGCCTATGGTTCAAATGGTAGGTGCATTTACAATTATGATTGATATTGCCAAAATTTCCAACAAAATATTACATTTAACATGTTCATTGACTGTGAATGATTCTGTTTCCTTATTCACTCAATAATACTATTACCAAAATTTGTATATTTTTTCCCAATCTGATAGATGAAAATGGCAACTCATTGTGTTTAAATGTGCATGTCTTTAATTGGAAAAAAGCTGAACATATTTTCATACAGTATTGCCTATTTATGTTTGTTTTTCTGAGAACTGACTTTCATATCCTTTGCCTATTTCTCGGTTGATTTGTTCATACTCATTCTTATTGATTTGTGTGAGTTCTTTATAAAACAAGGAAATTATATTTTATTCACTGTGTTACAAATAGTGTATGCCATTTTATCAATTGTTTCTTAACATAACAAAATTTGCTTCCATAAAGACATTTAATTTTTATGTAATTGAAGTTATTAATTATTTGTTTTATGGAGAATGGTGTGAGGGGGAAGAATAGATAATAAGGTCATCCACTTCTGATGGCATTTGCTGACCCAGTTTATCTTCTTTGAAGCCAAAGACCTGGAATTGACATGGGGCAAAAACAAGGGTGTTTGGAAGTTAAGCTGGGTCATCTATCCACCTGTGAAAAGTTCTAGGAATGGTGCTGGGCCAACCTCTTCCATAGATCTGGACCAACACCCCCTCACATCTCACCTTTGATGCAAAAAGCAGCCCATCAGTATGATCTCATTTACCCTCAAAGAAAATTCTCTTTCTATAATCTGACCCTGGTGAAGTCTCTATAGGTCATTCAAGCAAATTATATAACTCTGAGCCTCCAAGAAATTAAGCTGGAGTTTTTGTGTATTTCCTCCCAGGGAAACACTGTACTTCCCACTATATATGTAAGTGAAAACAGCTCAGCTATCTCACCCCAGGAGAAACTAAGGCCCCTTTGTACTAATGGAGGAGTAAGAAATGAGTCTCTGATTCAACTAAAACGTTCTGTTACAAAAATTAATGAACCAACTGATCACACCTTAAGCCTTCTAGAGGATTCTTTCAACTTAATTGAATCTCTTATTGGTGGAATTTCAAGAAATGTAAAGGAAGGTGGAAAACGGGCTATGTAAGAAAGGATGTTTGTGGGCAGGGTAGTTAGGAGGTGGGTCATGCATTGTCACACCCATCCTGTCCAGGAATCTGCCCCAGAGTCAGTTCTCTAACTGTTCTCCACTTCTTAACCTATCCAGACTTTAAGAATGCCATCTGAATTTATTCTTAAACACATCCCTAGTGGTAGCCATTAGAGAGAAATGCACAAGTTGCCACTGTAGCTGTTTGGTACACATGTCAGAGTGGAAATGGTGAGTTGGAAATTCTCTCTACCATACTGTTCTGGGTAGATGGATGGAAAGCATCAAAGTTACCTGAAGTGAGAGGCTGATGTAATTCATACCCCATTGTAACCCCTACGTGCCTTATCCCAAGGAAGATGTATTTTGCTTCACACCTCAGTTAGCAGGAACATCACATTACTTCAAGACAAAGGAAATCTAACTCTTAATCCCTTGTTGAAGGGAAATTCATTCTGAATTGTGATTTTGAGAGCCCTTCCACTCCCTGAATTCATATTGGAATCCAGGAACTCATTTGGAGACTGGGAAATGGGAGAAGGGTCTTGAGTCACCTCACTGCTGAAATGCAGATTTCAGAATCCCATGGCTGTTTTGATAGTGTACCATGCTGCTCACACCTCTTGGTACTGGGTTTTTTCTGAAAGCTACAATCCAGCTGTTTGCTGGATCCCACAACCTGCTGAGAGGTAGATGGAGGTGGAGCACAGGTCCCTCCAACTGTAGGGCCTGCCAAAATCTTGGACATTTACCAGTTGTGGTAGTTTTAAAAACACATCTGTAAATTCTTTAACATTTCTACCATTAAAAGGTGAAGTCCAATATGCCCCTTGCTGAATGTTGTCTCCCCAAAACTCTCCCTCATATGTTGAAGCCCGTATGTCCCAGTACCTCAAAATGTGACTGTATTTGAAGATAGTTCCTTAAAGAGGTAAATAAATAAAAATTAAGCCATTGGGATGGGTCCTTATCCAATCTGACTGGTAGTCTCATGAGAAGAGAAGATTAGGACATAGAAACACAGGAGAGAAGCCCATGTGAAGACAAGGGAGAAGTCAAGGAGAGAGGTCTCAGAAGACACCAACCTGCTAGCACCTTGATCTTGTACTTTCAGCCTCCAGAACTGTGAGAAGTAAATTTCTGTGGTACTTTGCTATGGCAACCCTAGCAGTGAATGCACATGGTGACTGATATGGAACCAATAAAATGCAGTCCAAGTGATGCTGCATGACTTTCCAGGATTGGTTAGAAAAGGCGACACAGCTTCTACCAGCTCTCTCTCTCTCTCTCAAGATGCTCTCTAGTGAAACCCAGTCCATATGGAAAAGTACAGGTTTTCGAGCTAGCGGGCTCAGTAAAGGCCCAGCTCATAGCCAGCACCAATTTCTAGGCATGTGAGTGAATGAGAGAGAGAGGGAGAGGGGGGGAGAGGGAGAGGGATAAGGAGAAGGAGGGAGGGAAGAAGGGAGGGAAGGAGAGAGGAAGGGAGGGAGGGAGGGAGGGAGGGGGAGAGGGAGGGAGGGAGGGAGGGGGAGAGGGAGGGAGGGAGGGGGAGAGAAAGAGAGAGAGAGAGAGAGAGAGAGAGAGAGAGAGAGAGAGAGAGAGAGAGGATGTTCCTGCTAAATTCTGGTCAAACTGCCAATTCATGAGCAAAAGAAATGTTGTTCTAAGTCACCAAGCTTTGGAGAAGTTTCTTTAAGCAGCAATAATAAAAGAAGTCTCTTGTCACTGGATGCTGAGACAATGATGGGCTCATTAGGGTGGACTGGTTGGTTTGTAGCTTCCTATTTTCTCATCTAGATTAAAGATAGGGATTGTGACTGAAATTTGCTTATTGGCAAATTATTTTAATAACTAGAGGCCCAGTGCACAAAATTCATGCACGGGAGTGTGTGTCCCTCAGCCCAACCTTCACCCTCTCCAATCTGGGACCCCTCGAGGGATGTCCAACTGCCCGCTTAGGACCAAGTTCATGCCTAAACGAGCAGTTGACATCCCTCTCACAATACAGGACTGCTGGTTCTCAACTGCTCGCCTGCCTGCCTGCCTTCCTGATTGCCCCTAACCGCTTTTGCCTGCCAGCCTGATCACCCCTAACCACTCCTTTGCCAACCTGATTGATGCCTAACTGCTCCCCTGCCAGCCTGATTGCCCCTAACTGCCCTCCCCCTGTAGGCCTGGTCCCCCCCAATTGCTCTCCCCTGCAAGCCTGTGTCCCACCTCTAACTGCCCTTCCCTACAGGCCCAGTAGCCCCAACTTCCCTCCTCTGCTGGCCTGGTCAACCCTAACTGCCCTCCCCTGCAGGCTTGATCTCCCTCAACTGCCCTCCCTTACAGGCTTGTTCCCTCCCAACTGCCCTCCCCTGCTGGTCATCTTGTGGTGGTCATCTTGTGTCCACATGGGGTGTTGGAGTGATGGTCAATTTATATATTACTCTTTTATTAGATAGGATTGGCTTGTATATTTTATTTCTGTGTTTCTCTGAGTCATTTTGTATTATAAGCCAAATAGATGCCTTTTTAAAAATAAACAAACAAATAAATAAATAATAAATAAGTGCCAGTCTTGAGGATCAAGAGCGTTGTGGTCCTCTCTCTAGTGTTAAGGAGTACTTCCTTTCTCTCCTCTACATTTCAAAAGTGACCATATAATCTCCCTCAACTTGACTTTAGTTCTACAACGTTGGTTTCTCTTTCCAAGGGGTAAGGATGGAAGGAGAAGGTTATGCCAACCCATTAATTCACACTAATACAGCAATCTGAGTGCTTTCTGTATAATGTTTTGTTTTATTTTGTTTCAGGTGAAGGATGTGATCTATGAAAGGAAGAAGGTTACTGCATCTTTATACAGTAGTGATCAATATGTACGGGGTTCCCTATGAGCACCTCTGCTCTTGCAAAATGCCAGCTTTGAGTTTCCATTCAGCAGTCTGCCTCACTCCCCAAAGCACAGCCAATTCCCCATACATTGGATAAGAATGTAAGTATTATTTCATATTGAATTGGGGGATAGAGAGAGGATTACATTACACACCATGAAATAAAACTATTAGTTTGCCATAGATATCACTACTTTCTCTTTCCAGCCTTCTCACAATGTACCCTCTCACCCCATGTACGCTGTCACCACAGCTCTTGTCTCTACCACTCAAACATGAAATTCTACCTCCCTTCAGTTAGTCTACTACACACAGTGTGTGTGTGTGTGTGTGTGTGTGTGTGTGTGTGTGTGTGTGTGTGTTTACCTTGGCAGTCAAACAGGATCAGCTGATTATTCCCAAAGCATGCCCCTAAGGCCTTCAGCTCATTCCAACACACCTCCAATCTCATTTTCATGTTGTTACTCATGTTACTTGTTTCTGTTTCTTTCCCTTGGAACTCCAGGAACTTGGCAAGAGCTTCACTGTTTTTCTTTTGTGTTGCTCTAAAGAATGCAACCATGGCATCCCTGCTCTGAAGTCCTGAATGCCAAAGTCAACAATGGGGTGGAGAACGTACAGCCAGTCACCCTCATGGAGTTCCTGCTGTGGCAATGGCTTCGCTTGCTAAAGCCATACAGCATACAGCCCCAGAACAGCAAGAAGCTAGGCAAATGCAAGATGAAATGCTCCCAGTGTGTCCATCTTAATTTTATTTGATGGACAGAGAGTATTGGAGTCTACCCCTAACCTTAGAGGTAGGCAAATTGCAGTAATCATGCCAGTAGGGGGCACCATAAATGGTGATTGGTGAAAGCTGGCCATCTCCCAAAGAGACAGCAAGATGTAACAATTACAACAGGAGCTCATAGCTGCCATTTGTTCAGCACTTACTATGTGAGAGGCATCATGCCAACAGCACTATCTCAATTAATATCTAGAACAACCTTATGGGGCAGATACTATTATTACTCCCATTTCACAGGTGACAAAACTCAGGCTCAGAGGATGCTAAGTAACTAATCCAAAACTAGAGCTAATGAGAACAGGTGACTAGTAAGCAAATGAGAAAATATATCTTGTCTCATACTCAATATCAACAGAATATCAAAAGAATCTGGTCTAAGAGGGCAGATGTCCCCCATAAAAAGAGCTACTGTTTCTGAGGACTCACTTTGTGTGCTAACCCTTTATTGTCTACATCAGTGTTTCCCAAAGTATGGTACGCGTACTCCCAGGGGTACGGGAAGAGTTTGGTGGGGATATGCACTGCACCGTGCTTAGCTGCGCCTAATTCTACGTTCTCATGAGTCAAGTCAAGACAGTCTTGTGAGGCCTTAAAATGGTCCGGTGTGCAAATAAATGCTATTTATAATATAACTTTTATTTATATTTTATTATGAATAATTTTACTTTTAATTTATTATTATTTTGTGTATGTACCAAAAAATAAATAAATATATTTTGATTGTTATTAAAATACATCCTTTTTTTGACTAGGGGTACTCAGCATTATAAAAATTATAGAAGGGGTATACATATGTCAAAAGTTTGGGAAACACTGGTCTACATCATACCTAGGAGGAAGGTGTGCTCATCATTCTCATCTTACTGATGAGGATTTTAAACAAGAAAATGGCATGAGTTTGTATTTTAACTGACTGCTTCAAGACTCTACCAAAATCCCTAAAGTCACTTCTTACTGTGTGGAGAATGGATCCACAGAAACAAGAGTAAAAACAAGAAAAGTGGTTACAACTGTATATGTCCAGGTGAGGAGAAGAGTAACAAGAATATGACAAGGGGACAGATGTGGGATACATGGTGGAGGCAGAAAATATGGGACTTTCTGATCACTTGGATGGGTGTAAGGAAAATGGAGAAATCAGGGATGTCTCCTAGATGTTTAGACTAAGCACATGTGAAGCCAACTGAAATGAGTTCAATGCATGGTGTGAAATCAAGAGACAGGTATGGACAAGTAAGCTTGAGAATTCTGTGAGTCATCTAAGTGGGTTTGCAGGTGGCTTTTTAAGGTCTCTGGTTTTCAGGGTTCACTCTTCCATTTCAATGAACAATAGTCTGAACCTTTCCACCACCACCTGACCACACAAGGATGAGTCATTTTCAGTTTTGTCCCTTGTTTTAATGCCATTCCCTAAAGAATGCTTATTGCTTTATCCAAATCCCCATAGGTCACCTCTTGTCCTCTATAGACATTAGGGCTATGCTTATCCTGCTTTGCCTCAAGCTGAACATTCTAGACCAGCTGTCAACAACCTTACAAACCTCACTGACAACCATTAGACTCTAGACCAGGGGTGCACAAACTTTTTTACTTGAGAGCCACAATGGGTTCTTAAACTGGACCAGAGGGCTGGAACAAAAGCAACCTGACCATGCTGGCACTCTCATCTTGGGCTGCTGGTGAAGGAGTGGAGGGGAGAGCAAGAGGACCCTCTGCTCTTTCTGCTCCGCGGGTCGGATAGAACAGCTGAATGGGCTGGATCCGGCCCATGGGCCATAGTTTGCCCACAGCTGCTCTAGACCATCTAATGTACAACAACAAAGTTGGCCTTCCCTAAGTTGACACTGAGTTTCACCACATCTTTTGTGGATGAGAGCCAGGCTCAGCTCCTTGTAGGACTCTAGGAGGTCTAACGGTGCCCCTGGCACTGTGAATGCAGCAGCCCTGATGAAAGTATCACTTCCCATTTCACTACAAGCTCACCAGCACTGAGTAGTAACCTTTTTGCAAAGTGAAAAATTTGTTATATTTTTATTTGCATTTCAAAATTTAACTTTTATACTGCAAAGTACAATATAAACTCAAGTCTAACACATAAGATAATTTAGTGTGCACACAATCTGCACAATTACATGATAGCAATGTTTAGGATTGTTGGGATGTAGAACACACCAGAGATATTCACTGAGCACATGCTAAGTACCAGATACTCTAGTTAGCACTTTGTTAGTCCTTATAGTCACCCGGTGAGTAGCTGTTGTTGTTGTTCTGCTTTCAGATGAGTAAGCAGAGGATCAGCGAGATAGAGAAACTTGCTCGAGGACTTAGAGCTCATCAATAACAGAACCAGTGCTAACCCACTGGTAAAGTGGGTGGTGGCATTTGGAGTCTGCCCTTCTTCTGCTACTCACCTTGGTGTGATTTCAAGCATGTTATGGCCTCTCTACTCATCTTTGAAATGTTAAAAACACACAAGGTTGGGAGAGGAGGAGGGAGAGATGAGGAGGGAAGAAAGAAGGAAAGGTGGGCAGAGGGAAGGGGTTGAAGAAGGAAGAAAGTGAAAGCCCTTGATTAACAGTAACTCATCAAAGTTACTTCTTCAAGTGCAATAAATTCTGGCCTAGTCAGTCACTTAGGTTCAAACGGAACCTAAGCCTGATCACTTCCCTCTGTAAATAGAATAAAACTGGCAACCTCTAAGGAACCCATGGAGCCAGAAAATATGTTATGCTTGGAGCCAGTGTCCAGCCCCTATTCACTTGACTCCTCCTTCCTTCCTCTTGCCCCTGTCACCTACCAAGCACCAAGTGCGCAGAAAGCTACCAGCAACACCTGCAGGTGGCAGGAAGCCCTGCAACTGCTCAAAAGTGGAACTTCATGGAAGTCAGGGCAAGGTCTTTGGTTTTTCTTTGATCTTATCAGAGCCTGGGGAAGAGCTTGCATTTGTTAACAATCTTGGGCATCAGGGAGTAGCATTCTTAGGTAATGGCCACTCTATTCCATATTATGTCAAAAGCAGAGAGGAATTTGTCACTGTTCTCTCATAAACTAATTCAGGGATGATCTTAATTTTAGAGGGAGTAGGTAATGGCTTCTGTTTAATGCCAAGAGTAGTAGAAAGGCATTCCTTATCCTCCTAAAATTCTCTCCTCACCAAGCCTGCCAAAGAATTTTCACATGCTCCCATTATCAATTCATTCCATTGGAGACCACTTTTTGAAAATGTAATCGAAATGATGGAGATAATCAGATAATCCATTAAATCTCTCCATCCTGCTCTGAAGGACCATCAGAGTGTTGGTTCTAAGTATTTACTCAATCTGAATGAAAGCATCTTGACTCTCTCTGACTCCATTTTTCCAGCCTGAAGTGGGATTGTTGTGAAGATTAGATGGCACTCCCACATTAAGGGCACAATGCCTGGTACAAAGTCAAGGCAGAATTTGTGGGAGATGGTGAAGTGGTAGGGATGGCAAAAGTAGCAGAAACAATTATTGTCTGTATCAGAAGAAATGAGAACAGATAACACCACACAGAACCTGTAAGGGAAAAGAGTGCTCAAGGAAAAGACAGAAGAAGACAAAGTTGCCAACCGGACCATCTTGCTGAGAGTGGATCCCAGTGACCATGCAGTAAACAGAGAATGTGATACTAGCCACCAAATCACTATGTGCTGGATTCCAGGCCTCACTCATTGAATCCATTAATTTTGAATCCTCGTAAGAAATCAATGAGGTCAGTCCTACTAATATCTTCCATTTGTTTTTTTTTATATTCTTCCATTTATGATTGAGGAAACTGAGGCTCAGAGAGCTGAGACAATTAGCCTAAGGGCAACAGAACCAGGACCAAAACCATCTCTGGCTGCCCCCTAAGTCCAATTGGTGATTTCTGCACTGCCCCCTGGGAATTGTATGGGGCTGAGCAGCCTCATTCTGTGTTTCCCCTCACCCAAGAGACAGGGAGGGGTGCATTCAGTTCTCTCTTCAGTGTCTGGAGACCATGGCCCTGCAGTGAGCAAACAAGCCAGGGGCCAGGCAGGGTCAGATCTGAAGCTCTGCTATCTGCCTCATTTCATCAGGCTGCCAGGGAGCCGAGCACAGGAAATTAAAAGCAACTCATAGATCACAAAGTGCGGCACCAAGTGATCTCAGATAGACTCTGCCCCCCTTCCTTCTCCTTCTCCCTTCTGCAAGATGGCTCTTAGCAGTTGGCTGCTAAAGGTCTGCAGGTACTCTGACTGCCCTAGCTGCCCCAGAGGCAAATAAGGAGGCTGTATGCTCAGAGTCTGGGGAGACAGGCATTTAGTCTCTCTCTGTGTGTGTGTGTGTGTGTGTGTGTGTGTGTGTGTGTGTGTGAGAGAGAGAGAGAGAGAGAGAGAGAGAGAGAGAGAGAGAGAGAGATTGTTTGTTCTGGAAGGATACAGAAAAAAGTGGTGTCCTGTATGGGGAAAATGGGCTCAGAGGTGAAGGGAACCCCAACTTTATACCTTTTTGCATGGTGTAACTTTGTATCATGTGCTTATGTTAATACATACCGTATTTGCCGGTGTATAAGACGATTTTTTGGCCCTGAAAAATACGTATTTGCCGGCGTATAAGAGACTGGGCATATAAGACGACCCCCTAACATTTCCACTCAAAATACAGAGTTTGTTATATAGTCACCGTATAAGACTACCCCCCACTTGGAGGCATATTTTTCAGGGCCAAAAAATCGTCTTATACACCGGCAAATACGGTATTTTTTAAAATAATACATAAAATAAAATGATATATGTAGAGATGAGACACCTAATCTATGGAAAAGGGGAACATTAAAAAAGATTTCTTTCAGGTGGTGCTCTTAATTCTTAAAGAACAAAATGAATTAACTGGTAGAAAGAAAGGAGAGAGAATTCCAGGCAGAGGACATAGCTCAAGCAAGGGCTTGGAAGTGTGGGGGTACCAGGGGGCTTGGTATAGGTAAAAGGCCTGGCACTGGAAGATAAGTGACTGGATTTTCAGCCTCTCTCCTTCCTCCCCCATTCACCACATGCTATAGCATTGCTCAGTTCTAACCATTAGTCTGTTGTGAAATTAACTTCAGGGGGAAGAGGTCATCTTATCCATTCTACCTTTAAGTGTCACCAACGTTCTACAGTGGAGGATGTCCCTGATAGTGTGGATATCAGTTATTTCTGCTTGCAAGGCATCCCTTCCTCTGAATTTTGGCTAAGGTGCCCCGTTTAATTCCTCTAAAAAGTCTCTTATTCTCACATGTGGTCCTGAAGATCGCCAATGATGACACTCCTACTCCATGTTTCTTCAGCCAAGTGTGTGGGTGTGGCATGTGTGACCCAAATTCATCACAGAACTTTGTCTCTCTGAAGGCTGATCTAGGTGTGAGCCTCGTTAGCATGGCAAAAGGCTGGGCTGATTCAGTCCATGGGACACCCTGAAGAGATATCCATGAACTCCTGTTCGCTGGGACTTGATTGTTCAACTTTCCCTTCAGTTCTGTGAGCTATCCAGAATCGGCCTGATAAAGCCCTTTAGCTGCTTCTTAGCCAGAGCTCATTTCTGTTATTTATAACCAAAAACCCTATTGAATGCCCCTGTTCTTTGAAGCCAAATAAACATTGGTTTAAGATCCAATCCCTAATGAAAAAGATGATCCTCATGCCTGCACATTCTTCTGAGAACTTCTATTACCTCTTGCCTCAATCCCTTACATCCACTAAATTATTTGTTTATGTATAATCTCATCATCTTGTGTGGGCTATCTGTACCAATACAATGAACTCAGCACCTTTTCTGCATTTTTTTATTTTCTCCCCTCAGGAAGACCCACTGATACAAGGTGTGTGTGTGTGTGTGTGTGTGTGTGTGTGTGTGTGTGTCTTTATTGGAAAAGTTTACTTCACTTACACACACACAAAATGTGCAATACAAATTAGACATCCATGTTCTTAAAATTTTCACTGATGCAAATATCTAGTTTAATTTTTTCTTCTTGTGTCCTCTCCCCTATTTCCTCTCTTCCTTCAAATTCCCTCAACTCAAATTCCCCATTTTTTAATGAAAAAAACACCAGTTCTTACTTTATCACTTTGTATCCTGCCAACTCTGCCCTGAGGGTCTCAAGACAGTTCTCCAAAAGATAATTCTGGGGCCAAGTGTTGACATAGTTCCACCCTGCTACAACTGCTTAGAGAGAACGAGCTAATCCCTATCCTGTGCCCTTCCAATTGCTGCTCACTGCACCCCAGTTAACTGCTGCTGTGTAGACAGGCCAAGATTCAAATCAACTTCAAATCTTCAAATGCCAACCTCCCAGAGCCAAGTCCCCTGGAGGAGCCAAAGACTCGCCCTCCTTGCCAGGCACCCCCAGCTTGGTTAGCTTTCCTCACACTCTTTAACCACCTCAGGCAGCTGCTTGGTTTCTGAGAATAGACGTTGCCCCAGCGCCCTCCTGACCCCTTGAGAAGGAGGAGGTGAGAGGCCCTTCTCAGCCAATGTCAGAGTACAGTGGGAACAAGGCCTGGGGACAAAGCCGGGCTGACACTGCAAATGTTATTTCTTCCCCGACTCTCATCCCCAGCACGAGCTGTGGTGGCCTCACCAGAGCATGGGGCATGCTTCTCCCTCACGGGCCTCAGTGGGTCGCTTGGGAGTCAGCGTCCTTTGGCAACTGCTCAGGCTCCCAGGACTTCCCAGAATCCTCCGTCCTCATTTGTCTGGGGTCATGGCTCTACTTTGGAAGAGAAGCTCCAGTGGAGACCTTCAGCAGGATGGGAATCTCTCAGCTTTTTCTGGAGCTCCCCCAATATTTCTCCAAATCCTTCACTGAAGACTCAAAGGGAATGACTCAAAAGACCCAGATAAGCCAAGTTAAGTGCCTGGCTACTATTCTGTCCTGTTTGAGACTCAGAGAACCTGCCATACCCACACTCAAATTAAAGAATTCCCTATGCAAAAGAGGTATTTTCTGCATCATGGATCCCTACCTACAGCTAGCCTGATCCATAGAAAGCCAGGCCGTGGGCTGACCAGGCCCAGGTGGGAGCCAGCAGCCTAGCCAATGGGACTCCCAGAACTGGATGGTGACTGACAGCCTGAACCAATCACAGTATCCCTCATGCCATATTTTATCCCTATATACAAAGTGAGACCTTCTCTGTTAGGTACTAGGCTAGGTTCCAGTGGTACAAATGTAGAAGGGGCTTTGTAAACCCAGATCTTTTAACCCTTGGCAGGAATCCAATATATTACTGTGTTTCTTATTAGCAAATTAGACTTGCTGTTGGGATTTTGTTGTGTCAAAAACACAACCTTTCATTTATAAGGTACCCATTGCTTTAAAAAAACAATAAATTTATTAGGATCCTTGATTTCAGAGAACAGAAATTGAATCCACTCTGGCTTAAGGAAAAATCAGAATTCACAGGCTCATATCTTAGATGCCCCCCCCCCCCCGAGCTGTCCTCAGGAAATCAAATGATGATATCATCTCACTCTCTCTTTCTCTTCCCTCTTCCCTGCTCCTTTCTCATTCCATCTCCCAGCCCTCTTCTTCTCATCATGGGTTGAACTCATTCTTTGCTAAAATGTAAGAGCTTTATCCCCAAAGCAGGAGACACAGCACAGTCAGCTCCAGGCTTCATCAGTTCAGAACAGCAATACCCAAGAAAGAAGACAATTTCTCTCTCCCAGAACCCACATATAAAATCTAAAGTAAAGACACCAATAAATCAAACATGGGCCATATGGCCACAACTGAGCCAATCACTATAGTATCTCAAGGGGCATAAGGCACCACTATTGGTTGAGCAGTGGTCATATCACATCCCTTAATGCCTCTAGAATCAGATATCATGAAAGAAAAGTAGCTCCCTCAAGAAAAAAGGGTGCTCTTTCCACTGGAAAATGAAGCACATGCTAAGCATAATGGAGGAAACAGAACAGATGAGAGATACCTATTATAGCAGAAAAAATAAAATGAAAAGCTAGTTATACAGAAGAAAAAGTAGAGAAGGCCTTTACCAAAGGGCAGTTAGCTCTAGGATTATTTCTAATGACCAGTTCCTTTAGAATATGGAAAACTTAACTATATTCTAAAATGCTTAATGGATTGGCAACTTTTATAGGATATATACATGTGATGAGTCAGTACAGGGCTACTGCCCAAGGTAACAGAGGACAAACCAAATATCTTTTGAGGCGAGGAAGGGAATTTGCATTTATTGACCAAGGGTGTTGGGCCTTGTATCTCCACAGTACTCACAAAGCTATATGTACATTCATAAAGGCAAGAGCTATTATTTCCCTCTATCTACAGGAAAGCAAACTGATGCTCAAAGACATTAAAAAAAAAAACAACCATCTCACTAAAGGCCCCATGGCAAGTAAACAGTGGAGCTGGGATATGAATCCAAGTTGTGCTGGTTCCCCAAGTTTGTTCTGCTGCCAAAGGCAATCTAGCTCCAATGAAAGGTGGAGGGGCAAACAATGAGTCCCTCCTCTACTTATAGACAGAGGACAAAACCAGACAGCCCAACAGGCAGAAGTGCTGAGAAACTTTGTCTGGGTCCTTCATGAGGACATTCTTTACTCCCAAAACGGAGAAGGTGTTCAAAAATAAGAGTACACATTATGGAACGCTGTGGCGACCAGGAAAAAGGACAATGGATCCAGCCACCCAGGGGTGACTAGTGGCCTGCAAAAAGTTGCTTCAGTAGAGTGCCAAGATCTGGAATTTAAAGGGATTTACAGCAAGTAACTGGTTGAGAAATGGTGGCTTCTACGGTGAATCTCTTCATTTGAGAAGTTTAGCAGTAAATGTGAAGATATCTTGCCTATTTTTAAATAACAGGGAAGCAATGACTGAAGAGGAAGGGTAAAGTGTCAAGTTTGAATGAAAATGAGTGTCTTATTTACAGATAGAAAAATATTGGGAGTGGGGCTGGAGGTGGAAGAAGGTATAGAGAGAATAGTGTTGGGGGGAAAGTGAAATAAAAAAATAAAATAAAAAAGGATGAATTTAAAAAGGAGAGAGAAAAAATGTTGCAAGGAGCATGCCACTAACAACAGAAATAAAAATCCGAGCTAACTTGAACAGTTGAAACCTTAGGCTAGGAAAACAATGAGTCTGAACCATGACATAGTTCTTTGAGTAGCTACAATCCTCTTCCAAAATAAAAATAGTAATAACCATTATTATTTGGCAAACATATACAGAACCATGGGGCATGGTACACAGAGCTTTGTATTGTTTCTCCTTGAGATGCATTATTAGCACACACAGACCCCCTGAGGGGGCTTTGAGAAGTCCCTTTTCTCACGAAGGGAGAAACACTTCCCTGAAACTCCCTTGTCCTCCTGGCCTTTTGGGCCTCTCTTCCCTCCTTTCATGGCTCCCAGGAAACCAGTTCCACTCAATCCCATGAGAAGCTGGAGGTAGTGGAGTCAGATTCCTCCAAGGAGGGGGCTTCAGGCTCTTCAGCAACACATCAGAAGCCTCACAATTTTTCTCTAAGTGATAATGTCATCTCTCCTCTTACAGAGAATGACTCCTTGGGAGCAACCTTAGGAGTCTCATACTGAGCAGGTCATAGTGTGGCCCAAAGTGAAGAATATCTTCCCCATACCAGCTCTTATGGTTGGCACATCACTTACAAATTATGAAGCTACACTATACAACTATTAGATAACATTTTTAAAGATCCTACTATTAAAAATATTTTACATATAAAATAGGTCTACAAGCCCTAGCTGGTTTGCTCAGTGGGTAGAGCATTGGCCTGTGGACTGAAAGGTACCAGGTTCGATTCTAGTCAACGGCACATGCCCGGGTTGTGGGCTCGAACACAAATAAGGGGGGTACAGGAGGCATCTGATCAATGGCTCTTTCTCATTGATGTTTCTATCTCTCTTTCCCTCTCCCTTCTCTCTGAAATAAATAAAATAGACCTACAATAAGAAGAATTTTTAAATTGATGAATTCCATTGGGTTATAGGATTCTTTTTACTTAAAAATCCCTTCATTGTTGCACATATTCTGCTCATCCTATATAATAAAAGTCTAATATGCTGTGTCCTGTCATCCATTCAACCAATGAAAGCATAATATGCTAATGATTGCTAAGGTCGTTCAACTGCTCACTATGATGTGCACTGATCACCATGGGGCAGATGCGCCAACCAGTAGGTTAGCTTGCTGCTGGGTCCAGTAGATTAGGACTGAGCGAGACAGGCAGGGCATGCCCTGGAGCCCCCCCACTGTCCCTTCCCTGGTGGCCAAACTCCCACATCTCTCTCCAACAACCTTGGGTGATGTCAGAGAGCCAGTTTCGGCCCAATCCCACAGGCCAGGCTGAGGGACCCCACTGGTGCACGATTCTGTGCACCGGGCCTCTAATGAAGCAATAAATGGACACAGCATTCTGCTGGGCCACTTGGAAATGCTCATATTTTTTTATCCAGCAATTTTAATTCCAGAGCATGGACTCTGAAACCACATTGACAAATCAGTCATGTGATTTACCCTTGCTGAGATTCAGTTTCCTCATCTCTAAGATGGGAATAATTAATAGCACCTCTGGAACTTAAAAAATAATGCTGATGGAGGGCCTTACCCTTGGAAATTCTGATTTAACTCACTTAGGTCTCAGGATTTTTATTTTGTTCGGTATACTTAATCTTTTCACCTGAAATTTTCTAAAATAAACATGTATCACAGTTATAATTACAAATTAAAACCACAAATGCTATTTAAAAGACATTTCCACATTCCTGTGAGAGTAGCTGACTAAGCGGTGATGTCCATAACTGGTTCACCAGGTTGCTTTCTCCCAGGGAGAACTCACAGAAGGTGTGAGGGGAGCTGCAGTGGGCAGAGAGTGAGAGGAGGTTTCAGAGTGTGAATCACTGTTCTGGAGAGTGGGTACTAGATGGGGAAGAAGGATGTAAAATAGGGACACTGGACAAGACGGGCTGGTGCAGATCAAGAGGACTCACATCCAGCATGCAGCTGTTCATTTGTGGCCCTTCTTATCTTTGGTCTTGCTCAGTGCCCATTGTAATGTTGGTGTTTCATGTATGTATGTCAGCGTGTTTTCTTTTTTCCAGCATATGCTCTTGATAAGGAGAAAGGAAACGAGGAAAGGATTATAGCTATTAAAAAATGCAACAGAGTCCAGAGATATTTGTATTTTTCTCTTTCCAGGTCTGATATTGAATGTTTTGGGTCTGATGAATAATCTTCTTAATTGGTATAGCATTTATTTTTTCCCTATTTATTCAGCAGTTCATTATTGAACTTTTATTAGGGGCCAAGCCCTATGCCAAGAACTTTTCATCATTTAATGCTTATCTAGAACTTTAAACAAATGACTCAAGTACTGTTATTAGCTTGCTTTTTACAGAAGAAAGATTTGAAGCTGAAGGAAGTTATTGGCCTAAAATCTCCCAGCAAGTTATTAGTCATCACCATCATTATCAGAATAGCTACTGTTCATTGAGCACCTACTTGGTATCAGGAACTATCCTAAAAACAGTATGCCTATTTTTTACCCTCTTATGTCACTCTATCATTGCCTCCACCAACCCCTGCAATAGCCCAAGAGACAGTAGTTATTATTATCCCCAATTTATGGACGAGGAAACAAGCACAGAGAGAGAAAGTCACTCATAAGGTCACAGCTTTTAGGCAACAAAACAGAATTTATATCTTAAAATGTTAACTTCCTGGGCTCCTATTCTTAATCCCTACATTATGCTGCTCCCACAATTTAGTGACTGAGCTTCAGTAGTCAGACCAGGCTTGATGCCTTTAGTATGCAGTATATTGAAGGTACATCAATTAAAGATGTTCAGTTCACCTCTCTTGGCCTGTTCTCAGTACCCGGTATTGCTATATGCTATATGCTAAATAGCCTGAGGAGCTGGAAACCCCAACCTAATTGGTGTCTTCTTTTTTTTATTCTAATTCTCTTTATAACTACTATTTCAGGCATATGCCATTATCACCCAAAAGCCATGGAAGAAGAGAATTATGGGAAAATGAAAGAGAAGACAAGAAAAGGGCACCTTCTGGTTGCCACGGTGAAATGTTCAAAGGAAGCAAGAGACAGCTATTAGCATTCAGTTTAATGGTGTGTTTAGCCCCATCCATAACTAGAAGTGTGTTTACTGTTTCATATTTCCTTTGTGCAAAGGAGTCACAAATATAATTCTCTGTATTGAGAGCCAGTTAATGGTTCTAATTATACATCAGCTCACAGTTTCTCAACCAAAGGGTGGGACAATCAGAGCTCCTTGGTTACCCCAGGCTGTGCTAGCAGATACCCTGACCCCATGGAACTGACCACTTGCTGCCCAGTGGTTGTGGATAATCCAGGACTGCTAGGAATGTGTCCCATAGCACCTCCAGAATGAAACTGAAATGAGGTCATTTCAAAATCCCAGGAACTCTTCGTCCCAATGCTTCCCATTTAAATGACACTTTACAAGCTATTTATCCACCCAACACCCTGCCATGTTGTCAAGCTCCATTGCCCACACACTGCAAAGGGGATACACAGATAAAGGTACACCACATAGAATGTGAATCAGCCACTTCTGAGGAGGGGGTGGAAACGTTCCCAACCATAGGAATTTGCTAAATCCCTCCTGACCTTCTACTGCTCCACAGTGGTCCTCAAGCCTGGAAGCCTGTCAGAATCACCTGGAAGCTCTGGCTCCATCCTAACGCAAGAGCATCAAAATCTCTGGGAGGAGAGAAAGGAAAGGGGGAATATGCATCTCTAACTCATGAATGCTCCTCAGGTGACTGAGCTGTGCAGCAGAGAGTGAGAACCACAGCTCTGAGCCCTCCACACTCTTTCACACCTGGCATTTCACTCATTCTGTCAAACAGACTTCCTCATTAAACCAGAGTTTCTGGTAGACAGTATGGCTCAATGTTAAGCATGGGGATTCTCAAGTCCTTCTGACCTGGGTTTGAATCCAAGCTCTGCCACTTTCTGGTTATAGACAACTTAAACATACTGGGCTACAATGTCCTCATCTGCAAAGCAAAATGGGAATAGTAATGTTTTATAGGGTTGTTGAGAGCACAAAATTCCTGGCACACTGTTAGTGCTCAATAAAGCCACTACTCCAGGTAACTATGATCTGAGCTGTTTCTTTTGTAAAAATATATATTTTTATTGATTTCAGAGAGGAAGGAGAGGGATGAGAGAGAATCATTGGTTGGCTGCCTCCTGCATGTACCCTACTGGGGATAGAGCCTATAACCCAGGCATGTGCCCTAGGCTGGAATCGAACCCAGGACCCTTCAGTCTGCAGGCCAATGTTCTATCCACTGAGCCAAACCAGCTAGGGCTGAGCTGTTTCTTACAGAAGACCAGAGGAAGGGGAGCTGTCCTGGATTAGTGAATTCCCATTATAGGCAAGTAGAACAATGCCCAGCTTTATATTCTCAACACAGTTTTCCACACACAGTGGGAGGATGGATTTCCCCCGTTGTTTAGTTAGAGAGAAACCTAACAGCAGCAACGAGGACCATAGACTGCCCTTTTTTTTTCTGTTTCTGAAAACGGAGACTGGGTATTCAAAATATTTACATATAAACTGGGGGGTGAAGGGAAAACAAAAATGAAAGAGCACCAAAAATGTGGTTTGGGGCAACATAGATAAAATCAGATAATTGCCTGATTTTTCAGTTTCTACACATGCATGTAGGATTATTTAAAAAAAATAGTAAATAAAAACTCATTTGAAATGAAGTAGGGACTAATCATTATGCTGTACACTAGAAACTAATACACAACAATATTGAATACATAAAAGCAATCTTTACTAGGAAAAATTAAGCTATTGTTAAAAGATAAAAAGAAGTAGGGAAACCAGAAGGGAGAGCTCTCACACCCTGCAGTTGGTGGCAGCCCTCCCAATGGTCTCTTCCCCTCTACTAAAGAGTGTGCTCTCCTTTGTTTTAGAAGACTTGCATGTAGACTGCCATGGCTGCATGTTCCATGCTGCAATTCTTTATTGTTCCTGAATAAACCCATTTTGCTGGAGAAATATTTGCCTGACTTGTTGTTTAAGGTCAACAGGTTCCTCACAGATAATAACTCAAATTGTATGTAATATTTATTGTATATCAAAGCCAAATTGTTTCCTTTCAAACAGAAGCTGTTTTAAGTATGCAACTAAGGCTCAAAGAAGTAAAAGACTCTCTCCAAGATATTACACACACAATAAGTTGCAAAACTGGAACCTACAAAAGCTGATCTTACCAATATACTGGACCACCTCCCAGGTTCCATTGGGCAGAATTATCCCATGGCCAGTGGGTTGCAAAGGCTTACCTACAATGAGGTGCCAATGCCCAAAATCCACATTCCCTGTCTTTTCCTTGAAGGGCCTTTTGGAAATAACAGTAACATTACACAGAATCATTGGATTCCCACAGAAATATCAGGTAACCTGAACACACACACACACACACACACACACACACTTGGATGAGGTTCAAAGTAAGTCCCTCCCATTAACAACCATTGGGTGAGGTAGGAAGTGAGTTACGCTCCTCAACTACCATTGGGTGAGGTTGGGAGTGGGTCCTGTCCCTCAACTACCATTGGGTGAGGTTGGCGGTGAGACCCACCCCTAAACAACCATTGGGTGAGGTTGGAAGTAGGTCCACACGGCAGGGCACAAATTAATTACAGAAATACAGATCTCTCTGCACAATCCCCACCTTTAGGACCAGCCCTTTTGAGCTCCTGCCTCCTGCTCACTGCTTATGCCCAATCTACCCTCAAGTACAGGGGGCAATTGTGTCATCCCAAAGCACTTCCTCCCCCCTTCTCCTTCCACCCATTACCAGGAGGTACTATGTGTCTTTCTCCCAATGCTCAGACTGTGGGACAAAAATCACAGCAGGTGTACAGTGAAGACCCTAGCGGACATCCTAGGATCCTAGTGACCAAGGCCATCATCAACAGGGGTCCACGGATAAATCGTGTTGGTATCATGTGCTCTGACTCTGTGCAATGAGCTGCAATGAGCATGCTCCACACAGGTGGTACTCTTCCCTAAATCCCAGCTATTATGAGGAAAACATCAGAGAATCCAAAAGGCATGCTGAAAAACACAGGACCAGCACTGTGCAGCCAGACACGGCCCAGGGTGGCCCTGAGAGGGGGCTGCTGAAAAGCTTGGAAAAGACAGACAAGAGAATGAAAGCTGGGTCTCAAGGGCAAACATCTTGACCAAGTCCTTACTTTGCCTCGTGGCATCTGCTAGCCCACAAGCCGAGTCTTTATTTTGTAGCAGATGCCAGGAGGCAAAGTAAGGACTTGGTCAAGATGTTTGCAGCATTCTCAAGGGTTTTGATACTACTCCATTACATGCACCTGATCAAACTTGGTTTACTTGCAGCCTATATCACTCAGGCACGTGGGGCCACGTGTTCAGACCATAAGTTCAAGCTTACAACTCTAGCTGTTGGATATAATTGTGCTGAGAGGCTCTGCCTTCCAAGCTGGGACATGCACATGGCCAAGAGAGGACTGGGTCCTCTTATGAGTCCCAGTCTTGAACCTGTCCAAATGCTGTAGCCACACAGCACCCTCCAAGCTCGTCAAGGTCATTAAAAACAAGGATGACTGGGAGACAATGCACAGATGGGGCTAAAAGCAGTGCAGGGTTCTGGGTAAATCCTCCAACAGAAGAAGGCTATTAGTGAAAGACTAAGGAAACACAAGTCTATAGTCCAGTTCAAGCAGGGCACCAGCATTCACTTGTTAGCTGTGTCAGCGTCAGGGTTATGGAAGCTGTGAGCAACAGGAGAGACTAGCTATGCAGATCTGTGCGCAGGAATCCTGTACTCACTGTGTAATTGAAAAAATGTAATTAACAGCTTTGGCCAATTATGTTCAGTGGTAAGAGCATCAGCTCAAGAACTGGTTTGTGGGTCCCACCCCTCAACAAACATTGGGGGAGGGTGGAAGTGGGTCCTGCTTCTCAGAAACAATTGGGTGAGGTTGGAATTGGGTCCTGACCCTCAACCACCATTGGGTGAGGTTATCCATCATCATGATGTCAGCTCAAGAAGCAGTAGCTCGACCTTTGCTAATTCCTACCTCTGATTGCATTTTATTGGCCAAACAAATCTGTAGTGGATATGTTTCCATGCAAAGAAGACACAAATGCATCAAGAAGAAGAGAAATCTAAGCAATTTTGGTCTATTCTCTCTCTGTGTGTGTGTGTGTGTGTGTGTGTGTGTGTGTGTGTGTGTGTTTCTCTATCCTTCATCTATACTACACCTCATTAGAGAGAAAATATATACATTACAAGAATGCCAATAGTACCATTTGACATCCTACCTCATGCCTTGTAGGCATTACTAATTTATCTCAGCACTCTTTCCTCTAACTCAGGATATTGTCTCAATATTTTTCTACCTATGGGATTCCTGCCAACCAATTAATGCCAGCACTGCAGATAAAGCATATTTTATCCCTGGTATAGTGATTAAGAGCATATACTTTGGAATCCGTCAAACCTAGATTAGAATCCCAGCTCTGACTGTGTGACTGAATATGTTGCTTAACTAATCTGAGCTTAGAATTTTCTTATCAGTAAAATAACATTATCATATTTCCTTCACAGAATTCTCATGAAGACTAAAATTGCCTGTGTAACTTGGGGCTCCTTGCCTGACACACAGAGGGTCCTTTGTAAATGGTATGCATCAATCCCATTTCTTGATGAATTTTTTGTGAGTATCACCATGAACTGCTCCTCAGGGAGCTGGGACTATAGGAATGAGCAAGTGAGATAAGGTTCCTGATCTCATGATGCATTCCAGTGGAGACAGCATCTTTTTTGTAAGTAATTACTTATCAAATAATTTCAGCACGTGAAAAATGATATGAAAGAAAAGGACTGAGTGATGAGACAAAGAACGCTAGGATGAGGTAGGTAGCAACATGGGCAAGTCTTAGACACTACAGAAAGCTTCGTCCCTGTCATGTGTCGGCCCCTGAGTCCTTGGCACAGGAAAAACAAGTGGAAATGGGACCAGGTGGCATTTTGAACCACTGCAATTATAAAGAAGGCAGGTTATTCATAGTGCTTCCCCCCTGGCCCTCTCCTGTTTGATTATCTCTGTCCCCAGGATGGAAGGGACTGAACACTCAGTGCTACATTGACAAGGCCCCTTTTAGGTCCCAGATAATCTGCTGCAATCAGTCTGCAATCTGTAGGACTGGTTCAGCTATCCCAGCCAATCAGCCCTGGACCCCTGGGGACCCATCCCGGCACACAGCTCTCTTCTTTTCTCATCTTCCTCTCCCATCCCTGATCCCACCAGCACAAGTTCTCCCTTACTTTCTTTTACCCTCCTCCTCTATTTCCCCATGCCTGTAGGTACAGAGTCCACAGATCCCTAAAGCAGGGCTCTTCAGCCCTTTGACAACTGCTCCCTGCAGAATTGGATTTCACTCACTGCGCATGGGCTCCATAGCCAGAGACAGACAAGAATCAATGCCCAGGAAAGGAACATCTCTAGAGAAGTGCAGGTCGAGAGGCCGCCAAAGGGTAACCCTAAGGACATGTGTGCATTCAAAGGAAGACAGACCCATATAATAATCACTTCCATGTATATGATGCTTGACAAATCATTTTCATAGTATCTCTTCTCCTCTGGCAACATTGAGAGACATTAGGCAGGTAGGGGAAATAAAGCTCTGTGGTGCTAAGAATCTTTCCCATGGTTGCTCAGCTGCTCAGCTTCTCAGTGGAAGAGCCAGGACTAAAATCTGGATGTTTTTGAAACACACAAAGATCCAGAGTTTTCTCCCTCTGCATCCTTCTAGGTTCTCTAGAGAAAAAGAAGCAATAGGATATGTATACAGAGGGAGAGATTTATTTTAAATAATTCGTTCACACTATTGTGTGGCTGGCACCTCTGCAATCTGTAGGGCAGGCCAGCAGATTAGAAACTCAGGTAAGAGAGGGTGTTACATCTTGAATTAGAAATCCATAAGGCAGGCCAGCAGGATGGAAACTTAGGCAGGATTTCAATGTTACAGTCTTGAGGCAGGATTCCTTCTTCTCTGGAAAACATCAGTGTTTGCTTGTAAGGATTCAGCTGATTGGATGAGACGTACCCACATTATGGAGCATAATCGCTTTCCTCAAAGTCAACTGATTGTAAATGTGAATCACATCTACAAAATACCTTCACAGCAACATCCAGACTAGTGTCTGACCAAACACCTGGGAACCATAGCCTAGTCAAGTTACCACATAAAATTAAACTTTGCACCCTTCTTGAGATATTTTATTGCGTCATCTCACTCAATCCTCACGATAACCTATGAGGATATTTATATATGAAGAAACTGAGGCTCAAAGAGGAAAAGTAACTTATCGGATCTCTCATAGCTCAGGTGGTAAGACCAGGAGACCTCTCATCACAGAGACTTCACAGGGTCCCAATTCTATGGCTATGAGATACTAATTTACTCCTAATGTCAGGTCATTATGCAGTGAGGACTTTGGCATGAACGTATCAAAATTTAAACATAATATAGGAAAGTGATCTTAAAAGGGCACCATTCAAACAATGCTTCCGTTATTTATCGGTGCCTTTCTGGGCCTTCTTCAAGGCAGTTAAGTGATATGCAGAGACTCTTTGGAAGAAACATGCAAAATTTGGGAAGAAAACTGGTGGCTGGTTGACCAGGACAGGAAAGGGGTTTTTACCATTTATCTATTGTGCCCTTTAAAATTTGAACCATGTTGGCTGTCTGGGTTACTAAATTAATAAAATTAAAAATGAAATATATAAAACAAAACACACATATATAGGGGGCAACAAGGCTCTCAACCTTACCACTGCATGGTTGCACAATGCTCCAGATACAGAAGAATGGATGAGGCAGACAGGTATGCCAGCCAACCTGTTTATCACTACTCAGCTTTCAATGACTCTCACTTCTTCCAAGAATCAAACCACTCTCAAAGAATGAGAATTTGTTGCCAATGAGGATATGCAAATAATTACTTTAATCTCTGAAAATAATTCCGAGAAGAGCTTGAAAATTCTTTTGAGCAAATGTAGTTTCATTGGAGAAAGTGTACATCACACCCAAAGGTGATGCTTTGGATGAGAAGAATTCACTGAACAAAGTTCAAGTTTATTCTTATTTTTTTAAAAATCTGTCATAGTACAGTTAGCAAGTGCCTGATCAACTACCACATGACGAAATTGAACCAGAAATTTCAAAATCAAAATCCTTCCCAGTTCATACAGACAGCATAAACATCTAAAGCTCCCAGGAAGTTGTGGGGGCTACAGGGAAAGGTCTGTGCCTGACACCCACATCCAACAGTATTTAAGACATTGTGTTGGGCAATGTTCTTATTTCAGGCCAGATCTGGCCACAGTTCACCAGTTTATCTCCACTTTCTGCTCCAATATTGGATCATGTGAACCAAGCCTCACTGTAATTTTATGCCCCTGGCCATGGTAATCTGTTCAGACATGAGCACATGACATAAGACGATGCAATCAGAATGAATATCAGACATGGAAGATGCAGCCTGGGAGACGCTGGCAGCCTTTCTGCCAGGTTGAGTCTGAGAATGAGGATTACCTGGTGGCCAGAGAGACTGAGTCTGGAGGCTCTGCATCAAACTTTCTCTGGATATTTCTGTTATGTAAGTTAATTAACTCCCTATTTTGCTAAAGTCATCTTGAGTTGGGTGTTCTGTTATTTATCACTAAAATAATTCTCACCAATACATTTGCAATGTGTTCCTTTGGGCTTGAGAATTGAGAGAATTCTCAATCTGTCAAAATTCCCCATTAAAATGCAAATACTTCTGGGAGAAAGACTGATATAAGAAATAGAACCTAGGAATTATAAAGATTTCTTCTCAGAAACCCCCAATGACTTTCAGCAACAGAGCTCTTTTTCAAAGAATCCTAATATATAGCTTTTCCTGCCCATCCCACTCTGGTTGTACAAGTGCAATGAGAGTGCCATTAGGCCCATGCACATGCTGTTTCTACTACCTAAAGCATTCTTCCTACTCACCATTTCCCTCATGTGCCCTAAAATAGTTTGTTAAACAAATGACCAACCTCTGGCCAACTGTTTAAATGTCACTTCCATTGAGATACTTGCTCTGAAGTCTGGGGTTGGATGCCCTGATAATGTGCTCCCACATCACCCTGAACTCTCATCAGGGCATATATAACACAGAGTTGCAATCACTCACGTCCTTATCTGCCTGCCCACCTGGAAGTAAGCTCTTAGGCTACAGACTGAGCCTTTATGCACTTCTGTGAATGACATAGATCATGTCCGTAAGTTGTGTTGAATGAACATGTGCATAAATGGATGAATGAATGCTCTCTGTGCCCTGCATCTTCAGATCAGAGTTCATAATTTAACCTCGACTCAGAGGCTGAGTTATAAAAGGTAAAATTAAGAGCCATCTTTGCCACTTGCTCACAATCCACCCCTCTTCCCCCAGCCCTTCTCTGTTTTCAACAGTTCTACTTTGGCATTTTATTTCTTTGTTTAAGGGAGAGCAGTCACTTCTCCAAGTGCAAGCATTCTTTGGATGAGTAACATCAAATCCTGTTAAGATATAAGCTCCATAGAGGCAGGGTCCCCCCCCCTTCCCGTTTTGTACACTGATGTATTCTGTATGCTGGACAGTACCTACACATAATAGTGGCTCTATAAACATTTGTTAGATAAGCAAATAAATCACAGGGCATTCGAGTTGCAATGAAACTTAGCAAATTATTCAATTATTTCCAGAGGGACTAATCTCTTGAAAGAAAAGTGTTATGTCCAAATAAGTGTGTAAACCACTGCATATTATTTCCCAATTTTAATGATTCTCAATGTAGTTTAAAAGTAAAGACTCTAATAATTCCTGTAGTAAAGATGCCTGTTTAAGTTTGCTCAATGCATTCGGCCAGAGAACACTTTCTGTTTATTTGATGGTACTAGTGTAACATCAATGGACATCCCATGGAACTAATGTTCCAAGAAACACATTTGGGGAAATGCTACTTTAAACCAATTCCCTCATTTTTTTCAGTGGAATCATAATGGTTTATATCTATACAGTGTTTTCTATTTCAAGTGCTTGCTTTGTTACTATCTCCTTTAAACCTCACAAAACTGAGACATCACCAAGATAGTATCCCTGTTTTGGAGATAAGAAATAGAGGTCTGGATGGGTTAAGGGACTTGGTGAAGGTCAAACAGCTAGTTAATGACAGATATGACAAAAGAATCCAAGTTTCATATTCATACAGTTATCACCAATTAACACCTTAGCAGGGGTCTATCCAATATTTTTTCATACAAGGAAAGAAAGTAGAAAGCAGCATTTTCTTCAAAGAAAGATAAAATGGATCTTTGGGAAGACAGAAATATTCAAGAACATGAAGATTCTTGTTAAGAATTTGGGTTGAATTTCCTCCTTGCTGACAACTTCAAAAGATTAAGAATGACCCCATGTATTCTGCATGCTCTTACTGCCTGTCACAGGCATCCTTTGAGCCCAAAGGCAGCAGCACATGCATGGCACACATTACCATCATGGCCCCTCCTTTGACCGTGAAAGGCATGGCTAATTCTATACCAACCACTGAGGCCAGGCATGGCCTGAGATATGCTGAATCAAGCCCTTCCAGCAGTCACTGTTGACAGACCAGAGTTGGCCCAAAGTTTAAGTGTGTCAGGCTTCTTTAATATTTCCTTCCACATTGTTCCCTCTGGCTAATGGAATCTATAAATGTACCCCTCAAAGGGTAAAATAGGATTTCCTTTCTATTTGCCTGGAATATATATCTTTCAAACTTCAAATAATTGATACATGTTTTTGTAAGAATTAGTTATATATATGTAAGTGAAGAGCTTTGGAAGCAAAAAATTGTACTATTAAAAAGGCATTATTATTGTCATAACTTCTCTTTTGCTTCATCTGTCTAAATTAGAGCCAGCATGCTTTCTCTTCATACTTTCTACTTCTAATTTAGGTTTGTTTGTTCTACTGGATGTGTCATCCCAAGTGACTCCACAGAATTCTTAGAAATCAAAACTAAATTGAGCTTCATCTTTGTTGTTGTTAATCCTCACTTAAGGATATTTTTTCCATTAATTTTTAGAAAAAAATGGAAGGAAGGGAGGGGGAGAGAGAGTAACATCAATACCAGAGAGGAAATATCAATTGGTTGCCTCCCACAGATGCTCCAACTGGTGCTGGGCAATAAATCTGCAACCCAGGTACATGCTCTTGAATGGAAATCAAACCCGTAACCCTTTGGTGCATGGGCTGACACTGTACCACTGAAACACACTGGCCAGGGCAAGCTTCATTTTAAATAGGCCCTTGATTAGTGAAGTCTCAGGCATCATAACGTTTATAAATGTTTTACTTAAAGGGTAACTAGACACAAGTTGAGGAGCAAATAACACTTCATTTCAACTATCATTGGATTTAGTACCTCCTTTAGACCTGGGCAAGAAGCACCCTGCCCAGTTCCCTGCATTTTGTCAATTTTTTTTTTTTTACCGAGAGGAAGAGAGAGGGATAGAGAGTTAGAAACATCGATGAGAGAGAATCATTGGCCAGCTGCCTCTTGCATACCCCCTACTGGGGATGTGCCCACAACCAAGGTACATGCCCTTGACCGGAATCGAACCTGGGACCTTTCAGTCCGCAGGCCCGACGCTCTATCCACTGAGCCAAACAGGTTTCGGCTGGTTCCCTGCATTTTGGAGAGACATGTCTATTCCCTCCCCCTGACTACACCTCTCCCCATGGAGTGAAGACTCCCAGAGACCCAAGAAACCTGTCTATTCAAAGCCTGCACCCATCACTTTTACACTAAGTACCAAGCACCCTAGAATTTCCTTCTTCAGTGGCCCTGACTTCACTTCTGGGACCATGTAGACCCCTTCCATAGGCTCTACCCTCCTGAGGTGGATGAGGTTGGGTGTGGGGCTGGGTGTGCTCTCACCTGCAAAGCCCCTTGCTATGCAGAGAGCATAATGAAGGTATTCTTAAGATAGGAGAATGAAATGTATTTTATTTAACTATTTCCTGACTTGGTGTCCACATTTCAAATATTCATACATATCTAAGTGGGCCTCCATTTGTAGGTACTCTTACCCCGGGCCCTGCAAGTCTTAGATGTGGAGCTGTCTGTACCTTTTTGGAACCTTTAAGTCTCAAAACAGCCTTGCCTACTTGTTTTCTGTGATCTATCATTCAAGACCAATCTGAAATGCAATCCAATTCTAAAGAGAATGTGTGATAATGGCTCTGTGTCAACACTGTACTCAAATAGGCATTTATTTATTTATTTATTTACTGAACACCAGAAAAGTCTTAAGTTTTATGAGAGATTTACCATTTACCAGAGGGTTCATCTTTTTCTCAGTCAAGTAACATAATATTGGTAGAAATGTTTGTAAAGTACAAGTTGCTATTCTAATGTAAGGGAATTTTATTTTCATATGTAAAAAAAAAAAAAGATCCTGCAGAAAGGAAGGGTTATGATTTCCTTCATCACTGTATGACTGGGGTTGTTAGGGACTGCATTTGTGATTCTAATAGAAGCACATGAAATGAATAACTTTTAAAATACTCTGATTTTCCCACATTCTTTTCATAAATGTATGTTTGTGGTCCCAATCACTGAAAATACACACCTGCTTAAGGCAATTTTAATTTCACGTCCCTCAGGAGGATGCGTAGAAAAGTAACAACACTAGCAAATGCATGGCCTTTGCACATTTCCACCTTTCTAGAGGGTCTGCAAACATCTGGGCAGGCGCTCAACTTTCCCTGAAGCCTGGAGGCATGTCAAGGCTAAAGAGAGCACATGACTGCCAAGCAAATCCATCAAAACAGACTGAGAGCTCATGTGAGTTACCAGGAGGCAGACTTTATGGATTAGGAAAGCCCAAAATGAAAGGAAAGTTGCTTTGCTAAATAGTTGCTTCCCAATTATGCAGGCAGTAAAGCATAGGAGTGATAGAAACCCATAGAAGACACAAGTTTTATTCCAGTTCTTATCTCCTCTCCCTCTAGATCATTTTAGCACAGACATTAAAATGCAGGCCATGGACTTGAGAAATTGCTCTTCACAGAACAAATTAATGTTTATTTATCTCTTAGGGTTCTTGGTTAGTAAAGATTTAGTCATTCTATGTATTTTTGTAAAACAGGTACCATGTCCCAGGTTCTGTTCTGAGTACTGGTAAACAAGAAGAATATGGTCCCTGTTCTCATGAAACTTACATTTAATAAGTTTTTTTCACTTTCTAAAGAAGAGTATGGTAGAGATGCCTTCGCCGTACCTTTAATTCTCCATTACTAACTCCTAACTTGGACAGATGCCACATAACAAACTAAGAACGGGGGGAGGGAGTGCTACAGAGGAAATAAACCAGGTGATGTAATAAGGTATAGCTGGAGGGAGTAGTGTATGAGCCCAGGTGCTTAGAGAAGGCATCTCTGAGGATGTAACGTTTGAACCAAATGGATAAAAGGAGCATCCCTAGTGGTGAGCCTTTCAGAATGGCTGGAGCCTGGCGACCCTCCACTGTTATGACTCAGCCTCTGGGTAGACATCTGCCCTACAAGTGATACAAGAATTGATGCTCTCTTTGCTACCCTCTGTCCTGGCTCCACTATCAATGGCAATTCCAACCAGCCTCCAGTCTTGGGATTCTTCTGGGAGACTATACCCGTCATACCTCCAGATATTCATTCTTAGAGCTAATTTGTTTCTTATTACTGGTAGGTCAGGGAAATTTAGTATTCTTTCCTCCTAACGCATCCCTTCATTTAATTCCATCTTCTTGAATGTCTGGTATTACTCTTATATAGGCTGGAGGTAGGTGATGGACAGGAAGGGCCATTTTTTCTGACTCTCAGTAATTCTTCATGGATGTGTCTAGTATCTATGACCTTTTTTCCCCAGAAGTGTGGGTACTGATCACTTATGGCCCTCAAATCTGGAGACTCAGTTAAGCCTCTGAGAATACACTGAAGGTCAGTTTAACATCCTGGTACATTAATTCATGAACTTAAAAGCACTTAATTTTATTTAATCAATTCTACCCAAGAAGTAGAAGCACCTCCTTTCTTCTCAAGGACAGGTGACTTCCCATAAAGACAAGCTGGTTGACACCTTTGGGCAAAAAGAGTGATTAGGTCTTTCCTTGGATGTTGAATAGTCTTCTCAGCGGGAAAGAATGCCGTCTCCCATTAATGATGCTTTCTTGGGTTTAGTAGGAAAATCTGAGGCACAAGTGCCATCCCTGGACTAGGTTCTAATAGCTAGAAAGACCTCATGTAGAAAGAATCTCGGTATATGTGAACCTCTTGCCGAACCATAATGAACTTCCTTCCAGACCAGTGTGAGAATTATGAACCACTCCATCACTGTATCTCTTTATGCATTATTCACATTAATGAGATTTATTTAAATTAGACAAATATAAATGTGTATATCTTTTCAGCCTTTCTCCAGGGGAAATAAGTTCAGGGGCATTTTATCTACAGAATTGGTTAGAATCCAATTCTGGGTCTTGCCAGGTATTTACTTAGGGAAAATTGAAAACCATTCTCTGCTATATAAACTTTTCAATGAGCTTGACATTCCTTCACAGCCAGAGAGGTCACCACTGCCTGCCGCCCCGTGAATGTGCATCATTGCTTTGGACCAGAGGCCACATGGCCATGAGAGCATCCAACTAATCAAAGCTCAGCATCAATCTGGCTACCTGCCAAGCACAGACACCCAGTGATGGTTGTTCATGCCAGTGATCCAAAATCAGGACTTAGCTCTAGTCCTCATTAATGTAATACTTAATAAGCCACATAAGCCAAGCAAATCAATTTTAAAAGGTGATTTGACTCACCCATGGTTAATGACAACAATAAAATAATACAGTATAACCCATTGCATAAATGTTTATAAGTAGGACAGAACTTGACAGGGATAGAACATTAGAATCAAATTATGCAAACAGGAAAAAAAAAGTGACTTTTTTGGGAAGAATTTAGCTTGCCTTATGCCTGATTTTGGTTCAAGTCTTGCTAGCCTTGGAGAAGCCTCTGAACCCCAGAGCAAGGGGGAAAGGCATGTGTTTATTCACTGGGTTATTTCCTACCTGACAACAAAGTGAAAATCACAGTTTAATCACCACTCTCATTTTAAACAGGATGATGTTGAAAAATTCAAAGTAAGTAATCCTAGGATCTTCGGCTCTCAGAAGCGAAGTCTCTTAATATCTTGCAGCCTGTTCCCAGGTAAAATCCAGAAAGGTGGAGTAACTTCTCCAAAGACACGTAGCTGTTGATGGCAAAGCAGGACCAGCATTCTGGGGCCCAGACTCTTCATCAAATGCTCCTTCCTAGACCCATGCACACTCTCTTGGTGGAAGACCAGGAGTTAGGAGGATGGTTGTCTTGAATTACTTCTATGGCTTTCTGAAAGAACCTGCTTTAGGAGTTGTGCTCTGCCCCTATTTTCCAGAGATCTGAGAGAGAGATGCCCAGACGGCATCAGTGAGAGCTGCACAACAAAGGAGGGTTCAAGACTCTACTATTTCAGATGCACTTGCTGCCTGGTAAACATTTCCTTTCCAGAATGGAAACAGAAACAGCTTCTCTACAGCTTATTCAAAGAAGCAGCCCTCGAATTAATCAAACTAATGGGGAAGAAAATCAATAAAGATAACTATCACAAATAAGCTCAAGAAAATAAACAACTTATTTACTGAATCGTTTGCTTTGTCATGAGGTGCTTTGACTTCACAGAAGTGTAATTTAAATGAGCTACCAGCTACACAGATGAGCCCGGGATTGGAAAGGAGTGAACAGGAAGATCTCTAAAAATGTTAATGACTCACGTGAGACACAGAAACAGGCCCACTCCAAGAGCAAGCTTAAATTGATGCAACTTCTCAGAAAAGTAATTTGAACATGTGTATAAGAGACTAGAAAATGTTCATACTCTTTTATTGAGAAATTCTATTTCTAGGAAATTTATATTAAGGAGATAATCAGAAAGATGCTCAAAAATTGTGTAGAAGAGCATGCAACAGTTTTATAATACAAGGGAAAGAGGACAAAAAATGGAAACATCTAGGCATCTAACAATAGGATGGTAGTAAATATTCCTGGGGTTTTCTGCTAGCCGTATCCTAACACCCTTCCTGTTTGGGGGAAGGCCCATTGTGAGTCTTGGTTGGAGTCAGGGCCCTACTTCTCACTGTTTGTACCCTTGTAGGTAGGGTAGACACACTTTTCAGCTTGGCCAGCAAGATGGCTTCTTCTCAGAACAGGGAAACCCACATAAATGTAAAAATGCTAAGGATAGATTATCTCTGGTCGACCCTAAATAAGATTCCCACTGCTCAGTCTATCTTGACATCTGTCCTTTTTCTTAGTCTATTTTTCATCTCTTCCATAGTGCTATGACTATCTAATATTATGCCAGTAAATTCCTCTTCCACTAAATTTCACCAGAGTTGGTAGAAAACAAAAACTCTGATGACACAAAGAGAATGATTAAATATGTTATGAAATATCTATTCAGTGTAGTGTTATTCATCTACCAAAACCATGTTTTCAACACATATTTAATGACATGGAAAAGACAGTATTAAAAGATAAATGGAGATTATGATCACAGTTCTATAAGTCTATGCACATCTATGTAAACATTAAGATATCTATATCTATCTGTCTGAACGTGTGTATCAAAAATATACACATAAATGTTTACAGTTCTTTTTTTTCTGAGAAGGATTACAGGTGATATAGGATACTTCTCCTACCACTCAAGCCATTTTATCTTCAGAACTAGTTTATCTGTCACCTCCTCCAGAAAGCTTTCCCCTACCTTGGTGGGGCCCCCCTCCTTTGTGCTTCGAGAGTATCTAATACATCTTTGTATCACACTGAATTATAATAGCCTCTTTAATTTACCTGTCTCTCTGGCCATTTTTATTGCCCACTCTCTATTCCTTATGCTCACATAGTGCCTGCTCCCAGTAGAAATGCAATAAAATTCATAGAATTCAATAAAATGTATACATGCAAGAATTACTGTTATAATAAGAAAAAGATGATGTATTAAAAAGAAAGGGCTAGGAACAGAAGATATTCTGGTCAGTAAAGAGAGACAGAAAACTGTTACTTTGAGTAAATTTGATGTGACCAAGAATTGACTATTTTGAACCCAATGAAATGGACACATATTGTGTTGTCTAGTATATTAGATTGGTGTGGCCAGAGAAACTGTGGCCTTTTTCTTGGTCTAAATCACTGCTATAACTGCCTCCCTTCTCCATTTTTACTGTGCTCCCAGAGATATTGCCTGTTCATCCAGTGGCTTCTATCCTCTGAGTATATCTGCTGAGATTACCATCAGCTAAATATTACATTGTCTTTGGATGATTTCCCTACAATGTAACTCCCTGTACTATCAATGTTTTTTTCTAGTTCCAGCCAAGCTACAGACTGGTAATTTATGCTTGCCTTTGCCTTGCCCAAGGAAATTGAAAATAAACTTTAATTTCCTAGTCGAGGGTTATGAATGCTTTGTGTGCATCCAGAGAAGAAGGAATGATTATTGTTTGATGGAATTAGGGTATATGAAGAGAGTTTCTGAAGTTAGTGAAGTTACATAGTAATTGGTCACTTGTCTACATATTTAGAGTTCATTCCAATGAGCAGAGGTTTTTGTCAAAATCTAGGGTCTATTCGATGCCTGGCCTCAATCTGTCAATTACTTCAGTAACTATATTCATAGACTTCAGATCTGAATTTTGAATTCCATAAAAAGCTTTCAAAAAAAGAAAAAGCTTTCAACTGGCCTTTGAGATGCTGTTAAGCCATTCTCCTAGTGAGTGAGTTACCTATCTGATTACACAAAGTGAAAGAAAAACATTCTTTGGGACAAACCAGAAATCTCTGGAAGGATACTAAACAAAGGTACTTCCAGAACTTCAGAAGCCCAAGTCTGAGTTTCTGGAAGCAAAGGATGAGCAGATACGTCTTGTTTGGAAAGTGTGATGGCCTGTAAGAACTTAATGAAAGTTTGGTTGAAATCCTAGAATGAGCTAAAGTCTGATGTAGAGTAGGGAAAAGAGACACTAACTTTTGGCAACTTAGATTTTTTTTGTTTGTTTGTTTTAGCTTTAATTCCTTTTTGGGAGATCTATTTTTATTGTAAAACTACATAAAGCTAGCATTAAAATAGTAAACAAGAATTTAATGTGTATCTACCATATTATAAGATCTGGGTCCCATAGACTGGTGAACATGAAAGAAATGGCCCTTACAGGCACACAATGTGTATCATGTCTTTTCTTTACCTAGTTGCAATCATTACAGTATATGTGTTTTCCTTTTCCTCATCATTATGTTACACATTTCCTCATGTTTCTACATGGTCCTCATGATCAACAATTTAATTATAATAAGTAACCATTCCTCTTCTATAAGAAAAATTGCTGCTATAGTAAGTAAGACCAAAGAGAATACTCTTTTGGCATGTAGCATTTTTTCTTCCATTGTAATTGTTCCAGGGATAAATCCTCAGGAATTAGATTCTTGAGTCCTTGATGAAGACAAATGGGTAGATGTGTACCCCCATGCTTCCAGAATGCTTCACTCTATCCATTACAGCACTGCTCCTGGCTAAGCCTAGATGCTGCTTCAGAATCCTTCTTAACACAATACTCCAAGGACCCTCTATCATTCATCCTTGGTAGCCATTCCTGGTCAACACATTTATAATTTAGATATATACTGCCACACCAAAATATTACCTTGAAGATATGTAATGGGGAAATGCCTCTTTCATTCACTTCCTTTTTCTGGGAAATAAGCAGATTTTCCTTTTAGCTGACCTAATCTTCCCTGTGGCTTCCTGGGCCATTTTTGTGTGTCTAAATATTCAATAGCCTCATCCATATTCATGGTGTTCCATCAAAGCTCACTATACCATGATGCAAACTGCCTTTCTGGATGCAGTGGGATTTCACTAGGGCTTAAAACAAAAACATTAGGTTTCCTTTAGCTATATTCTCAGGCTTCCTGATATTCAATGGCTACCAGCAATGGCAAAGAAACCTCCCAAAGCAGTGAGAAGGAGGTCCAGATATCTTTGTTATTTAAACTAGAGAAAATAAGCTTAAACCAAGAGGCCACCAAGGATCAGTATTCTTGTCCCTCCAACCAGGCACAGATGGCTGACTTTCACATGTATGGCTGGCTCTCATTGACACATTTCCAACAATGTCAGGACCTGGCATATACCTTTAACAGCTTCCTCTCTAGCCATACCTAAAGCCTCCAGAACCATGAAGAAATCTTCTGAAGGTATTTCCATCTATTCCAGAATTGCTCCAAGTTCTGCTTCTTTTTACTCAAGACTTACTGCTCTTGCCTGGTCAGCATGGCTCAGTGGTTGAATATTGACCTATGAACCAGGAGGTCATAGTTTGATTCCAGGTCAGAATACATGCCCAGGTTTTGCACTTGATCCCCGATGGTGGGTGTGCAGGAGGCAGCCAATCAATGATTCTCATCATTGATATTTCTCTCACTCACTCTCTGAAATCAATATTTTTTAAAAAAAGATTTATTGCCCTTATTTTCTCCCCATGGTGTGGGTAGGCACATCTGCTATTTTGCTTTATATCATATCTCTCTCTCTCCCCTCTGGTTCATTGTATAACAGGTTCCCCTGTATGTGCTTTCACTTATGACATTGCTGCTCCCTCATTATGCTTTCAATGTGAGTCTGATGGGACTGCCAACTTCCATTTCCTGCCCATTCCTCTGAAAAACATTAGTATGTGGCCCATCCTCATCCCTCTGGCTCTAGAGATTAGTTCAAAGACTGGAGGTGGGGGTGGGAGGGGTGGGAAACAATCCAAGACAGTAATCAGTCTTTTCCAAAGCTCTAAGTCTTCTGAAATGTATACCCCCAAAAGTGTCCCCCAAAAATGTATACACACTTTGAATAATTATTCATTCCATGGCTTAAATATGAAAAGAAAGTAACATCAATTGAGCTATCAAAAAGAAAAGTATGTATACATTTTTGGGATACCCTGTAGGTTGGGGGGTGGGTCTGTTTTTCTCCCAAGGTTGTGAGACTTGGTTACTATGACCCTGGATATGATGGTGGCCATGCCTTTGGCCTTCTGCCACATGGTGGAAGCTCAGCCACAGCAGAACAAAGGAGGCCTGCCTACAGAAATGGGGACAAGAATGGGTGGATCCTGTTGACAAATTTGAGGCTCTACGGCTGGTTTGGCCAATGGAAGGAGATTCTAAGGATGGTTTTTATTTTAAAGCACCCAGAGTCTACCCTCGTCCCACCAACAAAAGTATGAGATTGGTATGACCATTCTGAGAAAGAACTTTGTCAGTGATATAGGTTTATTGACCAGGCAGTGTAAGAAGGGCATGGTTTGAGGTTAGCCAACTGGTCTACTCAGTGTTGGCTTCTTAGTGGAGACTTGAAAAGCATGAGTTAACCCCAGTGTTGTTTCTCACAGACATACAGGGGGACCATTTGTTGGAAGTTCACAAATTTGGTCACCCACACATTTTATTAAATTCTTGTTAACAACGTTCTTGTTAATAATGTTCTTCCTCTAAAAAGGCAGTTTCTCTGGGAGATGAGAGTAGAATGCTTCCTTTTGACAGAGAAACAGAGTGATTAATGAGCAGATTAACTAATCAGCCAAATGGGTGTGCTCCATCCCCTGAATATTTCTTGCATAGCTCTTCTGCATACACAATGCTGTTTCCCCAGTGTTCTTCCTCCTTTCTGCCATTGATTGGGAAAACATTTAAATTTTTCAATTGTGCCACCTGTCATCCAACATCCATGCATGGGTGTGGGATGGCTGCAGGAATGATTTTTCGATAAGCATGGTGGGTTGAGAGGCCCCACATTATTATAGGGCTTTTGTATATGAATCAGTTGTTAATCAAGTGTATATGGAAGCTTTATTGAGATTTTTTTCCCTTATGTCAGTAATGCCTCAGAAGGCCCAAGTTCTATGAGGTAATTTTAGTGGAATGAAATTTAAGGACTTTTGGATTGTATTGTTTATTTATATACAAGTTTAATGACAATTACTAATTGATCCAAAAGTTCCAGCCAACACCCAACAGATGTGATGACAGATAATTATGTTCCCTGGCTATAGAGGGAGTGTTTGTTAGCTATAAGGGAAACATTTTTAAAAAAAAATTTTTTTAATCGATTTCAGAGAGGAAGGGAGAGGGAGAAAGAGAAATATTAATGATGACAGAAAATCGTTGATTGGCTGCCTCCTGCACACCCCCTACTGGGGATCGAGCCCACAACCCAGCTTGTGCTCTTGACCAGAATCGAACCCAGGACCCTTCAGTCCACAAACTGATACTCTATCCACTAAGCCAAACTGGCTAGGGCCTCATGGAAGCATTTTAATTACAAAATCTCAGATGAACTCAGCCCTAGACTCACACCACAAACGGAGTAGATGACTCTGAGAGACCCCTCTTCCATGAAGCCTTCTCTGAGCTTCTTTGCTTTTTGTGTCCCTCATTAGCTTCTGATCACTAGCTGCTTCTCATTAATAAACATTTATTGAGCAGCCATGAAGTACAAGACACTCTGTTATGTACTGTGGCGAAACTTTCCCTCTTCTCCTCCTGGAATAACATACTTCCATCCCTCTGTCTCTTACCCACTCTTCCACATAGAGGGAGGGCTAATGTGATTGATCACCCCTTGACATTTTATCCTGAGCAGTGTGACGCCTACTGGTCCTGCCATCCTTGCCATAGGATGAACATTTTCAAGATTTTACACATCTGAAAGTGCCTTTTTTTTTTCAATCTTTACACTTGATTCATAGGCTATCTAGGAAACAAATTCTAGAATGGATGTCCTTTTTCCTCAACAATGTAAAGGCACCTTCACCAATTTCCAGTTTCCAATGTGGCTATTAAGGAGCCCCATGCCATTCTGATTTCTCTCCTTTGTATCAACCCATTTATTTTCCCTGGAAGCTGTGAGATCTCCATCTCTGGCATTCTGGAATTTCACAATGATGTGCTTTGTGAGTGTCCTTTTACTGTAATTGTTTGAAGCACTTTGGTGGACGCTTTGCATCTAGAAACTCAGGTATTTCGATTATAGGAAATATTATTTCTGATATTATCTTCTCCTTTAGTTCCTTTATCCCCTTTTTCTAGCATTCCTATTAACTGAAGGTTGAACCTCCTAGATAGGACCTCTATTTTCCCCCTATCTCCTGCTTTCCTCTTTTCCAGATTTCCTCTGCTCTCTCCTGTAGCCTTTTAATGAAACTTTTATTCCTTTACCATATTTTTAACCATTAAAAATCTGAGTACTCTTTTTTTTTCAAAATCCGATTCTTGTCTCACAGATATAATTTCTTAGTTCTCTGAAGATAATACTAACAAGTATTTTTAAACCTTTCTTTTTATCACTGCATTGTTTTGTTTGTCCTATAAATTCTTTTGGAATCTGTGTTTCAAGTTAGAAGTTATCCTCAGTATCTGGCTACATTGAGAGGAGGCTGCTATGCTCTGAATTATTTTATCTCCCCAAATTCATATATTGAAACCCTAATGAATAATATCATGTTATTAGAAGGTAGAACGTTTGGGAGTGGAGCCCCCATGAAGAGGATGAGAGCTACTTGGCCTATGGACTAAGACTGAGGCTTTGGCTATTCATGCACAAGGGAAGCATTGAGCAGGAAGGACCCAGTAGCTGTGGAATTCTTGTGTGTTAGTCCAGTTCTCCTGAGAACAACCATCCAGCCTCCCTGTGGAGGGGTGAGACTAGCTGCTTCGTTCTGAGAACTGAGTGGTGGATGGCAGTTGGGAACTCCACATTCAACATAGAGCCTTTCACATAATCCCTGTTTTTAATAAAGGAAATCACCCCATGCTCAGCTGTGTCCCAAGCCCAGAACCTCTCAGCTTCACCTCTATATAAAGGAGATACCATCTGTCTTCAGCTGGGATGAGGATGAGAGTTCCCCAGCTGCCAAATTGGGAAAGGATCTAACTGCTCCTTGATCAAACTTTCACCCATTATCCTGTGGTCAGATACCTGCACTAGAGAAGTCCAGTGCCTCAATCCCCAAACCTCTAGACATTCTGTGAGGTGAGTCACATGCTCTTTATAGCGCCCCACCTGACAGGCTCTTTAAGAAGACCCTCTCACTCCTTCATCCTATCGTTTACTCCATTGATTTCTCTCATTTTTCCTCTTTCTTTGTTTTTATGTATTTTAACATCTTCACTTGATTAATGTCATTTTAGCAGGGGTGGGGGATTAATAGAGCTGTTTATGGTACTACATTTAAATAAAAGTTTTCAGGGCACCTTTATATTTTATGTTAAAGTAACCTTTTATGTTATTTATTTTATGTTCAAATCTATTTTATTCATTTCCTAAATAACATTTTAGAGAGCTTTTCTGAAATCTCACCGGCTTTGGCCATAAATTGTCTTAAAAAATAATAATAACCAAGCAGAGGTGACACTAAAATACCACCTCTGGTTGTGTGACAGCTTTTTACATGAAAACCTCTAGCCAGGCCTTAGAAAGGAGGGGGATTTCCTGGTCTGTAGAGTCAACTCAGGTTGGAGGAAGAGAAAGAGCTGGACATGAGGAACAACATAAGGAAAATACAAAGAGAAGAGGGCTTGGAGGGGAGATGAGGGGATGTGACCCTCACAGACTCCACAGCCTTCCCATCCCTCCCGGGGTCAGGCCCTGCCCAGGAGAACAAATACTATCATAATGAAACTCTTTCCAAAACAAAAAGGATTGGAAAGCCCAGAGGATGTCAAGCTCCACAGAAATCAATATCACAAAATTTCAACAGAACTCAAGAGTTAGGGCAGCCCCTGTGGTGATGGGCTGTGACCCAGCCATGTGCCTGATGATGTGGCTGGTGGGGAGGGCTGGCACATGGACCTGGGCCAAGGAAGGCATGGTCATCTCACCTTCCTCCCCCACCTCACCTTCTCTGAGGAAATTTAATTTTCTTTTTTGGGTTTTGTTCGGACATTATTCTTGGCGAGGCCACAAAAAACTTCACCTCATTTCTTTTTGCTTGGATTTCTTGTGTTTATGTGCTTCGGTGGAAGCTGCATCTGAAATCCAGTTACCATTATTCATCTGACTATTGTTTGAAAAGGCATATAGGTTCTGAACTCTATTATGTCTCATCTTTGTCTCCTCCAGCCTCAGGTCTGCCGGAATGCACTGTATCACCCTTGCGGATGGCTTCCTATTAATATTTACCAGATGCTGTTTCACTCTCTAATCCTCTTACTCTCCGACGCGTTTCAGCCACGTGCTGCAACATAAACACACACACACACACACACACACACACACACACACACACACACACACACCATGGTAGCTATGTACTTAAGAGCCTGTTTTCATGGCCCTTGATTCGGAACCAGGAAAGGAAACTAAATGATCAACTCATAAAATGAAATGTTCAAATTACATTTTGTTCTTCCTGAGGCCCGGCCCACAAGATTATGGTGACTAATGCAACAAATAGAGTGAAGCAGAGATTTTAGGCCCTGGAGTAGAGCTCAGGCTTGCTGCAACTCAGATGATCAGAATCCAGGAAGGGGGTCTGCCAACAGCATTTCTGCACTGAGGTAGCCACATGGGGTTGTCTGGAAGGTGTTAAAGTGGTTCTCTCATCCAATTCTATCTGAAAACCCCTGGAAGGAAGCCCTGATAATGTGGGTTTTTAGCCTACACTTGCTTCTAGAAGTGGTGGTGCCTACCTATGGTGCTGATCGTGATGCATGCCCAGCTTAAAACCTAGCAGAGGCCTGTCCTGGCATCTCGGTTGGTTAGGGCATCACCCTGATACACCAAGGTTGTGGGTTTGATTCTAGTCAGGGCACATATGAGAGTCAACCAATGAATGCATAAACAAGTAAAACAACAAATCAATGTCTCTTACTCTCTCTCTTCCCCATCCCTTCCCCCCCCCCTCTGGCTCAAATCAATAAAAATTTGAACACACACACACACACACACACACACACACACACACACACACCTACTAGAATTCAAGTTAAGGGCTACCATGGCCAGAACAAGCTTGAGAGGCAGCTTCTGGAGTATAGGAGGGTATATTTCTTGATCTGGGTGCTACTGTTTTTGCAAGCCCAGAAATATGTATACTTATAATATGTACACTCATCTATGTGTATGTTATTCTTCAATAAAGTATATTAAAAACATATCAGTGATTTTTACCTTCCTGGAGTTACAGAGCCCTATGAGAATCTGATAAAGGATGTGGACCCTCTCTCCAGGAAAATTTGCAAACACCCAAAATTTTCATCTGATCTTGGGAGTTTTGTTCACTACCTGAAGTCATGGACAGATAAGAACCCCCAGTTAAGATGCTTTGCCTTTCAGATTTCTCTGTTCCCTCCCTCATTTTTACCCCAATTTCTTCTCAATTACTGAGTTCTAGCCACTGTTCCTGCAGACAGGCTGCCTGCTTTCCGTTTCCACACTGTCAGCCTGGCTCATCTCTGACCTTCATTGTCCCTAATCCATCCCAGGCACCAATGATTTCATCATGAAAGATTTCCACTCAAAAACTGCATTCTCTGTCTAACTGGAACAAATAAACACATTTTTTCTAAGATTTGCAGAACTTCCATCAGCTGCCCCTTTCTTACCTACCCAATCCTATCTCAAACTCTTCTCCACTGTAACCTAAAATTTCAGTGACATTCATAGTATGTCAATTAATGCCTTTGAACATTTCACTTCTCTCAGTCAGAAGTCCCTCTCCTTTTGATCAGCTCATAAAATCTTACAGCCACAAGCTTTCTTAAAAAGCTTGTGCCTTCCCTAAAAACGCTTTCTTGACTATACCTAAAGACCTCTCCCTCTTAAACTCTATGGCACTCTCTCTCTACCTCTGGTTTTATTACATGGTTCTATATCATTCATTCATTAATTCTCTATAAAGAATATCTGTTATATATGTTTTTAATTCCATTAGTTCTCTATTGCTGCTATAACTAATAGGCACAAATTTAGAGGCTTAAAACAACACATATTATTATCTTACAATTCTGTAGGCCAGAAGTCCAAAATGAATCTCAGTAGGCTAAATCAAGTTATCACAGGGAGACCTTCCTTATTGGAGGCTCTATGAGAGAATCTACTATGTTCTTGCCTTTTCCAGCTTTCAGAGGATGATTACATTCCTTGGCTCATAGTCCCCTTGCTCCATCTTTATTTTAAATGTCTTTATTGATTAAGGTATTACATATGTGTCTTATTCCCCTATTACTCTCCACCCCACATTCATGCCCCCAACCCTTATTGTCTGTGTCCATTGATTAGGCTTATATGTATGCATATGAGTCCTTTGGCTTATCTCTTCCCCTTACCCCCACTGTCTCCTACCTTCCCTGAGGTTTGACATTCTAATTGATGTTTCTCTCTCTCTGGATCTGTTTTGTTCATCAGTTTATGTTGATCATTATATTCCACAAATGAGTGAGATCATATGATATTTATCTTTCTCTGCCTGGCTTATTTCACTTAGCATAATGCTCTCCATCTCCATCCATGTTGTTGCAAATGGTAAGAACTACTTTTTTACTGCAGCATAGTATTCCATTGTGTAGATGTACCACAGTTTTTTAGAATAAATCTTTATGTTCAGATTATTACAGGTGTTTCTCTTCACACCCTCCCCATAGCTCTCCTCCATCTGATTCCCCACCCCACCACATGACCTTACCCCCCACCACTCTCTTCATCAATAAGCATAAGACTTTTGTACAATCTCTTCCCACACCCCACAGACCCCTTTCCCCTTGAGAATTGTCAGTCCACTCCCTTTCTATGTCCCTGATTACATTATATTCACCAGTCCATTCTGTTCTTCAGACTTTTTATTCGCTTTATTTTTAGATTCAGTTGTTGGTAGGTATGTATTTGATGTCTTTTTGTTGTTCATAATTTTTATCTTTACCTTTTTATTCTTCCTCTTCTTAAAGAATACCTTTCAGCATTTCATGTAATCCTGGTTTGGTGGTAATGAACTCCTTTAGCTTTTTCTTGTTTGTGAAGCTCTTGATCTGACCTTCAATTCTGAATGATAGTTTTGCTAGGTAGAATAACCTTGGTTGTAGGTTCTTGCTATTCATCACTTTGAATATTTCTGGCCTGCATAGTTTCTGTTGAGAAATCAGCTGACAGTTATATGGGTACTCCCTTGTAGGTAATTAACTGTTTTTCTCTTGCTGCTTTAAAGATTCTCTCTTTGTCTTTTGCCCTTGGCATTTTAATTAGGGTGTGTCTTGGTGTGGTCCTCTTTAGATTCCTCTTGTTTGGGGTTCTATGTGCTTCCTGAACTTTGTAAGTCTATTTTTTTCACCAGGTAGGGAAAGTTTTCTGTCACTATTCTTCTAATAGGTTTTCAATATCTTGCTCTCTCTATTCTTCTGGCACCCCAAAAATGTGGATGTTGGTATGTTTAAAGTTGTCCCAGAGGCTCATTACATTATCTTCATATTTTTGGATCCTTTTTTCTTTTTGTTTTTCTGGTTAGGTGTTTTTTGTTTCCTCATATTTCAGATCTTTGGTTTGATTCTTGGGGTATGTTGTTCCACAGTTGAGTTTCTGTATATTCTTTATTTCAGACAGTGTATGCTTAATTGATGACTGATCCTTTTCCTTTTTTATTTTTATTTTTTTGGCATTCTCATTAAGGTCCTTGAATGTCTCATCAAGTTTCTCAGCGGTTTTTAGAAGATTCTTGAGTAACTGTATAAATGTGGTTTTGAACTCTATGTCATCCTGTAGCTTGCTTTCCTCCATTTCTTTCATTTGTGACATGATTCTGCCTCTCCGCATTTTGACTGCTTCCCTGTGTTGCTGGAGTAGCTTTGTATGGTAGGCTCCTACCTATAGGAGCCAGTAGTTCAGCCTCCCCAATCACCTGAGGTGGATGGTCTTGGTACACCCCTTTGTGGACTGAGTACAAAGTCTTGGTGTAGGTAAGCCTTGATTGCTGGTACACTGGGAGGAATTGTCTTTTAGGCCAATTGGCTGTGCAGACCTGCTGTATTTATAATATAAGAACTGCTGTGCTGGAGACAGGCTTATGGTGCAGGATTTTTTCAGTGGGTCCTTGATGCTCACTGAGTCTGTGAATGTGTCACTTAAGGATATGAGGAGTTAAAATCTGTATTTCACACTGACTACTAGGTACACTGGCTTTTGGATCTCCAATGTGGTGCAGTCAGCTACTGTCTGAGGCCACCCTACAAGAGCTACAGTGAGAACTATAGTCCTCTCCTCCCTGCTTGGAATTTCTATATTATGGAGTTATCTAAACTTGTTTGCAAATTTGCTAGGTTAAGCAGTGATAGTGAAGATCATTTATATGCAAAAGCTGCTGCTTGGAACTTGGGTGAGTTTGTAGGTTGTGCGGGGCGGGGTATAAGGCGTCACTAGGCTAGGGCATGGCAAACAGTAACGGCTGGCAGGTCACCATCCTGCACTTCTGACCATGTCCACACGTCTCACACCCCATCGCTGCAAACAATTATTCCTGAGCACAGCTCTGCTAGCAAGCCACCCTCACTTTCTGACCTGATGGCAGAACAATCCAGCTTCTCCCAATATGAGTTTGGGTCCTGCGCATCTCCCCAGAAACAAGATTTCAGAGAAATCAGGAGCTTGTCTCCCTTTGGGTTGAAGCAAGCAACACCTGTGACCAGCTGGGATCCGATGCCAGCCTATATTGCACACATCCCGTACCTAAGCTTTTCAGTGTTTGTGCACTGGATGCTCTTTTCTCTTTCCCTCCGTGGCTCTGGGTAATCAACGTTTTGTCTTTTATTTTTATTTTTTTAATATATTTTATTGATATTTTACAGAGAGGAAGGAAGAGAGATAGAGAGCTAGAAATGTCGATGAGAGAGAAACATCGACCAGCTGACTCTTGCACACCCCATACTGGGGATGTGCCCGCAACCAATGTACATGCCCTTAACCAAAATCGAACCCGGACCTTTCAGTCTGCAGACCGACGCTCTACCACTGAGCCAATCTGGTTTCCGCAACGTTTTGTCTTTTGGTTGTAGTTTTGAACTTGTTGTGCCCAGCTGCAGTTTAGATGCTTACCTACACCACCATCTTGGGTTCTTTGTACCACAGTTTTTTAATCCACTATTCAGCTGATAGGCACTTAAGCTATTTCAAAATCTTACTTATGGTGAATTGTGCTGCTATGAACATGGGGGGGAGGGGGAGGCATATATCGTTTCTGATCCGTATTTCTAGTTTTTTGGGATATATTCCTAGAAGTGGGATCACTGGGTCAAATGGGAGTTCCATTTTTAGTTTTTTAAGGAATCTCCATACTGTCCTCCACAGTGGCTGCACCAGTCTGAATTCCCACCAGCAGTGCATGAGGGTTCCTTCTTCTCTGCATACTCGCCAGCACTTGTCATTTGTTGATTTGTTGATGATAACCATTCTGACAGGTGTGAGATGGTACCACATTGTTTTGATTTGCATCTCTCTGATGATTAGTGACTGTCAGCAAGTTTTCATATGTCGCTTGGCCTTCCATCTGTTCTCTTTCAAAAAAGTATCTATTTAGGTCCATTGCCCATTTTTTTTATTGGGTTATCTTCCTTTTGTTAAGTTGTATGAGTTCCCCATAAACGTTGGAGATTAAACTCTATTTGGTGATATCATTGGCAAATATGTTCTGCCATGCAGTAGGCTTTCTTGTTTAGTTGATGGTCTCTTGTTGTGCAAAAGATTTTTATTTTGATGTAGTCCCATTTGTTTATTTTCTTTTTAGTTTCCATTGCCCTAGGAGTGATATTGGTGAAGAAATTGCTTTGGCATATATCTGAGATTTTGCTGCCTGTAGATTCCTCTAGTATTTTTATGGTTTCCCATCTTATGTTTAAGTCCGATATCCATTTTGAGTTTATTTTTGTGTATGGTATAAGTTGGTGGTCTGGTTTTGTTTTTTGTGTTTTTTTTGCATGTATCTATCCAATTTTTCTTTTTTTCTCATTTTTTTTTTGGTTGGAAAGCTGATTTATTGGTGGGTGTAAGGTGGGGGGCAGCACCAAGACTCTCAGGAGTGCAGGGCTCGCCATTTGTCCAGGGGACCACGATTAGGGATGTATTTGACTCCACAGCCATCTGGGATGAGGCGCTTCTCGGCCACCATGTCTTCAAACTCATCCGCATTAAACTTGGTAAAGCCCCACTTCTTGGAGATGTGGATCTTCTGGCGGCCAGGGAACTTGAACTTGGCTCTGCGTAGGGCCTCAATCACATGCTCCTTGTTCTGCAGCTTGGTGCGGATGGACATGATGACTTGGCCAATGTGGACTCTGGCCACTGTGCCCTGGGGCTTTCCAAAGGCACCCCGCATACCTGTTTGGAGCCTAGATTGAGGGCAACATGAGTTCAGACACCAGTGTCCCCCAGAGAGGGCTGTATCCAAGGTCCCTTATGGCAACCCATACTAGCAACAGGTTGCGTACACTACCAAGGATGCTGCTGTCTGCAGCCATTGCACACCAGGCCCCTATGGGGAAAAGAGCATGGTCGGCTTAATTGGCTGCAGTTTTTTCTCATTTTTTTAATTAAGATATTATATGTGTATATATCATACCAATCCCGACCCCACCCTCACTCCCATACATGCACTCCCTCCCCAGACTTTTGTGTCCATTGGTTGTATTTATATGCATGTATACAAGTCCTTCGGTTGATCTCTTATCTCCCCCAGATCTCCCTACACTCCCTGCTGTAATTTGACAGTAATTTGACAGATGGTTGATTGGGCCACAAGATTGCCCTAGCAGGAAGGAGACATAAGCTCCGGACTGTTCTTAACCCCACTTCCAACTGCTCTGAACCCCAGTTGCGGGCTCGTTGGGGGAGAGACTACACTGTCTGGTAGCGGGTGAAGCTCTAGGGCGCCTTTCTCTCAGATGCTTGCAGCGAGTACCAAAGGACACTGAGGAACACTGAGACTCAGGAACCTCAGAGGGCGGGGCTAACCGGAAGCCAAAGCTGTAGGCTCCACCCTGAAACTCTGCCCCATCCAAGTGAACTCAGAGGCTTTTACAGGTTTCCAAGTCTAGTGGAATAAGGCTGTCTCCTGGCATAGACACAGCTGATCCTCCCAACCTACCAACTCAGGGAAGCAGCGAAAATGCTGAAACGAGGAAACAGATCACAAACGAAAGAAATGGAGGACAACAAGCCACTGGATATAGAGTTCAAAATCACACTTATAAGGTTGTTCAACAATCTCTTAGAAAAGGCCGATAAAATAAATGAGACCTATGATGATATGAAAAGGGATCAACTAGAAATAAAGAATACATTCTCTGAAATAAAAAAATATTATACAGAGTCTTAAAAACAGATTGGAAGATTGCAAGAATCAAGTCCAAGATTTGGAACATAAAGAGCCAGAGGACACTCCTCCACAGAAGCAAGAAGACAAGAGAATCTAGAAAGTTGAAGATAATGTAAGAAACCTCTGGGACAACTTCAAGCGAACCAACATCAGAATTATGGGCATCCCAGAAGATGACAGAGAGCAAGATACCGAAAATATATTGAAAGAAATAGTGACAGAAAACTTCCTCCACCTGGTGAAAGAAATAGACTTACACGTACAGGAAGCACACAGAACCCCAAACAAAAGGAATCCAAAGAGGACCACACCAAGGCACATCATAATTAAAATTCCAAGAGCTAAAGACAAAGAGAGAATATTAAAAGCAGCAAGACAAAAGCAGGTAGTTACCTATAAAGGGACACCCATACGACTGTCAGCTGATTTCTCAACAGAAACCATGCAGGCCAGACGGGAATGACAAGAAATATTCAAGGTGATGAATAACAAGAACCTACAGCCAAAAATACTCTACCCAGCAAAGGTATCACTCAGAATCGAAGGCCAGATAAAGAGCTTCACAAATAAATTTAAGCTAAAGGAGTTCATCACTGCCAAGCCAGAATTATATGAATTGCTAAAAGGGGTTCTTTAGGAAGAGGAAGAAAATAAAGATAAAAATTATGAACAAACACGTAACTATCAACAAGAAAATAAAGATAAAAATTATGAACAAACACGTAACTATCAACAAGTGAGTCTAAAAACCAAGGGAATTAAAAATCATGATGAACAATATTAACTGGTGAATATAATAGAATCAGAGGTATGGAAGGGGGGTGGACTGATGATTCTCGGGGAAATGGGGAGTGGGGCGGGGTGGGAAGAGACTGAACATAAACTGCACCTATGGATGAGGACAATGGGGGATGGGGAAACAGAGAGTTTAATGGAAACTTGGTGGAGAGGAGCAATGGAGGGGCGGGGGAAATGAGGAACATTTGTAAGAATATGAACAATAAAGATTTATTTAAAAAAATAATAAAAAAGTAAAATAAAATCTCCTACTATGATTGTATTGCTATTAATCTCTCCTTTAATGTCCTCCAGCAGTTTTTTAATGTATTTGGGTGCTCCTGTATTGGGTGGATATATGTTTACCAGGGTTATTTCTTCTTGTGGTCTGAAAAGGTGCTTGATATGATTTTAATGTTCTTGAAATTGGGGATACTTTGCCTGTTACCCAATATGTGGTCTATTTATTAAAATGTCCCATGTGCACTTGAGAAGAATGTATATTCAGGGTGTACAAAAAAACATACAAACACTTTAACAGCTGATAGCTCAATTTTGAAAATGAAATGTTATTTTAATAAACTCTGCCTTCATCATTATTCAGTGTGTGTGTGTATACAACATTTTGGGGGAACATATGTATATATGAAGGAAATCAATCAAGTTATTCCTAAATATGTCTCACATTGAGAGTCAAACTCTCCTGAATCACTTTTCCACTAAGAGTCATCAGTGTTCAATTTTTTCTTCATATGATTATTCTCCATGTCATCAAGAAGGGTTCCTTCCCCTCTGCAACCTCCAACCGTGGTTCCCAAAATCTCATCACCATTCTGTAAGGTTGACACATGAGCACAGGCCAGGCTTAGCAATAGCAATTACATGACATACCCAATATCTCAATGTTAAAAATAGAAAATGTGTGTGTTCTGTGTCCGCCCATACCTGTACATCTCAGTTTAATCACCAGTATAATTTGAAACTAATCATTTTTGCTGCAGACTAGGCTACTGATCACTGTGCTAAACTACTTTTGTGTTTCAGCTAAAGTGACAAGTCTGGTTTATTGATGACAACTTCCTGGAGTGTGGTGTAGAGGGGACTCTGAGGCTGTGGTCTATCATTTATGGTTGCCATGGAGCCATGAGTGGCGACTTATATTGTGCACACCACATGTTCACTTTTCCTAAATATTCATCTCAACTTCCAACATTTATTCAAAGCCATGAATCCCTACCACTGGAATAGAACCATGCTCGATCTAAACACTTCAGGACAAAGAAGAAGGACTGCCACAAACTGCCATGCAATTGTGTATTCTGCAACAACAGAATCCTATTCACACAGATTAGGGTGTAACTGATAGCCCCTGGTTTTGTACCGTACACAATCTGCACAAGTGTACCTCTTCAAATAATAATTCTCTATTTAAACACCATGGATATAACCTTCATAGCTAATTGCAATCATTTATTCTGAAATTTTATACCTAGTATGAAGGTCAAGTTATTTTCATGACTAATTAAATTTCTCCCATTTAAATTGAATTCTCTTCCTGGATGACACAGACTGAAGAATACTACAAAGTCTGGCTTGTTAGAGGCTCAGTATTCATCCCACATAAGTTAATCATTAAAAACCCTTCATATATTTGAAGACAATAATTAAGTCCCCTATTCTCATTAGCTTCTTTAAGCTAAACAAACCCAATTCACTTAACAATTTACTTATGTGCCAGAAATTATGTTAAACACTCATTATATCATTTCATACTCAATGATAGGTTTGTATTATTCCCATTTTACATTTGACAATTCTAGTGGTTGGGAGTGTAGGACCTGAAGTTAGTCAGCATGGATCCCTGTGACCTTGGAAAAATCACCTAGTCCCTCTGTGCTCCAATTCCTTCAACTATAAAATGGAGATAATGACCATGTCTACTTATAGGATTTCTCCAATATTTAGCATAGTGTTTGCAATCAATAATCAATTAACATTCTTTTGCTGCCTTTGTTCTTATAATTCCAACACCACCACCACCACCCCTTTACAGGGGAAGGACTGAGCAGGGAATTGAACTCCAGGATGTCTTTCCCTCTCCCTCCCCTGCCCGACTCTTCCTCTCTAACTCTATCACTGTTTTTAAAAGGACCTTAGAGACCATGTCATCACCTCATTTTACAGACAAGGGACCAGAGGCTGCTGAGGATCACTATGATCCACCTTAGCTCACCCAGGAGAATTTGGCTCTCAGAATGGCCACTCTTATCTCTGCCATTCTGCTACTTACCTTCATACTCTGAGCCTGATCACCTGGGTTGAGGCTTCCCCCTCCCATTGGGGTGAATGAAGAAACCTTTGAGAGAAAAAAAAAATAGTACACTTACAAGGGACTACTTGGACACATGTTCTATTTCATTGCAAGAGAAGAGATTGTCCAAACACCATGCCAGGCTGATGGAAGTTCCAAGGAATTCCCAGGTCTGACACCTCTGTGAAGACCTGGTACCTGGTCTAGCCCAGGAGCCAGCACATGCTTAGACACTCCAAAGACCTGTGGCAATTATAGGGCACCATTTACTTACCCAGGGGACTTCTTGTGTGAATTAGTGTCTCATATTAAAAATGAAATCCAAGATAATAAATTGTCCTAAAGGACTCAGACGTCTTTAAACTTCTCCCCCCAGGCCTGGTAATTTCTAATGAGTTCCAGCTCACATCCTGGATGAATTATTGTTGGAGGAGTGTTTGTACTCAGTGAAAATAAACTAACAGCGAGACTCATGTTTACTCTTTAATTCACTCTATCCAAAAAAACAGTTTGCTTTTTTTAAAGAACATTTTTTTAAATAGACGAGTGACTGCTGATTAACCCTTATGCTTCGTAACAAAAATAAAGAGACACACCCACACACCACAGGTGAATTTATGACTTTTGACTTATGGAGTAATATGTAACATGAATGTAATTTACGATATCTGACAAGTTTCTTCCCACCCTAAGCCTCAGTTTACTCATCTACAAAATGGGAATAATGATCTACCTCTCAGCTATTGTGAGGATTCATGAAAGTAATCCTCATTTCAGCACATAGTAATAATTTCTTACGTTTTTGCAAAAACTAGTATTTTACAATGCTATCCAAGGCTCCTAAAAATTGAATTTTTAAAAAATCCATCCTATTTTGCCATTAATTTAGATAATTTCAGAGGTTCTTTATCTTTTTCCTTCACTCCTCCTAGATCTATAGCAATATAGCTCCTAATTGTTTGTTTGTTTTGCTTCCCTCTGTCTTCCATTAAATACCCATGATCTGAAAGCAAATTTTTAAATGCTCTAGAGGACAACTGCTTATAGAAATACTATGCTGAAACAAAGCCGTTGCCTATAAACTAAATAATCACCTTTTAATTGATGTGGTTTGTAAGTTGTTATATTGAATTCCTATAAATTGAAACCATGCTGTGGGGGTGGCTGTAGTTTTATTTCCTCTGCAACCTTATCTGGTGAGAAAGAAATGATTCATCAAGGAAAGGAGGGATCAAGCTGCCCCCAACTCTCTGCAGAGTATGGGTTTTTGTTACTGTTTTTCTTTTCTATAATCCTTTCCTCTTCTGCCTTTGGAAGAAGAAAGGGCCTCCAGGCAGAATCAGTCCTAGCCAGGATAGTAAGGGACAGTTTTGTGTGTGAATCGGAGAAGGGGTGTTTGACAAAGAAGTTAAACTTCTCAACTGGACCCTGAGTCTGGGTAAAGACTAAAAGAACCCCTTGTTCAAATAGCAGCCACTTCTCTTCCCAGTACCTCCTGCCCCGCCTTTTCTCATGCACTCCTCCCAAGGGACTTCTCTCGCCGCCTAGAAGAAACTAAAAGCCAAAGGGGACACACAGCTCACCCGGGGGCCAGGGAGATAAAATCCAATTTTGCTTGAAGATAAATCCTATACTTTCCACTGGATTGGGAGAGAGATGGGTACTGGAAGCTCATTTGGGGTCGAGAACATGAACTGACTAGAAAAGGGACAGATACGTATGGGGCTTTCCTGTCCACAATAGTCCTACTTCATGTTCTTCTTTCTTAATTATTTGTCAAGACTCCCCTCGAAAGCCAAGTGGCTGAGTTGAGTTTAGGAAATTGTTTTGAAATTGATGGGCCCAGGAATGTCCCTTTGAGTCAAACCCTGAAGAAAGTAAGTATTGCTGAGAAAATAAGCTTATCTTGCCTCAATATGGGAAGAAATTGTGGAAAGTGGCACAGGAACAAGAGTCCATACTCACTACTGTGCCTAGAACACAACAGATGTTCAGTGGGTGGAATGAATGGATACTTGATTCCAGCTAGATGTTTTAAACCACACTTTTTACTCCCCTTGTTCAGACATTGTTCACACCTTGGCTCTCTGAGCTCCGAAAACCAATGTAAGCAGAACAGCAAATGTGCAAACTTGTTATTTAGTATTGCACACATATGAGCAAATCCCTGGCATATCACATCTCCAGTCCTACCAGAAACTTAAAAACTGGTTACCTCAGAATGTCCTATAATCTATTCAATGTGTGCATCTGTAAGAACCAGTAATAAGAACTTGGAGGAAAGCATGTAGAGGGGAAAAACATAATTCCTGACCTCAAGAAATGTATACTTAAAAGAAAAAAAATAAATATACAAAAATAGAGTTGGTCATACTAGGAAATATATGTTAAGTTGCATTTGAATGATATAGTCATATTGGACTATAGGTTTTCAAAAGAGCAGGTGATAACTTTGTTGATCAAAGAAGTGAGAGAGAGACTTTCTGGAGTTGCTGAGATCTCTGAGTCAGACTCAGACAGGCAGTGGCAAGGGGAGTCCTAAGAAAGTGAGAAGACCAAGTCTCCACTGGCCACTCTCTGGAGCCTCCTCAGAGAAGACATTGGGAAGAGTCTAGTCAATAATAATAGGGACCGGCTCTAGTTGGTTTGGCTCAGTGGATAAAGCGTCCCCCTGCAGACTGAAAGATCCCTGGTTCAATTCTGGTCAAGGGCACATAACTGAGTTGTGGGCTGGACCCCCAGTCAGGAAGCAGCCAATCAATGATTCTCTCTAATCATTGATGTTTCTATCTCTTTCCCTCTCTCTCTCTCTGGTCCTCTTTGGATTCCTTTTGTTTGGGGTTCTCTGCATTTCCTGGACTTGTAAGTCTATTTTTTTCACCAGGTGGGGGAAGTTTTCTGTCATTATTACTTCAAACAGGTTTTCAATATCTTGCTCTCTCTCTTCTTCTGGCACCTCCATAATTTGGATGTTGGTATGCTTGAAGTTGTCCCAGATGCTCCTTACACTATCTTCATAATTTTGGACACTTTTTTCTTTTTTCTTTTCCGGTTGGGTGTTTTTCTTCTTTGTATTTCGAATCTTTGACTTGATTCTTGCGATCCCCTAGTCTGCTGTTGGATCTCTGTATATTATTTTTTATTTCAGTTAGTGTATGCTTAATTTCTAGTTGGTCCTTTTTCATATCCTTGAGGGTCTAAATTTATTGGCGGTTTCTAGAAAATTCTTGAAAAATCTTATAACTGTGGTTTTGAACTCTATATCCAGTCATTTGCTTTCCTCTATTTCTTTCATTTGTGATCTGTTTCTTTGTCTCCACATTTTGGTTGCTTCCCTGTGTTGACAGAGTGGCTTTTTGTGCTATGTGTCCTATAGGGCCCAGTGGCTCAACCTCCCCAGTTACCTGAGGTAGACACTCTTGGTGCACTCCTTTGTGGAATGTGTGCACAGTCTTTTTTAAAAATATATTTTGTTAATTTTTCACAGAGAGAAAGGGAGAGGGATAAAAAGCTAGAAACATCAATGAGAGAGATACATTGACCAGCTGCCTCCTGTCCACCCCCACTGGGGATGTGCCCGCAACCAATGTACATGCCTTTGACGGGAATTGTAACCTGGGACCTTTCAGTCCACAGACCGATGCTCTATCCACTGAGCCAAACTGGTCTCAGCAAATGTGTGCACAGTCTTGTTGTAGGTAAGCCTTTATTGTTATTTGTATCACTTGGAGGAATTGATCTCCATGCCAATTGGTTGTGAGGATCAGCTATATCTATGATGGGAGAACTTCTGTGCTGGAGACGCCCTTATGTGGCAAGACTTCTTTAGTGCAGCTTTGGTGCTCATTGAGTCTGCCCCCTGAGTGTGTCCCTTATGGATCTGAGGAGTTGTAATCTGGATGGTCCCACTCTGACCCCTAGGTATGCTGGCTCTTGGATCTCCAAGGAGTTGCTAATTTAGCCTCTGCCTGAGGCCACCCAGCAGGAGCTACGGAGAGATCGGTAAATTCCTCTTCTTTTGGGGGGTTTTGGAGGTGCCCAGATAAGGCCCAGCTGTGAAGCAATGCAAGCTGCTGTGGGGCCTTGGACCTTCTTTTGGATGTTCTAGGTTTCTCTGACTCAGCTCCAATTTGTTAGATAATTTTAGATTTCAAAGGACCAGGCCATTCATATGGAAAAGCCTCTGCACATAGTTTGGGTGGGGCAGGGTCTCAGGGTGGAGCAAACAGCAATGGCTGACCATCAGCCCTACCCTAAGAGGCTCCCGGGTCTCAGTGTCACTCAGTAATCACTGAAAGCACCTCTGAGAGAAAGCCACCCTTGAGTTCTGTCCAATGTCAGACAGTCCAGTTTCTCCCCAGAGTCTCGCCCAGAACTAGAGTTCAGAGCAGTTGGGAGCTGTGTCTTCCTGCAGATTGAAAAAGCCAGTCATGTACTCAGTTGTCAGCCCTTTCTGTGTGCACACCTCCGTACATCTGCACTTTACTTCCGCACCTCCTCTGAGTCTCAATGTGCTTTTCTCTTTCCTTCTAGTTATAGAGTTTCCACTCATCCAGCCTTCCTGTGGTTCTGGATGATGTCTGTTTCATCTTTTAGTTGTAGTTTTGAAGTGGTTGTGTGAGGCAGCAAGTTCAGGTATTTACCTATGCTGCCATCTTGGTTTTTCCCAAACTTTAGCAATTCTTTAACCCCTCACATAACGCTTATCAGAGTCTACCTTTTATCAGATGTTGTCAAGTGTTTTTCTCTCCCCCGTATACTCTAGAAGGCAGGACTAAGACATAATTATGATTGTAGCACTCCCATTTTCCCACTCAGTACTTAGCTCTGGCTAGGTAGGCACCCCAAAAATATTGATTGATTTTTAAAACATCAGAATGCTAAGTTGGGATAATAAATGCCCTAAGAAAGTCCATTCTTTTGTGTACAAATGTGTGTGGTTGGGCTGGTGTGTGCTTGAAGGAATGTGTCACATTATGTGCACGTGTATATGTGATTAGGTGCACATGCACACACACATGTACATGACTGGGGTCTGGGAGAGAGAGCCAGAGGAAGAATATTTTCTCATAGTTGTCAAATCACATCATCACCTCACCCCACTCCTGGCTCCTGGCAGATAGTGACAGCACCAATGATTATATTAGCAATAACTAAACTTTTGGGCAGGAATTGAAATTTTAATTTCCTTGTGGGAAGCTGCAGAGAATTAAGCTTATTTGTGCCAAGAACCCATGAACTTTCCCAGAAAAGGAAAAGAGAATACCAGCTACAGTCACTGGCCTCTGGATTTTTTTTGAAAAATTATAAAAGGCACTAGCTCACTTTTGAATGCCCCTTTTAGAAACAGCTCCAAATCCTTTCCTCTTTATGCCTACCCCACCTCAGAGTGGGTGGGAAGACACAAGCAGCCCTTGAGGGACATCTAAATAATTCCAATGATTGTAGATGTCTTCTTTCCATTTTTGAAAGAAGTGTTACTCTACCAAAAATTTTTTTCTTAATTTACTTGGGTGGTTGAGACCCCAAGATATTTACTGAGGGCTAGCCATGTGCCAGGCACTGTGTTGAAACTGTTTTCATGTGTTAACTCATTGAATTCTACCATTTTGAAGATCAGAAAACTGAGGCAAAGAGAAGATAAGTAACTTCCCTAAGGTCACACAACTAAGAAGTGGCAGAGCTAGGATACAAACCGAGGCAGTGAAGCTGTAAACCCCAAATCCTTAATGTTATCATATGACCTGATAAGTCTAGAATGCAAGCAACACACACTACTTCTAATCAGTTTTAAAAAATAAAAAGTGGAGGAAGGGGAGAGGCACATTTCCCATTAACAATGTATTTGAAAAGTAAAGTTGTCTTTGCCTTGGTCACAGCTCACCCCCTCAACTAGGGTCAAGCAGGAGACCTCAGCTGACCATCCCCAGTCTGCTAATGATAAAATAGAGGGAATGTTTCCAGCTCCAGGTGGTGTGGATACAGAGCAGAAGAAAATGACTGATGTTATGCTACCATGCCTTGGAGAAATTTAATGAGTTCAGGGTTGAATACTGACATAAACATGGCACCAGGAGCTTCTCAAGGTGCCTGTCCTTAGGCTTCATCCAGTAACTCATGACCAAATTGTCTCTTTTCTGTGCAAGCAGTGTGCTAGGAGAGACACTGCTTCCATTTGGGGAACCAAACATAACCACCCACTTATTTTCCAAGTTCTGTTGCCCATCACTGCAAACCAGGCAGAGTGGGAGTCACCGGAATGGAGTGATAAAAACAGTCAGATAGTCTTTCCTACATGTTTATTCTCCCAGTAGATACAATATATTAGGAATGGGCCTTATGATGGGGGAGTGCAGAGATTTGGGGAGGCAAATAGCAGAGAAACTTCATTTGGGATATGCTAGAAATTTGCTCCTCCAGATCCACTTTCCACCTCTTTCCTTGCTGCTCTGTGTCTCCAAAAGGTTAACATGTATGGACTGTTTCAACAGGATCTTTTGTCCTCTGGCTTCCAGTTAGGTTAAGCCATTGGAGGCACTGGCAGGACACTGGAGAGGAAGAGAAAATGAGATTGAGATGTTTATTTTCACAGCTCCCCGTGGTGGTTGGCTGCCTCTTTCTGCCTAAGACCACAGGTCCTTCCAAGGTGCCCTCTCCTACAATTCCTACAACTGCTACCACTTTCTCCTGCCCCTAGTAACTGCTCCCTGCCCTGCCCACTCAGATGCAGCAGAGGGAAGGGCTCCCAGCTCTTGTTCATCAACATCATATTGCCTTGTTGTAGTCCCTTACTTCTGGCCACACCTTCAAAAAAGCCCTGCTGAGTGAAGGTAGCACTGTTCCCTACACAGGGTCAAGTAAGATTTGCCAAAGGAAGTGACAATTAAGCTGACACATACCATTTTTGTTGTTGTTGTTAATCCTTTACCCGAGGACATTCTTTCCATTGATTTTTAGAGAGAGTGGAAGTGAGGGTGAGAGACAGAGAGAAACATTGATGTGAAAGGGATGCATTGTTTGGTTGCTTCCTACATGGGCCCCAGCCAGGGCCAGAGGTCAAGCCTGCAACCGAGGTACACACCCCTGACCGGAATCGACATCCACGTGCTGCTTCTCCAACAACCGAGACAAACTGGCCAGGGCTGACACATACCATTTTAAGCAGCAATTCCAGACAATAATATATTAGGTGACCTGCACAGTGATTCATTCCCAAAGGCATTACCAGGCTGGTGCTGCTAAAGAACTTTTATCCTTAGCTTATTCATTATGTTAAATGATATGTTAAATTTGGGAGATCTGCCAAAGAAACACCCTAACATGAATGTGATGAACCCCTGTACAAGAGCATTTGTGATGCCTGCCCAACATACACAACTTCTCTGGAGACATGTTAGTACTCGTGGGCCTGGCCCCTACAGAATGAAGCCCAGGCAGCGTACACCTAGCTCAAAATGAACTTTGTCCTCTCTGGGGACTGGGACTCAAGAATGTTGGTTCTTCTCGCTGGCTGCTTCTGAGGATAAGTAGAGGTCAGAGTTCCAGGCATCTTTGCAGCCACAACAGACAAATGAGTAAGTGCTTCCCTGAACAACTCTGGGTGGTGGTGGCAGGGGCAATATTTACATTTGTGGTCCTCACTTATCTGTGTGTTTTTAATACAGTCTCATGGCAGATGGTAGTAAAGTACTTCTGAGAACAGGCAGCCTTTCTAATTGGTACAAGGGCACCACTTGGCTAGAAGCCCGACTGCATTTCTATATGTCAATATGCCCACCAAAGCTAAGAAAGCCAGTCCAGAGACGACATAGACAGAGCTGAGACTGCAGCCCTTACACAGTGAGCAATGGTGACGGCAGCTCCCTCCACTCCCCTGGGACTGCCCCACTCCTGATCCTGTCCTTTGTGACCGCTTGATACTTCTACTCCTGCCTCTCCTTAACTGCATTCTTTTGATAAATTCCCCTCATTCGCTTAGGCTAACTTGAGCAAATTTCTCTTACTTGTATAGTGGGATAACATTTCTAAACTATTAACCAATATGCTTTTTTATTCTAGCATTTCCTTATACCTCTGTGTCTGTCCCTCTTTTTTGTTTTTTGTTTTTTGTTTTTTGTTTTTTGTTCAGCCTGGCAGTCTGCATCCCTTCCCTCCAGGATGAGATAACATAAAAGAAAGTAGAAGAAAGTTAAGGATTAACTTTTGAGCCTCAAAACCATAGGTTCTGGTGAATAAAAAGAGCTCATGTATAAGCAACATGTTGGAGATAACACAAAGTGAAGCTTCCTCTTCCCAGAATGGAAAGGTGCCCCTAGGCTAGGGAGTAAGTTGGGGTAGGGGTAGGGAATGGGGGTCAATTTGGAGGATTCAAGGACAAAGTAGAAAGGTGTCTTGAGATAGCTCAGCCACTTGAGTCAACACTGTTCTCCCATATTGCCCAGGAGCTATGCAGAAAACCATACTAAGAACCATCAACATACCAGTGCCCATCTGCCTGAGCGCCATATGTCACCTGGGCTAAGGGCACTTGGTAAAAATGCCCTTAGCTCAGGGCAGAAGCCGGCTCCTCACTGTTGACTGCAGATATGATGCCCATCAGGCCCCGGGACTGGGTTTAGTACACTCTCTGCGGGGCTCATAGACCACCCAGTGGTCATCTGAGCAAGCAGCATGCACAGTATTGCTAGGCTAGTAGGATCAAGCAACATGGCCATTTAGAGAATTTGTAGTCAGCAAGAAATTAGACATGACAAAAACATCATTTTATCCTTGTGGAAAAGCTGGAGAAATGTGGCTTACATGGCAATACACATTTATGGAGATTGGGAGCCATCTGAACAACCAACATGCTAAAAGCCTGAGTAGTGATGCCAATATTATCTCAGAACACAGTGTCTGTCCTCAGCTCTGTCTTATTCAGGGGGCAGCTGCTCAAAGTAGAGGTCATATCCAGAGCAGGCTCAGAAGGGGCACATGGCACAAGCTCCTGTTTGCCTTCTCTGTACTCTGCCATGACATCCTCGCCACATCCTACTTCTTCCTACCTGTGGACCACCCAGAAGTCAGTCCATTGTTTACTTTTGTGGCAAGTAACAGCAAACCACTCAGACCAACTTAAAAAAAAAACGAAGGGCATGTTAGAAGCATAGGGTGTCTCCATGACCGAGGGAAGAGGAGCTCACCTGATTCTCTCTTAGGCAAGCTACAACAAATGAGCAAAATCTAACAAGCTACCCAACTCTGTAGTCAGTTTTTTAAATTTCCAACTGCACCAATCGTAGGTGGATAGAAAGCAGCTGAGGCTAGTACATGTGGTAAGAACACTTAGGATGTGGACTGCTGGCTCAAGATGAGTCAACAGTGTGATGTGACTGCCAAAAAGCCAATGTAATCTTGAGCTAAATTAAAAGCGAAAGTAGTGGTGCCCTCAGTTCATGGACTCGTGTATTTAAGGCATGGTGACCAGGGAGGACTCAAATCATATTCTAGGAGGAATGGTGAAGGTACCTGGAGTATTATTGTCTGGACTCCTTTTTGAGATTGGTAAAAATTTCCAGACGTTGGGCTTACCAGTGTGGAGTCTGGGGTTAAATTATCTGATTTAAGCCCCAAATTCAGTCACTTTCTATCTATTTCCTACCTGCCAGTAATGTCCTAGATACCTCACATGAAGTGTCTGATTTAATCATCATCACAACCTTCTGAAAGAGTATCATCTTTATCCCTATTGTACAGATGAAAAAACTGAGGCACAGAGAGGTTAAAGAGTTTAGCTAACATCACAGAGCAAGTAAGTTGAAGAGCGAAGCTTTGAAGGCAAGGGGAGTATACTTTCTTTGCTCTGCCCTACCCAGCTATATGTCCTTGAATCTTGTCACCTCTCCTGCACCTCAATTTTCCTAGGTGGAGTGTGAGGTGAGTGATCCCTGTCCTATGGATAAAATATTATCTATAAGGAAGTGTTGGGGAAATATTAAAATGATATATCAAAAGAGGCCTCACGGAGCAAGATATGGGAAGAACCTTCTTCCTACACAGCCATATATGGGGGTTTCATCCTGGTTGTCCTCACTTGCACAGTTCCAAACCCTCTGTCTCAGACTATGCAGTTAGCATAGCCACTCATTAGCTCCCCAAACAGCTAATAAGACTTGACATACTTTTTGGATTATTCTATCTCTGGACAGCATCCTCCTGATACACAGATCACTCCTGGAATTAGTGACAATGCACATCCAGGCAGAATTAATATCATCAAAAGCCATTTACTGAGCATCGTTCTCATTATCTTGTACTGCATAACAAACCATCCTCAAATAGAAGCTCAGTATGAAAACATTTATTTTGCTCATAAATCTGCAATATGGGCAGGGCTCAATGGGGACAGATCACCTCTACTCAACCAAAGGCAAGGCTGTTAGCCTTACTCACTATGCCTGGTGCCCGGGGTGAAAAGACTCAAACAGCTGAGGCTGGCTCCCCGGGTACTGCTCTATCTTCTCAGCATCTCCCCACCTGCTCTCTCCAGTATGGTGACCACAGACAACTTATATGTTGGCTTATAGCTCCCGGGGTACATGTCCTGAGACAGAGTGAGAGATCTAAGCAGATGCTTTCATGGCCTAGTCTCTGAAGCCACGTAGTATTACTTTCATCATACTCTGCTGGCTAAGGAAATGACAAATGTGCACCTGATTCAAGAGGAGGAAGTCAAAGATGACATGACCATTATTGGGGAATACCACCTACCACCGATACTGACAATGTTCCAGGCATGGAGATAAGCACTTCAATGGCCATTAGGTGTCATTATCCTTAAACTTGCCCCCCAAAATCCTGTTCGACACTCATCTCATTTTATAGAAGATGGAAGACTGAGATGCAGGGAGGCAGTCAAGGCCAGCCTGTGAAGAGGGGGACCTGAGAATGAGCCCAGGAGTGTTCGACTGTGAGGTCAGAGAAAGGCCAGCATGAGGCAAAATCTGGCTCCCATGATGGAACACACTCGGTGGTAGACATTTGGCACAGGGATCAACTGAGGGAGCCTTGACATTGGCCTGCTGGGGTTCACAGCCAGACCTTTCCACTTACAAACTGCACAACTTTCGCAAGCATCTTCCCTTCTCCAAGCCTTGGGGTCTTCATTAGTAAAATGGAAACAACCACAGCGCCTGCCTGTGAGGGTGAATTGAGACCCAGAGAAAAAGCTCGGCACTCTGTCTGGAATCTAGTGATGACTTTATAAATGTCAGTGGTTATTATTTTAAAAGTGGTCCAAGAAAGACATCTTAAAAAGACAAATCTGCTACCACTACCAAGATTATGTGTCATGCACCCTCAAGCCCAGCAAATGCTTTGTTTGTCTGCGTCATTACTAACCTCAGGTAGACAAGATGCTGATATTCATGCCCCTCTCCCTCACAGTACCTCTGATAAACAAGGCGATGATGCTGCCTACAAGGGCTCCTGCTGTGTCTTTCCCAGAAGGGGTACCTGGCTGACTCAGCCAGGAGGGGAGGGCGTTCAGTGACTCATTACCAATCAAAAACTGATTAATCGCCCTCAGGCCTTGGGAAGAGAGCTATCACCCAGGAGACCAAAGGCTCTCTCCCCATCCCAGGCACCCAGTGGTTCCTCAGACAGGAGAACAGGGCATGAAAATTAACTGAGTTTCCACATCAGCAAGGTGTTAGTCATTCTGGGCACACACATCTCCATTTTTAATAAGAAGAGTTTTCAGCTCGCTTCTGAATATTCAAACTCATCCAACCACCCCTCCCTCACCCATCCCCATGGCTTTAATTACCATCCAGAGCTAGTCTCAGATCCTGATTTTTTTTCATAGCCACACAGCATGCCTCCCACCTTGGTCAGCTGCTTTTCCCCTCCCAGACCAGACCCTGCTCCATAATCCTCAGTAATGATTTCCATGGTGCATGCAGAAGCCTAAACCAGAATTCCAGCTCACCCTGACACTCCCCTGCCCTGCCTCCCTCAAGTGGCCCACAACAGGTCCTGCTGTTTCTACCACCTGAGTTTCTCCCTCTGCAGATCCTCTCAAGAAAGCATCCCTATCACTTCTGAAGCCATCTATATCCTCTAAGTCTTCCCCATCGCTGCTAGGACAGCTAGGTAAAATGCACACAGGAGCACTCTGCAAGGACGCCCCCTTGCCTTCAGATAGAGCCCACACTTCTTAACACGGTTCCAGGGCATTGTGTAATCCAACCACCACCCATTTGTTATTGGCTGAGTTGCGTCCACCGCAAAATTCATATTGAAGCCTTAACCCCCAGTACCTTCGAATGTGACCATATGGCAAAGGAAAGTCATTCTCTCATAAGTCTGTGTTTCTTGAGCCTCCAGATAGACTGTCGAAGTAGGGGATAGCTGTAGGCCCTAAAAAGAAGGTGGTTGATGCAGGGTCAGTCACTGTAACCCCCTTTAACATGTAACAACATGATGAGCTCAGAGATACTTTGAGTTTAAAGCTTAATGTCAGAGAAACCCGGCCCCAGAATTCCCGCCATGATGGTGCCCAGTAACCTTTACAACAGCCAGCAAGAAGCCCTCTGTCTCATCAGGGGAGCCATGCCACCAGGCACAGATTCATTCTGGTCTTGACCACTGAAATCCTGCTGCTCCCACCCCCACCATTCCATGAAGGAACTGGGTCCCTGGACGCAGCCCAATGCACCCCATCAGCTCAGCATGCACTGGCCCTGTGTGGAGTGGAAAGTAACTCCACCCTTCTGCCTCTTTTAGGCTCTGATCCCCTGCTCAGTGTTTGGACTTGTCTGCATTTTACCTATATGGAGTGAATCTGGTTCTCTGCATATTGATCTGCTTGTTTAGAAGAAAGAAAACAAAACCTAGTGTAGCTCTATCTGGAACTTAGAATGAAGGGCCATATGCTAACAGATTCCACTCCACCGGCCCTCTCTGACCTCTTCCCTGGCTTGTTCTCATTCATGTCATTTGTCACCATCAACTAACTTACTGTGCATTTGATTTGTTTATTCATTGTCTGTTCACCCCCATTCCCCTGGTCCTCACACCCCCATCATCACAGTAGAATGGAGGGCACTCTGAGGGCAAGGATTTGCCATTCCTCAGAATAGGTGCTCAATGTGTATATATGGAGTGATTAGAGGACTAACTGAACAAAGGAATTGATGCACACACTCCCTTCTTCCCACCCCCATGAAATCACAGAGGTGAGTCTCCACTCTCACCATACCTTGGAGATTCCCCTAAATCCACAGCGGGAATCCCCTCCAGTGCCCCTCACACCTTACCTTCCTCTACTTGAGATTTCTGTTTGTGTGTTAAAAGAGTCACTGTTCTATCTGTAGGCACTGCCCTGACCCCACCAATGTCCCTCAGGCCAAGGTGGTTTCTGTTCACAGATGTGAAAGGAGCCAGGGATCCATGGATCCCAGCAAACAGATCCACCAGTGCCTGAGGCTCCTGCCCCTATAGACAGGCAAGAGTGTGAGGCCAGGACCTCAGCTGGACTGGTGCAGGGGACATTAGGGGCCCATCAGCACTGCTGCCTCAGGACAGACAGGAGGAAGTGTTGGTGGCCTGAGGACTCTGAGTAAGGGAGGGAGGGCAGGTAGCAGCAGAAAGAGCACCGAACCAGGAGACGGGATCCAGCCTCCCCTCACCAACTATGAGCTCTTGCAAGCCCTTCAGACTTCCTGAACCTCAGGGGGCCTTTCTGGGACTGTTAAGAGAAGCAGGTTGAGAAGCACAAGAGAGAGGAACCAGAAATGAGAAGTACAGGCTGATGTTGCTGGTGATGAGACCTTGGACAAGTTTCTTCACTGACCTCAGGCCTCACTGTTTCAGGGTCAGGCACATGGCCAAGGAGATAAAAGAATGCAAAGGAGTAATCTGAACCTAAGTCAGGAGAGAGAGATGGATGATGCAAAGGTACAACCTTATTTAGGAACTGAAAATTGTCCTGCCCACCAGTATCCCACCTACAACACTCTTTCCCTCCAATCTAGCACCCACACATTTCTAGGTGGAGAGACACATTGGTATGCTGCCTGGGACATGGCTGGGCTCCAGGTCTGGAATCCTCCCAGCAACTGCCTTTCCCTTAGTTGGTGACTGTCCTCAAAGAAGTGGCTTACCCAAGGTCACACAACCAGTGCTGCAGTCTGCTCAACAGAGCCCAGATTCGAAGGCAGGTCTTTATTAATCCAGGGCTCATAGAGAGGAGAGAGAACAGACAAAGGGAGGAGGCAGAATGTGCATTCACAGAGAGCACACAGCCCCATGATAGGGCAGAAAAAGCAATGTGTGAAAATGTATGGTTTTATTTATGGAAAATTAATTCAGCATACAACTTCATCATAATAACATTTCTCGAAACATTGACTCTCATCAATGTTGTAAAAATCTGGGAAGCTACAAAATTCTTTTTTTTTTTCCAAACCTCCTATATGGATAAACATCTACTTCTCAGGCCAACCAAGATTTCTCCTCTCTTCCCTTGGTCTGTTGATTTTAAATCTAGAAAGGTCAGGGGTGACCCCACAAGTTGCCATGGGGGAAACAGCACTTTAATTACTCTGAATTAGAGCCTCCTCTTTGGATTGAAATCCACAGCCACAAATGTATTATTTTCCCCAGTCATTGAAACAGAAGTGAAGTGTTTTCTTTCTCTTGTCTGATATCGCCCTCTAGTGGTCTCAGCTCTACTTGAACAATAGATAGATCCCACCCATTTGCATAGGCCCCTTCCTTCCCTCACTCCTTCAACCACCCTCCTACCTAGCCATCTTTCTGGCCACTCATTTAGTCTTCATTGCTTGAGAGCTTACCAAATGCCAGGCACAAGCAACAAGGATTCTGGATGCCATAGGTGCTTAGTGATTCACTTGCTAATATGACACTTGAGAATCTGGAATGGTCCAGATCTGGAGTCTAGAGACCCAAGGTCAGAATCCCAGCTCTGCTCCTTAAAGCCCAATAACCTTAGAGATGGAGGTCAGTTCACTACAAACTTGCCCATCTTAAAGAGAGACTATAACATGTACCTCTCCCCTCCACCCCCCACCCTCCTTAATCTTATCATTGTTTTCACAACCAGTTTGCCCTGGACAACAATTCCTGGAGCATCCTTAAATTTTTGTCACAAAAGAAAAGCAGGGGATGTCATGGGTAAGCCCAGACCATAACTTCAGAAACCCTGAGTTTGAATCCCAGTTTGGTCCATTGCCTACCTTAATACCGTTGACACACTACTGAACCTCTCTCAGTCTTTTTTTTTCCTGTCTGTAAAATAGGCACAATTGTAGGGTTCAATAAGATTTGCCGGCGTATAAGACAATTTTTTGGCCCTGAAAAATATGCCTCCAAGTGGGGGGTAGTCTTATACGGCGAGTATATAACAAACTCTGTATTTTTAGTGGAAATGTTAGGGGGTCGTCTTATACGCCGGCAAATACGTATTTTTCGGGGCCAAAAAATCGTCTTATACGCCGGCAAATACGGTAAGTCAGTTTCTCAAACTTTAATGTAAGCAAAATCCCCAAGGATCTTGTTAATAAGGCAGCCCCTTTCCAAACTTTGTGGTCCCCATCTCTGAAGATGGCCCTGAGTGTGAGCGGTAACCAAGCTGCCAGGTGATTGCCCAGCCTTTGGCCACCAGTGGGATAGGAAGGTCTCATGGGCCTCAATCTTGGCCCTGCATTGGAATCTTTAAAAATACTGATGTCCACCACAGACCCCAGATTTTAATGAAACTGGTCCAGGGTTGGGAGCCTTGCATTAGGATTTTTAAGAATTTCTAGGATGATTCTCGTGAACAAGCAGGGGTGAGAACCACTGCCCAGTGCTTGACACATAGTAAGTCTTAATACATGTTAAAAAGAAGTCCTACCAATATGTCCACATCATAACTCAAACACCTTTATCCAAAGACAACAAATAGTGAGCCTCAATCAAGTGCCAGGCACTGGCAATGGAGTTAAACCAAAACAGCACAGTAAAAATCACAGCCTCAGAAATATCACAGCAATGCAGTGGGCCAACCCGTCATTTGGCAGTGGACACCCAAAAAGTATGTGGTCAGCCCAGGGAGTGAAAATGCATACCACACGGGGCCTGTGGCTCGTGGCAAGAACTTTGTCTTTCTCTTTGAGATGGAAAGTCATCACACCTCCCACAATTATCTTAGAAATAAAAAACACACAAGAGCTTTCAAGATGTCATTGCATCTTGGAAAGTGACTGTCTGATGGCAAGATTTCAGTCAGGGAGACAGGGCAGGGGGGTCATCGTTGGGCCTACCCTGACTTAGAGTGTCCCACATGTCTGTTGACTCCTCTGTGTAAAGCTGTCTGGAGCTCCCACCCTACCTCCTCTGCCCACTGTGCTGCAGCCTGCACGCAGCCTCCTCCTCCCACAGACTCAGCTGGCCAGCTGTTTCTAGCTGTAAAGGCAGTCCTTACTCTTAATCAGGATCTGGGCTCTGCACCTGCTCCCCTTGGCTGGGCTGGATCTACTTCAGAAGCCAGAGATGCAGAGGCTGGAAATCCTCCTCTATCCCATCCCCGCCCCCCCCTTTTTTTTTCAAATCACAGCAGCTCCTCAGCCAACCCCAGCTGTTCTTTAGCACCTATGAATGAGGCCAGGGAAACCCTGTGGAATTAAATCACTGAGAGCACTGGAGGAGAGGATTGCAGAGACCTCTCTGGTCTTCCAAGCCAGAATAATTGTCCCACCCCTCTCTCCTCTCCCTGTGTTATCTTCCATCACAGCACCTCATCCACACTAATATTTTGTTTAATTGGAAACCCTGCCTTCCCCAATGGAACATAAATTCTATCTCCATCACCATGGTACTCACCAAACCACACCGTGTATGCCACCCAGAGTGATATTTGTGGAATGTTTGTAGCATGAATGCATAATTAATTAATCGTTTCCAGTTGACTCAGGTTAACATCAGCTCTGCTGCTACTTAAAGCAAGAAGAGTGGAGGGGTGGGGGAATATAGAGGGAAAGGAGAACTGACCATAGGAGTGTGCAAAAGGGTCACGACCGTCTTTCTCTCCTGCCAGTGTTGAAGAAAGACCCATGGGTTGTCACCTTGTAGAGAGGGAGGAGGAGTTAGGTGAGATTGCAGGCTTTCTCCCTGTTAGGAAGAGGATGAGGATATCTCAGGAGCCCCCAGATGGGGATCTAATGGGGTCGCAACTGGGCAGCCCAGATGCAGCTATCAGACATGTCCTGTGGGACCAGAAGCATTTTTGTTTGTTTGTTTGGTTGGTTTCGTTTTTCAGCAAATGGTGTGATTCCACATTTAAAATCAAACCTCCCTAAAAAAGCTAGCAGTAACAATGGAGCCCCAACCTCCACAGCGCCCAACCCCCCAACCCACATTGCACCAGGCAACAGAATTTGCCTGGTGCACAAACTCAGAAACAGCGGTTCTGCACTCCCAGGCAGAGCACAGCCTCCCAGACCTGTCAATACAGCCACAGCCCTGAGTGGCCAAGGTCACCTGGGGGGCACCAAGCATCTCTCCTATACAACCACAAGGCAAGCCAAGCAGGTTATTCTTTATCCTTCCCTCTCGTGGCTCCTACAAATTCAGCCACCAGAGTGATTTTATTCAGGTCACCTTGCCCAGCCTAGAAACCAACAGCTCCCTGTTTTTGCTTAGACATAAACTCCCAGCCTTCATGGTCTCTGATTCCCTCCTTCCTTCTAAACCAGGCTCATTCCTTTTCATTCTTCCCTGTGGCCTCAATCCTCCAGCTCTTAAAATCTACTCAGCTATCTCTGGCACGCAGCCTGTTCCTTCTTGCTATTAATAAGGCTGAGAATAATGAATAAATAAGACCTTGCTTTCAAAGGGCTTTCACAACACCAACCAGAGCCTTGCAAGAACCATATGAGGTAAATAGTGACACGCAGAGCTTAAGTGACTGGTCTATGACCAGCAGCTAGTTAGTGGCTGAGCCAAGCCGAGAACCTATTTTAAGTGTTATTATGTATGCCTTATCAGGAAATTATTTTTTTTAAATAAGTGAATGGAAAAAAATGATCCAGATGTTAAAGGGTGACTTTATTATATTTGAAGGGCAATATTTATTCCCACTCCTTAGAAGTATAATTAAAGCAAATGGAATAAGATTTGGTATCGTATTTGCCTTTCACCCAAACCTTTCAGAGACACCTGCATTGCTCTGCGAAAGGAAAACCATCTGCTCATTTTTCATGGCATTAAACACCTGCACATTCATTCAATCAATAAATTTGTGTTGCACTCTTACTACATGCCAGACCTTGGGTTTGACACAGCACATGCACTGGTGAACAAAACAGGCTGGCCCTGCTCTCATACACTTAGAGTCTAGTGGTGACGTCAGGCACTAAACTGAGATTCACATCAAGAACGTGTGGTCAGAAATGTGCTGAGTGCCACAAGGGAGGCACAGAGGCTCTGGTCGCTTCTAGCAAAGAAACAGACTTGGTCCAGAAGCTCTGGGAGGGCCTCCCAGAGAAGTGACCATTGCCCCAGGAGCAGAAAGATGAGAAGGAGTTAACAGGGAAGAGGAGAGGAAAAGAGCTTGTAGGAGAGGGAACAACATGTACAATTGCTTAGGAAAGCATGGTACTTTCAGAAAACAGAGAAGCTGGGGAAGTATGGTGTGAGATGAGAAGGGGCTGGACCACTCAGGAACACTGTGGGTCTAGATAGGGATCTTGGTCTCTCCCCATGAGGCAATGAGGAAAAGCTCAAAGCAGCTTGACATAGATTAAATCTAAATTACTGTATGGCATTTTGGACGGCAAAGGGAGAGGAATATCTCAACCCACAAAGGAATTTCCATCAGCTTCTCTGACATTAAAAATGAAGCCCTGCTTAAATTAGGATGCTGATTTTTCTCAGAAATATAGGTACCACTGACAATAAAAATAATAAAAATTAAAACATTCTATACCTAGAAGCCATTTGGCACTTTATATACATAATTTTACTTAATCCTTGACTCAGTACAACTTCTAAGATAGGCAGCATCACCACCTCATTCTACAGATGAGTAAAGTGAAGTTCAGAGAGGACTAGTAACTTGCCCAAAGGTCACACAGCTGTTACTAGAAGATTCAAGGTTCAAATTTACACTGTCTAAATATTGGCTTTATCATCTCTAGACTCCATAATCTTAGCAATTCTTACCCAGAATTTCAAAGGCAGCAAATGTGACAGGTATAAAAGTTTGTCCTCACTGAAACATAAAGGTCAACAATGGGCTACACCTTGCCAAAGCCAATGGTCAAATCTCTTCTTGTCTTACTTGACCTTCAGTGGCATGACCAGGTGATCATCTCTTCTTCTGGAAACATGTCATTTTGTAATCATCAACTGCTTGTGTCCTACCCACTGTTTATTCCTGCTCTGTGTCCTCTGCTAGCTAACCTTCCTCCAAATTGCTAGGCTCTCCAAAGCTCTATCCTTGGCCATTTTTCTATTTACAATCCTTCATTCAGTGGTGTCTTCTATCCCAGGCTTTAGGCTGTGTCAATACACTGATGACAACCAAATCTACATTTCCTCACCCTACCTCTCTCTCCTGATCTGAATTCTAATTCTAACTCAGCACTTGGTTTAAGCCACTTAAACTATCAATTTTCCCATCTCTCAACTAGGAGTAACAATACCTACTCATGGCATTGGTTGAGCTTTGATGAGATGGTATGTATGTCACATTTAGCCTGACTCCTGGTTTATAATAAACTAAAGGTCTGGTGAACAAAATTCGTGCACTGGAGGGGGGTGTCCCTCAGCCCAGCCTGCACCCTCTCCAGTCTGGGACCCCTCAGGGAATGTCTGACTGCCAGATCAGGCCTAAACCAGCAGCAGGACATCTCTCTCACAATCTTGGACTATTGGCTCCCAACTGCTCACCTGTCTGGTTGCCTGATTGCCCCTAAACATTTCTGCCTGCCAGCCTGATCACCACCTAACCACTCCCCTGCCAGCCTGATCAACGCTTAACTGCTCCCCTGCTGCTCAATTGCCCCCAACTGTCCTCCCCTGCCAGCCCGATCATTTTCAACTGCCTTCCTCTGTTGGCCCAGGCCCTCAATTGCACTCCCCTGCTGACCTGGTCACCCCTAACTGCCCTCCCATGCCAGCCTGGTCAACCCCAAACTGCCCTCCCCTGCTGGCCTAGTCACCCCTAACTGCCCTCCCCTGCTGGCTTGGTCACCCCTAACTGCCCTCTCCTGCAGGCCTGGTCCCCCTTAATGTCCTCCCTCTCCTACAGACATACCCAACTGCTCCCTCCCCTGCTGGCCTGATCGCCCACAACTGCCCTCCTCTGCTGGCCATCTTGTGGTGGCCATCTTGTGACCAAACAGGGGTGGCCATCTTGAGTGAGGGCATGACCAACAATTTTCATATTACCTCTTTATTATATACAGGATGCTCAATATGTGTGAATTACTGTTACATGCTCCTTGATTTCCTTGAGGCCAGTCCCACATCAGCTGATGCTCTCAGTAAGTCAGACAATGCCTAATTCTTGATTTGCCACATTAATCTGTGCAGGAATCAATAGGAGTTTAGAGGAGAAGGGGGGTCAACGAGGCTTTAAGTCATGCCTTGGCAAGGAATAGTCATAATATGAATGGCTTCTTAGTATTCCCATTTCACTAAAGAGAAGACTGAGCCTCAGGGAAGAATAAGCTTCCCAACAGTATACAGCTCATAAGAGTTAGAATTCAGCCTGTGCCTGTGCTCATGACCTCCAGTCCCACCATCTGACCTGACACAGACACATGAAAGACTGGTCTGTTTCCAGCAATGCCACCAGCGTAAGTGGTTTGGGGCCACTCTGAGTTTTCATTCTCTAGGACTCCGAAGAAACTGAGGTCCAGAAAGACAGATGTGCAGGGCTCATCAGAGGACATGGGCGAGGGGTGTTCCTTGCCACAGGATGCTCACCCCTTGATAGCTCATTGCCACATCACAAGCACAGAAGGTGAATGAGCCAGTCTGTGGCCCAGCCATCTGGTGAAGAAAACGAATAGACAGGATAGGGCTAGATGCACAGGCAGGATACGCCTAAATGCACAGACAATACATGGCCACATGCTCTTGATAGTAGAGACAGACAATAGGTTCCCCAGAACCAAAACTTCAGCCCTCTCAGTGTGACTCTCAGCAGCCCACACCCACAGGTATTGTTCTGCGTACAGGGCTCAGGGCGCCCAGTGCCCATCTGCCCCTCAGGCTAAGAGGATCTGTCACCATCCCAGGTGTGACCTCACCCACACTCCTGTTCCCCCCGCCCCCAGCGCAGGATTTGGCCTCTAGGCCTTTCTTTTGGAATCACTAGGCTCCTTAAAAATAACTAAAACTCTGCCTGAGTTAAAGCTGTGGAACAGACAGTTCTTATCACAGATATAACTCGAGGAGGTATTTGCTAGATAGATTTTTCCCCTCTTTAGTGGATAATTTAAATGAATAAACTTGAGAAATAAAAAATGATCACAGTATGAAATGAAGTCAAGACTCAAACTCAAGCCCTCCTGAACCCAAAGCCCGTAGTCTGAGACCTTCCCTAATTTGCTTAATAAACCATGTAACAGAGTAGACAAATAAGAAATCTCATCTTAAAAAAGGGAATATATATATACTGGTGTAATAGAAAGAGTTTGGAATCACATAGACCTGGGTTTCAGGCTTGGGCTATGTGGTTTACAAACTTGCACTAATTGTTCAATTTCTCCAAGCCTCAATGAGCTCATCTGTAAATTGAAACACTTATTGTGGAATGCACTAAATGAGTTTCATAATCATAGCCAAAAGGAGATAAAGGTTAACCCTGGGGGTTTCCAGTATCGTGGGATGCCGGTGGGGCGCAATTTGGGAAAAGGGACCGTACACTTCATCCATGCTTCACCCAAATCTTCCTCCAGTAAAGAATAGAGCCCCTTAACCAGGGACAGCCCCTCCGAAGACTGGGAACTTTTTAAATGATCAAATGATGCTGAAGGGCAACATGTTGACTTTGTCTGTGGTTCTGGTCCCTCTTCCTCAGTTGCTAAAAATTAACATCCCCTCTCAGCCTATCTTCCTCTTCTTGTTTCCATGACAGAGTCTATAAAAGAAGTCAAGGCAGTTTTTGTTTTCAAATGTTCATCTTTCTTATTCTCTTTTCCTTGCAAGCCCTCTGTATTACTTTCTCTCCCTACCTCATTCAGGGAGGGGTATTCGGGTGACATCCTGGACCCCATAGTTTTAGGATACCCAGGTTGCTATAAGAAGCAGGTGGCTGGAACAGTGACTCAGTAAGAAGTGAAATATTTGGCAGTAAATGAGCTTGATACTCATTCATACCCACTCTGAACATAACCTTTTATCAACTCCAAGAGGTAAGTGGGGGCAGTCATGCTCTCTTGTTCACGTCCATACAAATTACTGAGGCTATAAGGTTTTCTGGTGACACCCCCTTTTCCTGTAGTATTGCCTTTGATGGGCCCTGTATGGAGAGTACACTTCTACAGAACTGAATAAACGTCATGATGTAAAGTGGGCATATTCAAGCACCTAGGAAAACTACAGTCTTCCTGGAAAGATAGTTTGGCCATAAGAATTGATTCTTTAAAAAGCTGATACCAAATAACTCCAATTGTATCCAATGTGTTAAGGAACCTCAACTTGCTAGGATTTCAAACACCAACTTGCCACCAACTGTGGGTTTTTAAACCCTCTTTAATGATGCTTAACATCATCTTAGTCCAATGTCATTGATTTCCAGTTATTAGGGGTTATTCAGTCACATTTTGTTTCCAGTAGGACTTAGTCCTATGTATTTAAAAACTTTAAACTTATTTTCAAGCAACAACTCTTTTCTCCTCACTGCCCCTCCCCCCAACCCCAAACACTAGACTTGCATCTTAATAAGCTTGGGGGTGGGAGTGGGTGGAGGGATCTGTTCTTATCACATGTCCTGTTGAGGAAGGACAGAAGGATGGAAGGGCAGCGGTGTCTCCTTACTTAGTTGCCCAGGGTGAGGGGCTGATCCCCTTATTTTGGTGGTTGCTGCTTCCATGGATAATAGAGACTGGCCTCTGGCTCCCTCTGTGTAGTTGCTCTTTCATGTGCCACATACACTGAGTTCTTTGCAAAATGCTGTAGGTCACTCTCTGGATAATATCTGCATGGAAGGCCTGACTTGGGTTCCAGCCACTTCTTTCCCTTCCCCTCCCCAACGAGAGATAGTCTACCCTACACTCCCCTTCAACTAGGATCATGTCAGTCAGTCAGCAGCTAACTTAGGGAGTAACTAATGACAGGACAGCTCAATTCCCACCTCCCAAAGGCATTCTCTCAACCTGAGGGGAGTGTGTACATTCTTGTCACATCTGAGAGTCTACAGACCCCTATGTCCTGCCTCTTTTTCCACTCCCCCAAAGCATCAGGTATTGTGATGGCTTGTGGCTCAAAATCAGTAAAAAGAAAATTCATTCTGTTGGTGTTACTATGAATTTTAAAAATCTCCCAAATCTCCAGATCTTGATTCAAGTCTGCTAAGGACACATTTGAGAGAAGAGCCAGATGAAAACAAAAAGCAAAGGTCACATCCCGTATTAGTCTCTGGAGCTGAGGACAGTGTGAAGTCCCTTCCCATGTGACGTGGACCCAGAGCTCCTCAGGGGCAGAAACCAAGAGCAGAACCAACCAGGAGAATGTCAGTCCCCAGAGATGGCGGGGATCTTGGGGGAAGTGCTGAACTTCCCACAGAAAATAGGATCAAGAGCTTACATCACTTTGATTTAAACCTCAAACTACAGGATGACCTCAGCTATAAACAGTGGAGTGGCATCTTCTCAAGTCCACACTCAAGTCAGAAATGTCAAAAGTCAAATTATCCTTGAAATGCTTAGCATCATAGCATATGGGAGGGGGACAAGTCTCAGTTAAGTTTCATCAGCCAGTGCTTTCCTAACTCTGATATGATCATCTTAGTATGATCATCAGGTGATGCAGCTGGTTTGAATAAGGCACCACATTGAAATCAAAATGCATCTCTTTAAACCTAGAACCACAGTCTACATGGTGAGACACATGATAAGAAGCCCCAGGATCCGAGACTGGTTTGGCTCAGTGGGATAGAGCGTCAGCCTGCGGACATAAAGGTCCCAGGTTCAATTCCAGTCAAGGACATGTACCGTGGTTGCGGGCATATCCCCAGTAGGAGGTGTGCAGGAGGCAGCTGTTCGATGTCTCTCTCTCATCGATGTTTCTAACTCTCTATCCCTCTCCTTTCTTCTCTGTAAAAAATCAATAAAATATAAAAAAAAGAAGCCCCAGGAACTGAGATCTCAGGAGGGAACAGCAGATGCAGTGGAATAGTGAACAGAATTCCCACGCTTCTCTTTCCTTCCTCTCTTCTCTCCCAAAATATATCGTTGAACAGGTATAACTTTACTACACACGTAATGTGAAGCCCATGAAAATATTAAAAATACTTAAGCCAAGAAAAAAATACTGGAAAGGAGGCAACAAACCCTTAGCCTTGGCATCCTTTGGTCCTTTAGTATTCAAGTTTTCTACAGTAAGCACACAAAATATCTACATGTTAAGTACCTTATAGGTAGCTACAGGAACTGATAATGCTTCAGACAAGACATGCACACATAGTAGGCCTATTATACCTATTATCTCATTGTTATTATCAGGAAAACAAAGTTGACCTCACTATTGTGTGATAGGATAAAGGTGGCAGAGGAGAAGGTCTACCAGCAGGGAGTCACCTCCCATCCCTAAACCTGCAGGAAGTTTCATGCAGAGAAAGTGAGAAGGAAATGTTAAAAGAAGTGACAAGAATTTCCAGGAAAAGTTTAATCAATGCAGTCATCTTGAGTGAGGAGCAGTTCTGGGCTGGCCTCCTTCTCAGGACAGAAGGAAGGAGGGCGATGACTAAAAGCTTGGGCTCTGTCCTCCCACAGGCCTGGGATGAGAATCCCATCTCTGCCATTTAGACAAGTTACTCAATTTCTTTTGGCCTCAGTTTCCTCATCTAGAACATGAGCGGTGATAATAGCATGCACCACGTCGGGATGCTGTGAAGGTTAAAAGATGGATCATGCCTGCAAAATAGCACAGTGTCCATCAGTCAGCGAGATTTCAACAAATGTTAACCATCGTTATTATCTCAACCCTAAAAATTCCTGTATAATTAGGTCTGATTGTGAGTGCTTCAATGATTCTCTGTGTTGCAATTTACAGAGAATAATTTGCTACTTAAAATCACATCTCTGCAATACTAATTAAAATGTGTCACCATCTATCATCTACCAAATTGGCAAATAATACTGCTTTGCCTTGGTGAGAATGTGGAGAGATCAACACACCTTTGCTGCTGATAGGAATGTAAGTGGCACAATCTCTGTGAAGAGCTATTTGACAATGCATATCCGATCCCTTAAACATGTCCATTCTGGGGCCAAGAAGGATGAGCAGAGAAGTCAGGTGATGGTGAGGAATTGAACAAAGATAGGAGCATGTCTGGTGGAGGGGTAATGCAGAAACTAGAATGGACGCATGGAATGGGAAAATCTTTAAGGAATCCCAGACATTCCAAGGAAAAAATATATAATATGTGGTCAAACAAATCAAGTCTCAGGCAATTGTTAGAAATAATGATAATTTTTAAGGCCATACACACACATACAAAAATGTACCTCCAACTGCATACCCCCCCCCCCCCGAGAGGCATCTTCAGCTCCTCATACCCATGATGGGTTTATGGACTGACAACATTCCCTACCCAAACTGTTCATCTCCCAACATTCCAACAATAAAGATACCACAACTTACTGATTAGTTAAGCCCCAACCCAAAGAGTCATCCTTGATTTCTGTTTTCTCTTCACCAACACCACCCCAAACCACCATGTCTAATCGCTCAAAAGGTCCTATTTCTTCAGTCACTTCTCTCGGTTTTACTGCTACTGTCTGATTTAAGCTCCCATTATTTCCTGCCTAGACTAGCCTTGTCAATTATCTTACTTCTACTCATAATCCTTCTAAGTCATTCTCCTATAATAGCATGGATGCTTTTAAAAATATATATAAACCAGCCCAGTTGGCATGGCTGTGATTAAGCATCAACCTATAAACAAAGAGGTCACAGTTTGATTCCCAGTCGGGTACATGCCCAAGTTGTGGGCTCAATCCCCAGTGTGGGGTGTGCAGGAGGCAGCTGGTCAATGATTCTCTCTCATCATTGATGTTTCTATTTATCTCTCTCCCTTCGTCTTTGAAATTATATATATATATATATATATATATATATATATATATATATATATATACACACACACACACATATACCAGATTGACTCATTTGATAGATGAGGTTAAAACTCATCAATTTGTTTATGCTATCTACCTCTTTATCTTTGTCTATTATCTATCTTGGCCTCACTGACACCCTGCAGACACACACACCTTCTCTCTGTTCCTCAGACACAGAACACACAGCGCCTTACCCCTTGCCCATCCCTTGGCCTGGAGTGCTCATTTTCAGTTCTCTCCTCAAAGAGGTCTTCTCTTCTAGACCAGTCAAAAGAGCCACTCTAGTCACTATTACAATACCTTGTTTAATTTTGCTTGCAGCATCTATCTCTATCTGAAACTCTGTTATGTGTTTTCTTACTTGGACTTTGCTTATGTTCCACACACACACACACACAAAAAAAAAAAAAAAATCTAGAATGTGATCCCCATGAGGGATGAAGCCTGCTTACCTTGTTCGCTATGTATCTTCAGCACTCAGGTCATGAGACGTGCTTAATCATTAGTCAGGAACCAACCAAAGAATGACTCAGTCACACAAGGCTGTGGTGCCTCCATCTCCAGTATCCTCAGTTCATTTATGACTTAGATGCTGGGGTGAGAGGAGGCAGAAAGGTGGGAGAGGAATAGACCTCTGGTTCTGGTGGAGAAATAAGATTGAATGCTTCTTGTATAACCAACAGGAGCTCAGGAGAATTCAGGATTTAGTCTGGGCTTACAGAGCAAGGAGATGACAACATGAGAAGCCAAAGCTTCTGGAACCTTGGCACTTGTCCAGGTGATTGCTCTGCATGTCTCTTGTCGACATCTCTCTGGTGTTTTTTCACAATGGTGAACAAAGGATGACAATTAACTGCATCCCAAAAGAAGTCCTCTTGGGACATCCAGTCACATGATATGTAGGTGGTTGATTAAGGAATAAGTATTCCTATGATGAAATGTTGGAACATCACTGGCCTGCATAATAGCGCTGAGATCCTTTAGCTCAGTATTCATGGCTCCCCATACTTTCTCCTCTTTCCAAATATGAGATAAATCTTGACCTCAATTTTCTCCATCTGTACAATTAGAAACAAATAATCAGCCAAGTCCCTTCCAGCCCTGAATGCTTCTTTTAGAATGCTTCTCTTAGACATGAGTTCCTTCTCCAGCCAAATTGAACTACTTACTGTCACCCACCCATACATAAACCTAAAAATATTTGCTTTTTCTTACCCTGGCCCTCTGCTAATAGTTGTCATTTCCTCTCTGCTCTTTGAAATATTATGTAGCCTTCCCTGATCAATGCAATTTTTACTCCCACTCTTCTTCCTTATTTTTCCCAGATGAAAATATTTCCTTTTTATAAACTCTTGGACATTTATGGTATATTCCAGAAGTAGATAAACTACAGCCTTTGGGCCATATCTGATTTTGTAAATAAAGTTTTATTGGAACATGGCCATGTCAATTCATTTATGTCTTGTCTATGGCTGCTTTGATTACAGAGGCAGCATTGAGTAGTTATAACAGAAACAGTGTGGCCCTAAATATTTACTGTCTGGACCTTTACAAAGAAAGTTTCTCAAACTTGTGTACACAAAGATATAGGCTGAGATATATACAGAAAATATGTAACTTGGTATATCTTCTTAGAGTATCAATTTTACTGGAAGACTGGGGGAAGAGGGATGGTTAATAGAGAATAAATGTGGACATCAAAGCAAGCATGTTTATATTATAGAGTGGAATCTAGACTTTGTATAAAACTTTAAGTTAAAATCTCAAATGTGATTTAAAAACTCCCAAGTTTTTTTTAAAAACTGAAATTAAAAATCCCAAGTTTGAGAAGGGCCTCTTCACCTTGTGGCTGGTCCTTCACTGTTACCTTGGTATCAAAATTTGAGAAACATCCACCTATGCTATTTAATTTGAGATGAAAGCACATATTTTAGGGTTTTTGTATATTCACCACTTCAGACACAGTGCTTGAATATAGGAATTCCAAAAGGGCTGGGGTCACTTATCAAGGTGAATCCTAAAATGCCCTCACCTATTGGGATGATTAATAAAATCCTGCCTAATGGCGAGGGATAGACCAGAAGATGAGACCAGCAAAGGTTTTATTCCCTGGGGGAAGTAAGGGGGAGCATATTAATGCCTTGACTGTCTCTGTGGCAACAAAAAGTCTAACAACATTTTATTTCTTTAATGATGTCCACAATGCCATCACCAATTCAAACCACAATTAGTTCCTTCCAGCGCTGAAGGCAGAACCAACCTTCTAAGTGAATGAGCAATGACCTACTGACTCCACCATTAGCATCCCCATCTCCACCACTTCCCTCACCCAAAGCATCTCTCTCTGACTCTTAGAGGGGAACAATCCCTATTGCATAAATGGGTGACGATTCAGTTTGCTGTTGTTTATCTTCATTTTGTTTTGTTTTTAATATATATTTTTTATTGTTGATAGTATTACAGATGTCTCCCATCCCCCCCCCCTTCTTTTGTTAGTAAAAGGCAAACAACCCTAGGAAAGGATAACACATTATTACTATCCTCTTAGTAAGAATCAGGAGTTGGTTTTGGGAGATGGGGGAGTCAGCCCCAGACACTCAGTCAGAGTCGACAGACCTGAAGCCAACCCCAATTTTGCCACTGTCTTGCAGGACCACCCTGGGTGAGCCACTTGCCATTTCTGCATCTTCATTTTCCTTTCCTCTAATATAAAAGGAAGTGAGAATTTCAAGGAGTATTTCTAACTGTAAGATTACACAGTTCAAGGCAGCATAAAGGAAAGATCAAGGTCATGACCACATACATAGTCCTTGAAAACATACACCAGATTACTTGCAGAATGACTTATACTATATGATCCCAACTCTTACATTTAAATTTAATATTTGAAATAGGTAACATAGTCTATCCATATTACTCAAAACATTTTTTAAATACATTTAAAAATTTTAAGGAATAAATTTAAAAGGGATAAGTTTCCCTAATCCCACTCCTTTCCTACCACATGCGAAGTTGTTATTAGTTTTCATATGTAAATTTGCAGTTTCTTTATGCACATATAAACAGAAATGGATACTTATTTTTCCCTTTGCTTCACAAAAGATAACATACTGTGCATATTATTCTGCACTTTGATCTCCCCCCCTTTAATATACATTGAAAAAATTTCCATATTAGCATATAAAGTGCCTCCGTTCTTTTTTTATAACTGCAGAGGATTCCATTACAGAGATGTACCATGATTTATCCAACCAGCCCCCTACTGATGGTGGATTATTTCAGGTCTTTTTTACAAGCAATACTTCAGTGAATGACTATGAACACATATGCTTGTGAACATATATAAATATATCTATAATCAAATTCCCAGAAACAAAATCTGTTTTGTAATGTTGTGCATTTGCATTTTTGATAAAGATTGCAAATTACCCTCTGCAGAGATTATACCAATTTACTCACCCACAATCAAAATCTGAGTGCCTTCTTCCTCATAGCCTCTTCTACAGTGTTATTAAGCCTTGAATATTGACCAATTTGACAGGTTTAAAAGATGGTATCTCAATGTGATTTTAGTATTTCTTTTTTAAATATACTTTAATATCGTTGATAGTATTACAGATATCTCCTTTCCTCTACTCCCTTACCCCCATCTTCCCAGCCCCTCTCCCATCCCTCAGGTCTTCACTACCCTATTGTCTGTGTCCATAAGCTATGCCTATTTATACTAATAAAAGACTAATATGCTAATTAGACCGGGAAGACCAGACATCTTCCAGACATCTGACTTCCTTCCAGACAGGGGACGACCAGCCTGATGGGGGGGGGGGGGCAGTTAAGGGTCAACCAGGCTGGCAGGGGACCATTTAGGGGGCAATCAGGCCAGCAAGGGGTGATCGGGCAGGCAGGTAGAGTAGTTAGGGGTAATCAGGCAAGTTTGCAGGCAAGCAGTTAGGAGACAGTGGTCCCGAATTGCAAAAGGGATGTTCAACTGCCAGTTTAGGCCCCATCCCTGTGGTGAGCCACTTGCCTGTGGAATTGGGCCTAAGCCAGCAGTCAGACATCCCCCAAGGGGTCCTGGATTGAAGAGGGTACAGACAGGGCTGAGGGACCCCACACAAATTTTGTGCATCAGGCCTCTAGTAAGTATTTAAGTTCTTTGGTTTATCTCTTCTCGTTTGTCCCCCAGCAACGCCATGTCGAGGTATGTCAGCCATCTCTATGCCTCCATGCTAGTATTGCTCTTTTGATTAATCTTTTTGCTGAATCTTTTTTTGTAGTTAACAGCCATTTCTTCCATGATAAATGAATATTTTAGCACTTTTTCATATATGAAAAGTCTTCAAACACACAATGCTATCTATTGGTTATAGACAAGGACACACATAATGAGGGTATATGGGGCACTCACTAACCTCAACTGAGAGACTGCTTGCCTCTGGACAGGAGAGTCGGGGAATGAGACAGGGGTGGGAAACAAAGGGACTTCCACTGAGTGTGTGACATTTTATAGCTTTAAAGAAGGACATGGAGCAAGCGTGACAGAAAAAAAAAAAAAAAAAAAAAAAAAAAAAAAAAAAAAAAACATCGAGGGGAGGGAAGGGAATGGAGGGGAGGGAAGGAAGGAAGGAAAAATAGGCTTTAAAATTCAATAAACCTGAACTTGAACCTCAATCCTATATGCTCTGTGGCCTTTGACAACTCATGTAACCTCTCTCATTCTTAATTTCAACATCTATGGGATACAGACAATGCCTATCTTGCAGAGTTAGTGTAATGACTAAAGCTAATCCCTGTAAAACTGTGATTAACACATCATTATGGCTCAACAGTCGCATTAGCAATGTTACTCTTAATTTGGTTATTATTATTCAAATGCAGGCAATGCCTCAAGCCAAAAGAAAGGTCTTTTCCTGTTGGGTTTCTCAAGGAGTCTTCTTGATGATACCATGCCAAAAGTTTCAACCTCACTAACCCCTTTCCCAAATGTCCTCCCAGAACTGCCCCTGTTGGCTGGACTAGTGTGACTGGGAAGCCTGAGAGTGAGAGAAGCCGGGGTGTGGTCAGAGGCAGGGAAGGGGAGTTTCCTCCATGTTGCAACCCTGGTTCCCAGGATCTATGACTTCTACTAGCACTGGATGGTACTTTGGCTTTCCTCTGTAGCACCTAGAAGATCCAAGCCCAAAACACCTTTCTCTCAGAGCAAATCTTGAGCAAGGGTCTCCCCAGCAGCCCTCTGAAGGAATGACACATGGAAAAAAATCGCATCCACTGTTTGCCTAAAATCTGTATGAAATCCTGGTGGCCTCTGAAGTGGCCATTTCCTCCTTCTCACCTTACTTTTTATTGTACCAACAAGCAGCAGACTGCCCCCACCCCAGCCCACACCACACCCAATGCACAAGTGCCTCTTGTTGCCTCATTTCCCCAAACAAGAAAACCAGAAAAAAAACATTCCTTTACAGCAGGGGAAGCTTTTCTCTGCCTAGGGCCCTTTGGATATTTATAACATCATTCTTAGGCCACACAAAATTATTAACTAAAAAATTAGCCTGCTATATTTGGTCAAATATGTAATTAGTTCACCCCTAATGCCTTGGCAAGGCCAGACCAAATGATTTTTCGGGCCTAACTCTGTCTACGGGCTGGACATTCCCCACCCCTGCTTTAGTAGGAAGACTAACGCAGTGAGCTTATGCTCCTGCTTACTCTTTTGAGTTATTACTGAGTTAAAATGGTTTCTATAGTTTTTCATTATTTTTATCATGAAATATCACAAAACAAAAGAGGAGAGGAGAGAGGAAAAAAAAGGGAGATGGGGAAGAAAGAAAGATGGCAGAGACAGAGGGAAAGATAAAGGCTGGAAACAGATGGCCTCATAGCAACGTAAATTACTAGACTCTCTGAAGAGAAAGCTCTGGAAGTGACCTAACGGCCTGCATCGACACCACTAGGTCCCTGAGTAGTGGGTGAACCTGCTATAGGAGCCAATGCCAGGTCCTGGTGCTGGTGCTGAGTGAACCTATCACCTGCTCTACTAACACCTGAAAACTTCACCAAGCCAGCAAAAACATTCTTCAATTACAGGCACCAATGAACCCTCCGATCAACTGATGAAAACCATTGGGAAAGATATTATGTTTATCCTTTGCAGGTGAAGATTGCTTTATCTTGATAGAACTGATCTGAAGGGAAATTGTAAGACACACAAAGTTTAACTTTCTTGGCATTTGTGAGTATTTCTTCTCTCAGCAACCTGGATTCCATGAAGCCAGGCATCTCTCACTGAAGCATCCCTCGCTGGCCTGCTGACACAGTTACCACCAGTGCCTCACCTCTCCAATCTCATCCAAATTTCCCTTTCATTGGCCTCAATTCCCAAAGCTCTTTACTGGGAGACAACAAACCACTCTGAAAAAAAATAATTCACTCTAAAGTGATAATAGGTGCTATAGTAGAGAGAATAAGAACCCTCCAAATATATCCATGTTTTAAAGAGGATATTTAACCTTAAAGGGATTTTGGGGGGACTAAGATTAAGAACCCTGAGATGGGAAAAGAATCCTGAATTACCCAGGTGAGCCCATACTTGAGTCATTAAAGGTGGAAGAACTTCTTCCTGTTCAAACAGAGATGAGAGGGAAGATTGCTGACTTAGAAGACGGACAAAGTGGGCACACACCAAGGAATATGGGTGGGCTCTAGGAGCTGGGAATGACCCTCTGTGATGGCCAGCAAGGAAACAGGATCTTGGTCCTCCAACCACAAATTGAATTTTGCAAACGACCAAAATGTGTAAGGAAAAAGATCCTTTCCTAGAACCTCAAGTAATGTATGCAGCCCAGTTAACACCTTGATTTTAGTTCAGTGAGACTCATGTAAGAAGTGCAACCTACAAAACTTAAAGATAATACATGTGTGTTGTTTGAACCACTATATTTGTGGAAATTTGGATATTTTTTAAGAATGAAAAACTAATACAGATGCATACATGAGTCTCATTCAGGGGAATTTTTAGTTAGTTTGTGTTTGAAGCAAGTATGATAGTACTAGATGAGAAAAAGTCTGGTGTGCTTTTGGAACAGACATACTATTTTACAATTCATGACCAAATGTGTCATCTACTTTGTTCATTCACCTGATCTATAAATGTTTATGGAATGGCAACTATGTACCAGGACATAGCTTCCTACACATATAGCTCCATGTCTACACAGGGAAATTCAGTCAGCCAGTCAGTCAACAAATGTTCATCAAGTATTTTACTCTGTATTAGGTATAAGATAAACTCAAGTGAGATTTACAAAAAGGGTCCTTCCGCTGCCTGAGAAGGCTGGAAGACTGAGATTCCGGATTTGGCAAAGGAAAATTGGAATCAGACAGCATTGGAGCTTGTCTTCACAAGACCCAGGAGAAATTACTGTCTTCCTTTTTTTATGTGATAACTTAGGCTCAGAGAGACTAACTGGCCAAGTCACACTGCCTTAAGAGATAGAACTGAAAAAAAATTTTTAATGTAATTATGTTAGAATACATATAACATGAAATTTATGTTAAAATACATATAACATGAAATTTACCATTGTAACTATTTTTAAGCATACATTCACATGATTGTACAACCAATCTCCAAAATTATTTTCATCTTGCAAAACTGAAATTCTATACCTATTGAACAATTCCCCATTGCCCCCTTCCCCCAACCCTTGACAACCACCATATTACTTTCTGACTATTCTAGGTACCTCATGTAAGTGGAATTATACAGTATTTGTCTTTTTGAACTTGGCTTTCTGCACTTGGCATTATGTCCCCAAGGCTCATTCACATTGTGGCATGTGTCAGAATTCTTTTTCTTTTCAAGGTTGAATAATGTTCTATTGTATGTATATATCACATTTTATTTATCCACTCATCTATCTATGGACAGTTGATTGCCTTCCATTTTTTGATTTTATAAATAATGCTGCTATGAATATGGATATACAAACACTCAAGACTTTTACTTCTTTTGGATATATACCAATAGAATTGTAATTTGAACACATGGATCTGACTCTGACATGCATTCTCTTTACAGGATGTCACACAGCCTTGGGTGAAGTTATGGCTTCCCATGCTTTAGCTAATCAGATACAAGAAATTTTGAGCTCACATTCCATTGTACACAGATAAGAAGGAGCTAGTTTTATTCTATGGTTTTCCAGTGATTACAGTTTATCTGATATAGTACACTAGGAATAAAATTCAAACTCCTTGGTGCTATATGGTCAGGACACTGGGTACCTTTCTTTAACCTCATTTCCAACCATTTGCTACTTCAGTCACGCTGGTTCTGCTCTAGTCCTCAAATGCACCAAGCTTGTTCCCACCTCAGGGCCTTTGCATCTACTGTATATTCTTCCTAGTACTTTGCATACCTGGCTCCTTCTCATCAATCAAGTCTCACACAAGTGTGACCTCCTCAAAGAGGCCTTCTGAGACCATCCTTTATAAAGTAGCAACCTGGATCACATTGTTCTGTTATATATTCTTTATAACTAGCTGAAATTTATTTTGTTACTGATATTTTCTGATTTATTACTGTCTCTCTCACAGGAATGAAATATCCACAGGGAGATCTTATCTGTTTCATTCCCCTGTATCCCCATAACATAGAACCATGTTGGCACATAGTAGGTGCTTAGTAAATATTCACTGAATGAAGAAAAGTATAAGGATATTCATTGTAGCATTGTTTACTTTTATTTAAAAAATGGAAACAGTATAATGTCCATCAGTGAGAAATGGCTAAAAGAATAAAATTGTATAATATAAAAATTCTACAGCCATTAAAAGGGGTTAATATTAAATTGTAATTATTGATAGGAATTACTTCAAGACACAGTATTTTTGCATTTTTAAAGCAAGTTGCAAACAATCAGTATGCTATAATTCTAATTTTGTAAAATATCAAATGTATGCCTGTATGAATGTTTTGTAACTTGCTTTAAAACACCAATAGTTATGCCTGAGGAACAAGACTGGAGATGGAAGAGGAGAGAGAGATTTTTCTCTTCACTTTATATATACAGTATTGTCAGGAAGTTTTATAATTAGCTTCAATTGTTTTTGTAATAAAAAAAATCTTATAATTTTGCTGAAGTATTTAGGAGAAAAGTATAATCATGTTTGCAATTTACTTAAAATATATTTTAAAATAAGATGGATTGGCAGATGGATAGAGGACTAAATGGTTGGATGGATAAATGATAAGGCAAATATAGCAAAATCTTCCTTGTGGAATCTAGATGGTGAATATATGAATATTCACTATACAATTCTTTCAACTTTCTGTAGTTTGAAAATGATCATAATAAAATTTGCAGGCGTGGAAATCTTACTACTTATCCAATGCACATTTCTATTATGTGTCAAGCATGCGCTGAGTTTCTTGGTCTTATTTTCATGTTGCTACAGTGGCTCCTAAAAGCATTGAATCGAAGGCCATTGGCAAGGCACCTCCCTCTCAGTCATGCTAGCAGTCACACCACAATCCAGTCCACAGCCTCCTAACATCCTGCAAACTCAAGATGCATTCCCAACAGCTGTCTACTTCCAGGTTTAAGTTCTCCCTGTTGTAAAGAACCCTGTGTCCCAGGTGGGGACTGGGCCACAGTGTCAAAGAATCTGTATTTATTCAAGTGCAGCAGGAAATAGACACTTAGAAGAGTTAACTGAAGAGTTAGAGGAAGGGACTATATATAGAGCGGTGTGGGCAGAGTTAAGGGAGCAACCAGGAATAGTGATGCACCCAGGAAAGCTATTACCATCCTTGGGCCGGAAGGAACCAGGAGAGAGCAACATTTCTAGAACCCAGTCCAACAGAAGCTGGGGGTATAGAAAGCAGCCACTGACAAGGCTGTAGTGAAAGGGGCAGCACTCCATGCTGCGGAGGCGTCCCATCACCAAACCCTGCTGGAAGCAGATGCATTCAAGCGACACTGTCTTTGGAGGTCAGCATCTCAGGGCATGAAGTTGGTCTGAGCCTGGATCTGGGGTGAGGCAGAGGCAGGAGCAGGCAATCAGAACAAAACAAAAAAACAAAAAAATTAAGTCAACCTATTTTAACTGGAAAAGGCTTGAATCAAGCAAACCTTATGATTTATCCACCAGTAGAAGCCCCTTACAGAATGAAAGAGGAGATTATTAATAACTAGAGCAGATCCACTGACAAAATCAAAACTGTATGGCCACTCTACTTCAATCATCTGTTTCAATCCCCTCAATTTGCAGATGAGGAATCTGAAGGAACCTAGAGAAGTAAAGTGACCTGAGGAAGGTTGCCTAACAGGGTGGGGGCAGAGGTGGGAAACTCCTTGAGAGCTAACACCCATTACTCCTCATTACTAGGAGTAATGAGTGACTCCTCATTACTAGGTCACTCCAGGGCCCAGTGAAACATACTCCCCCGTCTGCCGCAATGCTCACATGACTTTGGGAAAAACACAGCTAATTTTTCTGTCCCAAGAAGCACGTGGCTTGGAGCTCATCTTTTTTTCTTTTTTTTTCTTCTCCTTTTTTTGTGGTCAAAATACTGGGCTGGTTGAAGGGGAAGCACTCAGGTGCTGGGGTTTCACTGCTGGTTCATTACATAAGTGAAAGTGCTTCACAGGGAGAATGAATGCAAAGCAGAGCTATCGACAAGCTCCTGGTCTGGTCCAAGGGCTGCCTCAGCCACCCTCCGGGCTCAGTTCTGGGAAATATTCATTCAGTATATTCCTTATCCAAGAACTTGAGCATCTGCTCTGTGCCAGGCACTGTGGAACACAAGAAAGGATGAGAAAGACATGTTCACTATCCCGTAATGGAAGTAGTGTCGGATAATAAATATACAAGCAAATTAATTTCAGGCATGGTTAGTGCTAGAAAGGAAATAGAGTACTCTAAGAGTTTCAATAGCTGACATCTATTAAGTCATCCTTTGTCCCCACCACTTTGTGAGGAAGATATTATTATATTCTCTTTATTTATTGAAGTGGAAATTGAGGCACAAAGAGATGAGGTGATTGCCCAATGTCAAACAGCTAGTAGATGTCAGAGCTGAATGTAAAACTCAAGAAGAGTCTTGCTTCAGAGCCTGGGTCCTGTACCACTAACTCTCTTGGGCAGTGGAGGCTCAGAGGGAGGTGCATGTTTCAATTAATCAGGGAATGCCTTTCTGAGGAAGTAGCATAGAAGCTGATATGAGTCAGAAAAGCTATGAGAAAAACTAACAGAAGAATGTTCTGGCAGAAAAGGGAGCACTGTGTCAATGGACAAAGGTAGGAAAGAGGCCAGTGTGCTCTATAACCTGTCAGAAGGTCTGGGCGAAGGGGCTGAGTTGGGTTTTATTCTAGGTGTCCCTTAAAAAGTTTCTCTGCAGACATATGCTTTCACACTTGATCATCAAGCAGCCTGCTCATGCCAGTCAAGCAAGTGTTATTATCCATGTTTTGTAGAGCACTGTTTGCTGTTTCTGGGAACCTAGGGATGAAGGTGAGACTGGCCCCCATGACTCTGGACTCATGTCAAGTGCTCTTTCTACTCAACTTTCCTGATGAGGCACCATTCACCCTTCTCCTGCCCCTATGGCCCCTTAACTACAAGGTACCACTATAGCTCCAGCACCTCCTCCTTCTCCACCCATCTCAGAATTTACCTTTCTGGCAGCCTCAACAACTTAATTTCTAGGGAAATCTGATAAATCTGCTCCTATCTGATAATGGATCATAAAGCCCTATTGGAAACCTAAAGTCAACTTGTTTTAATATCCCTGTGAGAATTTACAACAGCTTCCGTCTTTCCCAATCATAAGATCAGCCTCCAGTTATTGGCATTTCCTTCTCTGCCAAAGTGGAAGCCATTAGTAGATTAATGACCTATTCCCAGAGGAGCCACCCAGAGTTTGAGCTTTGGGCCTTTGGTTAGCAAGTAGAGGTCTGCAGATGCCAATAAACCAAGCCTTGCTTAAATCAGTGAATTCCTAGTCTGCAAACATGATTTCATCCACCTCTGAAAACCAGCCTTGGCTCCTCATGATGGCATACAAGTCCCTCAGGTCCCAAACACTGTCTTCCTCTCCACCTCAATTTGTCCCACCTCCTACCTCCACCTTGGGGCCCAGACACAGGCAGCCCTTCCTAGCACTGAGAGCACACCATGTGTTTCCACACCTTTGTGCAGCTCTGCTTGTGACCTCGTTCCCACCTTCGTCACCAGGCTCTCTCCTTCACACCTACTGAAACACCACCCAGGTACCACTCACATGAGAAGCCATCCCTGAATGAGTCTCACTGAGTCTGTGTTACAGGCCCCTTCTCTCTGCCTCCGTCATCATGAGGTATATAACATGCTTTGAGTGCCTATGATATGCCACACGCTGTTAAGCACTCTGCACAAATCATCTCAATCTGATAGCAATTCAAGGAGTCACCTTCTCTCACTCTGCCACTTTATCACTAAAGAAACTGAAACACAGCAAGGTGCTCGTGGCTGAGCAGCAGGTGCTGGAGATACAAACACAGGCAGTCTGGATCCACCCAGAGTCTGGATCATCACCATCCACTGTGTTCAGCATCACAAATAACATTTATTGGGCACTTATAGCCTAATTCCGATAGCTCTAAGCCATTGACATATATTTCCTCATTTAACTTAATAGTCCTATAAAATTTAGTCACTACAGGTTGGGTGTTATTAAGTACATTTTGAAGGTGAGAAAATTGAGGCTCTAAACCTGGCTGAATGACAGGAGCTCCACTTGAACCTCTGCTTCAAGTAATGGTGGTGCCATTCCCATGTCTGGGAAATCCAAGACAGGAGCCAAATTAAACTTGGAAAGTGAAGTCAGCAGAGCACCTGAGTCAGGGGTGGCTGCCAATTTATGCAAAACAGCCAGCCACCCAAGGATTGCAATCTGAAGAATTTCCTTACATCTCCACCCTCCACTTACTACACCTAAAATCTCTTCACAAGACTGTTAATTCCAGTGAGAGGCGAGGCTTGCCATGCCCATGCCCCTAGGACAAGGAGTGAACTGGCTATTGGGGAAGTCAACCTCTGGGTTTGCTCATCTACACAGTGGAATTCATACTGCCTACCCCAATATGGGGAGCTGATCAGAGGGTCAAATACAATGATGAACAGGAGAGCCCTTTGTAAAAATTTACACAAACCCAAGACAGTGCATGTAGTCATTTTTCTAGGGACTCAGCTTCCACAATTATGGAAAATTCCTTCCAGAAACTACAGTTATATTCATTACAATCTTTTCTACACTCAAATACAAGCCATTGATAAAAGGGTTTTTTCAGGGGGAGGGGGAATTTTCTGAAATGGAAAGGGTGAGAGTAGAGTGGGGGTCCTATAGCAGTGGAGAGAGAGCCAAGAATATGGGAGACAAAATACATAAGAACAAGGTCACAGTCCTGTAATTTTTTTTCCTGGGAGTGGAAGAAGGGAAAGAAAATTGGGATTTATTTGTTTGTCTGTTGTTTCTCTAAGGATAGGATATTCAAGCTACACGTGGTCTTCCTTAGTTTAGATAATAAGTTAACAGTAGTTCTTTTAGGGAAACAGACTGAGAGTTAGGGAGGACAGAGACTTTCACGCTTTATAACTCTCTAGGTATTTTTTTTTTACCACAAATGTATTTTTTAACTTTAAAAACAGAAATTTAAAATGCTATTAACTAAAACATTACTAAATAACTTCAAAAGTGTCATGCCCACAACCTCCTACCCGTCATGGGGCCACTACATAAGACAGAACCCAGACTTTTTAGTCCAATCATTAGATTGCCCATCTTACTGAAGCCACAGTTGAAGGAAAAGAAGATTGGGTCACATGCCAGTTCCTGTCCAATTAAACATCCTGTTCCGGATGCTGTCCCCAGGGTATGGTTGCAGGGATGCTGGACAAAGAAGTGTGAATTCATACCATTTGCCAATCCCCTAGGTCAATACCAGAAGGGATGTACCTTCACCCAATTGTGGCATTAAGTCATGGGAGGAGTGGCCCATTGACTAATTTACCCATTAGTAGAGGTTAGCTTATCCGATTAGCTCATCGCCAACACCCATTCCTACCCACAGAAGACACAACTCTGAAGAGAAGAGAAAAGGATGTGCTAGTTTTGATCAGAGGCAAAAAAATTAAACATTAAACTGGTATAGTAGTGTATTTTCCTCATATCAGAATGTCTTTATATAAACTGCCCATTTAATCCTCCTCCTCTCCCTCTTATTCTTTTCCTGACGGCCACCCAAGGGCACGCTATCTCCTTGGCTCACAAAGTGGCCCAGCCAGGGCTGGTCTCCAGCATTTTGGTACCTGTTCTGGTACCCTATGGTTAAGGCTAAGCATTTAAAAGGTTTGCAAAAAGAGATACAGGGCACCTAAAAGAGGATATTCAAAAAAAAGGGGTAAAGAGTTGGACAATCATCACAATTTCTCCAAATCTCTGAATATCTATAATAATAAAAGCATAATATGCTAATTAGACTGGATGTCCTTCTGGATGACCTTCTGGACGAAGCCAGGGCTGCAAGGGAAGCCTGGGTCCCAAGTGCCAGAGGGAAGCTAGTGCCGGCAGCCAGGGGAAGGAAGGCCTACTCTTGCATGAATTTCATGCATTAGGCTTCTAGTCTTCTATAAAATAGGGCTAATACTGCCTATGGTAGAGTTTGGGGAAAATCTGACCTGAGAAGGCATGTGAATTGCCTGGGATTCAGAAGGTCTTCCATAAGTTTTTCTTTCTTTTCCTTCTCAGGAGACTCAAGATGTTTCTTAACTGCTGCCTTGTAACCCCACATCACTTACCTGAAGAAGTATGTAAGGAGCAATTATGATTAGGGTGCTTTAGGCAAAGCATTAGGAAGTGATCTGCCACTCCTCACTCAGGGCAGACACTTCCACTCCAGCTGTCATCCACCTACCCAGTGGGCGCTACCCAAGACCACAATGTTAATACTACTTGCACTGGCAACTGATTCCACACAAGTGAATCAGCCAATGAAGGAGATCAGTCACCACAAAAAAGCCAAGAGCTTTCTTACTGGTTTCTTTCCCCTGCTTTATTCTTTTGCAGAACAATGTAACCCACAGCCAGATTCTTGATTTTTGGGGTGTCCCCTAGGCTAGTTAGTTCCCTACTGACCCATGGACCCCGGTTATCTCAGCAACCTCACTAAAACTTCAGTCAACGGGGGCAAAATGATTGTCTGACATCATGGAAAGCCACCATCCAGGAGATGGGGACCATATGGACCTATAAGCCTGGTGCCCAAAAAGACTGCCCAACTCGAGCTGCCTGGTTCACTTACAGACTCCTATGTCCTCTGTTAGTCTTCTCTGCCAATCTGTTTGTTGGTGAACATTAAAATCCAGCTTTAAATGACTAAGTAATCAGGTCATAGTAGAAACAAGGGGGTCTGGTTCTAACTGAAATCTCGGCATTTTGGTCACTAGTAAGAAGTTATCTTACATCTGAACCCCACCTCTTTTCTCTCTCTCCTTGTGGTATTATCTTTCTTTGGATTTTCCATGGAGTTTCCTTTCTTAGTAGTTGGTTCCTTGGGTTTTTATCATTTTACACTAATTTCCTCTTTGTCACTAGCCTAAGTCTTACTCTTCACTCTGCCTCTGCCTCCTCCACATTACTCTTTCTTCCTCCTTTTCCTTCTCCTCCCGCTCTCCTTTCTGTGAAGACCCCTTGATACTCCTCTGCACTTTATAAGAAATCTGTCAGAGAGATTTAGTAGAGTTTACTTGTTAAAAGAAGCAGCATTGGTGTCAGCCCTGAGTTTGAAGCCAGGAGGTGCCACTTAGTAACTGTACCCCTTTGGTCACATAATCAAGCTACCTTGAACCTGTTTCCTCATCTTGACAACAGGTGTAATAATACTCATGTCATGGGATGATGAATGTAAATTATTTTGTTAGCAAAGTGCCAGCATATGATATACTCGGAATAAAATTTAACTTGGGAAACGTATTAATACAAGCTTTGCTCTTCCTCATTATTTAAATAGACATGGCTCCAACTGAGTTCCTTGAAGGGCTAAGGCCCCGCAACTCTCCAGGGATGGGAAGGGGTGGAGTAGGGTGGGGTGGGTGGCAACAGACTGAGCCCTACTTACCCTCCCATTTTTTAAACATCTATTTTCATTCTCCCACACATTGGGTCTCTGAAATAAAGATTCCATTGCCATGGGGAGAAAAAAATTCTGGAACTGGCTCAAGTTGATTTTCACCTGTCCTTTTGCCAGAATTCTCTTATCTTTGTTCTCTCCAAATGAGTAGGTTCTTGACATATAAAGCCTATTAAATTTTGTTCTACTCCCTGTTACTTTCTTGCAACATGAAGCTTCCCATTCTCCACTAAAAAAGTGTAACTGATATTTCTTTTCTGTAAAGAACATATAAAGAAGTTTAACCCACCCAGGAGACTGTCTTGGGAGTTCTTTGCACAGACTTCTGATAGTGAAAAACCATTATTAGTTTCATTTGAAGAAAGCTGATTGTCTGTTTTCTTTACCATTTGAGAAATGTGGTCACATCCAAAATTTCACAAAGGAGTTGGTGGTTGTGAATTGAATCTGAAAAAGTGTTCTCCATACTAGACAATGTTGTTTCACTACCTTAAAATTTTTTATCTAAAAAAAAAAAAAACTTGCTCTCATTGAAAGCAGACCAGAAACAAAGTTTATTTGCATGACCTGCAATTCTCTCAATGATCCCCTGGAGGCTGAGACCCCTTTACCTGATATACAAACATGTGTACCTGATGTATAAACATAAGGACAAACTTGTATGGGCTTCAGTCAAGTTCTAGGCTTCTGGTAGTAAGTTCAGATGCTTCCTTCTCCCCCACCCCATGTTCATTTTGCATCCCCAAATTTACATCCCTGTGTTTTGTTGAGGGTTGAAGGAAGTTGTGAGGAAGGTGCTGAGAGAGGAGAAAACCCTCCTTGATAACTTATCCCAGTGGTGAGCTCACATGAAAGCACATGTGGTTAAAGTGAAGCACTATGGGATTGATGTTCATGAAAGACAATGTGTACAGACAGTACTGCTTTAAGGATCCAGGATGCCAAAGTGGACATTTGATTGAAAGCTCAATGGTAACAGAGCTCATGGTGACATCATATATCAGTGTATTCTCAGTGCCAAACACACTGCTGACATATAATAGACACTCAACAAAAGGGGGTGGGGGAAGAGAGAGAGAAAGAGAAAGACAGGAGGGAGGGAGGGAGGGAGGGAGGGAGGGAGGAAAATAGCTTTTTGAGTAAAAGCTATTTTCCCTGCCTCCCCTACTGGCGATTTCCCACAACTGCCCTCCCCTGCTAGCCATCATGTGGTGGCCTTCCTGGCTCTCTTCCCATTTCCCTCCAGTTCATCTTTCTTGCTACAGCAAGAGTGATCCATTTGAAATATAAATCAGGTCTTGTCTTTCTACTGTTTCAAGCCCTCCACCTAGGGCCTAAAATATAACCAAAATCTTTGTCTTGGTCTACCAAGCCTGTGTGGTGTGGACCCTGGCTAGCTCAGTGAACTCAATCCTTTCCTCTTAGGCCATCATTCTATGTACTTCAGCCACTCTGATCCCTCAACAAGTCAAGCTTATTCCTACCTCTTGGCCTTTGTACCTGCTGTGCCATTCGCTTGAAAACCTCTTCCTCTACATTTTAAGTGAAACGATACTTTGTCATTCAAACCTTGGGTCAAATGCCACTCCCTAGAGTGGCCTTTCATGAGCACCCAGCCTAAAGCAGCTGTCTGTTCATTCTCTATCGCATCACCACTTCCTTGCTCTTCATAGCAGGAAGCACTTGAAAATTGTTTTGCTCATTTACTTGCTTTTCATTACTGCTAGTCTGTGCACTAGAATTCAAGCTCATTCTCTACTGTGTTCGCAGTTGATAAGTCTCCAATGCCGGGAATAGAACCTGGCACACAACAGGCACTCAATAAATATTTGTTTAACGAATGAATAAATGCAGCCTTGGCATCCTGAGGACTCTGGGCAACACCAACTAACTTTTCCCAGGGGTCCAATGCATCAGAAGCAGCAGATAAATGCTCAAATATAAGGGCCAGGAAGGAAAAAATATGAAGCTAACATTTGGAAAGCACTTATTACATGTCAGATTATCTTTTCAAGTCCTTAATATTTCTTATCTTTTCTCATTCTCACAGCCACCCTTGGAAGTAGGTCAAATTATTATTTTTATTTTCTAGATAAGTTACTATTACAGAAAGCAAATAATATACCTTCTCACAAAGGTAGTAAGTACAAGATCAAATATGCAAATTCAGACTGTGAACCATTACACTAGAGTGCTCTCTCACACTGACATACCCAGGAGCATATGTGGGCTAACAGATACCCCTGGAAGGAGACTATCGAGCAAGTCAGGTATTGATATAAAAGTAAACACTGATGTACCACTAGGCAGTGAAGCCAGGTATAACTAGAATGGTTCCATGTTGATAGAAAATGCCCTTGAGTCTACCATTTAGCCCTTTGGCCACAAACATGTACAGTAAAACTCCACATCCACAGCTATAGTGGTACCTGGGTGGTACCCTCTGCTACCACCCAGCAGCAGGTGGCTCATAGCCTGAGAACCAGACCCCAACCCACATGCATGTTTTACTTAATCCTCACAGTGTGGCCTGCATAATTTTTTTTAAATTATGCCTGTGGCCAACCTTTGAAATCAGGATACTTCACATTTTATTTCATATTTCTGGCTTCCCTCAATACATCACAAGAATTGGTAATACACATCTTGCTTTTTCACTTGACATGATCAGCAACAGACTTGAGTCCTGGCTGTCCCTCTGGGAGAAGTATGAACCAACAATTCACCAAGGTCCCTTCACTTTCTATTCTGTCCTTTATACTGAGCATATACTTCTCTCTGTATGCATTTACTTACATAAGCTGTGTAGATTCTGGGCATTTGCATTAATGGCCTCTGGTAGGTATTCAGCACCATGCCTGCACTTCTGGGACAGCTCAGACTGGTCTCCTAGCATTCAAGCTGGTGTCACTCCAGTGCCATTCCCCCCCAAGGCCACCAAATCCCACACAACAGGGAAGGAATCAGCCAGAATTAGAATGTGAGTTCATCCCTGGCATTGCCACTTGCTGTTTTCTCCACCCCCACAGATTTTTTCAACTCTAAAGTGGGGAAAATAATAATATCCTCCTTAGATAGTCAATAAGCATTTTAAATACTTATATAAATTCCATAGCATATATGTAATTCTGGGCATTCTATGCTATTTATCTCAGACTCTACTGTTCCTTTACACACAATGTTCAGCCTTTGGTTAAAAATAACAAGAAACACAAAGAAAATACCCTGCTGTCAAGTGATAAAATAGGCAGCAGAACCAAACCTAGAAATAACCCAGATGTTAGAACTGTCAGACAGGAACATTGTAACTACTATATGGACATATTAAAAGATCTGGTATTAAAAGTTGAACAAAATGGGGCATTTCAGCAAAGAGATAAAAGCTATTTCTTAAGGGTCAGATGGAAATGCTAAATTAAAAAAAATTTAAAGACACACAACATCAGAGGTAAAGAATTCTTTTTTCTGTTGTGCCAACAAGCTGGACAAAGCAGAAGAAAATATAAGTGAACTTAAAGATAGGTCAATATAAATTATTTATATAAATATAAAATGAGAGCAACCACCAATGGGGAAGGGAGGGCAGGAACCCCAAGAGCTGTGAAACAGTACCAAATTGCCCAGCATACATGAAACTGGAGTCCCAGAAGGAGAAAAGAGAGTGGGGCAAATGAAATATGTGAACACAAAATGGCCAATAAATGACAAAGACATATCAACAATTATAGTTGGCAAGTTCAACATTCCTACTATCAATATTGACAGAAAAACTAAACAAAAATCATTAAACAAAAATCATGGAAGACTTGGATAATTCTACCAAGCAAATAAACCTAATTTGTAGAACACTTCATCTCATAGAATTTAATTTATTTTCAAATATTTAAAATATAGACTATATGATGGGCCATAAAGCTAATCTCAGCAAAACTGAAAGAATTTAAAAACATAAAAGGTAATGTTCTCTGACCAATTTATAGTGGAATTAACTATAAATCAGCAACAGAATGATATCAAAAAATCCTCAAATATTTGGGTAATACTTTAAAGTAACTCACAGGTCAAAAAAGAAATCACAAAGGGGAATTAGGAAAGATTTTGAACTAAATTAAAATGAGAATGAACCTTAAAATTTTGTAAGACCCAGATCAAGCAGTGCTTAAGAGAAACTGATAGCATTAAATGTTCATATTAGAAAAGAAAGGTCTAGATCAACTATCTAAATTTCCACCTTATAAAACTAGAAAAGAGCAAATTAAACCCAATATAAGTAAAAGAAGAAAATAATGAAATACAAAAAAACATTGAAATAAGAAACAGAAATATAGTTAGCAAAATCAATAAAACCAAAAGCTGATGTTGGGAAAGATCAATAAAACTGATAAACCTCTATGTATACTGACCAAGAAAGAAGGACAGAGACACAAATGATCAATCCTTTATAATAAGAGTTTAGGAGGCATTGCACAATGTTGTCACAAGATGGCCACCATGACATTGTCACAAGATGGCCACCACAAGATGGCCAGCAGGGGAGGGCAGTTGTGGGTGATCAGGCCAGCAGGAAAGGGCAGTTTGGGGCAATCAGGCCAGCAGGGGAGGGTAGTTGGGGCAACCAGGCCTGCAGGGTAGGGAAGTTGGGGGTGATCAGGCTGGCAGGGGAGCAGTTAGGGGGTGATCAGGCTGGCAGGCAGAAGTGGTTAGGGGCAATTAGGCAGGCAGGCAGGCAAGTGGTTAGAAGCCAGCAGTCCCGGATTGTGAGAAGGGTGTCCGACTGCCTATTTAGGCCCTATCCCACAGGGATTGGGGATAAACTGGCAGGCAGACTTCCCCCAAAGGGTCCCAGATTGAAGAGGGTGCAGGCCAGGCTGAGGGATTCCTCCCCACCACCCCCGTGCATGAATTTCGTGCATCAGGCCTCTAATGTTATAAATACAAGAAGAAATACCCCTCAGACATTCGAAAGGATAATATTATGAACAATTTTATGACAATTGTAAACAAAAAGAGCCACATATACCTGACAAGCTCAGAAGGGTGGAAGGGGCATAGCAGGCCTTACAAACTCAGAAACCAAAAGTAACCTTATAGGATGGTCTGAACATAAAAATTCCTAACTAAAAGCAGGTCATGGTGGGCTGTCATCAATCTTTGCTTTAAGTATCTAGAATAACATACCTTTGAAATATCAGAGTAATTTTCTTTTCCAGACCCCTCTGCTGGCCCCAGAGCATAAGACCACAGAACCCCTCATTATTATTTTGTTGCCCACATACCATCTATGTGCTATAAATGTTAACTGATAACTATCCTGTACACACCAATATAAAACAAGTATGTGTCTCTCCCTTTTGCTTTTTATCCCATCTCAGAGATTTCCCTGCTTTGCTTTCTCCTGTTCTTTTAATCTACCACCAATGGATTTCACGTAACCCTTCTACATCTCCTCCTTTTATTCTTGTAAAAATAAGCTGCAAAACTACCATTATCTGGAGCATTTTCTCAACCCGTTGAAATTTTGCTTCAGGACATGTCCTCAAAATGTGGCTCAAATAAACGCTTTAAAAAACTTTTTTATAGGCTGGAAATTCTTATGTCAACACAATAAATTTGACAACTGAGATGAAATAGACAAATTCCTCAATAAAACACGCTCAAGAAGAAAGAGAAAACTTGGATGGCCTGATAGCTATTAAAGAGATTGTATTCATATTTAAATCCTTCCCACAAAGAAAACTCCAGGCCCAGATGATTTTACTAGGGAATTCTACCAAACATTTAAAGAAAAAAGAATATCAATTCTACATGGACTCTTCCAGAAATTAAAAGAGAAGAAAATATTTCCCAATTCATTTTATAAGGTCCGCATTACCCTGACACTAAAACATTACAAGAAAAATATGGTCATAAACCCCTAAATCCTTGACAAAATATTAAAGAACTGAGTCCTAGAAAAAAGATAATACATCACGGCCAAGTGGGGTTTAGCCCAGGAATGCAATATTGGTAAACTTTAGAAAACAGATCAATGTAATTCATCATGTTAACAGACTGAAAAATAAAAGCCATAATATGATTATCTAAACCGATAAAGAAAAAAAGATTTGACTGAAGACAACACCTATTCATGATAAAAATTCTCAGCCAATTAGAAACAGTTCCTCCCGTATGTCTCTAGTTCCCCTAATGCCACAGCCCAGCACTGAAGCCAGACAGAACTGGACCAGTAAATTCATGCTTTGGCCCTTTAAGAGGGATTGCCTGAGTCTCCAGCAGCCTTGGTGTTACTCAGCCACAATCCCACTGGTTTTTACAGCTCAAGGTTATGGAGACTTCTCTTCCCAGCTCTGGAACCCTGGGTGGGGGGTTTGGTGTGAGGGTGGGACCCCCTGCTTCTCACAGGAGTCCTCTGCCACAGAGATATCCCTCCTGATTGAAAACAAACCACACATAGTTATCAGACCAGGCCTTTCAGGCCTCTTCCCTTCCTACCAGTCTTGATGTGCTTTCATCTTTACTTCTCTAGTTGTAGGTCTTCCATTCAGCCAGCTTTCAGGCAGTTCTGATTGATGATTGTTCAGTATTTTGGTTATAATTTTTATGTGGTTGTGGGAGGCAGCCGAGTTCAGGCTTTTACCTATGCAGCCATCTTGGTTCTCCCAATTTGATACAATCTCAATCAAAATCCCAACATTGTGTCTTGTAGAAACTGACACAATGCTTTTAAAATTTGTATTAAAATACAATAAAAGTAGAAGAGCCAAAACAATTCTTTTAAAAATGTAACAAAATCAAAGGAATTAACATAAATGATTTTAAAATTTATTATCAAGCTATAGTAACCAAGATAGTATGATATTAAAATAAGAATAGATACAACAGAATAGAGAATCCAAAAATAAATCCACATATATAGTGTCAATTAATTTTAGACCAAAGTGTCAAGATAATTTAATAAGAAAAACCAGTCTTTTCATCAAATGGTGCTGAAATAATTGAATATTCATATGCAAAATCTTGCAACCGTCAACCTGTATCTGACACTGTAAACAAAAATTAATTCAAATGTATTCTAAACATAAGAATTTTAAAACTTCTAAATGAAAACATACGAAAAATTTTTGAGAACTTAAAACCACAAACCACAAAATTATCAAATTGGACTTTATCAAAAAATATTTTCTCTGAAAAACTTTTATTTTTAAAAAATATTTTTATTAATTTTTTTACAGAAAGAAAGGGAGAGGGATAGAGAGTTAGAAACATCGATGGGAGAAAGACATTGATTAGCTGCCTCCTAAAATGCCCCCATTGAGGATGTGCCCACAACCAAGGCACATGCCCCAACCGGAACCGAACCCGGGATCCATCAGTCCACAGGCCAATACTCTATCCACTGAGCCAAATCAGTGAGGGCTCTGAAAGACTTTTAAAAAGTAAAATGATTAGTCACAGACTTGGAGAAAATATATTGAAACCATATATCTAATAAAGGTCTTCTATCCAAAAATATAAAAAACTCTTACAATTCAACATTGTGAAGACAAGTGATTAAATTTAAAAATATGGAAATATTCAAATATATGTCTTACCAAAGAAGATGGCCATTAAAAAAAAAAAGCACAAAAGTAAGATAACACTAGCATGGCTAAAATTTAAAAAACAACAACAACAACAACTGACAATACCAAGTGTTGAGCAGTACTTTCTTATAAAGTTAAATTTACCTTTACCATACTACCTAGCAACGCTACTCCAAGGAATTTACCCAAAAGAAATGAAAACATATGTATTCCCAAAGATTTAGAGAAGAATGTTACAGTATCATTTATTCCTAATAGACAAAAATTGGAAATGATGCAGATGTCCATCAATTGGTGAGTGGTTAACAATTTGTAGTATATAATGGAACATACAGGAATAAATAAAAAGGACAAAACTAGTTATACATTAAAAAGCCTAGACGAATCTCAAAAGCATTATGCTAAGTGCCGGGGGGGCAGAAAGAGACAAAGGATTATATATTGTATGATTTCATTTAAAAGACAGTCTAGAAGAGGCAAGAGTATAAGAATTGAGAAGAGATCAGCAATTTCTAGGAACTGGGAATGGAGAGAGGGGATTAACTTCAAAGGACCATAAAGAACTTTTTGGGGTTATGGAAATGTTATACATTTTTATTGTGATGGCAATTAGTCAGCTGTGCATATTTATTAAAGCTCATCAAATTACATATTGTAAAAGTGACTTTTATTATATGTAAATTTTAACTCAGTAATTTTTAAATATCTTTAAGAATGTTACCATTGGAGAATATGGGTAAAAGGTACTCAGGATTTTTCTGTAGAATTTTGTACAAATGTATGAGAATCTACAATTATCTCAAAATGAAAAGTTTTGATATAATTTTTTAGTTATAAAGAGAGATTTAAAAATCTCTTTAAAGAATGAAGAAGAAAACATTACTTCTATTCATTTACAAAAGGAGGAGGAGAAAAAAGGTGGGGCTTACACTACAATTCAGGACTGAGAAAGAGTAAAGATCACACCTATGGGTCCACAGGTCAAAGTGATTTACCCAAAGTCATTCCTGTGAGAGATGGAGATGGGTTCTCCATTCTGAACTTGCTCCAGTTGTCATAAAAAAACCACTGCCACCCAGTTGGCGTGGCTCAGTGGTTGAGCATCCACCTATGAACCAGGAAGTCATGGTTCCATTCCAGGTCAGGGCACATGCCCAGGTTTCGGGCTTGATCCTCAGTGTGGGGCATGCAGGAGGCGGCTAATCAATAGTTCTCTCTCCTCGTTGATGTTTCTCTCTCTCCCCCTCCCTCTTCCTCTCTGAAATAAAAAATAAAAACATATTTTTTAAGGTTTTTTTTTCTTAAAGCCACTGCCAGTCATGATTCAAACTGTTTCCCTATATTAGGAAGAACCCTGCAATCCTCAACAACAAACTTCAGCTCAAGGTCTCATCGAAAGAGCTCATAGAACCTGCCAAGAATCAAAGTCAAACTGCAACTATTCCGAATCTCCCAGCTGTACTTTCCACCAGTGGAGCAAGCCAGCCCAGGACAGGGCTGGCTTGTCTAATGTGAGTCTGGTTAGCCACAAAAAACTTCCCAAAAATCCGCAGGACACAGTGTTGGTAGAACTGTCCAGAGCAGTTGAAGAAGTTCCTCTTTTGAGTTTCACATCTGTCTGGTAAAACTTCCTCCCTTTGGCCAGCAGAAAGGTTCCAATAACCACAGGTAGGCATCACTATGAACCAAGCAGGGGAGGTATTCTGGCAGGAAGCAACAGGGCAAACGGTCAAAGAGGGCCTAAACTTCACTTTGGAGAAAAGGCCCTTGGTGCATTCATCTAGAAGCTACAACTTGACATTTATCAGAAGACTTAGATTTCATTCTGGCTCCATTATGTAAGTCTTTAATCTCAGTATTCTCACCACTGATGGTGGTAACAATACTTTATGAGAGAGAGATTAAGAAGTCATGAGGTCATGGTTATTCAAATGTTGGATTTTTTTTTATTCTCGCTAAGCCAGTGCTTCCCAGGGTGTAGCCCACATGTCACCAGGAGTACATAAGAAAATTTTAGGCTATGATGGATTTTTAATACTTATAAACTTTTATGTGTGTGTGTGTGTGTATGTGTGTGTGTGTTCCATTATTACTTACTAGAGGCCCGGTGCACAGAATTAATGAAGGGGGGCGGGGGCTGTCCCTCGGATCAGCCTGTGCCCTCTCCAATCTGGGACCCTTTAAGGGATGTCTAATTTGCCATGTAGGCCTATCCCACCAGGATCAGGCCTAAACAGGCAGATGGATATCCCTCTCACAATCCAGGACAACTGATTCCCAACCACTTACCTGCCTCTGCCTGATTGCCCCTAACTGCCCTCCCCTGCTAGTCTAGTCACCCCCAATTGTCCTCCCCTGCAAGCCTGGGTCCCACCAACTTCCCTTTCTTGCAAGCCTGGTCCCCCCCAAATGCCCTCCCCTACAGGCCTGGGTCCCCATCTACTGTCATCCCCTGAAGGCCTGGTCACCTCCAACTACCCTCTCCTGCAGGCCTGGTCCCCCTCAACTGCCCTGCCCTGCTGGCCTAGTTTCCCCTAACTGCTCTCCTCTGTTGGCCCAGTCACCCCCAACTGCTCTCCCCTGCAGGCCTAGGTCCCACCAACTGTCCTCCACTGCAGGCCTAGGTCCCCTCAACTGCCCTCCCCTGGAGGCCTGGTCCCCACCAACTACCCTCCCCTGCAGGCCTGGTCCCCCCCAACTACCCTCCCCTGCAGGCCTGGTCCCCCCAACTGCCCTCCCCTGCAGGCCTGGTCCCTCCCAACTGCCCTTCTCTGCTGCCTGATCACCTACAACTGCCCTCCCCTGTTGGCCATCTTGTGGTGGCCATCTTGTGACCACATGGGGGAGACCATCTTGTGTGTTGGAGTGACAGTCAATTTGCATATTACACTTTTATTAGATAGGATAAACTTTTTTAAAGTGCATTAGGAAAAAAAACAGAACCAGCCCATTTACCTCGCTAAGATTAAATTAAATTTAAAATTGAGTACAAGCAGGCTGAAACCGGTTTGGCTCAGTGGTAGAGCATCGGTCTGCGGACTGAAAGGCCCCAGGTTCGATTCCGGTCAAGGGCATGTACACTGGTTGCAGGCACATCCCCGGCAGGGGGTGTGCAAGAGGCAGCTGGTCAATGTTTCTCTCTCATCGACGTTTCTAGCTCTATATCTCTCTCCCTTCCTCTCTGTAAAAAAATCAATAAAATATATTTAAAAATAAATAAAATAAAATAAAATTGAGTCCAAGCAAAATCTACATTAGAAAAACACATTAGGTTAAGGTGAGATGGGTTTAAAAATAAAAAAGGTGAAGGGGAATAAAAAGTACAAACTTCTAGTTATAAATAAGCCACAAGGATACAGTATACAGCATGTATACTCACCAATATTGAAGCATTCATCTTATTATAAAAACTGCTGTTTAAAATTTAACCCTGCTATTTGGCTTCTATAAATGCTTGCTTGCTTAAATAATAAGGAAAATAAGACTACTCTCACATTAGAGAGGCCAATAAACCTTCCCCGGATGAAATTATCAGTGCTGGCACCAGGCCAGTCCTTTGGTTGAGGTCTCAGGGCCCCTGCACATAGGGGCTCTTTAAGAACTTGCCAAGGGGGGCGTAAACACCCCATATTTGGGAGACAAAAGAGATAAAACATATAAATAGGATAAGTTCCTCCATGTTGGGGCCCCGAATTTAAGAGACATTTTCCTCTGGGCCCATGCATAATAATAATAATAACAACAATAATAATAAATATAACTCCATCTCTCTAAGCATTGCTTGGTTCTTCTTCGGTTTTCTGTAACAATATCATAACTGTGTATGGTGACAGATGGTTTATTAGACTTACTGTGGTTATCACATCGTAAGGTTTATAAATGCTGAATCATTATGTTGTACTCCTAAAATAATATAATATTGTATGCCAATTATACTTTAATAAAAATGTTTAAATAAAATAAAAACTTGACTTGAAAAAAATTAATTTTTAATGCGAGTAGACATGGCAGAAATCATAAAGATGATGAAATTCTGAGAATAATCCCAGCTATGAGACCAGGGCTGTGAGTCTCATCATTGGATCTTCTGAAAGAAGCCCTTGAGGACTTTTACATTATGTAACACAGTACTCTCTTCATAAGAACCCAGGGACACGGTCTTTTTGGTCATAGGATCAGATGCAGTTGTACTTTCAAGGGTTTGGTCTGTTTTACTCCACAGGCATTGCAAACTGTGTAATTGATTGGGTTTTTCTGTTTGCATTAACAACAATATGAGGACCAGTTGTCAAATATGCATAGGACTGGATCACATTCATTTATTATTAGCCTCACTCCTAGCTCTGTTTAATGCCCCCATTTATTATCATTTTAAAATTTCTCCTCTATTATTAACTTACTGGCTTCCTATTTGAAATAAGAGAGGATATAAAGTTTTAAATGTCCTAAGTTCCTTTGTTTTTTACAAAGACAGCATAAGTAAAATATGTCATTAAACTCTTTATGAATCTTTTTGTATTGCCAGGTTAATGTGGATTTCAGTGTGCTTTGATAAGAGTAAAACAATCCATCATTTAGTATCATTTTGAAATTAGTCCTTATCAAAAGCCATGTTTTTTAGTGTTACCTCAGTAATATATCAAAAGATAGATAAAACTAATTTCCGATCTGGGTAACCCCACAGAACCTAAAGTAAAATGGGAAGTGGGTGCTGTGGTAGAATTGGACTTCCTCCTTTTTCCTCAAAAGCCAAGGCTTTGCTGACAAAACAAAACAAAAAACCCCAACCTAAAATGATACCAAAATTTGGCGTCAGAATATTTGCATCAATGGGCAGCTATTTAATCATAGTTTTTATGCTGAATATCCTGCCAGTGACTTTTCCTACCTGCATCTTCTTGTACTACCAGTGTCTGCTCCAGTCAGAGAAGACTGGGTTCTTGATTTGAATCAACTCATCTTTTTTAGTATCTCAGTTACATTATTTTCTTCTGAACCTCATTTTTTTCTCTGTAAAATAAAGATACTTATTCTACCTATTTCAACATGAAGCTATAAGGAAACATTAGTCAGGATTCTTTTTGTTGCATGTGACAAAAAGTCAACTACAACTAGTGAAGGGCAGTGGTGGGATTATTAGACGTCATTCAGTATGAAGATTAAGCCACCAAATCAGTGTTTAAAGGTAGATTTCAGAGACATTCTGAAATCAGAAACTTCAATGCCACCAAGACTCTCTCTTGGTACCTCTCATTCCTGCTCATTCTTTCTTAAAACAATCAGCTAGGAATATTGCCACCCATTAATCCAATATCTCAGAATTCATGCTGAATGCACAAACTCATAGAGGAACTGAGATTGTTTTCTCTAGTCCCAAACACAAAAATCCTACAAATGGAAATGATTGCCTATTCTTGGGCCAGGTATCCATCATTGAACTCATCCACTGTGGCCATAAATTTGGGTCATAATGATTGGCATTCATTTATTATTGCTCCCACAAAGGAGCAATTTTAACTGGGGTCTACCACAGGCAACACCTTAGCCCAAAGGAATAACTGCAAAGTTGGGAGTGTTGATCACATATACAGGACATCTTTGACAGTCTAATAGAGCCCAAATGCTCTGAAATACAGTCCCTTCAATACTACTCTATCATCTTCATCACTGTCATCATCATTTTTGGTCTGTTCATAAACTTATGGCAGTTGTGAATTCAGGGTGTATTGAATTGGGAAGTGGGAAGGGGTGGGCAGCATTGCACTGTAGTGAAGACAATAGACTGTGGAACCAAGCAGACCTGAATTTGGTCTAAATTCTGTCACTTAGTTGTGTGACTAAAGTCAAATTACTGCCCGGCTGGCAAGGCTCAGTGGTTGAGCATCGACCTATGAACTAGGAGATCACAGTTCAATTCCTAGTTAAGGCACATGGCTGGGTTGGAGGCTTGATCGCCAGTGTGGGGCTTATAAGAGATAACTGATCACTGATCAGTGATTCTCCCTCACCAATGATCGATCTTTCTTTCTTTCTCTCTCTCTCTCTCTCTCTCTCTCTCTCTCTCTCTCTCTCTCTCTCTCTCCATTCTCTCTCCCTCTCTTCCTCCCTCTCCCTTCCTCTTTAAAATAAATAAATAAATAAATAAATATATAAATATATAAATAAATAAGTGTGTGTGTGTGTGTGTGTGTGTGTGTGTGTGTGTTTTAAGTCAAATTACTTCACAGCTCTGAACATCCATTTTCTCACTATGATATGAGTACAATGATGGTACCTAACTCAGGGTCCTGTTTTGAGGATTAAGTGAGATAAGATATCTAAAGCATTTAGTATTGTACCTGGTACACAGAAAATGCTCAATAAATGGAAACATTTTGTTAACGTTCTCATTCAAATACTGTGTGTCCAATTCCCCAATAAACACATATATTCATCAATTTACACAATACAACTTTTTGTTAGAGAATTCGATAATTATACCTAAACTCTACGTGGGAAGAGCTATAGAATCACAATGGCATATTCAAACATATTCCTATATAAATTCTGTGAAGTCTCTTCCAGGACATAGGACTGCAATAGTCTTATAAAACTTTATTAAATTCATTAAGGTTGTTTAAGATTTCTTACAAAGTCGCACACAGAGACATGTATAGTAATACAATTACCACTGGATCCAAACACTGGAAAGTATCATGGATGACAGCAGACTCTATAAGGACAAGAAACTAACCTTTCTTGGTTGAGATACTGGAAATTTGGGGTGTTTTTTTATTACAGCATCATCTAGTCAACCTGACTAATAAAGACATCTTCATTTTTTCTCCAATGCCCAACTCATACTGCCTTTCCAAAACTTCCTTTCCCCATGCTCCCAGTCCTTATTTGTTACCTCTCCTCCATCCAAACACACCTCTTCTATATCCCATGCCTTCAGTGCAATGAATTACATACTAACTCCTGCTGACATGTTAATGGTTACAGGAGTATGAAAGTATTATCCTTTCCAGGAAAAATACTTACATTTTAACTAAAGCCAAATATGACAAAATGTCTTATCCCAAAGTAGTAAATTTTTAATACCATGCAAGTCCAAAGAGAAAGAAATTTGGGACGTGTAAGACATCCTTTTACCATAATATTAAAAATGTCTCATTATAATGTTTTATAGTTCATGAACAACTTTTATATTCAGTACCACAGGGGCAATAATTACCTCCATTATATAAATAAAGGAATGGAGACTTGGAAAGTTTGATTTAATGGCTCAAGATCACATGGCTAATAAATGATGGATTGAGAAATATTTAATCATGACATTCTGGCTCCAAGTACAAAGTCCATTCATTCAGTGAATAATTTTATTTTATTTATTTATTTTAATATGTTTTATTGATTTCAGAGAGGAAGGGAGAAGGGGAGAGAGGAAAGGAGGGAAACAGGGAAGAAGTGAGGGAAGAAAGGAGGAAGGGAGGGAGGGAGACAGGGGAGAGGGAGAGAGAGAGAAATGTATCAGTTATGAGAGAGAGTCATGGATCGGCTGCCTGCTGCACATACCCCACTGGGGATCAATCCAGCAACTTGGCATGTGCCCTGATCAGGAATTGAACCGTGACCTCCTGATTCATAGGTTAACACTCAACCACTGAACCATGCCAGCTGGGCTCACTGAACATTTTTAGATTATCTACTATATGCCACATACTATTATTGTAGGCTTTGAAGAAGATACAACAGTAAATAAAACCATGGAAAACATTTTCTTGCTTTCATTGGAGATTACATTCTAGAGAAGAAATAAGGGAGAGCCAGATGGTAAATAAATAGGTAAATTTATTTTGTGTCAGTTAGCAAGAAGCATAATGCAGAAAAGTAAACTAGGGTAAAAGGGACAGTGTGCTAGAGGGTGCTATTTTATATAGGGTACTCATAGAAGGCCTTTATGAAAAGGTGCATTTCAACAGACATCTGAATGAAAGGAGTAAGTCATGTGTCTCTTGAACTATAAACTTTCCCAGGAAATGTGACAGAAAGTGCAAGGGTCCTGAGATGAGAATGTGTATGAAGTTTCTGAATAATAGCAAGGGGGCCAATGTGGATACAGCAAAATGAAGATGGGAGTGAGCAGTAGGAGATGAAACCAATGAGGGAATATGTAGGGAGCGGTTATAGGTTAAAGCCTTGGACTGACCTGTTGGCAAGGCCACAAACAAGTCCCAGCTTACATGGTAGAGCCCTCTTAGCATAATAAGCTTGATCTTGTGACGCTCCCAAGGCCTTTCCTGGGTAGCTAACGGGCTGTGGCAGGTGCAACAAGTGCTGCCAAAATAAGTGAAGCTTACAAGAACATTGTAAATTACCTTGTTTACCTCTGACTATAAAATAAAGGCTCAGCGTGCAGTCTGGATCTTTTCTGTGGTCTCAGCCAGGCACAGAAGATCTGCCTAGACCAGGGGTGGGCAAACTTTTTGACTCGAGGGCCACAATGGGTTCTTAAACTGTACCGGAGGACCGGAACAAAAGCAACCTGACCATGCTGGCACTCTCCTCTTGGGCTGCTGGTGAAGGAGCGGAGGGGAGAGCAAGAGAACCCTCCACTCTTTCGGCTCCGTAGGCTGGATGGAACAGCCAAACGGGCCGGATCCGGCCCGAGGGCCGTAGTTTGCCCACGGCTGGCCTAGACCCAGATTATTCCCTTTGTCTTTTCTTCATCCTTTGCTGCCCCCTCAGGCTTGCCGAACCCTTGGCTGTACTGGCACAGCACAGGAACAGGGGCAGCTCATGAAGGGACAAGTGTGCCAATGCAAGTAACACTTCAAGCATAGGAGAGACTGAAATTCTGAGAGGAGCCATTGCTCCTCTCAGAATTCCAGTTCCGATATTGAATTATCAATAATTCATTAATTTGGGGCTCCATTGAATAACCAATAATTAATTAATTTGGGGGCTCCAATAAAGATCATATCTTTAGGGAAACTTATAATCTTACAACCCATATGCTTAAGGAGAAGAAAGGCTGAAATAAAAACAGTGATCTATGCTTTCATCTCAAAAAGTTAGACATGAAATAAGATATTAAATCTAAAGAAAGTAATTAAAAAATTAATCCCTAGTGAAATAAAACAAAATCAAAGAGAAGGCATAAATAATCAATTCGGAAATATAAAGGGGAATAATTATACACAGATTCTTTTAAATTTATTGATTTTAGAGAGAAAGAGAGAAACATGGATTTGTTGTTGCATTTATCTATGCATTCATTGGTTGCCTCTTATATGTGCCCTGACCAGAAATTGAATCAGTAACCTTGGCATATTGGGATGATGCTCTAACCAAGTGAGTTATTCAGCCAGGGCCCTAGAGAGATATTTTAGATGCTGAAAAATCATAGGGCCCTGGCCAGTGTATTCAGTGGTTAGAGGGCCAGCCCTCATGCTCCCAAGGTCACAGGTTGAATTCCCGATCAAGGACACAAACATGGGTTGCAGGTTCAATCCCCAGCTCCCATCACGACATGTGTGGGAGGTAACTGATCCATTCTCTCTCACAGTGGTGTGTCTGTCTCTCTCTCTCTCTCTCTCCTCTCTTACTTTCTCCTCTCTCTCTCTCTCTCCTTATCCCATCCCACTCTCCCTTGCACTTTGTAAAAATAAAAATCAATGCAAAAAAAATATCCTTGGGCAAGGATTAGCAAATAGATAAATAATCATAAAGAATATTATTAAAATATATACTTCCATTCCTACAACAGAGAGGAATTAACAGGAGTGATCCAGCCATGAAGACAAAAAAGAAACAGTCCATAGATGGGAGACACTGACAACGCCTTGCCATACTTGCAGACAGCAGCTGTGCATAGCTCAAGGATGCCCAGGACCAAAACAGAAATGGTAGGAACTACATCATCACCATTTGTCCACCAACCAGATCTGAAATATCATGGCTGACATATACACATAAGGAACTGTTCGACATTGAAATTGGGACTCAAAAAGAACTGTTGGCCCAGAAAGGAAGTCACTACAGACTGATTCATTTGCTTCTCAGCATAACCATCATGGCTTGTCTCAGTTTCGGTGTTTATAAGGGAATTCCTTGTATCACATGATCTAATGCATCTAGGGGAAATAATGAACAACATAAATTAATGAACAGAAACAGACCTGAAGACAGAGAAGCAGCGATCAGAGTGTCAAACCTCAGAGGGAAGGTAGGGGAGGGTGGGGGCAAGAGGGAGAGATCAACCAAAGGACTTGTATGCATGCATATAAGCCTAACCAGTGGTTATGGACAACTGGGGAGGGGGGGACGACACCATATGCAGGGAGGGGTTTGGGATGGGAATGGGGGGATGAGGACAATTATGTGATACCATAATCAATAAAGAAATTTTTAAAAATAAAAATATATACTTCTAAATTTCAAATTTTAGAGGAAATAAACTCCTAGAATATAACTTACAGTATTAAAATAAAATTAATACCATAATCATAAATTTAATGATTTATGTAAAAGCTTCCCTGAAAGAAAGCCATAGGCCCAGATAGCATTATTTGTGAGTTTAACTAAGCATTTAAAGAAGAAATGTCAGATTCCATGGTAAATAAGATGGAATACTCACTATGGTTTTGAGACCACTATAACCTTGATATAAAAAACAGGCAAGGGTATTTTGAGGAAGGAAAGTTATAGACTAATCACACTCATGAACATTGATGCATTGAAGCCAACAATATAAAGGACAATAGCTCAGAACCAAGTCAAATTAGAACAGAAATGTAAGGTTGAGTTAACATTTACATGTAATTTACCACATTAAAATAGTAAGGAGAAAAATCATCTGATTTTCTCAAGAAATAAAGAAAAGAAGGACTTGTATGTATGCATATAAGCATAACCAATGGACGCAAAACTCTGGGGGATGAGGGCATATATGGGAGTGGGGGGGCGATGATAAGATATGTACACATATAATACCGTAATAAAAAAAATGAAAAAAGAAATTTAAAAAATTGAGTGCTTCAAAGAGGAGGTAATTGTTCACTCATATTGTTCATGTGGTATCAGTTGTAATGTTTCCTCTTCTTTTTAAAAAATATATTTTTACTCATTTCAGAGAGAAAGGGAGAGGGAGAGAGAGATAGAAACATCAATGATGACAGAGAATCATTGATTGGCTACCTCCTCCATGCCCCCCACTGGAGATTGAGCCCACAACCTGGGCATGTCCTCTTGACTGGAATCAAACCCAGAACCCTTCAGTCCACAAGCCAACACTCTACCTACTGCATAAAACCAGCTAGGGCTTACTTCTAATTTCATGTATTTGAGTCTTCTCACTGTTTTTCTGCTAAACCTAGCTAACAGTGGCTCATCTGGTTGAAGTGTCATCCTGTATACCAAAATGGTTGCAGGTTTGATCCCAACTGTGGCACATATGGGAGGCAACCGATCAATGTTTCTCACATCAATGTCTCCCTTTCCCTCTCTCTCTTCCTCTCCCTCTCTTCTCCCCTCTTCTCTCTCTCTCTCTCTCTCTCTCTCTCCCTCTCTCCCTCTCTCTAAAAATATCAATAAACATATCCTCAGGTGAGGATAAAAACAAAAAAGTCCTGATGCTCAACCCATACCCTAGAATTCAGGGGTGGGCAAACTTTTTGACTCGAGGGCCACAATGGGTTCTTAAACTGGACCAGAGGGCCGGAACAAAAGCAACCTGACCATGCTGGCACTCTCATCTTGGGCTGCTGGTGAAGGAGCGGAGGGGAGAGCAAGAGAACCCTCTACTCTCCGGATAGAACAGCCGAATGGGCCGGATCCGGCCCGCGGGCCATAGTTTGACCACGGCTGCCCTAGATCTACTGGATCAGAAATCCTTGGAGGAGGGAAGAGGCCAGGCATAAGTTATTTTTTTAAAGCTCTCCCCAGGGAGGAGCAGTGTGAGCCAAAGATGAAACCATTGATGCCACTGCCTACCATAGCCTCTGTACCTGAGGCGGGCTCTCTGAAAAAACGAGATCAACAAATGATGGGGAGGGGTTAAAGACACACTAACCTAAAACATATCAAGGGAAGACAAGTTTGACTCTCCTGCAAATCACAGATACCTTGAAAATCTAAAAGGGAATCCCTAGGTGTCTTTCCCCTTGTGGCAGCCTTATACAGAATACAAAATGTGTGCCCGGAAGTGTTCTTAATTTTAATTTATCAAAATTAAATCTTATGAGGTTTTCCCCTTGCTGGCATCAGAAAAACTGGGGGGGAGGGGGGATTTTGAAATGGGGAAAGGTTCTCATTTTTAAGAATATGTTGTTTCTCTGCCAGCTAAAATCACCTCACATGGCACTTGCCCTTTGGAAAACACTGGGACCAAGTGGGCTGGTTTCTCTTTCGCGCTTCCACTCCAACAGCCCTCCTCCCAGCCAGAGACTCCACCGAGGTAATTCTGGAAAACCCTTTCTCACCTCTGTGTTCTCCCTCAGGGACTCTACTCTAAATGCTTACACTTACATCAGTTTTAGGCCCATCTTTCTATTTCCAAATGAAGCCAGCCAGTGGTTCATATTTGAAAAATCTTAAGGGAAAATCACATCTCCATCTCCTTTCATTTCCGCTCAAGAAGCCCCTCATTTTCACCCAGAAATATCTGATCCAAGAGGTAGTTTTAAGTCAGCGATGCAGCTTTTGCATCTTAAAAGGAAGTGTTACCAGGGAAAGAGAATCGGGAGAGATAGTGCAGAAGGCCACATGACTTGCAGAGGGGCTTCTGCTATTTGGTTTCTCTTTCTCCTCTCGCCTCTGAGCACACACATGCCCAGCGACAGCCTTTCCCGAGGGAGGAAGGAGTGTAGAATGAAAGATGAACTTCTGAGTACAGATTCCTGATTGCTAAGGCCTCACTTCCTCTTTGAGCCTGGGGCATCATCACCGGCACTGGGCATCTGCCAGCACAGCCTTGAAGGACTCCCCCAGAGGACTGCATGGCCTCAAGAGCAGGCAGTTTGGTTCATAAACATAAAGTTGAGCAAAGCTCTAATCTACTCACTTCCTGTATTTAAAACCTCGAATGCTGACACACTGTCTACACCAGACAGCCAAGCCATTTTACTGTCTTGTCAGCTGAGCCCTTCTCTCCTGTTTCCTTTAGAGCCTAAGATCCAGCCTCGAGGCCTCCTCCCTATGCAACACCCCAAAGCTGCACAGTGGTTGCCAGGGGTTGGGGATAGGAAGAGGGGAGGGATAAAAACACAGAGGATGTTTAGGGCAGTGAAAGTATTCTATATGATAGCACAGTGATGGATACATGTCATTATATATTTGTCCAAACCCACAAAATACACAACAGCAAGGGTGATCCCTAGTATAAATTGTGGACTGAGTGATAATGATGTACCCATGTAGGTTCATCACTTGTAACAAATGAACCACTCTGATGGGGGGGTACTGATCATGGGAGAGACTGCATGCGTCGGGGCAGGAAGTATAAGGGAAATCTCTGTACCTTCCTTCCTCTTAATATGCTGTGAACCTTGGACTGCTAAAAATAATAAAGTGTTTTTTAATTATTTATTGATTTTAGAGAGGGAGGAAGAGGGAGACAGAGAAAACCATTGATTTTGTTGTTGTTGTTGTTGTTCCATTTATTAACCCATTCATTGGTTGATTCTTGTATGAGTCCTGACCAGGGATAAAACCAGCAACCTTGGGGTATTGGGACAACACTCTAGCAAACTGAGCTACCCAGCCAGGGCCAAAAAACACAGTCTTCATTTTCAAAAATTGAATGTGAAACAACTAGGGCCAGCCTTCACCCCTTTAGCCTACTTCTCCAGACAGCTTGGTCCCACAGTTTGGGGGTTGCAGCCCTGCCTCTGGGCTCTGGCTGCAGCTGCTGTTCTCATCAAGGAGGCCCAGACGCTATGTCTCCAGCAACCCTTACAGGTGTTCTCCACCCACAGACTACAGGATCTTCTGTCACACCGATCCTGATCTCTCCTTGCCCCTCTCGCATGCAGGAGCTCTATCTCCTGTTCTCGAGAGTCCGGACATCTCCCTAACCCAGTCCCCAGCCCTGAACCCAGCCACTCTCCTTCCTGCTGCCTTCACCCAAACTGCAGCAAAGCACTCCTGCCCCGAGGTTTTCAGAGGCCCTCACTCAACTTTGGATGGGACTCTCAGATCTTCCTCTCTCTAATCCTGACTTAACTCTGTTTGTGGATGGAAGCTTGTGTCTAGACCCCCAGGGACATCGGAAAGCCTCCTATGCAATTGTAACACTTGAGCAGACCCTGGAGATGGCCTTCATCCCTCTTCACCTTGTCCACAGTGCCTCCTCCTCCTGCTCCATGTGTGCAGCTGCCTCACCCCAAGGAGGAATGCACCCTAACTTTCCTACCCATCAAATGAGTGGACACCTCCCAGTGCAGAACTGGAAGGTAGACTTCACCAATGTGTCCCCCCCCCCCCAAGAAAACCAAATATCTGCTTACCGTGGTAGATACTCTGACAGGGTGGGCAGAGGCCTTCCCTACCTACAAGGAAACTGCTGCGGTTGTGGCTGAGATCTTAATAAATCACATAATCTCTGGCATCTCCTGGAAACTGCACAAACCCTACCACACACATTCATCGGTCTTTTGTAGAACAGAATGCAAGCATTCGCCAACCAGATGGTGGGAGAGATCTATCTGGCACTGAATTCAGAATCTAGCACCAGAATCCTTGAGAACCCGGGTAGACACCCCAAATGATGCCCCCTTCTCAGCTGGAAGCAGTTATGGAAGATGGACCTCCAGCCCCTGACCCTGCCCGCCCAGACTCTCAATTTTTTAAATATAATATATCAAAGAGTCTGAAATGTGATATCCTCCCTCCCCTCAACTGGTGGGTGGAGTTATGTATTACTGGTATCTGCCACAGAGACACCTCCAAGACATTGAACTACCAATCAGCGCGTGTTGAAGTGACCTGGGGCCCACCCCTTCCTGTTCCACCCTGGGTCCAACCCTTTCCTGTTCCTCCCCTCAAAGACTCCCCCAACCCTCCACGTGCTGCTCTCTCCAACTCAGTTTGTGGAAGCAGCCCAGCTGGGTCCTTTCTCCTCTCCCCATACCTTTAATTCTGATTTCTCTACCTCCGTAATGAGTCCCGCTCATTACTGGGGAATAAACTTTCTTTTAATATGTAAAAAAAAATTTTTTTTAATTGAACTTGAATGCATTTGAGATGGAACATGACAGCCCTAGTATTCCAATGTCTCCAATACTATCCAGAATCATACATATGGTATTCTTTGTTTACCTTTCCTACCTAAAAAGCTCCAGATTTTATCAACCCTGCAAGTTTAGCATAATAAGGGGTCTTTATGTCAAGCCTATCTGCAGAATGTTGCAGTGGAATAATGAGATAATCTAAATAAAGACTTATTCAATTCAAATACTGTAATTCCAAATGGATAGAGCAGAAATTGAGGTATTAACATATGAAACCATAATTGAGGACTAACTTCATGTGTCAGTTTCATGACTAAGTATCTTGAGAATTTTTTTTAGCCTTTCAGAAGTTAGTATTAGGCAATATTTTTATAATTTATTAATCAACAGCACCAATTTTCTGCCCAATATTACTCTAAAGACTGACTTGAAAGATAAAGAAAAAAATTGGCATCTTGATTCAAAGAAACTTACAACCTACTTAATGCAATATTTCTTTCCTTCTTCACAACAGTCCTTTCTGGTAGGTACTAGAAAAAAATAATCCTCATTTTAACATAAGAAAATTGCAGCACAGAAGATTAAGTACCTTTCGCAACATGATCTAAACAATGAAGTGCTAAAGTCTGTATTTAAGCATCTGGGCTCTTTGAAACTATTCTGTTTATGCTCTATATTCTACCTCAAAAGGTAACATAAGTTTACTTTAAATGTACATAGTGAAGAAAAGTGGCTCCAATTCAGGTCATCCCAGTTTGAAAGGATATATCACTGTTTCTCACCCCCAGCCCCAGCCCCAATAAAGCCATGCTTTTTCTGCATAAATCAACCACTAAAACCACCAGTCTCCATGTGGCTTACCATGACAAAAGTCAGTGGATCCAAGAGGGAACTCAATGACTACACCTTGCAGAGAGAACTTGTTCTGTTCAATATGATAACTTCAAGTGTAAAAATTTCTGAGGTAGGATTTCCCCCAAGGAAGTATAACCCTCTCTCTGGTCATCACCAAGATAAAAGGAGATAGCCTAAGAGCTCTTCCTCATTGAGAGTGTATTTTTTGATGCCTAAAGTATAGACCAATAAGGACACTCTCTAAATCTGAGTAATATGTGTTCTCTGGCTCATTTCCTGGATGGATCCATCACAGGGATGATGTAAGGAGATCTCCCAGTTGCCATGAGAACTGGTTTCATCAACGTCTCAACCAGTCTGGAAATTTTGCTTACATGATGTCATGCAGAGAGAGAAAGTTAAGCCACCTTAAAGTCAACTTGTTCTACAGACTAGTGTTCTTTGAGACAACATAATATTTACATTGCATCAAGGTTCTGGAGCATTTCAAAGACAGGTCTGCTCACTAATCCTTAGTTCCTCACTCATCAAGGATGGCATCTAGCTAAGGAAACAAATGAGAGCAACCAAAGAAATGTGCTGGTAGAGCTGGGTGTTAAAAGGCGGTGTTCTATAATCGCCTCTGGCAGGATGTTCCTGATTACAAAGGGCAACACCCCAAGGCTTAGCCAGCTTAACTGCAGGTTCCCACAATAACCAAACAACCCTTCAGAATCTCAAGATGAATTTCTTCATCAAGGGCCCCCAAATCACTATTGCGCATCACATACTCACTTCCTCATTTTACAATAGCACGTGCTTTTATGCTATTGCTAAACATCTATACATGTTTCTCACCTTTTCCCTCTTTTCCTCCATCCAAGATTGCCTGGCTGGGTTAGTACTCTGGGGCAGTCCCTATTGATGTATGTACAACTATAATACAATTTTAAGAAAGAGTGGCAACTTTCCTTCCTAGAATCCTCACACAAAACGTAACTATGTGCTCAAATATGGCTCTGGGAAAGGAATTACTTACAAAGGAATATCTTGGTTCCATAGTCTGAAACCAATATATCTAGTCCTGTGGTCTCTAAACTGTATACCAAATCACCCAAAGGTACCTTGTAAATTCACAGTGCTGTGGGATATTGAAATTCTCCAAGGGAAGCACAGGATATTCAACATCTAGTGAATAGTGAGTGCCCAACTCAGTGCTGTTCATAGTGTCAAATTGGATCATGACACATTCTTTTCAATGATAGCATATCTTTGCAAGGCCATGTTTTCAGTAGTTACTGTAATAAAAAGCAAGTACCATAAGGATATCAGCATGGGACAGAAAGTGAAGGTTGTAATGCCCAAACTGATTCCAAAGACTAAGGAGTTATACAGTACCCAACAGGTGCATACATACCATTAGTAACTAAATTTATTGATGTGATTTAAAAAAAAATTTTTTTTTCAATGTATGTGTATTATTTTTTTTTCAAATGCCTACTAAAAAGATATTAGGGTCGAAACCGGTTTGGCTCAGTGGTAGAGCGTCGGTCTGCGGACTGGAGGGTCCCGGGTTCGATTCTGGTCGGGGGCATGTACACTGGTTGTGGACACATCCCCAATCAGGGGTGTGCAGGAGGCAGCTGGTCGATGTTTCTCTCATCGACATTTCTAGCTCTATCTCTCTATCTCTCTCCCTCCCTCTCTGTAAAAATATCAATAAAATATATATATTTTTTAAAGATTAGAACATAAAGGATCATTAAGTTGTTTGGACCTAACTACTTAATAAGTGGAATTGGTAGGTATTTCTTCCACCTAAAGGCACCATGAGAAAAAAATCACTAAGGCATGCAGGGCTCAGTAAACGGAGATGGTTTCAAACATCTGGTTTTGAGTGTTTTACAGTTACTAGGGACTCCATTTGTGCCTGATCTTATTACAGAGCATACCTGGGTCTTATTTGGGTGTCGCGGCTGTTTAAACTCGGTGACTTTTCTACATTTCAGTGCTAGCGGGGCCCCACTGCATGGGGCCTTTTTACCACGGTGCCTGCCGCGGCCTCATTGGGCATCTCCCCTCGGTTCTCCACACTCTGCTCACACTGGCCTCCTTTCAGTCCCACAAACACATCATGCCCTTTCCCATCGTAGGGACTTTTGGCCTGTTCTTCTCCTAGCTCACTTTCAGGTCCCATACAAAATGCCAGCTCATCAGGAAGATCTCCCCTGATCTACTGTGGCTCAGTTTCTGTTATTCTCTGTCTCACCCCCAACATTTCCTTCATACTTCTTATCCTCTGCACAGAAATATTTACCTCCATGGGGAAAGAGTCTCTGCTCTGCTCACAGCTGCATCATCAGAACTTAGCAAAAAGCCTGGTATACAACTGTCATCCCATAAATTACTGTCAAATACACGAATGCCAATTTAAATCATGTGAAGGTATTTTGGCTGTGGCCTTGTCAAGTATCAAGCATTCAGAAGGCTTTTCTGGCAAACAGCCCTTCAGATAAAAATGTGGGTCAGGTGTATCACTGGCCCTGGACAGAGATCAAGAGCAATGTATGAGATCATGAATGCCAGCTCTGCCGTCTTCTTGCTGACAGACCTTGGGCGAGTTACTCATTCTGTCTCTAGCCCCAGTGTTTTGCCTGTAAAAGGCTGTAATGAGGACTGAACTGTAAAGCTCTTAAACAATGCCTGGCAATAAATAAGCAGCCTAGACCGAAGTTAACTGCTATTAGAAGAAGAGTATTCAAGGACTCCCCATTAATGACCACATATCATTCTCGGGGGAACGTTCTGCCTCAGAAATTGAGTCTCACTTGTTATAGAAATACATGGATCACTGCAAACAGTAACACTTGGGCAATAAATTCCAAGACCTGTTGGTATCTCTGGCTGGACTCATAATTAGAACCCAAAAGAATCAGAATGGAACTTGGATTATACAACAGGTTAGATAAGTGGCACATGCCTGAGTGTGTGTTTCCTTGAACCTCCCAACCATTTGCTTGCTCCCTTTTAACCCTGGTGTCTGTCCAGTGGTGCGTGGGGAGCTCATAGTTACAGAGGGGAGATGCCATGTGGTTCCCCTCCTTGCAGCGGGAGAAAACGTGCTATCTTAATCCATTCATGATGCATTTCCTGAGCCTTTACCCCAGGGGTGGGCAAACTTTTTGACTCGAGGGCCACAATGGGTTCTTAAACTGAACCGGAGGGCCGGAACAAAAGCAACCTGACCATGCTGGCACTCTCATCTTGGGCTGCTGGTGAAGGAGTGGAGGGGAGAGCAAGAGAACCCTCCACTCTTTCGGCTCTTTGGGCCGGATAGAACAGCCGAACAGGCTGGATCCGGCCCGAGGGCCGTAGTTTGCCCACGACTGCTTTATCCCCTGTCTTTCCCCACCTGACCATTGTATCTGGATGCATCATTCTCAAAAACCAGGGGAATCACATCATTCTCCTAAGAGCTATCTGTACCTCCTATTTCATGTGGACCCACATCTCAGAAAAACCACATAACCCTTTGGTCTCCTACATATGACTTTGTAAAGATAATGCCTTTCTGCTATTCTGAGTAGTCTTCACTTTATAAACATAACAGGTGGCTTTTTGTGACAGATTGTACTGATGGAGTTAATCTCATGATGTGTTTCAATCCCAGCTTCTATAATTACTAGCTACATTTTCTATGACAAGTTAACTTTACATCTATGAGCCTCTGTTTCCTCATTTGTAAACTGAGCAAGATAGTATCTACCTTCGTTTTGTGGTGAGTATTACTAGTATATGAGAAAACACATGTGAAACATGGTACTTGGTAGACAGAACAACAATCAAAAAAGATAGCTATTATCCTTCCAAAAACAAACTCCTCATTCTTTGAATCTCAGCTTAGACATCACCTCTTCCGGGAAGCCTTCCCTGACCACCACCTCAAAGACACAGACTTCTAGAGAACCTGCCCTGATCATCATTGTAAGACATGTCACATCACAATGTCATAGCCTCTTGGCCTTCGATTGCTCCCTGGAAACCGAGAGCACCACTGATGGGAACAGTGTTCCTTCTACACTGCCACAAAGAACCTGGCATAAAGTAGAGACTCAGGAAATACTTAGTCAAATGAAAATTAATTAATTAATTAAACTACTAAGACAAATAATTGATAACACTTTGCTGTGCTATACTGACCTAATAATCACACTACTGTAAGATCAGAGACTCATTTAGCAACCAACCACATTCCTTTTATTATATCACTAGAGACCCAGTGCACAAATTCATGCACCAGTGGGGTCCCTCAGCCTGGCCTGCAGAATCAGGCTGAAGCTGGCTCTCTGACATCCCCCTAAGGGTCCCGAATTGTGAGAGGGCACAGGCCAAACCAATGGACCCCACTGGTGCATGATCAGGGCCAGTTAGGGACACGGGAGGTTGGCCAGCTGGAGAGGGACCACGGGAGGGCTCCAGGGCATATCCAGCCCGTGTCACTCAGTTCTGATTGGCTGGACCACAGCAGGAAGCTAACCTACCAGTCTGAGCGTCTGCCCTGGTGGTGAGTGCATGCCACAGCGAGTGGTTGAGCGGCCTTAGCATATCATTAGCAATTATGCTTTGATTGTTTGAACAGCTGACCGATCAACTGGACACTTAGCATATTAGACTATTATTACATAGGATTTGAGTTTAATAACAGTTACTATCTACCTTGTATGCAAAAATGTACCTTGATTCTTATATCTACTCCCTGAGGCAGGCCCTATCAGTAGGCCGCATCTTCCTCGGTGAGGACTCTGAGGCTCAGAGAACTGAAGTTTTCCCAAGATCATCCAGCTATCAGAATAGAGCTCAGACCTACACCAAGACTGCTCAACTCCAGAGTCTGTTTGCTCAGATGCTTTTGATATCAATGAAGATGCTGTTTTTCCTTTTGGCTAAATTTCTATGGCCTCCCAAACACTATAAGAGAGGTGTTTCATCATCATTGGTGCTTATACCCTATATAAGATATGCCTCGTGTATAAATTCATTTGGTTACTAATTACCCACTACCTTGTCACATTTTTTTTGTCTTGACATTAATTAACTTCCATTCCTTATCATGTCTTCCCAACCTGATGTCATCTAATGGTGGCAGTGCCTAAATCTTATGATTCTATCCCCCAAAGTCTAAAGGATCATCTTTCACCAAGTAAAATAAATAAATAAATGAATGAATAAAGTTTTTGTCTATTTGGTTGTTACATACCTAAGTAAGAAGACTGGAGGATCATTACCAGATTTGAAGAGTAAGTTTAGGACATCCTGACTTTGTAAGAATCTATGGTACAAATGATTTTCATGCTGAGGAATCTGGGAGACACCTCAAGAAAATAGGCAACTCTGTACTATTTTGTTTTAACCAGGAACTTGAGTTATTTTTAAATGTGTCATCAAAAATAAAAATTGTCTGGCCAGTGTGGCTCAGTGGTTGAGCATTGACCTATGAACCAGGAATTCACAGTTTGATTCTTGGTCAGGGCACATGCCCTGATTGCAAGTTCTATCCCCAGTGTGGGGTGTGCAGGAGGCAGCTGATCAATTATTCTCTCTCATCATTGATGTTTCAATCTCTCTCCCTCTCCCTTCCTCTCTGAAATCAATAAAAATATATTTAAAAATTAATAAGGGGAGGAGAGAGAGAAATTTTAAAGCCAAAAATTAAAGAGAAAATGATAGGGCAAGAGACCTGAAGTCAATAATTATCTTTCAGAGCAGATTTCTACAAAGATACAATAAAAGCCTGGATGAATATAAATCTCTACGGAAAGAAAAATTAGTATAGCTTCCAATGTGAGTCCCAAACCACAGTCACAATGGAAGATGCTTCAAAGCACAGGCCCTGATTTTGTGTCAAGCTATTTCTTGCCTAGAGAGATTTCTGTGCTCCAGGGTCAAGAGTAGCAGGAATATGCTTTATTGAATGTGGTTTAACAATTCATTCACAGATGGGGTGGCCCAATGATATGCAATAATTGTTTGTTGATTTGAGTTGATGTGGAAAGGGACCATCAGACAGCAGATGGTAACCCCAGATCTCCACCTTGTCCCACATTGCATTGTTCTACCAGTCTCTGCTGACATCAAGACCAGACCCTGTTTCCACACCTTTCTAGCATAAGCATTTAAATGCCTCAGCAAGTCTACAACCTAAGACACACCCACTTCCTTCTGATTTCCCACACACCCATTCCTTTCACTGGGATTAACATAAAGTTGCATTTAGAGAGGAAGAGAACAAGATTTCCATATGCAAATAGAAAATCAATATTAAAATGGAGCATTTATTGTACTCTGCAGTCCATCCAGTCCTAGACCAAAGATACTCATTTGGATGAAGAACTTCACAAGTGACTGCATCTGAAATCCCCTACCTTCCTAGCTTGGGAGGATGACAGTGTAGCAATGTGATAAGTCATTGTTGAAAAGGAGGAGGCTGGTGAAGACTTCTTAGTCCCTTGAAAAATGAAGGTGACTTTAGGGATCGTTTACAAAGCATTAAAACAAAAAGTATGTACTTGAAGGACACTTCAAAATTTGAATGAGATCGTTTCAGGTTTGGGTTTTTTCCCCCTGTAAGAATAAACATCTTTGAGATGGCAGGTGGAATCTACTGCTCATGCCGTTGATTAGAAGCATCCCTGCAAAAACAACTGGCTGTCTGGGTGTTCATTATTTACACATTGGCAGCACTAACCACTTGGGCTCACCTAACAGATACACATGGCTCTTAATTGCCTACCCATGGGTACTCTACCTAGTTAGAGTACCCATTCCTCAGAGATCTTGATCCTCTCCACAGCTCAGGGACAAACCTGATTCATCTAGCACGTTCGTTGTACGCCCTTCTCCATGAAACAGGGCTTCAAATTTTATTCTATGTACTAGAGGCCCAGTGCACAAAATTCATGCACAGGGGGAGGGGGGATGTCCCACAGCCCAGCCTGCACCCTCTCCAATCTGGGATCCCTTGAGTGATGTCTGACTGGCCATTTAGGTCCTATACTGGTGGGATTGGGCCTAAATGGGCAGTAGGACATCCCTCTCTCAATCCAGAACTGCTGGCTCCCAACCACTCACCTGCCTGCCTTCCTGATTGCCCTAACCGCTTCTGCCTGCCAGCCTGATCGCCCCCTAACCACTCCCCTGCCCACCTGATCAACACCTTGCTACCAATTGTCCTCCCCTGCCGGCCCTGTAACCCCCAACTGCCCTCCCCTGCTGGTCTGGTCACCCCCCCAACTGCCCTGCCCTACAGGCCTGGTCACCCTCAACTGCCCTCCTCTGCAGGACTGGTCCCCCACAACTGCCCTCCCCTGCTGGCCATCTTGTGGCATCCATCTTGTGTCCACATGGAGGTAGCCAGCTTGTGTGTTGGAATGATGGTCAATTTGCATATTACCTTTTTATTATATAGGACATTTTATTGTTTGATGTTTTTGCAATAGTATGCTTGTATTGCTTTTACACTTTTTAAAACATTTCCATTTTAAAGACTACATATGGCTTCCCCTTAAAATGTGTATTAGAAACTCAAAGCATTCATTAGGTTTGTGGTAAAAAAAATTCTTCAAATGACTTTGTTTCCAGGGGGATCTACTCCATCTTACACATTTGCTCTTTGTCAGTATACCTTCCTTTCCCATAGGAAGAACCAGAGGAAGATCACAGATTTTAGTTTAGTTTGTCTGGGGTCTAGATCTGGATTGTAAAGTGGGGCAAGGAGCTCTAGCCGGTTTGGCTCAGTGGACGGAGGGTAAGCCTGCAGATCAAAGGGTCCCAGGTTCGATTCCAGTCAAGGACATGTTACCTCGGTTGCAGACTCGATCCCTGAAACCTGGTCTGGGGCACATGCCAAAGGCAACCAATTGGTGTATCTCTCTCACCCTCCCTTCCACTTCTTCCAAAAAATAAAAATAAATAAAATAAAATAAAAATAAAGTGGGGCAAAGTGATTAAGCTCTTCTGTGAAATCATGACAATGGGCACTTAGTGGCCAATGCCAGAGTGCTGGCCAGCCCTGTGGGGTTCCTGTAATGAGTAAGACATAGGATGTATCTCCAGGCAATGAAGCACAAGGGCTTGCAGCATGTCTCAAAGTGCAGGCCAGAATGACCTGCAAGCATTGTTAAAATGCAGGTTCTGAAGCCTTATTAATCTGAATTGCAATTCCAAGACCCTGAAATTTTTTTTAAATATATTTTTATTGATTTCAGAGATGAAGGGAGAGTGAGAGATAGAAACATCAATGATGAGAGAGAATAATTTATCAGCTGCCTCCTGCACACCCCACACTGGGGATCAAGCCCACAACCCAGGCACATGCCCTTGATCGGAATCAAACCTGGGACCCTTCAGTCCACAGGCGGACGCTCTATCCACTGAGCAAAACCAGCAAGGGATGAAATTTCTTTTTATATGCATATAAAGTTTAAGAACTACTTTCTTGGTAGGTGCACTAGAATCATCAAAATAGTCAGTCTGATGGGACAGGTGCAGGTTCTTTTTTCTTTTTGGTGACCTGTATGCTCAGAGTCAAATTAGTGTCTCAGCCCTAGCCATGTGGTCTTTTGTCATCTTCGATGTCCCCTAGTGAGCTAAGGCTCCCTGAACAAGCAGGGTAAGTAAGTAAATAAATAAAATCAGTCATTTATTAAGCACTTAGCCAGGATGCTAAGTTCATTATATCATATCTCACTTAATCTTCACAACAAACCTATGATCAGGTACTATTATGAATCCCATTTTATAGATTTGGGAACTGAGGCTTAGAGAAGTCAAGTAACTTGCACAGCAGGTCCTAGAATCCAGGTCACTAGCTCCAGATCCATACTCTTAAGTATCTACTACTTGTCCTTGGCATAGGTGAGCACTGGTAGCCTCATACTTTTCTGTAGGACTGGTCCTGGGCTACAATGTGAGTGACAACGAGAGCCAGGGGCTTACCTTGAAGCTGCTTTTGCATTATTAACATACTATTTTTACTAAGATTTTATGTTCCAAATCAATTTTTTAAATTTTGATGGTGCTTTTATGAACACATATCTAATATGTTTTTGTCTTGTCTTATTTTATGTATACGTATGTATTTATGGGGGGGTTACAGAAGGGCTCATCTATATTGATGCAGCCACTGTAAATGAATTAATGAAACTATTTCATGTCTATTTCATAAGTTTTCTGTTCCACAATCTTTGATGATTGTTAGGGGAAATAAATAGTTTTACAGAGAGAACCCTTCCCCAAATTGATATATACTTTAATAAATGTGTATATCATATAGAACTGACCACTAAACAACACAGGATTGAATTGCACAAATCCACTTACACAGGTTTTCATTTTTCAATCAATATAGTCAGCCCTGGGAATCTGCCCTTTCAGATCCAAAACAATACTTTCCATCAGCAATTGAGAATTCTCAGATTCAAAGGACCAACTGTGAGTTACACACACACACACACACACACACACACACACACACACGGTATCATCTTACCAACAATGCAACCTACTTGTTCTCTTCCAGGGGCGGGGAACATCCAGCCCGAGGGCCTCCAAAATCATTTGGTCTGGCCCTGCCAAAGGCATTAGGGGTGAGTTAATGTTTGATCAAATACAGCAGGCTAATTTTTACGTTGATAATTCTGTATGGCCCATGAATTATGTTATAAATATGAAAAATGCCCTTGGCAGAAAATAAAAGTTCCCCACCCCTGAATGCGATTTGGATACAGGTCATTTAGCTTTGTTGTGTAACTTGAGAACTTCCCTTTTACTTGAAGCCTAAGAGGCAAAATTTTGGAAGGCCTAGAGGACAAAGGGGATGGGAGAAGGCGCTCAGACCTGGAGGTAACATCTTCACCGGAGCCAGAGGACAGGGAGGATCCCCAGTGGTACTACCAGCTAAGCGGCCCCGCCCTCCCACAGTGGGGACAAAGGGAGGGAGGAAGTGTGCGCCTCGGAAGCTCCGTTGCTCTCTTCAGGGTTTCCCATTACAACCCCCTCCCCCTCGAGACTGAGAAGCAAGTTAGCACAGAAATCTGCGCCCACCTGAAACCCGGTCCGGCCCTAGGAACTTCCCCGAGGCGGAGACTGGGGTCCAGGCGCTGGGATGGAGAAGCGGGCCGGCTGGGGTGAGCTCTCTGAGCAGGTTCGCCACGTCAGGAATGCCTTGCAGCAGCACCCTCTGTCGGCAACTATGGGTACAGCCCGCATCTGTTGGCCTGTACTTGGTGCTGATGATGGAGGGAGATGGTATCTAAGACCTGTGTACACCTTTGAACCCCTCTTAGAACTGTTAAATCTGCTAAAGATTTCTAGCTAATTCGGCTAATTCTGTGTATAATTTGGCTAATTTTGTGCGTAAAGCTCCTAGGTCCATAGATTTGTGTGCAAATGAGCGTGATTGTAACCTCCCTCTCCTCTCCCCTACCTTCCCCCCCGCCACCCGGTGTGCCAAAGGGAGTATGTCTTGAATGTGGAATGCATGGGTTGTCTCTGTACCTGCCTGTGGATATTTCACTTTCTGCTTCTATCTGGCTATAAGTGAGAACCTATGCGCACAGGTTGTGTCTCTCTCTCTGAGTCTTATTAGCAGTACACACATTTTTATCATCTCCCCAGGGCTGTGTCTGTGTCAATATAATTGTGCAGGGATGAGTGTGAAAGTGTGTGTGTGTGTGTGTGTGTGTGTGTGTGTGTGTGTGATAATAGTATATCTCTTAAATCCAGATGTTAAAGGAATAGTGTAATGAAGTATACCCCAAATATACTCAACTCTTTACCCTTCATCTCAACTCTGACTTCAAGAGAACCATAGATTTTGCTTTGGAGCCTTCAAGAATACAATTGCATCATTCTGACCTGAACTCAATTTCCTGCGTGACCTCATCCTCCTTCATGTCCAATCCTTGTCCTTCCTTCTTCTCCAATCTGTGGAGCCCGGGGAAGCTGCCTATTGCTGTCTCTAAGCATGTTGGCCATGTCAACCCAAAGAAGACAGCATCCCTTCACCTTCCTTTTTCCCCCACCCAAAAAGTTATTTCCTCTTAGTTCATTACCTGGGATTTTGATGTTATGTTCCCTCAGTGTTATTAATACACACAGGAAGGAAAAAAAAGGAACTTATTGAAATTCCCCCAGAAGGTTTTGAGAGTTGTTTTCAATGTTGCAACTTGGAACAAGTCAGTTTCTAGTTTAAGTTTCCATCAGAAAGCTTGGTAGGAGCAGGGTATATAAACTATAGTCACAGCAGCATCAGAAGAAGAAACAACGGTTTCAGACCCAGCGAACTCTGAGGCTCAGCAAGAAGCAAGGTAAGCACTTCCCTAGTCCCTGCCATGGCCCCCACCATGCCTGTGTTTGTTACCCCTGAACCTGACATCATGGACAGAGTGGGTTCCTGGGAGCATTCCTTTTGACTCGACCACTGGGACACTTTGGGAGCTTGTGTATAAAGTATTAATTTAGAGAGTAAATTAATAATAATTGTCTACCCTGTGAAAAATGCATGTTTTACAGAAAGGTCTGTTTTATCTTGTTTAAAAGTGGTATGTATATAACGGTGTGTCCCTCAGCATTTAATGCTCATCAATTAAAGGATTGTATGGTTAGTGAGTGCTGCTTGCTTTAGTATGGTAAATTATTTTTAAAGCCTTCCATTCATTAAGTAATAATGAATTTAGTAAATAATTTATTTCACATTCTTACCTCATAATTGAATGTTACAGCACATACTTGCTCCCATATTTGTGAAGGGCTTTATTAGTCAGTTGTGACAGTCAATCAGATTGATAGCTGAGGTCCAGTTTTTCTGGATTAACTAACTTGGGCTCACTTAAAAAATGAAAAGCAACTACTACGCTTAAAACTACTTTCTGAAGAATTTAAAAATTTGTAAGAAGAAAAAAAAGATAACCTTTACTGAACTGGTATCTTATACTTGCCCATGTAATTGTGTGCAATAATTTTGGGGTTAAAAAAAATAATGATCAGAAAAAATAAGTATAATGATCAGGTTAAAATCGCATTTTAACAAAGTGATTGCCAAAACCCAGATGATGATACACTTTTTTCAAATAAGGAATTTCAAGATGTTAGAAAGCTGCCTCTTAAGACATCATTTTACTAGGATTTGAAATTTTCTGATTTCTGTACATTCATTCATTTTTCTAATTGTTAGTGGAATCCCTACATACTAAAATCTGGGATATAGTGTAGAATAGGACAGACATGGTTCCTGCCATCAGAGAGCTGAGAGTGGCAAGGAAGTAATCATTCATTAACCAAAGAACTCTATTACTGTAGGAAGTGCTATGAAACAAGGAATGGAAGCTCTGTGAGAGCAAATAGTCGGGAGTCCAGACCTCATGCTGGACACTTTACATGAATTATTTCATTAACTTCTCACCACACCAGGATGCCCATTTTACAGATAGAGTGTGAGGCCTAACAAGCAGCTTTCCCAGAGACACACAACTAATGAGTGGCAGAATTGGGATGCCAATGCAGGTCCTGCCTGGCTCTAGAACTGGGGCCCTTTGCAAGGGCTACCTGTGCCTTATGTGACTATATCTTTTTATTTTTTTAATAATAATTATCTCTTCCAGTTAAATGTGACAGAGTAAAACTTGGAAAAGTGGCGTTGTTGTGCCCATATTGGCACAAGCATTAGGAAGCCTTAACATACCACAGGAACTAGATTCCCTGTATCCTTCATTCATGATCTCAAGAATTTATAAACCCTATGAAATTACATGGAAAGAAATGTTTTGATCCTCGAGACTCTCAGACTTAGCATGCCAAGAAGTGTGGGCTGTGGGATGCAGCCCCTGCTACCAGCTGGTTTAGAGACCTACTGGATAACTATCTGTTGCCCTCTTTTGAGTTTCCGTATGTCCCACCTCTGCAGAGGGTGGGACATACGGAAACTCAAAAGTTTTAAAATGAAAGGTTTAAAATCTAAGGTTTAAAATGAAAGTTGTGTCTTAGAACCATCACCAGGTCTCCCTTGATCCTAAAGTACAATTCCTCTGAAATTCTCAAATGCATCGGAGGTCCAGGCAGGAAGTGCTGGGCACATAGCAGAAGGGAAAACCCCAGCTTCAAGAGAGTATTCCAGGAGGTGCCAGGAATCTCTGTCGTTTCCCTCCCCAGAGTGCTGACATCTGGGTTTTACAGGTCTGTGTACTTGTAATACCTCTATGCCATTTCCCTATAGCCAGGCGCAACTCTCAGTCTATCCATTGCATATGAAATGGAGAGATGTCAACTTTTTCTTCATCTCTTCCTTCTCCTAACCTCTTTATTGGTTGCCTTCTGTAATATGTCATCTCATTGCATTTTCCCCAACATTCCTTTGGAGATGGCTATTGTGTCCATTTTATAGATGAGGATACCGAGATGCAGAGAGTAATTTGGTCAGCATCGCGCAACTAGTGAGTGGGGGAACCAGAACCGAAACCTATAGCTGCTTGAATCCAAGCCTACAAATGTACTAACTGATGCTCTGTGGCAAGTAGTACTTTGCTACAAGCTTACTGAACTAACAGACATGCTCCTGTAAGCCCCTGTAAGCTGCCCTGATGAGACACTGGCAGTGTATAGGAAGGCCTGCCTTCTAGTCCTGTCTTGGTCATCATAGCTTCTATAATCTAATAAAGTAAAAAGAATGGCAGGGTTCCCTCAGGATCAGCAGCAGTTCTGACATAGCCATGATTTGTCAGTATGCAGTCACACCAATCGAGGGATACTCCTTTTTGAGGTATTTAGCTGGAAATTTTGAGTCTTGATCTTCATATAATTTAGACAGTCGTTTCTGAAACGATGCTGCTACAAAACACGGGTGCTCTCCGAGATGGATGGAGGTGTTTCAGACTGAAATTAAATTATAATCATCTCTACCTAATTTACAGACTGGGTGTAATTTTCACAGTCTGAAGATTTTCATAAATCCTGCATACTAATCTAGACTGAGTTTCAATATAAGATGCTGCCTGATTTAGCATCAAATGATGCATGTCATTATTTCATGGCAGATACGTCAGTATGTCATGGTCTTCTCCCAAAGAACAGCTTGATTTTCAGGGGCTCTGGAACCTGAAAATGGGTTAAAGCAGTGTTTCTCAACATGTGGTCCCTGGACCAGAAACATAAGCCTCGCCTGGAAACTTTTAGGAATGCAGGTTCTCAGGCACCACCCCCAGAACTGCTAAATCAGATAATTTGTGGGTAGAACGCAGAAATTATTGGTTTAACAAGGCTTCTGGGTTATTTTGACAACCGCTAGATTACATCATGTGGGAGGGAGTCATCTTTGAGCTTGGAGCAATTATAGTCTAAAAGAGAAACTAAATTCCTATAACAAGGGCTAGTGACCAGGTCATTTCCAGAATTTGAAAGTTTGTATCTATGTTACCTTTTCCACCCCAACCTAAGTCCTTTAGCCTTGGCTGTCACTGCAGATACTGCCTTGTGCTTCAATGGCACACACATGTAGTTTGTCTCTCCCACTGACTGACTTAATATTTGCTGAATGAAAGCATTTGCTCCTAAAAAGCAGGATCCAGGTAAAAACTGTTTTTTCACTCCAACCACTCTAGCTCAGTGCCTTCTATAAGCACGAAGTAAGAAAATTACTGAATGTTCATCTAGACAAATAATGCTCTTTCTCTGAGCCTTGGGTTTCTCATCTTTAAAATAAAAGGATTGTATAAGAAGGCTGGCCTTAGATCTCTTTCGGCTTTAGATCGCCTATGGTTCTCTGTTCGGAGATGTGCTCAACCAGTGACTGGCATAAGGGCTCCTACAATTGACTTAGTGTTGTCATGACAGTGTAGAGAAGAAAGAAGAAAATAAAGATTAGAAACAATATGCATAGATTGTGAATATGGTTTCCAAAGGTAACTGAATGATTGACATTCTCTCTCCTCTTTCCTTCTTCTTCCTCTTTCCCTCCTGCAGATGCATCAGCAGCAGTTGGTCCTCTTCTGTTTTTCCCTGGTTTTGTTGGCATCTCCCCTCGTGGCCATATGGGAACTAGAGAAAGATGGTAAGTAGACTCTCCTAAACCTCTCATTTTTAAGAAGATGATGCCAGAGCTTAGAGTAACTGAATGTCTTGTCTAAGGCCACAGGCTAATGTAAGAGATGGAACTGACTCTAATCCAGTGGTGGGGAACTTTCAGCCCGCAGGCTATATAAGGCCTGCAAAGTCATTTGGTCTGACTTTGCCAAGGCATTAGGAGTGAGTTAATTCAATGTTTGACCAAATATAGCAGGCTAATTTTTAAGTTGATAATTTTATATGTAATGTGAATGTTATAAATATCCAAATGGCCCTTGGCAGAAAAAAAGGTTCCTCACACTTTCTCTAAACCTAGACCAATGTGACTCTAAAAACCAGGCTCTTTACCCCTGTGACTCTCACAGCAGGCATCAAAATCATCTGGAAAGCATAAAAAAACATAGGTCACTGAGCTCATCCCACAGTTCTCTGGTCAGCAACTGAGAATTTGAATTTCTAACAGATTCCCAAGTGCTGCTGCTGATGGGGGTTCCATGATTGTGGTTTGAGAACCACTGCATTAAGTGATTCTATTTAATTAATAATTGATGCCCGAATGAAGCTTTGATGTGACACCCTCTTTGAAATACTATATCCTAAGCCATTCCTCAAGTGTCAACTTAGATGTTGGTATTAGAGACCCAAGGCAAAGCCAAGGAGACAGTCTGAAATACAGCTCTTGTGCTCCTAACTTGCTGTAACCTTGCTTAGCCTCTTGGTCTCAACACTCTCCTCTATAAAATGGGAAGACTAACACCTAATTAACTGCCTTATAAGAAAATAGCTTTAAAAAAATACAAAGAGAATAAAATTTTCCTGTAGGGAGTGGCTATGAGGGTCAAGCCTTGGACTGACCTGTGACAGAGCCACATATAAGTCCCAGCTTGGAGGGCTGAACCCTCCTAGCACAATAAAGCTTGACCTTACAATCATCCTTTGTTCCTAGGTAGCTAATGGGCTGTGAGAGGTGCAGCAAGTGCTGCCAAAACAAGGGCTGAGTGAGGAAATAGATTTGAAACTCACAAGAACATTGTAAACATGTTGACCACTCCCCTTGTTTTGCTTTGTGTGATCTGACTATAAAATAAAGCTTCAGCTTAGTGTCACTGTTTTCTCACCCAGTGATCCACCTGGTCCCAACTGTATTCTCTTGTCTGTCTTCTTTAATACTTTCACTGCATGTCCTCAGGTTCACCCCTGACCATGCTGGATGAGGTTCATTGTAGCGCCCAATGTGGTCCTGAGTATAGGAAAACTATAATTGCAAGGTGAAAGGATGCTTTAATCCCTCACTGCCCCTCCCCTGGCCATGCTGGACGTGGTTCATGATGGGAAGACTAACACCTACTTAACTGCCTCATAAGAGTGTAAAATAGCTTTAATACAAAGAAAATAAAATTTTCCATTGTTGAATTTCATGCAGTATGAACTAAGTCCCAAAATCCCCACAGAAAATTTGTAAGACAGTCTCTCTCTCAGTGGTCTGTGACCAACAATAACAACTAACACTGAGTTTACTGAGGCAGGCTTCTTTCATTTAATCCTCAGAGCTGAATGAATCTATGATGTAGGTACCATTATTATTAACACTTTACAGACAAAGGAAACTAAAGTTCATGGTGATTAAGTATCTTCCTCCAAATCCTCCAGCCAGTGAGTGGGGGTAGGATCTCAGTCTTGGTCAGTCTTATTCCCTCTGGAACCGACATTGTGCTGGAAGTTGTTAATCTCCACCAGACAGACCTTCAGCAAAGAGTCTTGTGCTGTTTGCATTCTTCCATTTATCAAGGCCTTCCTCATCTGACAGATGACCAAAAGTTAATTACTAACAGCAGCCTGCCAGTTAGTAAGTTGATGGCATCTATACAACTCTTTGCTTCTCTTCCATGACCTTGAGCCCAAGGGGTGCCCTGTACCCTGGGATCCTCTCAGCAAGCCTTTGCTGCTATAAGCTAGGTTGTGCTTCAGCAGTGCAGATGCCCAGGAAGTTCAAAAGACACAGTCCCAGAATCTGTGTGGCTTGCAGTATGGGTCTCCATGCTCTGTGCTCTCCAGTTTATGTTGTAGAGTTGGACTGGTATCCTGATGCCCCTGGAGAAGTGGTGGTCCTCACCTGCGACACCCCTGAAGAAGACGGCATCACGTGGACCTCAGACCAGAGCAGTGAGATCTTGGGCTCTGGAAAAACCTTGACCATCCAAGTCAAAGAGTTTGGAGATGCTGGCCAGTACACCTGTCACAAGGGAGGCAACGTTCTCAGCCATTCTCTCCTTCTGCTTCACAAAAAGGAAGACGGATTTTGGTCCACTGATATTTTAAAGGACCAGAAAGGTAATTCCATCCGCTTGAACAGCATCAGTTTTCTCCATAAGAAATACAAAAATTAAAATTTTAAAGGCAAGACATGATCAGTATAGTTAATGCAGCAATCAAGTCCCTTATAGAAACCACTCAGAACCTATACTGTCTTTTGCTTTATTTTTCCTTTGCTAGACACTTTGGGTAATATCATGTTGAGAGAGTTTCATGGTGAGTCTGGATACTTTTCCATAGGTACTCTTTAATAAATGGTGATTTTATAGAGAGTGTGATGGAAATTAACCATCATGAACAGTGCATAACTCAGCACTGGGTGATAGCCTTGAAAAAATTGAATACCCTCTCGATATGTAAGGTGTTATGCCCTGCAGAGTTAGCTACCAGTCCTCGCTGAATTGCCTGCCAGGAGAACAGCATCATTTTCCAATGAATTAAATGGAAGATTTTTTACTCAGACCATTTGGAGGCCTGTGATTAATCACAAGCAAAATCTTTCTTGGGGGGGGGGGTAAACACAAAAACTACACATACAAAACCTAAATATTTGTTCTTTTTCGATCCAGAACCCAAAAATAAGACCTTTCTAAAATGTGAAGCAAAGAGTTATTCCGGACGTTTCACCTGCTGGTGGCTGACAGCAATCAATACTGATTTGAAATTCAGTGTCAAAAGTGGCAGAGGGTAAGTGAAACCACTGTTTTCTTGGTGTTTTGCTAGAACTACTATTTCATTAAGAAAATAAGGATGACCTAGTAATGCCTTTCAATTAATGATAAGAGAGAAAATAAAGTCAAACCCATATTTTTTTTTCAATGACCCTCGCCCCCCTTGCCTAAGTTGGGGAAAGAACATAGAGATTTAAGCTAACAGCCTGAACAAATGTAGGCATTAAAACAGAATATTACCTGGGCCTGGGCATAGCCTCTGCTGTGTTTGAACTCACTCATCCAAATGGCCCGGAGATGCTTCATTAAGGCTCATAGTACCATGGGGAGGGATAAAAAAAGAAACTGAAGCTACAGATGACTTGCCAAAATTGAACCTTGAATCAAAAATAGAAACAAGAGCTCTACAGCGTAAACGGGGTATTGGGCTTAAAAGAGGCGCCACATTTCCTTTATATGCATCTTCATCACTTTATTATTTTATAATTAGCATGTATTTCTTTTATAATTAAAATGGGGAAAATAAAATAAAAATGTTTATAAGGAGCTATAAACCAGGGCTCTAGATTTAAAATTTTCCAGATTCATGTCGGCCATGAACCTCTGTTTCCTCACCTATAAAATGATAATAACAGAACATTTGTACTACCTCTGAAACATCCGCTCTCGTGGGGAGGGCAGTTCCTCACTGCCTGGGGATAGATCAAACCAGTTAGAGAAACTATGATGTCAGACAGTTACCACCACAGGAACTCGCCCACATCCGTGTGACAAAGGATATGTCTGTCTTCAACTTCAGCTCCTCTGACCCCCGGGGAGTGACCTGTGGAGCAGCAACACTCTCGGCAGAGAGGGTCAGAGTGGACCAAAGGGAGTATAAGAAGTACATGGTGGAGTGTCAGGAGGACAGTGCCTGCCCGGCCGCCGAGGAGAGATTGCCCATTGAGGTCGTGCTGGATGCTGTTCACAGGCTCAAGTATGAAAACTACACCAGCAGCTTCTTCATCAGGGACATCAGTGAGTGTACTTGAATATGTATGCTTAATAGAGATAGATGCCATTCATTCACTGGAGTAAGGGGTTTATAGGCGTTATCTTTTATTCCATACCCTCCAAAAAGTACAGTGAGATACTATGATCTATTTGCATTTTAAGAAAGAGGAAGTTGAGTCTTTAAAAAATTAAACAACTTGTTTTAGATCTCACAGCTAGCAATTCAGACCCAGATCTGCCCCAGGCTCGCCCTGGCTCATGTGGTTGAGGGCACATGCCAGACTCAATCCCCACAGGCTATGTGCAGGAGCAGCCAATTGATGATTCTCTCACACTGATATTTTCGTCTCTCTCTCCCCTTCTTCCTAAAAATCAGTAAAAACATATTTGAAAAAAAATAAAGTAAAAGCAGGCTCTTGGCTAAACTTCTGTTCTGCTCCCAGGGAGCTTCCATGAGGAACCCAAGAGCAGCCCCTTTGGCATGATAGTCCTATCAGAACCAGCACTTTCCTACCAGCTGCAATTATTCCCCACCCGTCTTTCTCTGGAATCTTTAGACTACATTATTGGAATAAAAACTGCTCCAAAATGGACATGAGTTTTTTAAATTGGCAGATGGATATTTTTCTTTTCCTTTACCATTTCTCCATTGAGATAAAGTGTGAAAGAACCACATAACATGTGCTAGCATTGGTAGAGAGACTGCCCTCGGCGGGTTGGGGAAAGGTGGGATCTAGTTCACAGAGGTCTCACTGAGGAGGTAACATTTAGCCAAGTCCTAAAGGAAGGGAGATGTCAGTTGTGTTAAGAACAAAGGGAAGGCCGAAACCGGTTTGGCTCAGTGGTAGAAAGGGTAAGAGCTTCGGTCTGCAGACTAAAGGGTCCCGGGTTCGATTCTGGTCGGGGGCATTTACATTGGTTGCGGGCACATCCCCGGTGGGGGGTGTGCAGGAGGCGACTGGTCGATGTTTCTCTCTCATCGACGTTTCTAGCTCTCTATCTCTCTCCCTTCCTCTCTGTAAAATATCAATAAAAAAAATATTTTAAAAAAAGAACAAAGGGAAGACTATTTGTGAAGCATCTGCTAGGAGCTGTGGTCTTTGGTGTGGTGCTGGGCCTAGGAGCCCAAGCACATTCCACAGAATGTCTTCCTCACGTCATGAGAAGAAGGTACACTACTCGGGGACAGTCTTTGGGACACTCACTGTTGTACTTCCCATATGTAGTCCAGTGGCTGGCACACAATAGTTGCTCAGTTATTATTTATAGAATGAATGAATGAATGAATGAACAAATGAGCATAGAGACAATGTGACTGTGACTGCTACAGGACAAATCAGTGCCAGATGCCATGAAAAGACAAAATAAAGGCACTAGTTAGGAAATCTCTCACCTCATCCCCAGCAAGAGACTCCGCTCAGTTCTGAGTTGGGTGCAAAGAGGGGGCTTGATCTCAGAGAGGGTGGGCCTTCACCGACAGAGCTAAGAACTTTCTTCTGAGCACTTCGCAGTAGTTCCCCACCAGAGCCCATCTGATTGGCCATGGTAACAGGGATTCTGAGCCTCTCTTCAGGGTCAGCCATAAAGGATGTGGCAGCCTTCCACGGGCACCAGAGTGAACACCAGCAGTAAGGGAGTGTCATGTCTGCCAACCAAGTGCTCAGAGAAATAACTACCCTATGGACTCACAACTGGTCAAAGGTGAAAGTGGGATCAGAAGCCAGAACTACCTTGCTCCAAAGCTCCAACAGGAAAATAAAAGTGTGTATCTTCTTCCACAGTCAAACCAGACCCACCTAAGAACCTGAAGCTGAAGCCGTTAAAGGATTCCCGGCATGTGGAGGTCAGCTGGGAGTACCCTGACACTTGGAGCACTCCACATTCCTACTTCTCCCTGACATTTTCTCTTCAGATCCAGGGCAAGAACAAGAAAGAAAGGGTAAGATGTGATTTGGTGCCAGACCTGCTTTGATCAGATTTATGCAAGCTCACAACAGGGTGGGGATGAATGATGAAGACAATAGCTAATGTTTATTTAGCACTTTGTGCCTTTTGTGTACATGTTTATCTCATTTAATCATCACAGTAACTCTACAAAGACGGGCAGTACTATTATCACCACTTCACTAGTGATAACACTAAAGCTCAGAAAGGTTAAGTGACCTGTCCAATGTCACCCAGCTAGGAAGGACAGAACAAAGACACAAACTCAAACTGCTAGACACCAAGGCCATACACCTCCTGTATGGTTGACCATTAATTCTTGTACTTGACTGATCCTGACATAGAAGAGCTGGACTCCGGAAACCAAAATTTATTATTTAAACTGAGTGAATATAATCCTATCTAATAAAGAGTAATATGCAAATTGACCATCACTCCAACACACAAGGTGGTCAGCATGGGAGGATAGTTGAGAGGGACCAGGCCTGCAAGGGAGGGCAGTTGGGGGCAATCAAGCCTGCAGGGGAGGGCAGTTAGGGGTGACCAGGTGGCAGAGGAGGGAAGTTGGGGGTGACTGTGCCTGCAGGGAAGCACAGTTGGGGGGGACCCAGGCCTGCAGAGGAGGGTAGTTTGGAGGGGGGGACCAGGCCTGCAGAGAAGGGCAGTTAGGGGCAATCAGGCAGGCAGGGGAGCAGTTAGGTATCAATTAGGCTGGCAGGGGAGTGGTTAGGGGTGATCAGGCTGGCAGGCAGAAGCAGTCAGGGGATATTAGGAAGGCAGGCAAGCAAACAGTTGGGAGCCAACAGTTCTGGATTGTGAGAGGGATGTCTGACTGCCCGTTTAGGTCTGATCCCAGTAAGACATCCCTCAAGGGGTCCCAGATTGGAGAGAGTGCAGGCTGGGCTGAGGGACACACCTCCCAATGCACAAATTTCGTGCACTGGGCCTCTAGTGGATGATATAACATTCATGCATGTCTCACCCAAAATGTCTAACTCTTGTCTGCTCTACATATTGTGAAATTATTTTATTAAACAGAATGTCAGTATGTACATAGGCTAAATGATGGCTTTTCAATTTTCTTGCCTTGGCATCAATAACCCCAAGGCCCTAATGGCACTTTTATTGAGTTTTAGCCTCCTTGGATTCCGGTTTTAACATCACTGGATAAAGGCTTTATTCAGCATAGCATTTAGCATCTGGTAGAAATTCAGTGATTCAGTCGCTTCCTAAGAATTTTTTTAACAGGGGAAAGGGCTATCTGGAGTCACTTTAAATAAATATTATTTAAAATCTTCATATGTATTTTCCCTACTTAAAATCTGTATAATTAATAGGTAATATATACTGAGTGCTTTCTCTATGGTTAGAGATTTTGCTACGAGTTTTACACGATCATTACCTTTAACTTTTACAGCTCTGTAAGGTAGACATTTTTACCATCCCCCTTTTATAAGTGACGAAATAGACATAGAGAGCCTCGGACATTTTTCAGTGGTCACACAGCTAATAATAGCAACGCCTGACTTTGAACCACAAGTTTGTCTGATGAAAGGATTGAGAGTGTGATATTTCTGAATATCCACAGGACAACTAGAGCAAATCTGTCCCAGTCTCACCATCGGCCTTGTACTGGGGTGAGTGCACATGGGCCTTCAGACAAGGCAGCTGTGCTAGAAAGAAGAAAATTGGATCAATTTCACCCTTAACTTGAGTAGAAAAACCGCATCTGTGTTTAGAGCTTATGTCAGTAGGTGGCGCAAGTACTACACACTTCTCTGTGAATTGCCCTACCACCAAGATGTGCTTGCTTTGAGAAATATGCCCAGCTTACCTTGTGACTGTATTACCAAAGGTTTTCCTCTCTTTTGCAGAAAGAGAAACTCTTGGAAGGCAAGACCTCAGCCAAGGTCACGTGCCACAAGGATGCCTTGATCCGTGTGCAAGCTCGAGACCGCTACTATAGCTCATCCTGGAGCGAGTGGGCATCTGTGTCCTGCAGTTAGGTGAGCAGGCATAGCCCAGGCCTGTACACTCAGTGTACCAGGTTCAGGGAACTGGGGTGGGGGGATTCAGGAGAGGAAACAGAGAATTCTCAGCAATGTCACCAGAGTCAGAAACATACAGTTGCTCATTAACAGATATTTATTTGATGTTCATGTTGTTCCAGGCACTGTGCTAGGCTCAGGATACTGCAATAAACAGTACAGGTATAGGTCCTGCCCTTCTGGAGGGAAAGGCAAAGAAGAAAGAGAGCAGCTGAGAGACAGAGCAAGGATGGTTGCTAGCTGTTTCCAGGAATTAGAACCTCATCCATAGGGGGACCTGGGGGACCACTAGAGGGCTTTCAGCAAGGAAATGATGTGATCAGATATCCTTTAAAGGAAACTTTCGAGAGAGTCTCTCATGGGCGAGATACCAGCCAAATCCCAGGCCACATAAGGAAGGGTTGGACCCTTCTGACACGGAACCCCCCAACCCAATTGCCCAGATAATGTGATTTGTGAAATATGGAAGGTCTGCTGCTGTCTTCCTAATCCTCATAGACTCTGGGCATTCTTTTTCAGGTTCTACTCCCAGAATGAAACCTTGGAGGAAAAAAGGAAGCTGTGCAAATCTTTTAAAAGGCACGAGGCACCAGACCCAAAAAGATATTTTCTACCTAATTTGTGTGGCTTAAGTGTTTTGTTGTATATTTTTTATTGAAATGCTAACTGCCCAATGAAACAATCCGGTAATTTATTTATAGAGTTGCCAGCTAGCAGGTTGCAACTATTATTTAGATATTTAAGTAATTTATGTATTTATTCATTATGGTTACTTAACATTTTTGTGCCAAGATATGTATGTTTCATACTCTCATGACCTGATCCATAAGGAGTGGGTCCTATTATGCAAAATGTGAATTTATGTGTCATTTTACTGACAACTTTTCCATTGAGGCTGCAAGTGCCTCCATGTTATGGCAGCCAGTAGGAATGCAGTGTTTTGATGGGAGCACCATAATATACTTGTGATGGATGGATAATTAGAGACTTGGAGACGGGAACGCACTTGAGGAGGTCCTGGGAAGATGTTAGGTTCTCGGTCCAGGAAGAGTTACAATTCAGGGCCACCTAAGCAAGTTAAATCTTTGGATGCCTGAATTTATACAGGGCTAACAATTTTTTTTAAATAAAACTGAGCTTCATTCCACCTCTGTAGCAATCCCTATCCATCTATCTTTAAGGTATAGGAGAGTGACACAGAGACATCACAAGAGTCTGAAAAGTAAAAAGATCTTATGATTCAAGAGGAAGGATAAGTGTGGTTATGACTAAGGCCATAAAAGTTTCAGAATTGCCAGTTGCTCCTTAGTAGCCATGCAAAAAAATAGGCAGATGCAAAGAAATTATCAAGAACCACTCAATGGTCAGCATGAGTGACCCAGACATGCAGATGTGACCAGAGCGTGCCAACCCATTAAGGTGCTACTTTTAAGTAATGAATGTGCTTTCTGTAAAGTGATCCCATTGGTTTTCTGTTTACTTATTTATTTTTATATTCCAACTGTGAACTAATAAAAATGTAACTTTTCTTTGCAATATTATTTTGGGCTTGCTCAGCTGCCTCGGGTATTCTGTTCCAACATTTACCAGGGCTGCAGTTTTTTCTCCTATCATTGGAGAACGGCCCCCTCCTTCTAGCAGCTTCACTCCCAGTTTTGCAGAGTTGTCCTTTCCCTTTATAGGATTCCCAGTCAGTGTCTTGCTGAGCTCAGGGACTGTCCCTGTCATCTGACCATGGGGACTCTGCAAGGACACTGAACTGTGCCATGTCCTCTTTGGGGCTGGATGCTCTGGCTTCTTCCATCTTCTGTCCTGGAATCAACTCTCCTCATTTCCCAAGCATCAGGAAATAAAATGCCAGCCTGGTAAAGCTATGAGCGTTCCACTCCATAGGTCCAGCTCCTGTTTACAGAGTGTGCCATGGATCTGGACGTGTGCTAGCCCCTGGGGTTGAGGAGTTCCAAAAAACCTCAGGCTGCCTCCCCCAAACAGTGCCCATCCCTGTAAGACAGGATGAAAAGTTAACTTTAATACCAGTAAATGCTAAAAATGTTTTGTATATGTGGTGTCCTGAGGTGAGAACAAAGGAGAAAGATCAGTGTGGCCCAGAGTCACCCAAGAAGGCGCCACGGAAAAGAGGAGGTGCCCACTTTGGGCTCAATGGGCACGGCCTGCTCATTCCCTTTTGGGGTCTCCCATGGAAAAAGTAAGTGCGGGATTAGAAAGAATGGAATCCATTCTCTGCTGTCTTCAAAAGCCAGGAGTGCACATCAGGGCTTCCTTACAATGGCAAGGTAACTATTATAAGAGAGATATCTGTTCACATTCTTATTTAAGGTGTCTCCTAAAAATGTTATTATACTCTGCTCTTGGCCTAGAGGAATGGTGGGAAATTTCTGTCATCCTAATACAACATTTGAAACACATCATGTTGTGTAAGCTCACATCTGATAGCACGTGGTTGGTTAATCACTGTCTCCTACTGGGTCTTTCACCTAGAAATATCAAGGGATTATTGGGGGTTTAATGAACAATACTAACCATGAAAAACAATAATGAATCACATTTCATAAGCACAGATTTTTCCCAAAATTCCCAGCCAGCCTGGGACAGAGCTCAGATGTTCTGGCTCCCACCATGCCCAATGCTTTCCTGACACAACCTCTTAGTATTATGATTGTTTCTTTGAAAGCTATTCTCCAGGATGGTCCTTCTTATTGGGAATCTACAAACTATATCAAATGTCCTAGCAAAAGAGCTCAGGACTGAAAACCAGGAGACTGGGTTGTGGGCCTGGTCAGCGCTGCTATAGGACCATATGACACAGCCTGCTGGCTGCCCAATCAGTACTCACTTCCAACATCCTTTTCCCCTGAGGCCCCTCCTAAATTCTAAGGTTGGGAAGCTAAGTGATCACTTTTCCAGCCACCCTTGCCACCTATCCAGGCCACAAGACGCAGTTCTGCCCATTGAGATGTAATGGGGACTTTCTAGACAAAAGACAGAGCCATGGCTAGCCTGGTCCTTTCCCTCCTCTTTCTCTCTTGAGCAGATAACATTTAAGACTTAAAAGGTATCTAGTGACCAGGATGAAAATCACCACACTAAGACTGTAAAGACAGAGACTCAGGGACTCTAGTGACATCATCAAGGGACTACCCCAAACTTCTTGCTATGTTAGAAAAGCCCATATTTGCAGGATTTTCTTAATTGTGGTAATACACAGAACAAAACTTGCCATTTTAACCATACTGAAGAGTCAAATTCAGTGGCATTAACTATGTTCACATTATTGTGCAACCATCACTACCATCCCTCTCCAGAACTTTACTTCCCAAACAAGCTCTGAACCCATTAAATAATAGCTCTCCCCATGATTGATTTTAAGAGAGAGAATGAATAAGCCAATGATTAAGTAAAGATATTATCCTACACAGCCAGATCCCCATCTAGGAGAGGCTGCTGGCCAAGTCAGAAAAAGGAGCCAGCCCAGCCCAGGAAAGCATCTGCATCAGAAAACCTGGCTCTGCCTCTCGTGGCTGGCAGGACTCTGGGGAAGCCCTGCAGTCTTCAATCCCCTGTGATGCCAGGTGGGGTTTGGTGATAGCCTGACATCCTGGCAGAGAGGAACCAGGGACAGGAAGCCTGCTCCAAGGGCAGCCTGAGCATCGGCAGGACTCACCTGGTGGGAAAAGGAGTCCAGGCAAGCAGTTCCCATGGGAAAGTCAATTCTGCTGTGCAAACATTTTTTTTTAAATTTACTGCTCTATCCCTAGCTCCATCCTCATCTTTCTAAATAGAGAGAGGGGTGAACAAGCCCTTGCCCTCATACGGTTTTCAGTCTTCAAACTAAATGCTTGAAATTCTAATCAATGGAGACCACTTTTTGAGAATTATGGACATTATGAAATGAGATCATTGGTTTAATGTGATTGGTACAGCGCCTGACCTACAAGCAAGCACCCAATAAACAGTAGCTGTTTCAAATGGTTGGTTCTGTGATCTTGTGTAAGTTATTTAAGCACCTCAAGCCTCAGTTTTCCCATCTGTAAGATGGTATGATAGCAGTACCTATCTCACAGGGTACAGGTGAGGATTAAGTGGAATAACACTTAGAAAGTGCTTAAAAATATAAAAATACCTGGTCCATAGTAAGTGCTCAATCGAAACTTATTGTCAATATTCTTATTACATTACTTATAACCAGAAAGAAGCATAATTCTGAACTCTGTTCTTTTGGGGTTGGGAGGCTGGAGGGGTCATCGTTAGGAGGTCTTGATATCTCTGATGACTGGGTTGAGATGGGGATGAAAAGGATGGCTCAGGCCATTGAGATTTAAAAGTCTCAGTGTAGAATCCCTTTCTTATAAAATTGCAAAAACATTCCCATGTGGGGAAATATCAAGATGCAATGAACCAGTTCCTGCCTCAGGGGATGTACAGTCTGGTGAGAGAGGAGGGACACAAGGGGAAGACTATATTGAAATACAGACTGGCTGGGATAAGGGCTCATACAACCTGAATATTTCTTTTCACAAAGGTTTGCAGCTCCAGAAAGAGAGAACCCTTTTATTCCCATTCACCTTCCTGGATGCAATAATTTGTCATAAATCTACCAATTCACCTTACCTATAAATCAGACTTTACTCATCTCTATTTCATTTCAGTACAGTCCCTCTTCCAGGACAGAATCCGTGTGTGAAATGTATTTGGACAAAACTTTCTCCAGGGGATCCTATTATACCAAGGAAATGAATTCCCTCTTTCAAGCTCATAAAATGCAAAAATAAAATCAGCATTCTGACAGAATCAGGTGCTCAGAGTGACAACCCTCCCTCTGCAGGAAGTGTGCTCAGAGAAGCTGATTTGCATTTACCTTCACGCAGGCCTGGGTTCCGAAGGGAGGGAGGGAGAGAGGAAGGGAAGCACGAGGTGTCCTGGCAGCCTGCCACTGCTGCAGCCTCCCGCCCTCCTCGTGGATGCGGTGTGTGATGGGCTGCAGGGCAATGCAGCTGCTCTGCTCCATCACCTGTCTCCTTTCAGAGGAGCAGTCTTTCCCCTGCCCTTCTCACAGCCCTGGCATCTTCCCTGGCTGTGTGCAAAAGGACAGTTGCTAACCTGAATGGGGGGTGGGGGTGTCCAGAAAACTGAGCATTCTGCCAGTAGCCCTTCGGTTCGGAGGAGACGGAAAGTTGTGGACAAATGTTAGACAAACCAGTGTCCAGTCAGCTTCCTCCTTCCCACACCTACCACCCATATAGGTGGACTGGAGCTCAGATGGCAGCAAGCAATGCCTGGGAGGAGTCCAGAGCACAGGGACACACCAGGCCTACAGCAAGGAGACCCGGCTCAAACCCTCCTCCCCACTTACCAGCTACGGGCCCTTAAGGCAATCCCTTAATCTTTTTATGCCTCAGTTTCCTCACTTCTAAAACAAGCAGGCTAGCAGTGCCATCACCTCAGGAATGGGAGGGTTTAAAGAGGCTCACAGTACAGTACCCAGCTCCTCGCAAGTGCACTGAAAATGCTACCCTGTTTCCCCGAAAATAAGACAGTGTCTTATATTAATTTTTGCTCCCAAAGATGCGCTAGGTCTTATTTTCAGGGGATGTATTATGTTTCCATTAAGTAGGTCTTATTTTCGGAGGGTGTCTTATTTTCGGGGAAACACAGTAGTTTCAGTTGCTGTTTTTCTAAAGTCAAACCAAAAAGGAGAGGCAATCCCACTTCATCCTCCCTCCCATGGAGATGAGGCTGTTGGGGGACACATACAAAGCCTTCCAGTTACAACTCAGAAATCTGTGTTCTCCCACCCACCATCCCTCTCCTGGGTACACACTGTAAACACGCAGAGTTTGGGGCAGTGAGTGCCCCAAACCTCCACACCCAGAGCAATGCTCCATTTCAACAAACCATGGCTTGGGATTCTGCTCATCTCCATAGGACATTCTCCAACCATTGCTGTCCTCTTTCTCTGAAATCTTTTTTTGTACTTTGGGGGTCTTTCCAGGCTAACCAGACCAGTGTTCCCCAACTTGTTTGTGCCAGGATACCTTTGTTGAAATGAAAATCTTTTTTGTTTATTTCCCCTCACCTAGAATATTTTTTCCCATCTATTTACTTATTTATTTATTTATTTATTTAGAGTGAAAGGAAGTGGGGAGACAGAGAGAGAGAGAAACATTGATGTGAGAGAGACACATCAATTGGTTGCCTCCCACAGGTGCCCTGACCAGGGCCAGGGATCGAACCTGCAACCGAGGTATGTGCCCTTGACCATAATTTAACCCATGACCTTTCAGTCCACGGGCCAATGCTCTAATCACTGAGCAAATTGGTTAGAGCCCAAATAGACATCTTAAAGAAAGCCCCAACATACACAGGAACTGGGGAGGATAGAGGCCAAATTTCTAATTTCTTACAAGAAGAATATATTAGTATTTTCCTGCATAATTAAAAGCTAATTTTTATAAAGTCCTATATGTAAAACAGACAAAAGCAGAGTTGCTCTGGCTGAAGCCTCCCACCACTCAGTCTTGTCACCCTAGTCACCTCTGAGAGCCCTGGGGACACCTCAACACCCCTAAATTCTGCAAAACACCATTTGAGAACCTCTAGTTTTATAGACAAGGAAACCGAAGGCCAGAGAAGTCTGTTGTCTAGCCCAAGCATCCAGAGCTGGGCTAATGCCAGGGCTCACCTTTGAACCTGGATCTGAATGCTGACTCCCATTGTGGTCATTCTGATACATTATCATCATTCCCAAGAGACTGGTATTGACATGATCAGCCTATCACCAGAGAGGGGCAGCACATGATAACCTAGGAGCTTTCACAAACACTTTCATACTAAGCAGCTTCGCAAACAGTTGCCCAGTCACATGGTATTCAGATTCTAAAGAGGACCTAGCTCCATTCCATGTGAGGGTGGAAAAAAAGGGCAAGGGCATGTCCCCTATCAGACAAGAAGAGTCGGAATTTGGATGGTCACAGTGCTGCTACTAGTCTCAGAGTACCTTAATGCCAAGAAGAAGAAGAAAAAAAAGGTGTTCCTTTCTCTAGATAAACACAGCTCCCTGCCAGGATGCTGTCTTACTGAGTGAAGAGCAGGCTAGATATCTGCTCCCACTTGCCCCCTTGACCCGGTCCCCTTGTGCAGGACACAACCTGCCCAGCCATACAGGGAAGCCTGGTCATGGTGAGAGTAGTACGTGCTTGGAGCAGAGGAAAATGAAGGAGAGTAGAACTTTCATTCACACATTTGTTCATTCATTCAGCAAATAACTGTTTATTGTGCCAGGCATATAGCTGCAAGAGAGAGTACATGAGTAAGGTGGGCAGGTTATCTGCAAGTCAAAGTCTTACATTTCAAGAGAGCTAAAGGAAAGGTCACAAACAATAATAGTACAATGTGGTAAGGATTTGCACAGGAGAGGAAAAGAGCTCTACGAAGTGATCAATTAGGATGCTTCAGACTGCATGTAAGAAAGACCCTACTAAAAAGTGGTTTGAGCAATAAGTTACAATAAAGACAACCTAACCAGAGGTCTGGAGGTAAGGTGTGGCAGGAGATAATCAAAAATGATGTTATCAAGAACTCAGACACTTCTAAGCTTTCTTTTCCACCAGCCTCAGTATGTGGTTTTGTCATTATATACATACTAGAGGCCCAGTGCACAAAATTTGTGCATGGGTGAGGTCCCTAGGCCTGGCCGGTGGTTGAAGAGCAAGCATCTGGCTTGGAAGGGCAAGTCTCAGCTGACCTCTGTGCCCTTGGCAGAACCTGGGCCCCTAGACCCTCTTGCACACCCCATCTGCCTGAGTCATGGCACCTGAGTCCCCATGTGGAGATGTGGTGAGCGTGGCCAGACACCGCAGGCCGCCCAGCAGCACCATACCAGGCAGGCAGCATGCTCTCTCCCAGTTGGCCTCACAGACCAGCTCCTGCGCAAACCCACAAGAAGCCTGATTGGCCCCTGTGGTCCTGGTGGCTGCAGCCCACTTTACCGGGAAGAGGCCATGCAGGTGAGGGGCAGGCATGGCAACTGAGTGCACAAACCCTGGCATCCTGGGGGAGGGTAGCAGGGAGAATGAGAGCGAGCTCGGCGGACACCCCCCATTCTGACCACATCTCTGTCCCCAGTACCCCAACTCCAGGGAGTCAGCAGGAGGTCACAGCCTCCCCCCAATCTGGGCTTGCCAGCCACTGCTCACATCCACCTTGGCCTGGCACCACTCACTCACCTGACCACCAGGGGGTGGTGCGGAACATGGTGAGCGTCGGTGACATGGCACTGGCAGCGGGTGGCACTGTAAGCAATGAGAGCAGGACCAAGAGAGATTGTGGAGAAGAAACTAAATCATATGGGTCCTCAAATGTTAAGCTTTGGGCTTCATTATGATGGCAACTGGAAGCAGTGGAAGGGTTTGAAGGAGGAAAGTAATGAGGTCAAATTTCTGTTTTTACCAGATCACTCAAGCTGCTTCTTGGCTTTGCCTTGGGTCTCTAATACTAAGCTGCAATATGGAGAACTGACTTGAGAGGTGGCAAGAGAGAAGCAAGCTGATCAGATAAAGGTCACAGTAGTGGTCCAGGTGTAAGATTATGACAGTATGGACTGGAAATATGCCAGTGGAAAACTGACAGGACTTACTAAATGAATGAGTGGTAAGAGAGAGAAGAATCAAGGATGAAACCTATTTATTTTCATTCATTCAACATATCTTTATTAGCACTTTTCATAGTACACGGTCCAAGGACTGAGCTAGACACAGAAAGTTACCTCAGCAACAATGGAATGGTCCCTACTTACATGGAACTTAGAGGGTTTGGGCTTGTTCAACTTGATCACTGGTGGTACCATTCACTAAGAGAAGAGGAGCAAGCTTAAATGGAGAAAAACAAAGATGAGAGAAAAGTAAAGTTGAAGAGTTCCATTTTGTATCTGTGGACATACATATGAAACAGCCAATAGAGATTGAATGTATGGCTCTAGAACCCATGAGTAAAATTTGGGCTGAAGATAAGGACATGGTGATGACTATTATATACAAAAAAAATAGCTTCATTCAGAACAATGCCTATGAGAAGAGGGGTTAAGAACTGGGATTCCCTCCACCTTTTGGTCTGGGGACAAACCCTGAATGTGACACTAACTGAAAAATGGGACAAATTGTCTTCTTGTTAATGTTAAACTGGATAAGCCTGGCACCAAGAAACCCGGGTGATCAATAAAGGTTAACTGAATGAAGGAATGACTCAAGAATGCAGGCAAATGAAGCCCAGTAGGTAATTATCTCTCAGAATATTTGCTATAAAACGGAGAAAACATTTGCTCCCTCCTTTTCTTAAGTAGCTCCACTGCCCCAGAATTAAGTCTCCCATGATTTGATGCCCAAATTTAATCCCAAATTTTTGCTTAAATTAGTTGCTAACTTTCAAAATGGAATATCTCCTTGGATGACTAGCACTCCTGTCTTGGGAGGATTAGACGTTCAGTGCTTCTAAGTACACAGATACTTGATATCACCAGCCTAGGGTGGTTGTGAAGTCATGGGTGATAAGGAAAAGGATGTGACAGCCACATGTGTACTTGAGTATTTTTCACCCCTGGAATTTATATATGAGGGGTAGAGAGAAATTAATGAAAGGTAGCCATTTCACATTACATAAGAAACCTCTGCTATTGGAAGCCAGGAAAAGTATGATGTACAGTGAGATGTGCAGAAATATGTCAGTGACAGACTGCAGAAGTAGTAACTCACTCTTCCATTTACTAGCTGTGTGACCTAGGGCAAGTTACTTACCCATTCTGTAAACCAATTCTCTGAGGAGCTATAAATTGGAAGCACAAATAGCACCTATTGCAAAGGATTGGGGTGAAGATGAAATGAGATAATGCAAGTGGAGCCCTCAATATACCGCCTTACATGTTGTAAGTTCTCAATAAATGTTAACTAGTGTATTAGTTTCTTAGGGCTAACACAAAGTTCATAAGTAGTACACAAAGTTCCGTTATAACTATTTCCCATCTTCCTAATGTAAACATCATCCATCATGATAGTGCAATTATATGAACCATGAAATTAACATTGGTACAATAATATTAACCAATCCATAGATCTTATTCAAATTTTGCCAATGGTCCCACCAATACGTGTGTGTGTGTGTGTGTGTGTGTGTGTGTGTGTGTGTGTGTGTTTCGCCAATCCAGGATCCAATATTGCTTTTGGTTTCATGCTCCAGGAACTATCCCTCCAATCTAAGACAGGTCCTTGGTCTTCCTTAATCATTCATTATCTTGACATTTTTTTGAAGAGCAGCAATCAGTTCTTTTGCAAAATGTCCTTCAATTTGGGTTTGATGTTTCCTCATGATTAAATTCGGGTTCTGCATTTTTGGCAAAAATCCCATACAAGTGATACTGTGTCCTCCTCAGTGAATCATAGAGGAGGTTTGTAGATTCCATGTGTCCCAGGACTGGTGGTGTTAACTTGGATCACTTAGTTCAGGCGTTATCCACAGGTTTCCCCACCGTAAAGCTACTATTTTTTTCCCTTTGGAACTGATATATCTTGGCACACAGGCGACTGGCTGACCTGGCTCGCTTCCCCTTTCTCGATCAAATGGAGGTGGGGAAAACTCTGGGCAGCCCATTGGAGAGGATGAATCTGAACTTCTGTACTGCCCCCAACTTCACAAGCACCAAGAATCCCAGAATCTTCCGATTCCCCTAGAATCCAGCCAGATAGATCCCACAAGTGGGTGAAAAATTGTAGAAGAGCAGACTTAGAAAATAAAACACCTAATCAAGTACATAAACATTATCGATTATGTGCCAAACACTTTGAGACCTTTATGATCTGTACTAATCCTTATAAGACAGTTCTTGGAGATAATGCAATACCAATGATATTTGATCTGACCAGTCATTTGTACAGTCTATACAGTAGATACAGAAAACAAATAAAAGAACTGAGTGTGAAGGAAGATGGCTGCAAGATACTGTGTAAGAAAACAAAGGAAAAAAGCACACTACCGACAGTGGTAAGAGTCCCACTATGCACTGCCCCAGGCTGAAAGAATGGGGCCAAGATGACTCCTGAAGAGTAAGAGATTTTGAACAAAATATGATCAAAGAAAATTCAGAAGAAATATGATAAAAGGGAAAAGAATGCCAAAATCAGCAGTCTTCTTGAGAAGCAATTCCAACAGGACAAGCTTCCTGCATGAATCACTTCAAGACCAGGCCAGTGTGGCCGAGCAGATGGCTATGTGCTCGAGGGTAGGGAGCTGGAGTTCTATTTGAGGAAAATCAAGCCCCAGAAAGGCAAATAAATCCTCTTCCCTCCTGTCTTAGCTCATGTAATAAAAGTGTTTGTTCAATTAAAATCAATCAATCAATCAATCAATCAGGACTGGCTTACAACACTGAGGAGCAGTAGAATGCAGGAACTGCAATACTATCCTGACTAGGAGACAGGCGTGCAAACAGAACAGTAGAGGAAGTGAATGACCTTCACTAATGTACATTTTTATTTTTTTCATCTTTTACTTAAGAAACTAATTTTTTTCTTTTTTCCTCACTTGATTTTACCTTTTTAATTGTTATATTTTTATTTTTCAATCAGAATTATTACTACTACTATTTTACCTCTTTTTTTAAAAAAAATATCATTTTATTTTCTCTTTTACTTTGGGATTAGTGTTCTACATTCTATTTTCATCTTTCCTTTAGCATCATTTTACTCTATCTTAACTTGACCTTTATGCCATCACTCTCTACCTAACTTTTCCCCTTTTGTTGTCCTGTTTCTCTTACCCTTTTCCTGCTTTAGATTTTCCCTATTCCTTCCTTTTACCCCTGTTAAAATTTCACCACACTTGTATATTTAATTTCCAATCCCGTGCTCCAAGTCCATACACACTTCTCTATATCCTGTCTTCACTATCCAAAATTTTTTTTCTCTCTGTCCTTTTGTTGTTGTTTGCTTGATTGTTGATTATATCGACTTTTTATGCTTGTTTGTGGGATTGTTTTGCTTATTCTTGTTTTGTTTTATTTTGTTTCTGTTTGTTTTTTGCTTTAGTTTTCCATCACCTCACTTGATATTAGTTGTTGTTTGTAGTCTGTACTCATCTCCAGGTATTTGTTGCTGGCATCTGTTGGGATTAATGGCTGTTCTATTAGAGTATATATATATATATATATATATATATATATATATATATATATATTTGTTCCCCTCTTTTTTTATTATTCTTTTTCTTTTCTTTCTTACTTTTTTTTTCCTTTTCCCAATTTCTTTTTTGCACTCCTTTCTTTTTTCTCTCTCTTCTTCTTTTTCTCCTATCCTCTAATTTACCTTTCTCTTCTGGCCACCATTATTTGGGGTTATTAATATCGTAAATACCTTTCTGTTCAGTGCCTTGTGCTTTGTACCTGGTTGTGTTGTGTTTTGTGCCTTTAAATAAACGCAGGAGAGAGAGAACTACATAACCAGACACTCAGAGAAAAGAGACTATAGGGAGACAAAGAAACAGCCCACATATGAAAGAAAAGCAGGCATCACCAGAAAAGGAAGTAAACTAAATAAGAGACAAACAATCTGTCAGAGAAAGAATTCAAAGAAATGGTCATAAAGTGGCTGAAAAGAATGGAAGACAAATTCGACAACTTGTGTAAGAGCCAAGAGGAATGAAGAAGAACCAAGAAGAAATGAAAAATGACATTGTTGTTGTAAAGAACACAATAGAAAGCATCAAGAGAATACCAGAAGAAGTAGAGTGAGCTAGAAGATAAGATAGGAAAAAATACGCAAGTACAGCAGCTTCTAGAAAAAAAATTAAAAAGCAAGAGGAGAGCCTAAGGGAACTTTAGGACAACAGGAAACAAAACAACATCTGCACAATAGGGGTTCCAGAAGGAGAGGAAAATGAGCAAAGAATAGAAAACCTATTTGAAGAAATAACGGCAGAAAACTACTCTGATGTAGGAAAGAAAAAAACATACAAATCCAAGAAGCTCAGAGTCCCAAGCAAAATGAACCCTAAAAGACCAACACCATGACACATTATAATTAAACTGGCAAATACCATATAATACCTTAATAAATTTTTTAAAAATGAAAAAATAAATATGTGGTTGGCAAAATCGGTGCCTATTATGGGAGTGTCTGTTGAGGGAAAGACAGAGCACTTCCAGCCACCATTTATGAAGGCCTCTACCTGCCAGACATCAGTTTTTTGCCAATGTTTATGCATTGCTGGAAGTCCTATGTATTTCTCCTATGATGAAGGTTGAGAATGAACGCTATGAAAGCATCTCAAAGTGTGCCCGAGGAGCATGTTCAAGGCCAAAGAACAAGAAGTTGGCTTTGCTTAACAGAAATGTTGCTATAAAACATTATTTGGATTTAATGGTAGACACATATATCAAACTCTATACAACTAAGTCAGAACTCCCTACAGATAATTCAGAAAGCATAAAAAGTATGTGGGAGACTTTTAAAATAGGTTTTCTTTTGAAATTGAAAAAATCTGTGAGAAATTTGAAAACATCTTATAAAAACTTATAAGGTGTATGTAAAACCATTGAATCACTGAATGTGCTGAGCAGATTAACCACTGATAATCTGCCTGTTTAAATGGCCCCCATTTGAACTTTCATGCTTTGGAGAACTAATTGTCCTTCCAGAAAATAGCACTGAAAGTGCCATGTCGCATTTCTGTGTGATCTCTGCTACTGGCACTTTGCAATTGTTTTAGAGTCATTTTAGACATAACATTTATCATCACTGGATCAAGTTGTCATGAACTAAGTTATCAGTTCTTTGTAGAAATAAATTTTGAGGAGGTGTGGGAGGAAGGAATACATATTATAAAATCTTACCATGAATCTCATGACTAATCTTTGACTAGCAGGAGTTTTGAGTATGCTGTGAAAAATCTGTAACGGGCAGTTAATGGAATTACCAGACAGTGAGAGAAACACGTGAGCTTGCCAAACAAGGATTTCGGTGTCGATTTTGTCTTTATTAAAGATCTTAAAGGAACAAGTTGCAGTTAAAGATTGAATGTAAGAACCTACCATTGCTGTTCAACATCTGAATGTTGCTCTTTGTATTCATTTTTGAACCTGTATCTTCATAAGCTTTTTAGCAAGTATATGTCAAACACTTCTCCCTCATGGTTCAAGACAGGATCAGAGACAATAGATACTGACAACTGGTTTGTCTGTTTTATTTTGTCTTTTCCCATGACTATATCTACTGCCTCATCTTGACTTATAAGCAAAACTTGGAAAATCTACAAAAAACTGTTTTGTGGTTATCTATGAATCATACAGAAAATATTGCCATTATTTTTGGTGAAGAAAGCCAATCCTATCCTACATAATAAAAGAGTAATATGCAAATCTACCAAACGGCAGGACGACCGACTGGTCACTGTGATGCGCAATGACCATCTGAGGGCAGACGTTCAACACAGGAGCTGCCCTGATGGTCAGTGTGTTCCCAGGGGGAGCACTGCTCAGCCAGGAGTTGGGCTCAAAGCTGGCGATCGCAGTGCAGTGGCCATGACGGGAGCCTCTCCTGCCTCTGCAGCAGTGGTAAGGATGTCCGACTGACATCCCCCAAGGGCTTCCAGACTGTGAGAGGGCATAGGCCAGGCTGAGGAACCCCCCAAGTGCATGAATTTCATGCACCGAGCCTCTAGTTTTATATAAAATTATTTCAGTGTAAATAAAATCTTAATTTTGTTTTTAAAAAAGAACTATTATATCTTGTGGGAGAGATACTTTGAGACTATGTTCATATCCTCTTCATCATGATACTTTTATACATATTTTATCACATACATTGATAAACTTGCCTGAAACATTTTGCCTGGGTTTTTTTTTTTTTTTTTTTTTTTTTTTACTTTCATTACTCTTTCTATGCTCATTAATTTGAATTCTACCATAAAGAAGCTTTTCCCTTATTTCTATATTCTTCTTTTTAAAATCCCTAAATTTGAGGTTAAGTCCTTCATATCTGATACTTGGGTCTGTCCAATTCGGAGGTGTTCCCTTATGTGCCTGTATAACAAAACAAAAGAAAACCTCTTTTATTTTGCATTTAAACCTTGTAATTTTAGTTCCCAATAATAGAATCTTTGGGGGAAGAGTATGCTAAATGCTTTGCAGGGTGAAGAGAACATTTAAATTATTCAAGAGAACTGCTTTTATACAATTTGGATGTACTCACTTACACATAAAAATTAATGCTAATTAGATATAATTTCCATCTATTCATTAAAACAAGTCCCAAGCATTCCAGAAGTCCTTAGTTAGCCTAATGTTATTCCAAGCACTTGAAAACCAAATTGCTTTCTTGAGAAAGAAAAAGTATGACTTTTTCTTTTATGCAAACACTTATTCCCACTAATGGTGGGGCCTTCTTGCTCCTCTTCCCCTGCTACCCTCCCCCTCCCTTTCCTTCTCCTCATCCATCAGGCACTCATTTGACAACCACTTCTTGAGAACATTCTGTGCACCTCTGCCTCTTCTCTAAGTGCTGGGGCCAAAGCGGTGAACAAAACAAACCTGAGCCCCTGCCCTATCAAGCACCCAGTTTCAGGGGGGACTACACAAAAAATTTGTCAACTACATAAAAAAATGACAAATGCTGTCAGTGGGGCGGCTCTGAAGAAACATGAGGCAGAGGAAGTGAAGGGAGATTTTTAGGGAACTCTCATTCAGATGGCATGCGCAGGGAAGACCCCTAACGTGAGGGAGATGAGGTAAGAGTTGGCAGACAGCTGAAAGACCCGAGGGAGAACATTCCAGGAAAAGGAACAAGTGCTAACTTCTATTTTAGAGCCATGACTGGGTCACACATGTTAGGGGGAGGGGCTGCTGTGTGTTTTCCCCAAAACTGGCCCTCTTTACTATATACACACAGCCTTCTCTTGCTAACTCTTAGGCTTTCAGTACCTGCCAGTTTACCTCCCCACCCCACTTAATTTTTTTAAAATTTTCTATTACAATTAACATATAATATTATATTAGTTTCAGGTGTACAGCATAGTGACTAGATGTTTATATACCTTAGGAAGAGATCAGCTCAATAAATATAGTACCCATCTACATAATTATGACAATACTAGAGGCCTGGTGCACAAAATTCATGCATGGAGGGGGTTCCTCAGCCAGGCCTGCATCCTCTCCAATCTGGGACCCCTTAAGGGATATCTGACTGCTGGTTTAGGCCCGATCCTGTGTGATCGAGCATAAGCCAGCAAATATCCCTCTAGTGATCTGGGATGACTGGCTCCTAACCACTTGCCTGCCTGCCTGGTCACCCCTAACCCCTCTGCCTGCTGGCCTAATCGCCCCTACCTCCCCCCCCCCGCCTGCCTGATTGCCCCTAACTGCCCTTCCCTGCCAGCCTGATCCTGCCCCTAACTGCCCTCCCCTGCCAACCTGATCTCGCCTCCAACTGTCCTCCTCTGTTGGCCTGATCTCGCCCCCAAATGCCCTTCCCTGCAGGCCTGATCTTGCTCCTAACTGCCTCTGCTTCCAAATGCCCTTCCCTGCAGGCCTGATCTTGCTCCTAACTGCCTCTGCTTCCAAATGCCCTTCCCTGCAGGACTGATCTTGCTCCTAACTGCCTCTGCCTCGGCCCCCACCGAGGATTTGTCTGGAAGGAAGTCAGACATCCGGAAGATGGCTGGCCAACCCAGTCTAATTAGCATATTATCCTTCTATTAGTATGGATAGATTATATAGGATAGGATTGCTTAAATGGGGGGGGGGGGGCTTTTTCAGCAGGAAGAGATGCTGCTGACAAATAAAAACACATAAACCCTATATCTGGACTGATAGCCAGCCTTATGCACTATACTGCCAAATCGGCCATTAAAAATTGAATCACTTTCGTACACCTTATGTCAAACAGCTGTTGCCCTTATAACCCTCCTCAGCCCCCATCTTAGGTTCTGCCTTTACAGTTAACCCAGATTTGGTTCTGATTGGTCAGTTTCTATGCCAGTCAGCATCTCTGGGCCTGATCATAAGAGGCGGGGCTGATCAGCAGCCACCCCAGGCTGCTGTCAATCGGCTGAATTGCTTACCTCTAGGAGAGAGAGAGAGGCTTGGCTACTGGCAAGGCTTGGAAAGAGAGGTCTAATCACCCTGCTTCTCTCTCTACCCAGGCCTCACCAGCAGCCGCTACCATTGCTGATCAGCCCTGCCTCTCTCTCTCTCCAAGAGGTCAGCAGTTCAGCCTGATCACCTGCTGTGTGCGCAGCCTCATATTCAGTCAAGCCTACTGTCATTGTGCATGTTATGACCCTGGCTCTTTATATATATAATTTTTAAAATATATTACAATATTATTGATGTGTAGTTTTGAATATCTTTCCTCACCTGGAAGAAAACCTACACATACACACACACACACACACACACACACACACACACACACACAAACACAAACACACACACATATATATAGAGAGAGAGGGGGAAAGGGAGGGGAGGGAGAAATTGAGAGACTAAGACTCTTTTTTTGATAAGTGGCACCTGACAGTTTTTAAGCCTCAACCTTTCCTTTTATTTTCTGTCTCATCCACATAGAAAACCTGGCTACTCCCTCCTTTGGTATAACATTGGAAACAAATTTTGAGTCCTGATCAGTGTGGCTCAGTTACTTGTGTATCATTCTGTGCACTAAAAGGTTTGATTCCCAGTCAGGGCACATGCCCAGGTTGCAACTCAATCCCCAGTAAGGGGTGTGCCGGACGCAAGGCAGCTGATTGATGTTTCATCTCACATCAATGTTTCTTTCTCTCCCTCTCCCTTCTTCTGTCTCTAAAATTAATAAGAATATTTTTAAGAACCAAATCTTGAATAAAGGTTTATAATACACACACACACCTTTGCACTGTTCAATACTATAAGAACAAGCATGTATGGCTAGTGAGCACTTGAAATGTGGTGAGTGGTGCTAATACAAACCGGGTTCCAAAGACAGCATGAAAGAATGTGAAATGTCCCATTAATAATATTTATGTCAATTATATGTTGAAATTATATTTTGCATATATTAAGTTAAAGAACATGAAAATTAATTTTCCCATTTCTTTTAACACTTTTTAATGTGGACACTAGAAATTTTTAAATTACATGTGGAATTCACATTTATGATTCACCTTATATTTCTGTTGGGCAGCACTAATATATACCAAGGTACTATCAATGGGTATATCTTCGGGTGTTTTTCTTTAAATACCTTTCTTTTGGTTGTCTATGTTTTTTTGAAAATGTATTTACCCTCTTTCCTACTATATTAGGCCCTCCTATACTATACCACTCATAAATAAAGGCATTATTTAATGCCTTTAATCTTGAATCTCCTTAATCTTTAGCTGTAAGCTCCATAAAGAAATAAACTATATCTGTCTTGTTCACTCAACACTTAACACAATGTTTGATAGATATGATCTCAATAAATGGCTCAATAACTTTTTCCTACAGGAACATACAAGTACAAATAATACTGATAGAAGGATACTTATTATTGGTAATTGTTATTATTGGTAAAAATTAAATGTCCACCAATAGGGAAAGAGCTGAGTACATTAGAGTATCTCTGTAGTGTAGAATAATGTGCCTAAGAAAAAACAATCAAAGAAAAACTCTTGCAATTAATTTCAAAGTCGTTAGCTATTACTCCGAATTATGTTCCACCTTAGAAAATCAATGTAATTGCCTTTCTTCCATATCACATAGATACTATCTTTTGAGAGACTCAAGTTCAAAACTTAAACTTCTTCATATTCTAATGAGTTCTTACAAGGGTCTCCATGATTCAGATTATAAGCATTTATCAGGATATCCACTGGTTATCACCAATGACCATAACCATCATTGTTACTGACATTTATGAAGGCACCATGCAAACACTTGATAAATATTATTTCACTTCTATACCAACTTTATAGATTAGGCTCAGAGATTGGGGCAGAGAGATCATAAAATAAACCTCAATAATTCTACCTCCTGGTGCTCACACCTTTGTGTAATCCCCTCCCTGACTGCAAGAAGGACCTTCACTTGCTTCTAATAGGGTAAATGTGATGGGATGTCATTTAGACTCACCTGCCCATTTGAGGAGGTAAGTATCCATACTGGAGAAACTCAGTGAATGGAATTGTGAAAGCCTCTAAAACCTGAGGGCAGCTGACAGCCACCAAGAAGTAGGGGGTCTTCATACAATCATAAAGCCTCAAGGAAAGGAATTCTGCCAACAATCTGAATGAGTTTAGAAACAGGTTCTTCCCCAGTCAAGCTTCCAGTGTGACCAACAGCCTTGGGAGACCCTGACCAGAGTCTCCAATTAAGCCATGTTCAGACTCGGACCATAGAAACCATATGATAATGTGCACGTATTGCTTTAAGCCATTAAATTTGTGGGAATCTGTGATGCAGGAACAGAAAACCAATATAAGGGTTAAGCTTCTAGCCCTACAGCCACAGAAGTTGGGGAACTGAGTATCTAGCCCAGGTCTGCCGACTTCCACGTCCATGTCCATGAGGGCCACACCCTGCCCTGCTACTCCCAAGAGGTGCTGTCAAGAATGTTTCAGACTTAGCTGTCATGAATCTCATTACAGTTGGAAGCATTTAATGAAGCAAGTGTTAAAAATAAAGACATTAAATCAGTGCATGTTTTATAATGTGTTTGTTTATATATTCATTACATTCACATCTGTCAGATATAGACCAAGTTCAGAAGTTTACTTTGGTCCTGGAGTACAAAATAGAAATTTGGTCTCTGCTTCCAGAAGCTTTCAACTATATCTAAAAATAACCATATGGGCCAATTCAAGCACCAAGAGCCACTGAGATCTAGCCATTCTTGTACATGTATTTCATCAGTACACATGGGCATGGACAAATGCCTGACAAGAAGTACATCACAATGTTAACCTCTAGGTGGTGAGACTGTGATTCTTAAACATGATTTGTCTTTCCTAAATAATAGAAATAGCCTTTAAAAATAAAAAATAAAAACAATCATGCATAGCTCTTACAGATCTTTTAAATCATTAATTGTAACAACTAATCAGATCCACCAAAACAATGATGTACATTCTTCCTTAAGCACACAGATAGTTCGAGGAAAATAATGTTTACAGAATATGGACTGTACACATATTTCTTCTTAAAATTTAGTAGTATTTTTACAAGTTCTTGAGTGTCCCTTCATTATTTAGCCCTCAGTATAAATTTCACTTATTTTTTGTTTTTCTTCAACTACTTCAGACATTATAGTGATAGATCCTCCCTTCCCCCAACTGATGGAAAGAGAATGACGTAAACTCGACCTGCAACCCGAACATTCCTGAGCACCTGACCAGGTCCTTATATGGATTGTACTACATTGAACCACTCATCAGCACCTGCCAAATACCCTAAGCCCCCGATTCATTAGGTACAAATGGTTTGAAGGTGTGGAACAATTATACAGCTTAGACTGTGTTCAAGGAAGGGAAAGAAAGAAAAGGAAAAGGAAAAGGAAAAGGAAAGGAGGAAGGAAGAAAGAACAATGTAATTTTCAAAGAATGAGGACACGCGTTCCGATGGATGCCTGAAACCACGAATGGTACCAAACCCTCTACCTATAGACTATGGTTTTTCCCTCTATAGACATAGTGATGAGAAAGCTTAACTTACAAAATAGGCACAGTTAGAGATTAACTAGTAGTAATAAATTACGACACTTATAACAATACACTATAATAAAGCTTAATAAGTGAAGGTGCTTGCTCTTTCTCTTCTGAAAACCCCTTATTATACTGTACTCACCCTCCTCGTGACGACGACTGACGAGACGGGAGCGGCGAGGTGAGGCGCGTGACGTGTTGTGACGAAGCGTTAGGCGCCTGTGGACCGCCCGGCGCTACGTCAGGATCACGGAGCCACGATGATGTCATGTCTCCCACCCCCGAAGTTAATGCCTCCCTGAGCGCTGTGGTCCTCCTGTTTGCCGTGGGAGGTACGACGGCAGAACTAGCACAATTATTTCGTTCTCCTTCTTCAGTCAGTTTCACCAATATTAAGATTCGCTCTTACCGTTAAGTTAGCAACCGCAGGTTACGGGATTTTTTTCTTAAAAGGAGGTGCTTTACGGCTGCTCTCCGGCATCGCGAAATCACCAGCATCACTATATTTGAGCTTTGGGGCAATGATACACTAAAAGGGTGGGTTACTAGAACACAAGCACAGCGATAACTTTGACCGTGGGCCTGACCATCAAAATGGCGACCACGCCTCTCATGAGCGGCAGCTGTCTACAGCGAGAAGACACACGGGACCAAGGGATGAGCATCGCGAGATTTCACCGTCACTCCCAACGCCAAGCAATTTAGAACTTGTTACCTCTGGAATTTTCCACCTAATATTTCTAGGCCGCTATTGAGAGTGGGTAACTGAAACCACAGGAAGTGAAACCATGGGTGAGGGCAACTACTGTATCATAAAAATAACTTGGCTATTTCGCCAGACTGGGCATCTACATGAAGTCATCCCTCGGCTCTGCTGTGTGTGCCACACACAGGAAGCTATATATAAAGACCAGCATGCGTCCAATAAATCATGAGATGCGAGGACAGGCCAAAACTCCCGTCCTCTGTGAATGTATTAATAACAAGCACATGTGATCTCCATCAGCCGACAGTGACAATGCTCTCTCAGAATTGTTTCATTTAGCACACTGGCTTGTAATGTTTGGTTTGGGCACCACCTAATGGCAAAAGTGTTTTTTTAAAAATCCTACTTTGTGCCCAACTGGCAGTGACTCGGTGGTGGAGACTCAGCCAACGCACCAAGAGGTCATTAGTTCGATTCCCTGTCAGGGCACAACAGGCCTGGGTTGCAGGCTTGATCCCCAGTAGGGGGTCTTGCAGCCAATAGATGTTTCTATCCCTCTCTATCAAATCAATAAAAACATTTAAAAAGAAAAAAAATCATACTTTGCTTTCTGAGGCTTGGTAAGTTTTGTATTTTAGTTTATATTGATTTAGAAAATGTCTGCTTAAAAAATGTCAGTTCTTTTTTAGCCATTTGAATAGTTTTAAGTGTTCACTTCTCTTGAAAAGATTAAGTCTTTTCCATGCCTACATGGAAATAAGCTGCCTTTTATAGTGAGAAATGTACCAATGAAATGAACATTCTATTCCATCCTTAAATATTTAAACTTAGCCTCAGAATTAAGAAACACGTTTTAGGCCCTGGCCAGGTATCTCAGTTGGTTAAAGCATCATCCCAATATGACAAAGGTTGTGGGTTTGATCCCACTTCAGAATACATACAAGAAATCAACCACTGAATGCATCAGTAAGTGGAGCAACAAATCCATGTTTCTCTCTCTCAAATCAATACATTTAAGTTTTTTGAAAGACATCTTAATTGAATAATTTTAATTAAGGGGTCTCAAAATCTTCTGCACCATATATCCTTATAATCCCGTCATAAAGAAAATAGTTTGCTCGGTGGGTGTGGCTCGGGGTTGAGCATCTACCTATGAACCAGGAGGTCATGGTTCGATTTCCGGTTAGGGCACATGCCCAGGTTGCGGGCTTAATCCCTAACGGGGCATTCAGGAGGCGGCTTATCAATTATTCCCTCTCATCATTGATGTTTCTATTTCTCCCTCTCCCTTTCTCTGAAATCAATAAAAAACACATTTTTTAAAAGCTTTAAAAAAAAGGGGTGGGGGAGGCACAAGATGGTTCTCGGTGCCTGTGCTGCTGGGGAGCCACACGATTGGAGGCTGCTCCTGCAGAAGTCTGCAGAGGCGTCAGTTTCAAACTGGAAGAGAAAACCGCCCACAGCAGCTTGGCCCGCTTCAGGGAAGACACAGGTGTTAAATATGGGTTGGAGCCGCCAAACGCTCTCTGAATGTGGAGCGTTTCTGGGAGTGGGCAGTGGTGCTGGTAGACGCAGTGATCACCAGTGTCAGGCGCTATAGGGAGGCAACAGCAAAGTGCTCCCAGCACTTCCAGGTAGGAGTGGCAGATGTGGACATTTCTCAGGATAGCTGCATCAGTGCTGACAACTGTTCTTAGGTGTTCACCCTCTGCCCAGCGCAAATGGCACACCATGTTGGCGAATAAGAAAGCTCCTATTGAGGGCATAGGGCATCCAGAGGTGAGGCTGCTGCTGGAATATGAGGCCCAGAAACTGAGCTTGGTGGATGTGAGTTGGGTTGCTGTGGTCCACACGCTACAAACAGATTTCCAGGGTGCAGTGGTACCTGCCTTTCCCCTTTGTGACAGAGAATTGCTGACCCATTCAGGGCTTAAGGTGCCTAAGGACCTCTAGTATGTCCATCACTGGAGTTCCTAATCACCCTCTGGGCCTGCTCAGTTCCAAACCCTCACCCTCCCACCCCAACCTTGGCAGAACACACTTAACCTAAAGAGGTATTCGTTTAGGGGAAACCTAGTGGGATGAGCATGTATGTGAAACAGGCATTTCTGTTTGACCCTGTGGCTTCATCTTATTCTATTTTTATGATGGTGATACAACTGAATGCCTGTAGAGGAGAAAGAGGACTTGGTTTAGCAATAATCATTTGTGTAATTAAAGTTTGAGAAAAAATAGCTTATCTTTTTGAAAACATGGTACTTATTAGAATTAAGTAATTTATCATAGCTAAGTAGTTGTTAAAAACAATTCTGAATGCATGAATAGTGAAATGCACCCTTGTAAAACCACACACATTTAATTTTTTTCAAAAGGTCCTTGTCTGGACCTAATATTTGTTTTATGATTACAAAGTATTTGGGATAACAGAGCAGACAACCAGTGTTGTTGTTTTTTTTAAAAAAAAGGTATTTATTATTTACACCACTGAAATAGTCCCATAAGAACAATATACACCAGGTTCATTTGAAAGGATCAGATTCCTTTCAAATACAAGAACTGTATAAACCAATACTGTCAACACAAAACAGTGGTCACATTACATATTTGCAGGCTTAAGCATTTCATGGTTTTTAAAGCTTATGGCTAGATATTTTCACTGAAACAGTGTTGCACTTAGACAAGATACAGCTAGAACAGAACAAACACTCTTGTTCATGCTTTTTAGGGCTGAATCAGTGATATGTCCCATTTTAAAATGTATTACCTCTGCTTTTATGACAATGGCTTTAGGCAGAAATGTTTTTAGTTAGCCACCAAAAAGAAACATTCTGGTTCTTTAGTTTTATTCTTCAACCTTATGTTTTCTATTTCTCATACCATGACGTATCGGTATTGCAGCTGACATTTTCCAGTTTTACTGAAACACTGACACACATACAACCAGACAGCTCACAATTTAGAGATGCCAATAGTGGATAAGAAGAGAAATTGTGTCTGTGACAAAAGAACTTTTTTAAAAAATTGGTGCTTTTAAGCATACCAAACTAGGTTCTTTATTGAAAATACATGTATGTGTGGGTGTGGGTGTATGGCTGTTTGTTGTTTGTTTGTTTGTTTTAAAAAGAAAAGCAGTAGTTTCAAGATGGAATTTGTCTTAGATTTAGTTCAACAACAACACAAATAAGGCAGGAACATAAAACATAACTTGTTTCCAAAATCTCAAACTGATATTGTTGAGTATACATTTCTGTCCACTTTTTTTTTTTTTGTGAGTGGTGGTTGGTGGAGACACTTCAGTACTCAAACCTGGAGAAAATATTTTTTCAAGAGTAACAATATATTCACATAGGGGGAAAAGAGATAAAATTTTTAGCATATTGCTGTGATCTTCAAAAAATATAAAATTAAATTTACAAAAAACTGGAAGACCAAGTATAAGTATAAGCAGTCTGGTATTTGTTTCAGTGTCCAGCACTATTATAATGATTTCTAGCATAAAAGCAAGAGTTCGTGGATCTCAAGTATCTTCAATAATTGCCAGCATAAGTTGGAACTACTGTCCTTGCTTCTTTGAGAGATATCTGCAAGAAATAAAAGATGTCTAAGCTGTACCATGCTAAACTCACAGTAACAATCTAACTCTCTCCCCAAAGGAAAATAGTTTTAGTACCAAGACTTTTTTTTTTAATATATTTTATTGATTTTTCTTTTACAGAGAGGGAGGGAGAGGAATAGTTAGAAACATCCATGAGAGAGAAACATCGGTCAGCTGCCTTCTGCACACCACCTACTGAGGATGTGCCTGCAATTCAGGTACATGCCCTTGACTGGAATTGAACCTGGGACCTTTCAGTCCACTGCAGATGCTCTATCCACTGAACCAAACCGGTTAGGGCAGTACCAAAACTTTTAAAGATGAGTAATAACTGTTAATAATCACTAACAGTTTTGGACTATGTGCCAAGCACTATTCTAAACACATACTCTATGTTCATTTGGTCCTTACAACAGCTCTATGAAAAGTTTTCTATTAGAACTTATTCCTATTTTACAGAAACAAAGAGGTTAAGCAATCCCCCAAATTCACACAGCCAGAAAGTGGCAGAGCTCAGATTTAAAATAAGGCCCTCTATACTGCCTTACCTATAATTAATATTATAATTTCTCCCCCCAAAAAAACCTCAAACTCCATTTAAAAATCTTATTTTTCTTACACAAAGATAGTGGTCCAAAGATGCTAAGGGACTCTGATTAAGAAGGTAAAGATGCAAATACATTAATTTACTAATCAAACAAACTTTCCTTCATGTAATTTTATAGGAATCTACCACTAAATTAAGAGTTTCATATCTCTATCCCATTTATAAATTACCATACTCAGTGGTAATGGGGAGTGAGAAAAGAGTTCTTAAAACCCTAACACCTAGACAAGTTTTGATGGTGCAAAACTTGCTCACTTCCTGGCACTGTGGCATTTATAACTACCATTTAGTTATATTTTCTACAATTTGTTTTTCTAGTGGAGTAAAGTTTGCTAACATTTCTGATACACAGATTAGTAGATAAATTTTTAATGTATTTTATTTTATGTGTTCATTATCTTACAATAACAGATAGAGATTATAAGCCCAAGTGATTCATAATAGAGTGGACCTACGGCATATCACAAAATAATTTATAGGTAGCATCACAAACATGTACCAGATTCCCAATTCCTCTCTATTAGAAGTACTAGAGATCTTAAAATGTGGGTTTATTTACTAGTTAGAGATTAAGACAAAAGGCAAAAATATTCTTGGGTGAAAGGTCAAGGATTAGAAAATACTCTTAGATTTACCCGTTGTAAAATAAAAATTAAGAGTTATGTGTAAAACCAGAGTTGACAATTTTTTCATTCATAATGGAAAGGGAAAACTAACAAACAATTAGCACTTACCTTTCCCAATATTTGTGATTTAGGTCCAAAAAGTCATCTAATTTTGCTATTTCCTTGAGGTACTGAGTTAATTTTAAAAGTTCTTTGTCTTTATCTCGATTTAGGTGAGCTTTCATAAAAGGCCTTATCTATCAGAAAAGAAACATTACCCAATATTTCACACTGCACAATGGAAATTGGTTCAAATTCACAGTCACTTAAGAGTTAATTATATTAAAATATCAACAAGGATGTCAATATTAAAAATTACTTTTATATTACTTCAGTTTAACAAACCGATAGTCCTGGTATAATGTTTATAATATAAGTTAAGAACTCTTCCACCTAATTTTTCCTTGTAATCTTTTCAGTCTGGACCTGAAATACTGGCTTTCTTATAGCACTTGAATCCTGTAAGGTGTCTCTTCTTTGCATAACTGCTTAGACTTTTCCTCTTCTTACTAATTGAATAATTTCATTCATATCACTTCATTCATAAAAAGTTAACCCAAATACAAGCTTGATCTAACAAAGGAGATAAATTTTAACATTGATGACTTTCATTTCAATGTTTTTCTATGAAACTTTTATATAGCTAGGAGAGCATACATTTTTATAACCTGTTTTGTCTCTAATAAAAACCAAACCAAATCAAAACAAAAAAACGCTGAGCACGGTTCAGAAATTGAACATTGGCCTATGAACCAGGGGGGTCACCGTTTAATTCCAGGTAGGGGCACGTGCCTGGGGTTGCGGGCTCCATCCCCAGTGTGGGATGTGCGGGAGGTCATCAATTAGGGGTTCTCTCATCATTGATGTTTCTGACTTTCTCTCTTTCTCCCTTCCTCTCTGAAATCAATAAAAATATATTTTGAAAAAGACCCTTATTGCAGCTTCCTAGATAACTAGAATATAAGAAATTCCAAGATTTGCATCCCTTATTAATAAAATGTCTGATGCTTTCACTCTTTTTTTTCTTTTAATCCTCACCCGAGGATATTTTTCCATTGATTTTTTTTTTTAAGGAGAGTGGAAGAGAGAGGGAAAGACAGAAAGAAACATCAATGTGAGAGAACACATCAATGGGTCACCTCCTGTACAAACCCCAACCAGGGTCCAGGCCAGGGAGGAGCCTGCAACAAAGGTACATGCCCTTGCCCGGAACTGAACCTGGGACCCTTCAGTTCCCAGGCCAATGCTCTCTCTATGCACTGAGCTGAACTGGCCAGGGCTGATGCTTTCACTTTTGATGCTAAAAGTCAATGGTCAATAAGCTCTTGTTGCTCCCCACACATTTAATTAAAAATAAAACACCTGAATGAGTTGGCTAACCAAGGAGACAATGTTCAATTTTACATAAATTTTTCTAAACAATTAAGCTTTGCTTGCATGACCATAGTGATAGACTACTTCCAAAAATTTATGAAATTCAACAGTATTAAAGAGCTACCACAAATTCCAGGTTATGAGCATAGCAAGTAAAATTGTCTTACCTTCAGTCCATTCTGTGGGTTCATTAGAAAATTTCTTCCGATGTCATCAAACATAATGGTGTTCTTTTTGCTGTAAAACTCTGAAAACTTCCCCCATATAACGCCAAGAGGCTTGACCTTAGAATAAAAGTTTAGATTTAACTCAAATTTTATCAACAATTCACCCTTTCTTAAAAAGCAACAACCCAAAATGCCCTGCAGAACTACACCAGGTGTTCCTCTGTGAGGCAGGCACAGCTGGCTGTGTGACCAGAGCAGACTGAGATACAACACATCTGAAAGCAAGATGTATCTCAAAACATTAACTTCTGGAAGATCTGTTCAAACTGAACTGAACTAAACCCCATTATAAGACTTCCCATAATTACAACATAAAGATTTGGGGTCAAAGGAAGAATAATAGTTTAATTTAAAAAAAAGAAACCGGTTTGGCTCAGTGGTAGAGCGTCGGTCTGCGGACTAAAAGGTCCCAGGTTTGATTCCGGTCAAGGGCATGTACATTGGTTGCAGGCACATCCCGGGTAGGGGGTGTGCAAGAGGCAGCTGGTCGATGTTTCTCTCTCATTGACGTTTCTAGCTCTCTATCTCTCTCCCTTCCTCTCTGTAAAATATCAATAAAATATATTTTAAAAAATAAAAATAAAATAAAATAAAAAGAACCTAAAGTAACGATTTAGGTGTCTGCTAAGCAGACACATTACTTCCTGGGCTAATCCTACCCTTCAGAACTGGAAAACCTTAGTGATGGACAATGTACCTGGATCTTTTAATTCAGAATTTAAATATTTTCATACAGAATTTAAATATTACAGAAAAACTAACTTGTTTTTAATTCAGTGGCACAGGTGCATAATTTCTAGGGTGTTTCATTGCTTAACTTTCAAAAGCACAATAATTTGTAAGTTCTTGCTTTTATTTCTGAATTCTTAAAATGAGCCTTCAAAAAGATGAATTCCTTATACAATCATATCTGTTGGTACTTGCATTAGGTCTGTAAGACCACTCAAGAAATAAGTGATTTCCTGCGGGAAGGAGCATTAAGGACAGGAAGGGCCCAAGTAGGAGGAAGACTTCTCTGATGTACATTTTATTTTGAATCATGTGAATGTATTTTACATATTTAGAAAAAAATATTTTTAATAAATTAATTTTTAGTGGCAAAGTACACTTTCATGAAAGCAAGCGTCTCACTTATAATAATACTAGAGCCCCGGTGCATGAATTTGTGCACGGGTGGGGTCCCTTGACAGGGCCAGTGATTGGGCACAATCAGGGCCGATCTGGGCCAGCTGGCCAGGGGGAGGGATTGGAGGATGTTGGCTGTGGGAGTGCACTGACCACCATGGGGCAGCTCCTGCATTGAGTGTTTGCCCTCTGGTGGTCAGTGCAAGTTATTGCAACTGGCCAACTGGTTGTTCCATTGTTTGGTTGCTTAGGCTTTTATATATACATATATAGATGAGATTATATCATAACAGTAACCCTGACATTAAATAGTAGTAAGTAAATGGTGACAATGGTTGACATTTTAAAATGTTAGGTTTTGCCCTGGCCAGGGACTTAGTTGTTGGCGAGTCGTCCTGTACACCAAAAGGTTGTGGATTCAATTCCAGACCAGGGCACATACCTAGGTTGCAGGATTAATTCCCTGGTTAGGATGTGTACTGGAGCAAATGATCAATGTGTCTCTCAGATCAACTTTTCTCTTTCACTCTCTCTCAAATTCTCAGGTGAGAATTAAAAAAAAAGTTAAGCTTTCTTTTTCTCCTTCTACCATTTAATGTAAGAAGCCTATTTTCTTTTTAGTGCCCTAGCTACAGCAAAGAATGTTATGAAATATTTTAATTTTGCCCAGGCCAGTTTTTCTCAGTGGTTAGAGTACTGGTTTGCATACCAAATAATCATGATTCAATTCCTGGTCAAAGACACATACCTGGGTTGCAGGTTTGATTCATTGCCCTATTGGGGCTCATATGGTGAGGGAGAGAACCAATCAATGTGTCTCTCACATTGATGTCTCTCTCTCTCTCTCTCTCTCTCTCTCTCTCTCTCTCAAAATCAATGGAAAAATATCCTCGGGCCAAAACCGATTTGGCTCAGTGGATACAGCATTGGCCTGCAAACTGAAAGGTCCCAGGTTCAATTCTGGTCAAAGACGCGTATCTTAGTTGCAGGCACATCCCCAGTGGGAGGTGTGCAGGAGACAGCTGATCGATGTTTCTCTCTCATTGATATTTCTAACTCTCTATTCCTCTCCCTTCCTCTCTGTAAAAAAACCAATAAAACATATTTTAAAATATATCTATATATCTATATCTCTATCTATATATCTCCTCAGGTGAGGATTAATAATACCTATGCACTAGAGGCCCAGTGCACGAAATTTGTGCACCAGGGAAAAGGGAGGGGGTGATCCCCCTTAGCCCAAATTGCATCCCTCTCTCCAATCTGTAACATCCCTCTTACAATCCAGGGCCACTGGCTCCTAATTGCTCACCTGCCTGCCTACCTGATTGCCCTTAAATGCCCCCCCCCTGCAGTCTAACAACCCCTAACCACCTCTGCCTGCTGGCCTGGTCACCCCCAATGACCCCTCCCACCAGCCTAGTCACCCCCAACTGGCCCCCCCTTCTGACCTGATCGCCCCATGTAGCCAGCTGTTCAGTCATTTGGTCGTCCCTCACTAACCCCCCCCCCCCCCCCCACCGCCAGCTTTGTTACCCCACATAGCATGTGTTCCGTTGTCCGTCCGGTTGTTTCAGTCATGACAGCCCCTGACTTTTTATATATATATTAGGATATATTTTTCTTAATTTTACTAAAACTTTACTTGCCTCAATTTGTATGAACCCCTCAAATATTTGAAGACAAATACACATGAGCTGTCACAATAAACCAGATTCTTGGTTTTCTTGTCTACTAAAGTCTTAAGAAATATGACAAGAGCTTTACGACATCCAGGATTAGGAATCCTACATACTCTTAAATTGTGTTGTCATTTTGTAGTTAGATCAAGCACCAGTTGGTTCCCAAACATGGGCTTTTCTCTAATGGCTGTTGTTGCTCTTCTCTAGGGCTTCATATATATTACCCCAATTTATCCGTTTCACATAGAGCACGGCAAGTCTGTTTTGGTTTGTTTCTAGTACCTCCCTTGCTATCAGTATTTTTTCTCACACTCTGTCTTTAGCAACACTATGCTGCCATTATCATGGGACAATTATCCATGATCTTTCCTGCATCAAAACCCTTAATTTTATAATTAAAATTCAAATCTGAAAAATAAAATAAAATTCAAATCTATTAACCTTAAATTCATCTTCCGAAGTCTAAACTCAACTGATAGTTTACTATCCACTCAGATATGTCTAAACGCTTTATGTAGTTTATTCCAGCAAAATAAATATAAAAGTACATTAAAAAGAAACAAGTCTTTAAATAAAAGTGAAATGATTTCTTACATCTATTAATCCTCTCCTTGGCGTATGCACTGTTATCATAGCAGCACTGTCCAACATGAAGGTAATCTTGTAATTTGCATTTGTGCTCACTCCCAGCTCCTAGAAATACACAATACTCATATGGTTAATATATAATAATGTGGAAATTCCAGGTTTTCTGAATATTCTAGCTACAACTTCCCATAATGCCAACTTTCTACCCTCCTGGCCACCACCTGTTACTTAACAACTGGCAAGCATTTTAGTTTCATTTAGCTAAGTCAATAAATAACAGTCCAAAGAAAGAAACTAGAGACATTACTTCCCAATTCATTATTTTAAAAGAGCATTACTCCTTTAAGCATCAAACACCAGAACAAAAAGAAGAAAGCATTATAATAAATTGGGAGGGAAGAGAAAGGAGAACTTTGCTGTACATCTTGAAAAAGACAGCTATTTAATTTAATACAATCCACCCATCAGACTAAACACACTTCTAATTCCTGTACTGTTTATCTACTAAATGTTCTCCAGTAAGAATGAAATTAATTCAATTAGAAACTTTAAAAAAGATAATTATAGTTTCAAGACATTCTTATATGGATTGTTTTTTGATACCTACTTTCATTTTAGCTTCAATCCACTTCATATTTGTTGCAGCTAAAACATGAGGAATACAAGACACATGAAAAACATGAATTTCATTTTAAAAAAACCTTTCTTCTATATAAATTAATTTTCTAAGCAAGACTAAAAGTTTAATCAATTACATATTTTATAAAAATAAATTTAATGTGTATCTTTAAGACAGAATAAAACTTCAACAACTACTTTTACATAACAGGGGTGGGGAATGTCCAGCCCATGGCCATATAACGCCTACAAAATCATTTAGTCTGGCCCTGCTAAGGCATTAGGATGAGTTAAATGTTTAACCCTAATATAGTAGGCTAATTTTTAAGTTGGTAATTTTGTATGGCTCATGAATGATGTTATAAATATCCAAATGGCCCTTGGCAGAAAAAGGTTCCCCACCCCTGATCTAACTAAAAGATACAGGTAACCAATGCTCAAAAGAACTGTGAACCTAGGAAATGTGTAAGTCAAGACTTAAATTCTCTTTAAAAATAGCCTATTACTATTCTCTATCCATTCCAAACTTAAGTTTAGGGTGTCTGGATGCCCATTTTTTTTCTATCCAGGCAATGCACAAGTATATACATCAATATAAGCAGATTAACATTATATGTCAAAAGTTAACATCAGCCTGGCCTCAGTGGCTCAGTAGTTGAGTAGTTGAGTGTCAACCTATGAACCAAGTCACGGTTCAATTCCCAGTTAGAGCTTATGCCCGGGGTCGTGGGCTCAATCCCCAGTGGGGGGCGTGCAAGAGGCAGCAAATCAATGATTCTCTCTCATCAATGATGTTTCTATCTCTCTCTCCTTTTCCTTTCCTCTCTGAAATCAATAACACATTTTTCTAAAAAGTTAACATCAAAGATTAGACAGGTTCAATGAATTTTATCAGGCTCACCAAACTCAATGCTCATTGAGTCTAACAACTTTTAACAGAGAGTCTAAGACAACTATATTCATAAACTGATCTATGTTACATATCTGTTTATTGTCCAGTTTTGAGATCAATGATATTAAAATATTAAGCACTCATCTTTATGTACCCTCCTGGTCTCAAGTTACTGGGCTAAACCAAATAGATATTACCAAACAAAATGTTTATAAAGGGAAAAAGAAGTTCAATTATTTAAGTATGTGTATGTGTATGTGTATTGTTTTAGGGCAATGGAGGTACAGAGAGGTGTTCTCAAAACACGTTATCTTTAGCACACACACACAACCATCTAAAGAATCACCTTCCATGCAAAACTGGCCAGCTGAACTAACATTTTAGAGACTGGTGAATCTACAATAACAATCATGAGAGAAAAAATAATTTTTAATTCAGTATACATTTCAGGTTTCTAATTTTTAGATGAGAAACAAAAAGATTCACAGCTAATCAAAAGGGTTTCTAATTACTAAGTAATCGTTATATACTAAGTGCCATAGTATTATAAGTAATATACCGATATTTTTTTTACAACTACTCTGTAATATACGGTAGGCTTATTTATCTTCATTTCTCAGATGAGAAAACTAAGGCTCAGACAGATTAACTGACCTACCCAGTATCACATAGTAAAGACAGAGCCAGAATTCAAACCCTACTCTATTTAGCTTTCTTCTATGTCTTAAAACCAGAAAATTATGTATTTCAGTATTTAATTTTAATGGCTGTGAACCTGTATTACCACTGAACAATGGAGAGTGGCAGATTACAAGGAAAAGTACAAAGGAAATTTACAGACTAAAAACAAAAACCTAGGAAAATTAAATGTAGTATCTTTAATTAATTAGATTTTATTTCATTCACAATCAGAATAGGTCCTCTGTGCTTATGACATTGCCAGAGGCAACTTTGCATGTTTCTGGGAAGGTGAGATATAAATACACCGCTTCCCTTATCAAGAAAGTCTTGCCACAAAAAAAAAAAAAAAAAAAAAAAAAAAAAAAAAAAAATTGTCAACTGAACTAAACAATGTGCTCAGTAAAGTAGTAAATTCACTTTTCAAAGCAAACTCATTACCTTTATCTTATCACAAACCTGTAAGCTCCTGGAATGGCCCATAGACCACAATTTGTTATATCGCTTTAGTCCATTCATTCATTTTCCTTAAGTTCACACTGCCTTTCTTTATTTCTGAAGGACCACATCACTATGATTTTTAAAATACATAAATTCTCCAAGTATTTTGAAACTAGAGTGATGAAGAAAGAAAGCAACAATATCCTGATGCATCAAAGATTCTACAGTAAAGATCAGAAAGAAAAGTTCCTAATCAAGGGGGTGAGAAGAATCTTATGAAAATAAGGCCATTTTTATCTGATACCAAAATCCACTCTCTTCCTATATTTAACTATTTCAGCAGTACTTGGCAACTATATGATGCAAGAAAGGCAAACATGATTATTAAAAATTTGCTAAATCAAATGAAAAATATATCATATTTAAAATAGGTCATTTTAAGTGACACTTTATAAAGCAAAATATAAGGAACAACATTATTTCCATGTAAAGCTAAACAAACAAACAAAACAAAACATATATATGTAGCTTACACCAAATAACAATGTCATAATCCTCATATGCAGATGTTAGGAATTCATGAAGATATGGCCGCATTAATTCTACCCCAGTCTCTGCACAAGACCTATGGTCTAAAAGAAAATCAGTCATAGATGATTATTAGTTTATTATGTGGATAAGTACCTAATATCAATTAAACTTAGGAAATCTATATATATAAAAGCCTAAGTGACCATCCGACCCGTAGCTATGATGCACACTGACCACAAGGGGGCAAATACTCAATGCTGGAGCTGCCAAGCTGCACTGACTTGGCATCTGAGGTTCTTGGGTGATGCACCTAGAACCAGAGAGAAGGGAGCCTGATTCTGGGGTGCATCACCTGAGAACCACCCTCTCACAATCTGGGACCCCTCGGGTGATATCAGAGAGCCGGTTTTGTTCTGATCCCCGCAGGCCAGGACAAGTGACCCCACTGGTGCACGAATCTGTTCACTGGGTCTCTGGTGTAATATGCACACTCAAAAGCAAGCTACTTCAGACTGGCATACATTGACTAACAAAGAGGTGACTCCAGAGCACATAATTCAATATCTTTGTGGTCCAATTTTAATTTGTCAATTCTATTCAATTTGTGAAGAAGAGCAACAGCCAGAACTTGGGGCTTATATAGTAAGGTATAGAGTTTTTTTTTGTCATCTAAGTCTCTCAAGTGTAGATGTTACTTTAGAATATGTAAAACAAACTTATTCTCACTGTGAATCATTCACCTTCCAGATATAATCACATTTCACCAAACAACAGGTCCAATTAACTTAAAGTCAAATTTTAAAATAAGTATACTTTAACTTACATCATGTACTTAAAGTTTAGGACAGTAGTAAGTAAATTCTTTCTAATATCAGGAATAAACTAATCATTTCTCAACAATATTAGAGGGGGAAATGAACATCTTTCTAACTTTAAAGAATCGGCCCTGAAGATAATTTAAATTTTAAATTAAAAAATCAGCCCTGAATATAATTAAACAGAAAAACAGGGTTAATATCAAAAATGCTTTTTTAAATTCTCATAAAAATTTAAATGTTAATCAGTAGGGAATGACTTGGTAGCCTATGATGCACCAAAAAGCTAGAATTCTGTGTAACAAAAAATATATATATTTCATTCACCATAAATATTTAGAGAAAATATTCAATATATCACTAAGCAAAAGTAATGAAAAATATACATACAAACACACCTTGAAGATACACAAAACTATAAAAGTGATCATCTTTGGGTCTCAGGATTATAGATAACTTCTTTTTATTCTTATATGTGTTTTCTACAATGAATGATTTTCTTTTGTAATAAGAGAAACTTTCAAATATTTCATATTGCAAGGGAAAAAATAAAAGGAAAAAACGTAGTGGATAACAGAAGATGAAACATAATTTTAGCCGACTTACCAAATAACGTATAATCAACGTCTAGCACCAAAAGCTTTTTCCCTTCCCTGGGTGGGTTCAAAATGTCCACTTTGTATTCTTTCACTCTGCGAGAAATTTTCAGCAGGTTTTCTTCCCTAATGGAAAAATAAAATCAGATGGGACATTCATTTCTTTCTCATATTACAACCAATTTCCTTCGGTAGTGAAAAGCACTTACCTATTTTCTACTTCAACTACTTCATCTTCAATATCAAAGTCATTGACAACATCATCGTTGTCAGGAGGTGGACCTAAGACATCTTCCTAAAGATGAAAATGTTTTCTTTTACCATGTTATCTTTAGCACATAAACACATACATAGTATAAAACGCAAATGAGAGATTGAGTTCAAGTTTTTCAAGCACATACTGTGGAAACTTTTTCATTTTATAATTTGCTATAGACATTCACTGGGCAGATCTGCCATGTTAAATTTGACCATTGGCACTATAATACTTACAGCTTTCCATATACTAACAAGTTCCCCAGTATTTTTCTGCGGAGTTATTACCACATTCACTGTGCAGTTATTTTTCCGTTACTATTAAACTGACAATTTTACAATTTAAACTGTGATACAGAAATGCAATATAAATCATATTATCTTCACAGGGACAAATGGTAACAAAAGTAAACATTTACCAAGCTCTCCTCACGAGTTCCCATCATCATGATTTTAGTATTTGGTTTCAGTTTGAGAGCTCCAAGCTTAACATCATTTTCTGCAGGTTTGCCTACAATACAAGCAAATGACTGTTTTCTCACTAAAGTTCATGTGCTGATTTCACTATCCTATTGTACAAAGCCCTAACAATAATAGGTTCAGTACAGACCCCACAGCAGTATTTTTTTCCCTTAAATTAACAAACTATTACTGCTGAATTCAGAATTTCCAACACTCTAAGAAGTACCAACTAATACAAGGTTTGCTTTCTCCCCAACTCTGTCTTAAGAAACATCCTTACTCAACTCACTAAACAAAATAAATTAGTGGTTTTATTGTTAAAAATGAAGATAATGGTTTTCCAAAAAGTCTTGAAAACCGCACACCTAAGATCACTCAGTATGGATTTAATGCCACTCAAAACACCTTTCAAAGATATGACACAGACAACATGAACATCCCTTTTAGACTGGATATGAACAACAATGCATATAATTGCTAAGCATTATTTTAAATCATCATTACTTTCAAATCAGAAAAGATAATTTGGAGAGAGTACAAGGCCCATGCTATTATGAAAAGGTTATGCTTAAAGGGAAAATGTTAAAACTTAGTTTTATCTGGGACTTGTGTGACTAATATTTAACATGCAAACACCATCAAAGGAATCAAAAGTAATCTTTTCTATATTTTTTCTTTATTAAGATATTACATATGTGTCCTTAACACCTCCCATTACTCCCACCCTCCACCCCACTCCCCACACACATGCCCTCACCCCCCTGGTGTCTGTGTCCATTGATCTTAATCCTGGTGGTATTTGCAAGTAACATTTAATAAGTCTTCCTCCTATCACATAAAAATTTTAGGAATAGCACTATCAAATAAATCTTCCAAAGGAACTTATTGAAGAGGATAATAACTAATATAAAAATTCATATCAATGCAAGAAAATCTGACATGAGGGGAGAATTACCTTTCACTTTAAGTCCGAGTAACTTCTGTCGTTCTGGCAGCACTCCTGTGAGGGTCTTGAGAAACTGTTTGAGGTCCAGCACAGTATCATCTTCTGAAAGCGTGGTCACTGAATATTCCTGCCCACCCCACTTTACAATGATAGGGAGAGCCATTCTTAAAACATATGTTGAGGCAACTTTTGTTCAGAAAAATACACCTAGAAGAAAGGCATATATAAATACACAAGTTAAAATAAATATATCAAAGATGTATCCAAACCTGTAACTTTTTGGTTTTGTTTTTAAATACATTTTGATTTCAGAGAAGGAAAAACATCAATGATGAGAAAGAATCATTGATTGGCTCCCTCTTACAGGACCCCACTGGGAATTGAGCCCACAACCAGGAATGCGCCTTGGCCAGAAATCGAAACCCAACCTCCTGGCTCATAGGTTGACGCTCAACCACTGAGAGCCACACAGGCCAGGTTTTAAGTTTTATAAGTTGGATTCCATTTTACAACTTGACAGAGAAGCAGGACTTTCTTACAGTCATGTTACCAGAATGCCAAAGGCTACCAGGACTCAAAGTTACAATTCCAACCTCTCAATTTTTGGCTTAGAGTTACTACTTCTTCATATTCTATCAGATTCTGTCTGATCACCTGGAGAATTGTAATAATGAGCTACCTATCCCTCCCTCTCTGATTGATTTCAAATGCTACAGGCAAGTTTCTCCACGATGGACCATTGTTCATTTAACACCTGGGAAGTAGCAGAGGGAGTCGTTAATAGCACAAACTCTAGTGCCAGGTTATCTGTGTTCAGGTCCCAGCTCTTCCACTTAATTAACTACTTGACTATGGGGGTTACTTAAAGCTTAGTGCCTAGGCTTCCTTGTCTGCAAAATAGAGATGATAATACTACCTACATCTTGGGGTTTTTATGACGATGTAGTTAGTTCATATTTATGTCATACAATACCTGACCAAAGTAAGCATTATATAAGTATTGGTGAGGCAATTTAAAAAAAAAAAAAGTATAACTCAAGTGTTCCAGGCACTGTGATAAATAAATTAGTAAGTGGCCATTATTTGTTTCATATCTAATACATTAGACAGTTTTTATGGAGACTATCTCCTTTTTTTCAAAATATATTTTATTGATTTTTTCACAGAGAGGAAGAGAGAGGGACAGTCAGAAACATCGATGAGAGAGAATCATCGATCAGCTGCCTCTTGCACACTCCCCACCGGGGATCTGCCCGCAACCAAGGTACATGCCCTTGACCGGAATCGAACCTGGGACCTTTCAGTCCGCAGGCCGACGCTCTATCCACTGAGCCAAACCGGTTTCGGCGAGACTATCTCCTTTAACAAGATTGCTTGGTAAGAACTGTCCCACTTTTACAATTAAGGAAACGGGAGTTCAGAGAGGTTAAGTAATCTGTTCAAGGGTATATAGCTGGTAACAGGTCTTCTGACTAAATTTCATGCTTTTTCCCTCCACCATCACTGTCTCTCTTGAACTGAACCTACAGACATCAAAGATCAAGAAATAAAAAACCCAGAGGTGCATATATAAGCACGCAGAGATGAGGTAGCAGCTGCTATGCTCAAAGGCAGCACGTAGGTCTCCTCCCTCATAAAGCTGTCTCACCAGTTTTCATTAGCTTGTTCTCTCCCCATACATCAGAGAACTGGATTTTCTAATATCAAAGTATTGCTGTATCCAAATGCTACCCCTTATTTATTGAAACCTCTGAATGCACTCCTCATGTATTACAACCAACTGCAAGAAAGAAAGCAAATCCTTAATAGGCAAAAATAATTTGAAAACCGCAAGGTGTCAAGTGTCTTCAATGTGGCTGATTAAAAGAGAACGCCACAAACTCAATTTACTTGTTTACAGCCTGCTCTACTGAGGAATTTAAATCGAGCGCGTTACTTCAGAGCAATGCACTTCATTTTAGCGAGAATCTGGTCTCATGTTATTATGATCCTCTCCATAAAAAGTCAAATGAATCAAATTGAAAGTTTTAATATTACTAATACAGACAATAAAGCTCAAAGTACTAAAAGTATTTTTGCAAAGGCGTGAACTGGAAAGTAACAGCAGCAAAAGGTAAACATCTTGGGGACTTGGGGGGTGTTCACAAGCCTAGTGAACGGTGCAGAAAGCACTGCTTTCACCTCCGAGCCAGGACAGCTCCGCAGCAGCAACCGGGAGGCAGCGCAGAGCCGGGCGCTGCGGGAAGGGACAGGTATGGAGTCGCCTGGAAAGCAGGCAGAGAGCCCTAAGTCTATAGGGACACTGAGGGGGGGAGAGATGCTCAAACCCCAGAAGAGGAAGGAATGACGTTTGGGGATGCAAAGTCCACTGCGCCGCAGGAAGCCCTAACGCTGGGCCAGGAAGCCGGAAGGGAGGGCGGCGGCCCCGGCGACCCCGCGGCCCAGGGCCGGAGAGGCCTGGGCGCCGGACCGGGGGAGGCTCGGTCCAGGCGCCCCCGGCCGCCCCCAGCCCGCCCGGCCGGCGGCATTGGGGTCCCCGGGACGGCAGAGCTGCGGCGGCCCAGCCCACGGCATCTCGGGGGGGGCAGCACGCCGGGGTGCCCGGGTCCCTCACCTGGAGAGCGGTGGGGCCGTCGGCGGCGGACGCGGGAACCTGCAGCAGCGCAACCCAGAAGGCACCGGAAGTGAAAGGCACAGACAGGAACCGGCTGACGAACCGGAAGTTAGATTTAAACCGGAAACGCGCTGGAGACCGGCCCGCGGTTTGCCTTGTTTTTCTGCGGGTGGTAATGCTGGGCAGCTGCTGCCAGGATTTCCTCATGCTGACGGTGGAGCCAGGCCTTTCCGAGACTGGTCGTCGTGCGGATGCTAGGACCTCTTGATGGCCGACGGCCTCCGCCCGGGCTGCGCATGCGCCAGGCAGTAGGGTCCAAGCCCGGAGGGTGTTCGGGGCCGTGGGTGAGGTCTCGGGGATGGTTCCGCCCAGTGAGTGGGCTCGCCCAGGTGCGCTGAGTTCTGCGTGGAACTCGAGGCTCGTGCCCATGTTCCGAGGGAGGCCTGGAAGGTGACCCTTGAGGACTGAAGACTTGAGAGTCTTCCTTGGCGCCCGGAGCCAACACCACAAGTAATTTCACCTTTAGAAGTCTCCCCATTTTACACCGTCCAGGATGGGGTGGGGGGTCGGGGGCGGAGAGGGGAGCGAAGATTGTTAGGAAAAGGAAGGGGCAGGCCTAAGCGACTCAGAGAACGAAGGCAGCAAATCTGAATAGAAGAGCTAGCTGCCCCGGAGATTTTTATAGCGTTGTGTCAAGTGGTATCCGCCCTTTCCCACCTCCGTTCCCTCCGATAGCGAGGAAAGCCCGTTACTAACCCTGACTAAAGAGATCCAGATGTAACGGAAATTCAGAGCGGTCCCTGTCTGGTCCATACAGCGAACTCCCAGCTTGCATTACCTGCTGGCTGCTAGCCAGTAAATGAAAACAAACAAACAAAAACTTGCTACGTTGTTGTGTATAGCACCAAACAAAACCTAGTTTTGAAAAGGAAGGGAAAACGCGAAAGTAATACTGGCCTTCAAATATGCGTCAGTCCTAGAATTACCTATATTTTGCCTTCTACTTGACAGCGCTGTTATGGAAGGGGAGCGAAGAGACAAGTTCTGTTTCCTAACACATGGTTGGGATGTACACTGTTTTCTGTTCTCTTCTCGGTCTCTTTTGGTAACTTTTATTGCACTAATAATGCATGAATATCTGCTCCTTTTTAAAAATAAAGCATATTTTCAGAATATATATGCCGTCTTTCCTTAAAAATAAAAGGGGGGGGGGAGTCCCAAATTAAAAGAATTTGTACAAAAATCATGCATTAGCAACTCAGCCAAAGAAATGATCAAAGACCACGGACTGGACCTTGTTCAGCTGCTTAGCCACTTTATATTTTTTTGTTGTAATTAAAGAGGTTTGTTTTTGTCAATCGTCAAGGTCAACTAAAACTTTGAAGCTTCACTAATTCTAAGCAGTACGATTCATAAAGAGATTCTTGTCAATAATGGAATAGGCATTGTACAAAGGGTCTGATAAGTTTGGTATTACTAGAGTGTAGATCATCTAATAATTAACAAGTGTTGAACAATGAGTAGTATTTCTCGGAGAATAATGGTAGCTGAGAATTTTAGATAAATGGCCCGTTTAACAGGTGATTTTTAAGTTATCTTTTGCCCAGATCTCAGTCCGCTTCTATTTAGCTAAGCATCCATGAATTCATAAATAATGTTAACAAAACTCTTGGAGTAGATTGCAAGATAGCTCTTGAATATAGGAACTGGACTCTTGGAAACTAAGAAAGAACACAAAGGTGGCCTAAGAAAGGGCTTACTGTAACTCACAATGACCAATAAAAGGAGAAAAATTAAACATTTGCCTCCTGTTGCTCATTAAAACCTCTCTTCTAATGCATGGGGGATGATATCCTTATGCCTTCATACTTCCCTACAGCAACTGAAGACGCCTGGGAATTCCTTCATAGGGTCTGGATAGATTGTCAGGTCCAAGAGACTAAAAGAAATATGGAACCAATGTCACAAAATCAGACGATAGGCCTAGTTGGTTTGACTCATTGGATAGAGCATTGGTCTGCGGACTGAAGGGTCCTGGGTTCAAATTTGATCAAGGGTACATGCCTCAGTTCTGGGCTCAATCCCTAGTAGGGGACGTACAGGAAGCAGCCAATTAATGATTCTCTCTCATCGTTGCTGTTTCTATCTCTCCCTCTCCCTTCCTCTCTGAAATAAATAAAAATACTTTTTTTAAAAAATCAGGTGATAAACTACTATCACTGTGACCATGTTTGGATTGGAAGATAAAAGAACATTCTTGTACCCCAGTCACCCTGCTTTTATCTCCATCTTCCTTGACCTGTTTTCTTCCTTTCCTCTTCTCCGGCCATTGTCTTCCTCTCCTAACAGTTGAAAAACAATCCTCTTTTTTTTTCTTTTTTTTTTTTAAGTTCACTGGAGCGCTCTGTTCCTCTGTTCTAGTATCTATTACCTTGCCTTTAACCTGATTGCACACAGTGAGCTGAAAGTGGTCAGAATCCGCCTCACGGGACAGATTGTACAGGCCCTTTATCCAGCCCGGCAAGTTTACTACATTTTCTAGTCAACTTCCTTTCCAAAATGACTACTTTAAAACCTCAGCTCTCTTCAAATTTCAGATCTTCCAATTTACAGCCTTGCACTTGGCAGACAATATTGTCTTATATTTTTGCTAAGAAAATAGGTCTCAGAGTAATTACCTTAACCTCAGGCCTCTAAATCTTCAGTTATATCTGCACTTGTCCTCACTTCTTTTGCTTCTTTTGCAATGTGGCAGATTCATGCTCTGGCTCCTTCTCAGGAAGCTTTCTGTAAATCCAGTATCCCTCTCTCTTGTATTTTTAACCTCTTTCCCCTACTGGTTCATTTTCATCAGTGATAGATATCGTATCTTACTATGCTTCCCTTTTACATTGTATATTTCAAACAAATGTCTAAGCTTGATAATCTATAACTGTATTTCAGAAAATTTGTCTAGTGACAGTTTCTCACTATGATTTCATTCATTCATTTAACAGAAATAGTGCGTCCTATAGTGCTATGAGCATTTTGGTGTGTATTTCAAACTTCTCCTGTGCATCCAGTCACATACAAATTATCATAATTTGCTGATATGTATTAATACATGTTCTCATTACCTGACATTCCATTCATTCATTCAGCAACTACTAAGTACCTGTTTCAGCCAACATGCTACCAGCCATGGGCAAACTGCGTTCAGCTGTTCTATCCCACCCGCGGAGCCCAAAGAGCGGAGGGTTCTCTTGCTCTCCCCTCCACTCCTTCACCAGCAGCCCAAGATGAGAGTGCCAGCATGGTCAGGTTGCTTTTGTTCCGGCCCTCTACCTGCTTTTGTCTTGCTGCTTTTAATATTCTCTCTTTGTCTTTTGCTCTTGGAATTTTAATTATGATGTGTCTTGGTGTGGTCCTCTTTGGATTCCTTTTGTTTGGGGTTCTGTGCACTTCCTGGACTTGTAAGTCTAATTCTTTCACCAGGTGGGAGAAGTTTTCTTTCACTATTTCTTCCAGTATGTTTTCAGTATCTTGCTCTCTCTCTTCTTCTGGGAACCCCATAATTCTGATGTCGGTTCGCTTGAAGTTGTCCCAGGGGTTTCTTACACTATCTTCAACTTTCTGGATTCTCTTGTCTTCTTGCTTCTGCAGAGGAGTGTTCTCTGCCTCTTTGTGTTCCAAATCTTTGACTTTATTATTGCAACCTTCCATTCTGTTTTTAGGACTCTGTATGATATTTTTTTTTATTTCAGACAATGTATTCTTTATTTCTAATTGGTCCCTTTTCATATGCTCATGGGTCTCGTTTATTTTATCGGCCTTTTCTTGAAAAACCTTATAACCGTGGTTTTGAACTCTATATCCAGTCGCTTTTTGTCCTCCATTTCCTTTGTTTGTGATCTGTTTCCTTGTCTCGGCATTTTCACTGTTTCCCTGAGTTGGTAGAGTCACTTTGTGGGCCTGGGTGTTCTGTATGGTTCAGTGGGCCAGCCTCGCAGTTGCCTGATGTGGACACTCTTGGTGCACTCCTTTGTGGACTGTGTGTACAGCCTTGTTGTAGTTAAGTCTTGAATGTTGTTGGTATTACTGGGAGGAACTGACCTCCAGGCCAATTGGTTGTAAGGATCAGCTGTGGACTGTCTGCATTTAAATTGAGATTTTCCTAGTTGCCAGTATGGTGAGTACTTTTCTATTGTATTCTCACTATTTGGGGCATTATTACATTATGAGACTCAAATCTTATTTAAATCTTCTGTTTCAAGAGTGTGGAATCTCAGAGGGAAGGAGGAAGAGGGTGGGTGAGTGGGAGGTGATCAAAGACCTTGTATGCATATATGCATAACCCATGGACACAGTAGGGTGGTGGAGGCCCGGGGCTGGCAGGAGATGGTTAAAGGGGACGAAAAGGGGACATATGTAATGCCATGTTTTCCCGAAAATAAGACCTACTTACAGGTTTCCTTCTGAGTGAAATATAAGTTATCCCCCTGAAAATAAGGCCCCCCCAGACTCTGTCTCAGAATGAAAATTAATTTACCTTAAACTGGTCGCTAGGGCCGCCCCGACTGGCGTTTAGCAACCAGTGCCGTTACACGGAGTCCTGACCTCACTGCTGTGTGAATGGAGAGAATTCAGCGTGGAAACTTTGTGAAATCTAAACTGCAAGAAGTTGTAACTTGGATGAAGAATTCATGGAAGAAAATCACTGACAGTTGCATTGCACATGCACTGCGAGCAGGCTACCTTGACAAGAAGTACTCATTTAAAGACAGTGCTATTGCTAAACATGAGAGATTTGGTCCACTGATTCTGAAAGAAATGGAGTCACAAGAAATTCACCAGAAAATTCAGGAATTGGATTGTTATGATGATGTTCCAGAAGATGATGACATGATTGTCATTGAATACATGAGTAAATTCTTGATACTTTAGGATTCACAGTTTGTCTGGTTTGTGTTAACAACTACCGTACTACCATACCGTATACAGGTAATAAATTTCCTTTATTTTCATTTAACAATAAATGTGTACCGTATTCTTCTTCATGGAAAAATAAGACATCCCTGAAAATAAGACCTAGCACATCTTTGGGAGCAAAAATTAATATAAGACACTGTCTTATTTTCGGGGAAACAGGGTAGTTTCAACAATAAAAAATTTTAAAAATAATTTTAAAGAATAAATAAAAAGCAAATAAAAATAAATATATTTGTTTTGGCAGACCTTCTCTGACACTATTGGTTAGGGAAGGAAGATGTCACCTGTAACTACCTGGTTGGGACAGAAGTCCAGGCTTCCCATTAGGCCTCCTTTGACACTCCATGTGGGCAGGAAAGGACACCAGTACTGCTGTGCAGGGGCAGGAGATCAGGTTCACCAGGCCTCCACTGACACCACCTTGGTTGGGAGGAAGAGGGGTGCCTCTTCACTACTCCCTACTTGGCCTCCAATTGACATTATGGGAAGTGGTGAAGGCAACCCATTACCACTGGAAGATGGTGAAAGTTCTGGCTTCCCACTGGGCTGACATAGGTGAGGGTGGGACTATGACTTTTTCTATATATGGAAATGGCAGTGTGTTGGGCTTGACATTCCTGTGTTCAGTGGTTTACTAGGAGGACTTACAGGGCTCAGAATATAGTTGTATTCACAGATGAGATTTACAGCAAAAAGTTACAAAGCAAAATCTCCAAATGGAAAAGCGCCATGGGTGTGAAGTCCAGAGGAAACCAGGCACATGATTCCAAGAGTTCTCTCCCAGGAGAATCCCACAGGATAATTCACACACACAATTCTTTTGAATTGTGACAATAGGTATGAAGTGCCGCTATCTTTCAGGGAAGCTCATTGGAAACTTTCTGCCCAAGGGTTTTGTTGCTGTTTCATGGAGAGCTACTCAGATAGGTACCCACTGCCTACCACCAATTCCAGACTCTCAGAAGGAAAACAGGTATGCAGCATAAACCATATTGTTTGCATAAGGTGACGAGACATCCGCTTTTGGCGGGACAGTCCCGATTTTCTGGTCACCTTATGTTTGCATGAACAGTATAGGCACAATGAAACACAATTATCATTTAGGGGAAAAAAATATATATATATATATAATAAAGGCTAATAATATGCTAAGTGTCTGACCATCGGACCAGTCGCTATGACACACACTGACCACAAGGGGGGTCAGACGTTCAATGCCAGGAGCAGCTGTGATAAACATTGGCCATTTACAGAGAAACAGTACCAAAGACCTGGCGCCCATAAAGCAACACTCAGCTTTCCCCAAGTGGGACACAGGCCCTGCCACCACCCCTGAGCGACACTTCACCAAATTGCAGCCAATACTGCCGAGACCCCATGGTGCAAAATGTGGCCCACAGCCCAGCCCAGAAATGATCACTGTGGGCACTGGGTAATGATGTCACATAGCAACTTCTAGCTTCCTCTCCCTAGCAACTAGCTTCCTTGGAGTTTCTTCAGCCCAGGAACACAACTTGCTTTATAACCAGGTGCAAACATTTTACACTTTAACCAAATGTCAGTGAAGCATTTACCTGTGCCTCATCTCATTTGATCCTCACAGAAGTCCTGGAGTAGGTAGGTAGGAGACTCAGTGGAATCCTATTTTCTTTTCATTAGCCGGAAAATGGAAATTTAAAAAGCTTAGAAACTTGACCCAACTGAAAAGAAGTAAGAAATGATGAACCTTGAAAATGACTTCAGGTTTTCTCACTACACAGAATATAGTCAAACACTGCTGCAGTTAAACATTTTACTCTTTGTTCTCCCTGCATGATCTACAATAAATAATCTGCTTCCTGTTGACATTTACTGCTGTGCTGCTGACAATTACCTGAAAGAGAAGTTGGGGCGCTTCACTGGGCTGGAAAAAGTTTAGCTATGTCAGAAAGCAGGTATAATTAAGCAAGTTTATTCTATATATATAAAAGGCTAAGTTGACTCGCACATGTGCAATACATATAAAGCTCTCGCTGGTGCTAATCACACGTGTGTGTTTTGATCTGTCATTGTCAATCATGAATTTGGTTTATATTTACTCTTCTATTATAAAGGGTGAATAGTGATATTGAAATATTTCTAATGAATTTCCTTTCAGTATGCACGAAGCCATGCACCAGGCCACTAGTGGAATATCTCAGTATAGGGCACTGTTTATCCATCAAGTTTCCAGATGTCAGCCTTGCAAGCAGGACTTTGTATGGACAGAAGGCCTCCAGGCTTCCCATGTTAAAGCTCCTACACATGTGGCTATTAACTGTTTTCTCCGTTGCTAGGCTACACCTTTCCTGATCTTTGTCTAAAGAGAACAGGCTTTGTGGGGGCTTTCTCTGTCTCTACCCACTGATGCTTCCGGTTGCCTACATCATCAGTACCCACTCTGAGAAACATGAAGCAAAAAGAAAACCCAGCTAACTGGCCAATCTGCCTTCTCTCCCCCTTTCAGAGCCATCTTATATTGGTTTTATAATCCCATGCAGGATATTTAGCTATACTTAACAGACAGAATGGATAGAAGTGTAACTATTCCATGTTCTCCTAGAACTGGAAGTTTGTATTACTTTTACAATTAAGAATAAAGTGATTTAAACATTTTTATTTTGAAAACAAAACATGAATATGACATAGGCTTAATTTTTTATTGGATTAGAACACTTGACTTGAAATCTGTTAAAAAATTTTAAGTGCACAATACAGTACTGTTAAGTATAAGCACAAAGTTGTACACTAAATCTTTGGAACTTGATTTTAAGCCTGAAAGTAGCAAGCTTAATTTAAATATAGGATCTAAAAATTACCAGCAAGAGCCGAAACCGGTTTGGCTTAGTGGATAGACTGTCAGCCTGCAGACTGTAGGGTCCCGGGTTTGATTCCGGTCAGGGGCATGTACCTTGGTTGCGGGCACATCCTCAGTTGGGGGTGTGCAGGAGGCGGCTGATCTATGATTCTCTCTCATCGATGTTTCTAACTCTCTATCCCTCTCTCTTCCTCTCTGTAAAAAATCAATTTAAAAAATTATTTGAAAAAAAATTAAGAGGGAAAGCATTACTACTTATTCTAATAGTAAAGTTCATTTCTCCCAATAATAAAAATAATATGTATTACAGAAAATTGTTATCTTTTTCTGTAATAAGTGGAGTGAAAATTTCAAAGTTAATATAAGTTATGGGTGGCAGAAGATCCATATTCATTTAATTTTGCCATGATTTTATAGGGAAATTTCCTGTAACATAGAACTAAAACAGGCCCCCACAGATGGCCCAGCAGCAGTCTCCCAAACACAGTGTTAACGGTAAAACCTGGGCTGCTTGTTTATATCCAATGTCATGTGCATAGCAGATAATATCTTCTCAGTCATGGGAGAAACAATTACAAATGTCCCTACCCACAAATTCTAGACTAATGAACTATTTCTGAGATGAAATTTTAGTATAATATATTGCTGTCTAATCAACACTCAATTTGAAATCTTAAACAAGAACATCAAATTGTAATTATGTTGCAGTATTTCACATTATGAGGGCAATTTTCATTTATTTGTTTTTTTTAAATATCCACAGTGACTCATAAGTGGATAAATTAATATCTCCCATGCTTCCATAAATATTAATGAAATGTCTAGACTGTTATAATCTAAACAAATACAACATGACAGAGCAAGCTTTGATCACCAAGAAGCTATCTGTAAGGAATAGGCTAGCATTGTTTTATTTATTATATATTACGTCACCAGGAAACAATTCTTTAGCAATGTGTTTATGGCCATAGAGCATTAGTCAGGGTTCTGGAAGCAGCCTTGCTGAAAATTATCCTCCTGACCTTAAGGCAACCAATTTCCCCTGAGCTCAATCCTTGTTAATCAAATTGAATTTATTAAATAACCAAAGATTTTTTTTTTAATTCTTTATTTCAGAGTCTAGGATTTAATTCAGCAGTTCTTCAACAACATTCTCTGGGCAAGTGCTATATGATGACATAGTTTCCATCAATCTTCCACTTGCAAAAGGAGAAGTATAAGGACCATATAGTATATCTATATATAAAAGCCTAAATGACAGTTAAGGTGGAATGACCTGAATGACCAGTTGCTATGACACGCACTGAGCAGGCAGGCAGGCAAGCAGGCAGGCAGGTGAGCAGTTAGGGGTGAGCAGGCAGGCAGGCAGGCAAGCAGTTAGGGGCTAGTGGTCCCAGATTGCGAGAGGGCTCAGGCTGGACTGAGGGACCCCCCAACCCCACGCACACATTTCATGCACCGGGCCTCTAGTGTTGTTCACAAAGCCAAATGGAAGAATCATCTTCTTTCTTTTTATTGATACTTCTCGAAAGTATGCATTTTTATGATTACTTCTCGAAAGTATGCCTTTATCTTACCTAGAATTTCCAGAGCCTCATTATTCATACTGAAACAAACTCCTAATTTCCATTTAGTATTTAGAATTTCATTGATAACATTAATGTGATACATTTTCCCCTTCATGCTGAGTAAAAATATTACCTCAAGTGATTCGTGTTGAAATATTATTTCTGGTTTTAAATAACAGAAACTTAATGAGGCTGGCTTGGGCCAAAAAAGTAGGAGGTGGGGAGGAGAGGCGGTATTGGGAGGGCACAGCACCTGACATGGAGTACTCGTTGAATGTTGTTGAACCAGAAACCGAGGCCCTTAACAATAAATTCACATATTTTATCCCTAGAGTACTGCCATTAATATGACTTTAACTCCCAAGTCTCTGTGTCACTTAGCTCCAAATTCCAAAATTCTGGGGTCAAATCTTAATTTGTCTAACTTAATATGTCTGTCTCTGGGTCAACCAACTCTTCCAAGGGCATCAGGTTTTGCCTAAGCCTGCCCCCTGTTTCCTAGAGACAGTTTTCAGGGGAGACTGCTTCCCCGTAAGTCAAACAGCCTCTCCTGCAGTGTTTTATACTGATCATTAATGGTGTTCTCTTCCTGACAGGTTTCCATTTTACCGTTTTCTTTCCTTAACATTGTAGTTAATTCAGTACTCATTTATACAGTCTGTTCCTTAATGGCAGGCACATTTTACCTGTAAGCAAATCATTCGTTTTCTTCTTCTTCATCTATAGCTCAGTTATTTGGATGCATATTAATTTAATTTAATTTTAAAAAATATATTTTATTGATATTTTACAGAGAGGAAGGGAGAGAGATAGAGAGCTAGAAAGGTCAATGAGAGAGAGACATCGACCAGCTGCCTCTTGCACACCCCCTACAGGGGATGTGCCCACAACCAATGTACATGCCCTTGACCGGAATCGAACCCGGGACCTTTCAGTCCGCAGACCGACGCTCTACCACTGAGCCAAACCGGTTTCGGCTAATTTAATTTTTTAAAAATGTTTTTATTGGTTTTAGAAAGAGAGGAGGGGTATAGGGAGAGAGGAAGAAGGGCGAGAGGAAGAGAGAGAGAGAGAGAGAGAGAGAGAGAGAGAGAGAGAGAGAGAGATCCATGTCAGAGAGAAACATCAATTGGTTGCCTCTGCCTGAACCTCAACTGGAGACGGAACCTGAAACCTGATTACAATGCGCGTACAGGGCTCAGTGCCCTGTGATACAGAGCTAAGCAGGAAAGGACGGTTGTGGATCTGAGTGCTAATAGGCCAACGACAGGTAAAAGATATCTCCCAGGTCTGGTCTTAATTCACCTTCCGGTTCTCATTTCCACTACTTCCCGCCCACTCCGGTTATCTCCAGCCATATCAGGTTATCAGATGTTTTCAGGCTGTGCCTTGCACATTCACAGTCTCTAGCCCTTTGTTCAGATCCTATCCACAGCCTGGAATGCTTTCTTATCTTTGAAGTCACACATTCTCCGAATGTCACTTTATGTCTTCATCCTGGAAGCATTTCTCCCCAAACATCCTTTTAATACTAAGGTTTCTAGAATGCTGTCCTTGATCCTCTTTTTACCTTCTATTACTTGGCAATTTTAGTGGGTGATTTTATGTATCCCCATGATTTTCAACTTCCACTTTAGTAGTGATGATTCACAAATTCGTGTCTTTCCTAAACTCCAGACCAATATATATAGTTCCTGATTAGACATTTCCACTTGCCTGTTCTTTAATGCCTCAGACTGAGTCTGTCTAAAATCTGACTCGCACCAACCACACTCCCTCTCCCAGCATAATCTTCCTGTATTTTACCCAGTTGCTTACGTCCAATAAGAAATCACCCAGTTCTCCTTTCCTCTGATCCCTTCCCCAATTAGTCATCCTGAGTCCTGTCAGATGCCACCTCATCTGACACTCTAAAAATTTGTCAGCATATATTAAAAGTCTTAGAGATATGTTGTAGGTTGAACTGTGTCCCCCCAAATTCACATGTGAGAGTCCTATCCTAGTATGTCAGAATGTCATCTTATTTGGAAATAGAGTCATTATAACTGAGGTCATACTAGAGTAGGGTGGACCCCTAACCCATTATGACCAGTTTCCTTATAAAAAGGGGCAATTTGGGTATAGGAACACATGGTATATCCAAATAGTGGAACGTCATGTACCTTTAAAAATATGTGTGTATAGTAGGAAGAGAAAGACATTCACAATATAGTTAAGTTGCTTTCTTTCTTTATTTTTAAAATATATTTTATTGATTTTTCACAGAGAGGAAGAGAGGGGGATAGTGAATTAGAAACATCAATCAGCTGCCTCCTGTACACCCTCTAATGGGAATGTTTCCCACAACCAAGGTACCTGCCCTTGACCAGAATTGAACCTGGGACCTTTCAGTCTGCAGGCCAACGCTCTATCCACTGAGCCAAACCGGTTTCAGCAGTTAAGTGGCTTTCAAAAAGGTTGCAAAGTAATACAGTATGGTGACTGAACCCATCCTGAAGCTATCTATTGGCTTATCAGCATAAATTCAGGTAAAGTGAAAAGGAGCGTGCTACTCCTATCAGGAAAATCCTAGGATTTTAGAAGCTCTGTACTGGAAATCAGGAACAAAGACCAAATGTGTGTTGTCTCAAAAAATGTATACACACTCTGAATAATTATTAATTCCAATGGGTTAAATCTTAAAAAAAAAATTGAGCTATCAAGTTTTGGCGGGTATACATTTTTGGTGGGACACCCTACACACATTGGGTGTCAGATTCCATTTATATACAATTCAAGAACAGGCAAAACTAAACTACCAGAGAGTTTTCCATAGCTCAGCATGGTGCAGGAGCAGCAGAATGGATTACCCCATCCTATTTCTTGGAAGGTCTCCTAGCCATTAGACTAGAGCACAAGGGTTAGCACCTACCATGATGACTTCTGTGCTCAGCAATACTGACAGCAACACCTCCTTCCGAAGAAATCTTTTCCATATCCTTTCTCAGCTCCCCTTTTGTACCATTTGGTGACCTCATCTGCCCACAGGGCTCCGGGAGTCTTAGAACTAACTAGTGTGTTCACATTCCTTTCATCAATTATGCCCATGGGAAAGTCTGTGTCACTTCTATGCTGGCATCTGAATCTACTGTTTTGGTACCTCACTTGACACAGGCAGAAAGTGTCCCACATTAACAGAAAATTTAAATTAACATTAACAATAGCATAAAAACATAAAATATCTAGGAATTAATGTACTAAAATATATGCAAGACCTCTATGTCAAAAAGGAATTGTCTCAATAAGACCTTGAGGAACTTGACAAGCAAAAATTCCAAATTTAATTCCAAAATTGGTAAGGAAATGTAAGGAGCCAAAATCCTTTTGAAGAAAATAAAACAAAACAGACAAAGAATTGGGAGAACTTGCTCTACCACATATGGAGACTTCTTATTTAGCTAGAGTAATTGAAACAGTTTGGTATCGACACATGATAGATAGACAATCAAACAGTGAGTTCAGAAACAGATCTACACAGATATGCATGCTGGATTCAACACACAATGGCTTTGTAAAGCACTGGAGAAATAGGCTTAAAAGAATCATTACATTTGAAAACTTTAAATCTATGTTCATTATTTAGAGAATGAAAAGGGAAGCTCCAGAGCAACAGAAGATGTTTGCAGTATATATGATTGACAAAGGATTAGAAATACAAAGAATATACAAAAGATTAGAAAACAAAAAGCAAAAGACACACAACCCAGGGGAAAATTGGGGAAGAGACTTGAACAATTCACAAAAGAGGAAGTCCAAAAGTCCAATAAACATGAAAAGGTACTCAGCCTCCTTAGCAATTATGAAAATGCAAGTGAAAAACCCCACCAGAGCTCTAGTTGGTTTGGCTCAGTGGATAGAGCGTGGATAGCCTGCTGACTGAAGAGTCCAAGATTTGATTCAGGTCAAGGTCATGTACCTTGGTGCAGGCTCCATCCCTGATCCTGGTTGGGGCCCATGGGGAAGTCAACCAATTGATGTGTTTTTCTCACATTGATGTGTTTCTCTCTCTCTCTCTCTCTCTCTCTCTCTCTCTCTCTCTCGGGGAAGGCAACCGATTGATGTGTTTTTCTCACATTGATGTTTCTCTCTCTCTCTCTCTTTCTCTCTCTTTCTCTCTCTCCTTCTGTCTCTCCCTCTCTCTAAAAATCAACGGAAAAATATCCTCAGGTAAGGATTAACAAAAACAAACAAAAAAGACAACCCCCAGTAGAATGGCTACAATGAAAAAGATGGCAATACTAATGGTAGGCTAGAATAAAGAGCAATGGAAACTCTGACCAGTTGCTGTTGGGGGTGCATATTGGTGCATATACCTTGGAAGACAGTTGGAGTTATCTAAGAAAGCTGAATATCTACAGACGCTATGGCCCAGCATTTCTCTTCAAGAGAAACGTTTGCACATGAACGCCAGGAGACAAGTTCCAAAATGCTGACAGCAGCATAATTTGGAGTAGCCCCAGACTGGAATTTAGGTGTTCATTAACCCAAATGTTCACTACCAGCAGAACAAATACAAAAATGTTATATTCAAATTGGAATTTCAGTGAAAATGAAGGAAACTGCAGGTCTACACAAGAACATAATTGAATCTCAACCACAATGTTAAGCTAGTCACCAAAGAATGCATACTATATGATTCCATTTATATACAATTCAAGAACAGGCAAAACTAAACTACCATATGTAAGGACCCAGGTGGCCACACAGAGAAAAGGAAGTTACTGTATTAAAGTTAGGTTAGCCGAAACCGGTTTGGCTCAGTGGATAGAGCTTCGGTCTGTGGACTGAAAGGTCCCAGGTTCGATTCCGGTCAAGGGCATGTACCTTGGTTGCGGGCACATCCCCGGTGGGAGGTGTGCAGGAGGCAGCTGGTTGATGTTTCTCTCTCATCGACGTTTCTAGCTCTCTATCTCTCTCCCTTCCTCTCTGTAAAACATCAATAAAATATATATTAAAAAAAATAATAAAGTTAGGTTAGCATTTGTGAGAAGAGTGTGTGTGTATGTGTGTGTGTGTGGGGGGGGGACTTCTGGGGTGTTAGCAAGCTTCTATTTCTAGATAGTGGTTAAGTGGGTTTTTAAAATAACAATTCGTTAAGTTGTACAGTTTTATTTCTATGCATCTACCATCATTTAAAAAAATATCTTATTAATTCCTCACAAAGAGGGAGGGAGGGGAATAGAGATTAGAAACATCTATCAGCTGCCTCCTGCACACCCCTCAACAGGGATGCGCCTGCAACCAAGGTCCATGCCTTTGACCAGAATTGAACCCGTAACCCTTCAGTCCACAGGCCGATGCTCTATCCACTGAGCCAAACAGGTTAAGGACCCTACCATCATTTTTTTTTAGTTACTTCCTCATCTTCATAACAGTATACTGAACTGACTAACAAATTAAAAGGATTGATGACTAGGAACTCTTTTAACTGCAAATAATAAAAAACGTAACCCAAACTGGTTTAAGCAAAAAAAAAAAAAAGTAATTTCGTAGCTGATATAATTACAGGATCAGGGGTGGACATGCTGGCTTCAGATGGGGCTTAGATTAGGGCTCCTACACTGTGGTTTCTTTTTATGTCTTGGGTTCTTTTACATATTTTGAAGTTGGCTCTTCCCTTTGGGGTCTAAGATGGCAGCCCATAGTCCCTGAATTTATAGGATTCTTTATTAGGGTCTAGCAGAAAAGAGAAATTTTACTCTCCCTCAATAGTTCAGCCAAAAGCCCTGGTGCTGAGCCTTGCTCTGATTGTTAAGGCTTGACTGGGTCATGGGGTTTTCCATGGACTAATCACTGTGGGAAACAGGAAAAAAATTATCGATCCATCCATGATCAATTACCAATAGACTACACAGCTAGGACATTCAAGGTGATATTGGGGAGACAACTAACACATGTCTATGATAATCACTATCCATTCTATCACATTGACTATCATGCTTGAAAAGCAATACATAATTTTGTATTACTACCCATTTTAGGCTTACTCAGAATCAGGACAAAGAAAATGGCAGGGTAGGATGAAGGTACACCAGTACATTTTGTTTCTTCTCCCTGCTGATGTTAGATACTCCAAACAGTCAGAAGCATTCAGGTTGATTAAAAGCAAAGCTGGCTTGTAAGATGTAACCACTTAATTTGATTTTAGTTGAAAAAATTTTTATCAGAAAAAGATAATATAGGGAGAATTGTGAAAATTGGAATATTGGTTGGACAATAAAAGATTTATGGAATTGTAATTCATTTTCTTATGTGTGGTAATGGCATTTGGCAATACTGAAGAAAGCTCTTATTTTTAGAAGAGGAAGACTAAAGGGATGCAGGGTGTTGTCTGTAACTTACTCTCAAATAGTTTGACAAACCATACACATACATAAAGCAAATATTCCAAACCTTAACAACTGTTGAATCTAGATGGAAAATACATGAGTGATGATTGTAATATTCTTTTAAATCTTCTGTATATTTTAAACTCCTCCAAATGAAAAGTTGGGGGAATAAAAAATATTGGGGGGGGGGATTTGAAAAATTCAAATCAAACAAAAGCTGATTTGTTTCTATGTTTTTTTCCCTCCTATAGACTTGGGTATTCATTCCACCAAAGGTAGAAAAAGATTAATTTATTTTGTATTGCATCACTATAAGTTTCAAGACAAAATAATCATCCATTAAAAAGATTTAAACAACTATGTGTAAGCATCTCTTATTTTTTGAACATATTTTTATTGATTTCAGAGAAGAAAGAAAGAGAGAGACAGAAACATCAATTATGAGAATCATGGATGGGCTGCCTTCTACAGCTCCACACCAGGAATCTAGCCCCCAACCTGAACAATGTGCTTGACCAGGCATGGAACTGTGACCTCCTGCTTCATAGGTCGACACTCAACCACTGAGCCACACAGGTCATGCAGTAGCTCTTATTGTTAATAGGGAGTTATCATTGTATCTCTATCTGACTTTACTACAGAATAAATGTTGCCAACCAAATATCAAAGACAGAAAGAAGGAAACTAATAACATTTATTGAGGGCTTACTCTGTATTAGGAATATTCACATTTCATTTAATTTTCATTATAATCTGTGCAGTGCATACTACCATTACTCCTGTTTTCACAGATGACAGATGGAGGTGTTTATAGATTATGACCACTTGGTGCAGGGTCCCACGTCTAACAAGGGGCCATCTGAATCTAAGGGTAAATCTCCCCTCATACACTGCTGATGGGAATGTATAACGGAGCAGCCACTTGGGAAAGTCTGGCATGACTGTACAGTTTTCCTCTTGGAATTGGATTTCAAAATCAAACCAATATTTGGTTAATCTCTTACTGTCTGCTTCCCCATCCCTCCAACCCTTTGTAGATTTAATGAGATTTTATATATGACTCAGACTTTTCTATTCAATAAAATCAACTACTTTTGAGTTGGATAGAGAAAACTTTCAAAGTACCCAGAAAATATTAGGAACGAAGAAAATGAGTGAATAAATGAGTACAGGAACATTCTCCTTTCTCCACATTTCCAATGTTGGCTAGCCAAGTTCTTTGGATTTGGGCCCCCTTTTGTGAAACCTATTATATGAGATCTTATCACTGGATCTAGAAGGTAAAGCATCAGTTATCTGAAGATACTCACCCAAGGACTATTTCTATGGGATTGCTAGCAATAATCGGTTGTATAAGGAATTCGGAGACTAGCCTTTTAGAATGGCTAGAGGTGTAACTATGCACTCTTCCAAACTTTGTGCCGCCTTGCTCCTCAATGTTAAATACATTTAATGAACAGGAAAATAACTTTTATAGTCCTGAATGGCTTGCCATTCCAGTCATAAACACTCTACTCCCTTCTAGCAACCGAAGCTAATTCCTTTGATGACCAAGCTGTGGCATTTGGGTACTTCCTTAAGCTTGGTACCAGGCTCTCACACTAAATTTTGCTCCTGACCTTTCCTGGAGGTTTGGGTGCCTCCAGAAAGTACTTTTACTGTGATTGCTCTTTCATTTGAGCGGTCCTCTCGACTGCCCCTTGCCTGTTCTTTTTTTTTTTCTTTTTTTTTTTTTCTATAGGTTTCTTTTTCTTTTGATTTGGTTACCTGCTTCTGGCAATGTGGAGCTTTCCCAAAACTGGATCTGCAGCAATGTAATAGCAGTAACCCTTTCATTACCAGAGTAATTTTCTTCACTTGTTTTGAACTTCGGATTTACTGGCAGCTGCTATAAAATTCAAAGGCAAAAAAAAAAAAAAAAAAAAAAAAAAGAAAAGAAAAAAGAAAAAAAAAAGAAGAAAGACACGTGGCTTTTTTTCTGCTTTTAGAAGTCCAGAGTAGTTACAGTCAAGGTTATAGGGCTTTGAAGCCATCCCCTCCCCCCACCCCTTTTTAAAAAAGATTTATTACCATCTTATTTTAAATTTATCTTTATTGTATTACAGATGTCCCTCCCTTATTTCCCCCATTGACCCCCTCCACCCCTCTCCTGCTTTCCCCCATGCCTTCACTGTAATATTGTCTGTGTCCATGGGTTATGCATACATGCATATACATTCTTTGGTTAATCTCTTACTGTCCGCCCCCCTACCCCCAACCCTTTCTGAAGCTGAGATAGGCCTTTCCTCCATTTAAACAAAACACACCAACCTGGTAACAAAACTAAGGTAATATTTTCAAGATTTCTGCAATTCACCCTAGACGAGTAAATAAAAACTAGTTAGAATTTAGTATTATATAGATTTTGACTTTTTTTTTTTTTTAATGTCTGTGGTCTTTTATTTTCTTGAATGAGTCAGTAATAAAGTTGTCCAAACGGGGAGGAAAACCAAGGGATAAGCCCTTGCTATCTTGGGCAATGTCCTATTCCAGACATTAGTCATGTGGTCTCTGTAATTTCATACTTAACCAGGCTATATAAAGAGACTCATAAAATGGATTCCCTGGGATGTAGCAGGCTTAATGATTATTCTAAAGTAGTTTAAGGCATCTGGATGAAAGGTGGCTGTAGTAATTTTATTTTCTGGAACACAATTCCCAGAAAATTAAAAACAAACAAACAAACAAACAAACAGTGGAGACTGGTTTGGCTCAGTAGTAGAGTGTTGGTCTGTGGACTGAAGGGTTCCGGGTTTGATTCCCGGGGTATGTATGTTGGTTGCAGGCACATCCCCGGTGGGGGGTGTGCAGGAGGCAGCTGGTAGATGCTTCTCTCTCATCGATGTTTCTATCTCTCTCCCTTTCTCTCTGTAAAATATCAATAAAAATATATTTACAAAAACAAACAAAAAACCCCCCACATCTTGATTTCTATAGAAATCAAACTAGATGAAGGGGGAAGTTACTCTGAATTTGATTGGCTGATACCTCTAGTAATTACATTTTTTAAATTCCAGAGCTTCCTTTTACAATTTTAGCAAGACGCAAAAACTGCTCAGCATCGGGGGTTTGGCGTTTAAAGTGTAGGGGCCCAGAGAGTTGAATTCCCAGGGAGGGCCCCCCAACCCAGAAATCTACATAGAAACACATCAATTTATCCCGTAACTCGCAGAAGCTGAGGCTTCACAATTTCTGGATGATCCAGTACAGTTGCAACATTTTACCTACGGACATACATTTATGTAACAGGCGCTGACAACATCAGAGGCTCCACTGGTTTCTCATAGCAACCTAACAGTCCTGCCGAAGCCGGGAGCACTAGCGACGTCCTTGATGCCTGTGTGCATAACTCAACGTGCTGCGGGCTTCGTATTGTGGGGCAGTGGGGCACGGTTTCTGCCCTAAAAAGTGTGTGTCCACGTTTAAATTAGGGCAGTATTGCGGGTCAGTGCTACAGATTCCAGCAGAATTTCGACCTTGGGGGAGGGAGGGTGTGTCCCTCTGTGTGTGTGAGTGTGTGTGTGTGTGTGTGTGTGTACTCCGATCTGTTTTGAACCTTAGACCGAAAGACAAAAACAAACACAAAATAACCGCTTCACACTACTACCGTCACATTCTTGGGAGCAAATTCTGCAAAGGGAAGAAGGGGAGGAATCTTCCAGCTCAGGACGCTCAGTTCCAATTCATTGATTCCTTCACCCACTCCCTTATTCAACCGAGGTTCCCTTGAACGCGGTCCCTCGCGCCGTGGCGTGGGCAGCCTGGCCCGGTCCCCGAGGGGACTGAACAGCACGTTCCGGCACCACTGCTGCTGCTGCTGCTGCGATCGCCGCCGGGGGTGAGCGAGCCCCGGCCCCGCCGAGCCCGCCACGTGGGCCCGGCAGGTGGATGTGGGTGTGAGCGCGTGCGTGGGGCGCGCGAGAGCGCACGTGTGTCAGAATGGCGCGTGTCACAGAGCGCGGGCAGGGGCCGGCGCGGCGCGCGCGCTCCCGTAACCGCCGGAGCCCGGCTGCGCGGGCCGCCGTGGGGGCTCGTCTCTTCCCACCCACGCGCGCGGGGAGGCGGCGCGGGAAGCCCCGGACCCGCGCGATTGTGAGTGAGCGGGGCGGGCGCGGGCGGGCGCGCGCGCGGGAGGAGGGCGCGGGGGGGGGGGGAGGGGCGCGCCGCGCTGGCGGCGCCGCGCGCAGGCGCAGAGCGGGGCGGAGCGGAGAGCGGAGAGCGGAGAGCGGACCGCGGCCGCCGCCGCAGAGAGCGCCCGGGGGCGGAGCGGAGCGAGAGCACCGGAGGCCATGGCCGCCGCCGCCGCCGCCGCCGGCTGCTGACGGGCTCTGCCCGCGAGCGCACGCCGCCGCGGACGATGGTGACCGTACGCGTCGGGCCGTTGCCGCCGCCGCTGCCGCCGCCGCCGCCGCCGCCTCCCGAGACGCAGCCACCCAGGCCCGGCGCCGCGGAGGAGCCGCCGCTGTGAGCCCCGCGGTCCCGGCCCCGCCGCCGCCGCCGCCGCCCGAGGAGAACGGAGGGCGGGGGAGAGAGCCCGGCATCCGCGGAGCCTCCAGCCCTCGCAGGCAGGGACGCTGCAGCCCGAGGTGACCGCCCCCCGGCCGCCCCCTTCCCGCCCGGGTGCCCCCGATCCGCTGCCGGCATCCTCCCTCCCCACCCCTCCCTTCCCCCATGCCGTCGCCGAGCCTGCCCTTTCTCTGCCTGCGCCCCTTCTCCAGTTCTGTTCTCTCTCCTCTCCGGCGGCGCCCACGTCCCTCCTTCCCCGGCGGCGCCCACTCCATCGGCAGCCCCTCCCCGGCCCTCCCTCCCGGAGCCCCACGCAGGGCCCCTTCCCGCGCCGGGTCGGCCGCCCCTCCACCCCCATCTCCCCACCCTCCTACCCCTCGCCTCCCCCGTCATTCCTGAGGTCCCCTCACTCTGGGCTTCCCCCCGTCCTCTCCCCGGCATCCCATTTCAGGGCCTTTTGGAAGCCCCTTCCCCAGTCGCCCCTCTTCTCCGGTTCCTCCTTGTAACTTTCCCTCGTTCGCAGTCTTTGTCCACTTCGCGTCCAGGCTGGCCCCCCTCCTTCCTCCCGCCTTGCCCATCTCCGCTCTGCGCAGCCCCGAACTGCCTCCTCCTCTCGGGAGGCTCGGGGCTTGAGGGTTTGCAGGAAGGCTTTGCCAAGCCGTTCTTTAAAAGGGGGACCCGTTTGCTGTGCATCATCCCGTCCGTGAGTCCTTTTCTTTTTTTTTTTTTTTTACAGTAAGAGCACTCCTCACTCCTCATCCCTTCCTTTCTGCCCCCTATCGCTTCCTCCTCCTCCTCCTCGCTGGCCATTCCTTCTGCACCCTCCCTCTCCCCTTCCGCCCCGCGCAGCTCGCTTTTGCCCACCCGGGGACCCCGAGACGCAGGCCCTTCCTTAAGGAACCAGACTCCTGGAGGATGAAGAACTTCCTTCCCCGCATCTTTCTTTGGAACCTCTCTGGTGTTTGGCGCGGAGGAGCCTGCACCCTTTGCTGGACAAGGAGGAGAGCCCCCCCTGGCCCGGGCCTCTCTCCTGGCAGAGTTTTTGTGAACGTAATCCCCCACCCCGCGGCCGCAGCGCCCCGTTGCTGCCGCCGCCGCCGCCGCCGCCGCTGGCTTTGCAGCGAGCCGAGCCGGGGTTACTACAGTTCAAACGCGCCCGAGCTCCGCAGGCGTGGCGTTGGGGGAGGAGATGCGGGGACGAGGGAGGGGGCTTTGCAGTGCGAAGGCATCAAAGATTCATGGATGGCTTTGCATCGCAGTTGACAGGAAACAGGAAACTAGTGTGAAAGGAAAGGAGAGGGCCGTGTCTTTTTTTTTTTTTTTTTTACGTTTTAAAAGACGGAGCGTGCAGTTCTGTCGATGGAATCGCGCCCAAAAAGGATGAGCTGTCTGTCGGTGCTGCAGCCGTGACCCCTGCCGAGGTAGCGGTTTTTACTTGCCGCTGTCTGGAACCCCTACGTTGAAAGATGCGGGGTGGTGGACTGTATCTCTGCCGATTTGGAGGTGCTGCGAAACTCCGGGGCCGCTAGTAGTTGATGTGGAAGTCAGGGACATGCAAAGTTAGCCAGCCACGAGCGGGCGTGGGGAGGACCAGCTATATTTAAGACATGTGCCAGCGCTTATGTAAGGAGTGCACACTCCTCCCCGGTGTTTTTTGGCAGGGTTGACTTATGGTTTTAGGCTCTAGTTTTATCCTTTTACATTTTTTTAGAGCTTATCATACTAACATATGGACAACTAGAAAATCTGTCAGTTTTAAGATTGGTTTTAGCTGATGGTAGAATATTTTTTAATTGGATGGGACAAAGGAAATTAATGATGAGTGAAAGTTTTTTTTTTCTCCTTTTTTTTGATGGAAAAAGGTGTAGAAACTTTCAGCCTTAAATTATCCTAAGTATGTCCCGAATAATTTTAAATTGGGTTATATAGTAGTATTCTTATTTTTGCTTTGTCTTTTTAAAAGGGAGTTTATCCCTTTTAAATAGTGAATACTATTCATTTTTTTTTGAAACATCACATTATTTTCCATTTCTGTTACCACAATTCTTCAACTGGGAGGAGCCATGACTTTAAAATCTTATGTGTATTATATTGTTCCTGATAATTTGTTTGATTTCTTTATAAAGCCAGTGCAGTGTTTTCAGGAAAGTGCAGAATGAGGCTCCCCGTGTCTCCTGACCCACAAACATGAATGGCGAGCCGCCACGCAGTGTTATATTGTACAGACTTTACTGTGTGATTGTTGCTTTCAAGCCTGGGAAAGTCATTTAATGAAATCATTGTGGTCCTGTTTTTGGTCAGCATTTGTTGAACCCTTTTTCCCCATTATTGGACAGAGAGGCTTTTTTTAAAAAAAAATTGTTTGCTTAAATTATTTTACTGGGTAAAGCATCTTTAAATTTTGGTCACATTTACTTTATGTTATTTGCTGAGACCTGGTGTTGGTGGAGTATTACTTTTCCAGTTCTTCATAGTCCAAGGAAAAAAATTTAAAATCTTTCATTGGAAGTAGAACTGGGCTGGAAGTAGTTTATATGTTTGGTTTTAGGAGTATTGAGGCTTTCGGTTTTCTTTGCCTTTAGCTGTCCTCCTTACTTTTGAGAGTTATTTGGTCTTGTTTTGGTTGTAAGAGAATTTGGAGCTCACTCTGACTTAGTATATGCTCATTAGATCTATCCAACAAGTCTGAGGAAAAAGATAAATCAAGCTTGAACCAAACATCATAAAGGTATAATAATCTCTTTACTCCAGGAGAGAAAGCTCTATTTTGGCTAAAAGCTTGTCATCATTGATTTGGCAGGTATGAGTGGTTTCAGGTATCTGCAAATCAAATAAATATTTTAGCATTTTGTTTAGGTGTTGGTTTAGTTTATGGTATGGTATTTATTTGTGCTGATCACCACTCTATATGGCATTTCAACTTTAGAAAGATTAAAAATTATTTAGAGAAAATGTTTTTTTTCTTCTTTTTTTCTTTCCATATCTTTTGTGGGGTAACATTTTAGATTTGGTTTTTCAAGTATTAACTTTGTTTCCTCCATGTCCCTACACATGGCATTCATGTACAGAAATAAACGAAAAGTTTAATACGCAATAGATTTTTTCACGAAAAATTATTAAATGAAAAGTTTAATAAGCAACATTTCATTCTATCCGAGGCCCTTCTTAATTTAGACTCCTTAGTTTGTTATGTATAGTGTTCGGGGCTCTGCCTTGAATATTCTTCTGTACTGACGGCTTTAGGGATCCATGGTCCTCTTTTTACTCTTGTTCTGTTTGTGAGACAGGAGTAGAGGCAAATACGAGGGAATGTGTACCCTTGTACTAATGGTCTTTTGTAATAGAGATGATTCTCTGTAAGAATTAGGGAGATTCCCCCCCCCCCAAAAAAAAAAAAACAACCCAGTTCAGATCTTGATTTCTAATGTAGGGTTAGTTATTTGTTTCAAGTTTTTTCTCTACCCCTTAAGAGCTATAGTGAAGGATAAAAGTGGGTACATTTAAAAATAACATTAAAAAGAGGAAGGTTCCAAATCAAATGAATTAAATATGGACCACAAATATTAACTCAGTAAATATTTTCTTTTATGTTGTTGTTGCTTAAAAAAGGAGTAGTGATTTATATTGGATTTTAGAATATGGAAAAATAGCTAAACTTCTAAGAGCACATTGAGTTACCAGTTCAAACACCAGAATAAGCTGTTATTTCCTCTGTGTGTGTGTGTGTGTGTGTTTGTTTATTTATTTATTTTGAAATTCTCACCTGAGGATAGGCTTACATTGATTTTATTTTATTTATTTTTAAATATATATATTTTATTGATTTTTTACAGAGAAGAAGGGAGAGGGATAGAGACCTAGAAACACTGACCAGCTGCCTCCTGCACACCCTCTACCAGGGATGTGCTCTCAACCAATGTACATGTCCTTGACCGGAATCGGAATCGAACCTGGGACCCTTCAGTCCTCAGACCAATACTCTATCCACTAAGCCAAACCAGTTTCGGCGGCTTACATTGATTTGAGAGAGAGAGAGAGAGAGAGAGAAACATCCATGGGTTGCCTCCTGCCCTACCATGCCAGATCTCGCAGGATGTGCCCTGACTGGGAATCAAACCCAAAACCTTTTGGGCGCTTGGGTCCACGCTCCAACCAACTGAGCCACATTGGCAGGGCTCCTGTATATATTCTTAAGTAGATGGCACAAGCACATTACACTTTTTACCAAGAATTTTTCTTTTTATAAGTGCATCTCCATACCTTCCAAATAACACATGGATAGTCTAAAACCGTGGTCGGCAAACTGTGGCTCGTGAGCCACATGCGGCTCTTTGACCCCTTGAGTGTGGCTCTTCCACAAAATACCACGGCCTGGGTGAGTCTATTTTGAAGTGGCGTTAGAAAAAGTTTAAGAAATTTGGTTCTCAAAAGAAATTTCAATGGTTGTACTGTTGATATTTGGCTCTGTTGACTAATGAGTTTGCCGGCCACTGGTCTAAAACATTTGGCAAAAGGGAAAAGGTAGAAAGAAGGGAATGAAAATTACCCCAGCCTCACTGTTGAAAGGATGCTAATATTTTGGTGTATTTCTTCCCAGGCTTCCTCCCCACCCCCTTAAATATGAGCTTTGAGAAACTTAGGATCCTGAATAAATGTTGATTTTTGAGGTTTTATTTTTAAGTGCTTTTTTTCCTCTTAGGCCCACTTATTTGATTTGGATTCTCTCACCATATTATTTTTTCTTTTAATATAGGATTAAAGTGGTCTTGTTCATTTAAAGTAACCAGGTTTTCAGTAGTATTTACAAAAATGTTAATTATTCAGTATTGATAGGATGTGTATATATAATGAGGGCATTAGGAATGACATGTGATTAGCCAACAATCAATGAAATTATCATTTTTTCCATGCTTGAAAAACCTATAATAACAGTGTGCTAAGTTGTGCTGCCCCCTTTTTAAAAAGAAATAACACAAAAAACAACTCTCTGAGCTTGGGAGCAATGAAAATTAGAGGGTAAAATGGAAATACTGACAAATATTTAACTATAGCATAGCAATCTGTCACTATAATTTTCTTCAGAAATAAATGTTTTCATTTGTCTGAAATCACTGCCAAGGCTAGACATGTGTTTAGCTATCTCAGCGAAATCCTTAAAAGGATATTGTCAGAGCCAACAAATCAGAATTATCTTAAAATTGTTCTTTATCCACCTTTGTCCTCTCCTATCCTCTTTCTTGTAATTCCTTGGGTTAATTTGCAGCTCAATTATATAAAACAGTATTCCACTGAATTGTCCTTTTAAATGGATTTGTCCAGGAGATCCTTAATTTCCTTCTTTTTCCCTTCTTCACTCTACTGCTCGTCAGCAGTTCAGTGAAGTCAGGGGCTGCCCACTCACACAATGCCTGACTTCTCTCATGTGCCAGCAAGCACGTCTGTATCGTAGAGAGAATCTAAATTATTTTCCTACCTTGAAGGCAAATGATGGAGATTTCAGATTAAGAGATTAACTCTAATAATTCAAGGAAACAGTATTGCAAATATGGTTCCTTTACACGTTCAGATCACCGGTTCTCTGGATCTTATCTATAGCATGTAAATACAGTACGTCTGTTTTGATTGTAAGTGATAAGGAAAAGAATAGATTGAGATGCTGCAAACTAAATATGTACTTATCAAATTTTTATTGAATTGTTTAGGTTTTTAGCATTTATTAATATTTAATGTTTTCCTTCATTTAAGAGCTACATATATCTCAAGTAATTTCATAGGAGTGAATTTTTTATGGCAAATTAATTAGACAAAAGCTACAATAGTATTTTAGGGTATTTTGTTGCTAAGTGCCTAGATTTGGAATTAGGGGCTTTTTAAAACTAAATTTGGAGGCCTGAACATTTCATCAGAATCTTAATGTGGCTAGGAAGTTTCATACAGTCCAAATATAGTCTTTGAATAGTATGTGAAAATCCATTAGATTCATAAGAAGATATCTAATAGCTATTGGGGTGACTTGTTTTTATATACTGTGCCTCTTTTATTTTAGGTCTACTCCAAGAAAAAAACATGGCTGCAAAGGAGAAAATGGAGGCAGTGTTAAATGTGGCCCTGAGGGTGCCAAGCATCATGCTGTTGGATGTGCTGTACAGATGGGACGTCAGCTCCTTCTTCCAGCAGATCCAGAGAAGTAGCCTCAATCACAACCCTCTTTTCCAGTATAAGTATTTGGCTCTTAATATGCATTATGTAGGTAAGTATCTGCATCACCTTGTGTTGAGCCATAATGAACATTTATGAATCTTGTATATAGTCTTTTTAAAAAATATATTTATCTTATTAATTTTTTATAGAGAGAAAGAGAGAGGGATAGATAATTAGAAACATCGATGAGAGAGAAACATCGATCAGCTGCCTCCTGCATATCCCCTACTTGGGATGTGCCCACAACCAAGGTACATGTCCTTGACCGGAATCGAAAGTGGGACCTTTTGATCCATAAGCTAACGCTCTATCCATTGAGCCAAACTGGTTTAGGCAAATCTTGTTTATAGTCTTACTATTGCATATGGATTATTAGGGGTAGAAGAAAACAGTTGCATTATTTTACTGGATGAAACTAGAAGGCAGAAGAAAACATTTTAGATTTTAATATGATAAAATATAAATAATGAAGGATACTTTTCTAGATATTTAGCTTGTTTTAATTTGTGATTATTTGTGGTTTTGGTAGTGATTCAGAGAGTAAGCTTTTTAAAATGCATTATTCTTTATTGTTCCAAACATCAGTTAAAAATAAAGCCTTCAGCCCTAACCGGTTTGGCTCAGTGGATAGGGCGTCAGCCTGCGGACTCAAGGGTCCCAGTCAAGGGCATGTACCTTGGTTGCGAGCACATACCCAATAGGGGGTGTGGTGTGCAGGAGGGAGCTGATCGATGTTTCTCTCTCATTGATGTTTCTAATTCTCTATCCCACTCCCTTCCTCTCTGTAAAAAAAAGTAAATAAAATATATTTAACAAAAGAAAAGAAAAGAAAGCCTTCATTTCAGTTAAATGAAATGTGGGAAATGATATAATATTTTCTTTTAAAATACTCCTTGAAATATAATTGATATGATTTGGAGTTAGTTATAAAAGTAATGTTGAGGGGGTTAAAGAAATTAAAGTCAAGAAATACTTTCAGGAAACATAAAATTCATCTACATTAAAAACTTATGATTCTCAACTTTTTGGTTAATTTTTGATTTACATGAAATGATAGCAACAATATATTTTATTTAACATTGCTATTGCATAACTCAATACATGATTTGAATGATGTATTATAGAGGTTTTATTAATATTTTTACTTGAACTGCCCATCAATAAATGCATCTTTTATAAAATTGTGAAGGGTTATCCTATCTCTATGAGATTTAATTTTATCTACTGAAGCACTTCTTGGGTTCCAAAGCCTAGCCCCGAGAACCCCTTCTAGCTCTAAGAGATTATTACCAAGGAAGTCATTGTGGGAAGAAATAAGATCTCGCAGAAAAGACAGTGTGTACTAGAAGCAGAACATCTGAATACAGTAAACTGTCTCTCTTAGGTGGCACTACATTGAGAAAGTCTGTGACATGAGAAGATTCTTTTATTCTGTGAAACACTATAATTCTCAGCCCTTTATTAAAGGCTTTGTATGTCAGCCAATTTATGGAAAATAATTCCAGTCTGTTTCAGAAGAACAATTGAGTACTTGGCTTAGATGTTCAGCTTAATCAGCAAATAATTTACAGGGCGGTTTAAAAAAAATGTGTTTATCGTGTATATTATATTTTAATAGATTTAAGTATTTGTTATAAAAACAGCCATTTTGTAACCAGAAACATTAATTTTAGAAATTGTATGTGTTATAGTTCAGTTGCCATTCATGCTCACTGACATACTTTGTGAATGGAACTCATCCTTCTTAAATACACTTAGTATATGCTATGGTAGAGTAAGCTCAGTGATTACATAGTAGATAATTTCAGCTTGAATAGTTTTCTGGTTGTAGAAACCCCTGTGTCAAAGTATTATGTAGTGCTTATGTAATGTTCTTGATTATAGAAATTTCCTCCTTAAACGTAATGTATTTATGTTCAAAAATCAATAAGCATAAAAAGTATACAGTGAAATGTATCTCCCCCTATATCTGTTTCTCATTCATAAGTTCTCACTCTGAGCCTGAACAAGCAGCTATTTTTTATTTCTTTGTGTATAATCTTACAGATATTTTTGTGTATATATAAATAAATATAAAAATATGATGATATTATAAGTGTAAATATTTCCCCTTATTAAGTGTATGTATTTCCCCTTTTTTGTACTATTAGTATAATACACACTATTCTGAACCTTTTGTTTGTTTTAACTTAATGACAAATCAGAACCACAACTACTGCTTTTAGATATTCATGAAATAAAGCTTTGTATTCTGTTCTGCCAAATCAAAAGATTCTGAGATAATGTGAGTCCTCACTCTCGCCCCAATCGAATAGCTGTTTCATACTAGCATAGTGTCCATATATAGTCTATTGAACAAACAATTAGTGGACATTTTAGGTAGATCCTGTCTTCTATTTCATTAAGTATTGTACTAAATAATTTGGTACAGCCATAATTTCATCGAGTACAAATATAATGTTGGGATAAATTGCTAGGAGTGAAATTGCTGGATTAAAGAATGGATACGTTTGTATTGTATTAAGTAATAGCACTCTCCGCAGGGTTTTGCTATTTTGCACCTCCAGAAACAATGGTTGAGGGCTCCTGCAGTCAGTCCTACATCCTTTTTAAAGCAGTGTTATCAAACTTTCATATTTATTTTCAGTATGTGAAAAATGGATGTTTTTAAATGTAGTTTTAATTTTTCTCATGAGTAAGAGTTAATTTATTTACATTTAAGAAAAATGTGTGTTTCCTCTTGGGAAAGTTGTCAGTTAATGTCCTTTGCCCACTTTTCTATGAGATTGTTAGCCTTTTTTAAAAAATATATATATTTTATCGATTTTTTTAGAGAGGAAGAGAGAGGGATAGAGAGTTAGAAACATTGATGATAGAGAATCATCAATCAGTTGCCTCTTGCACATCCCCTACTGGGGATGTGCCCGCCACCAAGGTACATGCCCTTGACCAGAATCGAACCTGGGACCTTTCAGGCTGCAGGCTGACACTCTATCCACTGAGCCAAACCGGTATTGGCAAGATTGTTAGCCTTTTTTCAACAATTTGTGGAAGAAACTTGTCCTTTGAAATCATTTTTCTCAGTTTCAGTTCCCTTAATTATGCTTGATTTATTTTTGACATGCAGAATTTGTTTTTAATGTGATTAAATTTATTGTTTCTTCTTTTATAATTTTATAATTTTGAATTGATTAGAAAAGCTTTTCTGAATTTATATGCATGCACAGTGTGTTACAAGTATAATTTCCCCCCCAGATAACTGTCCAGTAGTTTCTATGTATTTATTAAACAGTTTTCCTGACTGATTATTATATACTAAATCATATATATTATACAGCATAATAAAATACTATATTATCACATACATTTTTTCTATTTCTGAATTTTTTCCTGTCTTTATTTTTTAATTTTTATTTTTTTAAAGATATATTTTATTGACTTTTTACAGAGAAGAAGGGAAAGAGATAGAGAGTTAGAAACATCGATGAGAGAGAAAATCGATCAGCTGCCTCCTGCACACCCCCTACTGGGGATGTGCCTGCAACCAAGGTACATGCCCTTGACTGGAATCGAACCTGGAACCTGGACCTTTCAGTCCGTAGGCTGATGCTCTATTTACTGAGCCAAACCGTTTTTGGCTCCTGTCTTTATTTTTATTTTTATTTTTTGAATATATTTTATTGATATTTTACAGAGAGGAAGGGAGAGAGATAGAGAGCTAGAAACATCGATGAGAGAGGAACATCGACCAGCTGCCTCTTGCACACCCCCCACCGGGGATGTGCCCGCAACCAATGTACATGCCCCTGACCGGAATGGAACCCGGGACCCCTCAGTCCGCAGACCGACGCTCTACCACTGAGCCAAACCGGTTTCGGCTCCTGTCTTTATTTTTAAGCCTCATCCAAGGATGTTTATTGATTTTAGAAAAAGAAAGTGAAAAAGTGAGAGAAAGAGAAAGAGAGAGAGAAAGAAACATTAATCAGTTGTCTCCATATGCACTGACTGGGGATCAAACCCGAAACCTTTTGCTACATGGGATGAAGCTCCAACCAACGGAGCCTCTCCTTTTGGTTTGTCTAACTTATTATTGAGGATTTAGATTATATTTCATTGACTGAGAGAGTTAGTCCCTTTATTGCTTTTTATTTCTCCCTCTGAGTTTTTCTGTTGTGAGTTTCCTATGTGAACTTTAGAATTATCTAATCTCTTAGTTCAAATGTTTTATTCATACCACTCTCATTTTTGCATAAGTATTCCTAATCTCTCAAAAATCTTGTGCAGTATGTTATTATCTCAGTTATTTTTCCATTGGGATGTGAAAATGGGGGGGTGTAGGTTCTTTTTGTTGTTGTTGTTGGTTTGTGTTTTTGTTTTTTTTTTCTTGCCTAACCTAATGGGTCTCTAAGGGGTTTGAGAACCATTGATTCAGTCTGAACTCCTTATTGTAACTCACAAGGCTTTATATTGAGGCTTTTGCCACCGGTTCTGTCAGTACTGCCTCCCAATACTCTCCCAATGTTCATTCTATTGACACCAAATTTTAATCTAGCCTGCAGAATTGACTGTCTTCTGAAAACACTCTGTGATTTTATGGTTTTCATTCAGGCTATTCTCTTTTCCTAGAATGTTTTTCCTTTCTTCCTTCTGGTAGGAAGATTCATTCACTCTTTGAGGTCCACATCAAACTTAATCAGTTAATCAACCATAACCCTTCTAATGTTTGCTTGTTACAGCAACAATATTGTATCATACTTTTGTCCATGTGAATATTTCACTAGACTGATAATTTTATTCTCCTTTGGATCTTCCATGTCTAGGAATGCATATGGGTCATACTTTACATGTAATAATGTTAATGTAGTGACTGGGTAATTGACAGAATGAATTAAATGAATATGTTCCGTCTAGAGGATTTGGCAGCTGCTTTTATGAGATGCACAGGGGAAGAGAAAGATAATATATGGAAAGGAAAAGGATAGTCCATTCAAAGAATTTAAGGAAAAGTTTTATGCCATAGACTGACTAGAAAAACTCTTCAGCCACAAACACTAAAAATGCTTGTTAAATATAATAAATATCCTTTTAAATACCTCTATTTAGAACCAACACCCCCATTTTCACATTCCAGTTATTTAACAATATAAATTCAGGCACTTGTTTTAAGAAATGAAAATCGAGTAGAAATACTTGTCTCTGGCTTCTGCTGGGTTCTAGGGTGCGTGTGAGATCGGAATTTTACCTCTTTATTTTTTTTTAAATATATATTTTATTGATATTTCACAGAGAGGAAGGGAGAAAGATAGAGAGCTAGAAACGTCGATGAGAGATAAACATCGACCAGCCGCCTTTTGCACACCCCCTACCGGAGTTGTGCCCACAACCAATGTACATGCCCTTGACCAGAATCGAACCCTGGACCTTTCAGTCCGCAGACCGACGCTCTACCACTGAGCCAAACCGGTTTCAGTGGAATTTTACCTCTTTAGTCCTTTAGCACACCTCAGCTGTTTTCCTTGCTTTAAGCACAATGGTTGAGTCAGCCTGAGAGAGGCATTAGATGTTAAGAGGGATATCTGTGCCCTAATAAAGACTCATTAAGTGGAAAATAGTGACAGGAGAGTAGATTAACCAGATTTAGCAAGACTTAGAATATCAGACTGAGAAGTTTAGAACTTCAAAGTTTTAGAGTTGCCTAGATGAAAGTAATGGTTTTGAGAATATTACCCTGGTAATGAAATATAGGATGCATGAAGATGAAAGGAAACTGAAAGAAGAATAGTAATTAGTATGCTTATATATTACAGAGTGATTTAGGATGGGCGCATAGGGACTGGAAAGAAAGGGCAACGTGACAGATTTATTGAGAAAGACTCAGCAGAGCTCGGTAATAGGAGAAAAGATGACTCAGATTGAGTCAGCATGAATGGGATTTAGGAGAGTGAAAGAGGGTGAGCTAGCTTGTTGAGGAAGGAGACAGGAGCTCAGTTTGTACTTGTTGTATATTAGAACACCTCACTGGAATATGACCAGGCATCATGTGCTATGAGATGTCGACTAAGAATAAGAAATGATTAAGCTTTGGAAGAGGGGGTTAAAGAGGGAGAAAATGGGAGATATCTGTAATAATATCAACAGTAAAATATATATTAAAAAATAAATGATAAAGTGTTTTACTTAGAAAAGAAAGGATTAAGTTTTTTTGTTTTTGCTTATGTAACAGGTTCTGAGTAACTATTTGTTGATACCATACATCTAGAATTGTGTATTTGAAGCAACAAAAATGATTATTGAAGCTACATATTTTATACAGAGAAAAGCAGTTGTTCAGAGACTAAATTTTCTATGTTCATTTGAGAGTGTGAAAAGAATGTAGAGGGGAAGATTTACAGGGTAAAAGGAAACTCATGTCACAGAGTCAAAGAATAATTTTGAGAGTTACCTTAGATGCTGGCACAAAGATACACAGGATATCTTCTTTCGAGTGGAAAAGGTGGTGGTGGGGGGATTGGTAGAGGATGTGTAGATATGTGTAGATAGTAGAATATAAAGAAGGAATAATAGATGGTTAGAAAATAGAGACACTTGTTCGGCTGGTGTGGCTTAGTGGTTTAACAACAATCCATGAATCTAGAGCTCCCCAGTTGGATTTCAGGTCAGGGCAAATGCCCGGTTTGTGGGCTTGATCCCCAATAGGGGAGCATGCAGGAGGCAACCGACCATGTTTCTCTCTCAATGTTTCTATCTCTTTATCCCTCTCCCTTCTGCTTTCTCTAAAATCAATAAAAAAACATTTAAAAAAAGAGAAAATAGAGACACTGATACACATAGTTTATAACATTTGTCAGTGGAATGAGAAAAAATAGGCAACAGAAAAAGGAGAAATTAGTGTGAAGAGAAATGTTCCTCAGTACCTGGGGAAGAGCCCTGCACACTGTGTGAAAAGAGGAGTAAGGACTGGTGTCGGGAGTGACTGGAGGTGAAGAAGGCAGTGTCTTTAGAAGTTGGGAAAATAAGATCTTAAGTGAAATGGAAGGGGAAACCTTCGAGGGACACGAAGGGGCCCAGTTCTTCCTCTGGGACTAGGGACGGGAGCCTTGGCGTAGAACCCGCGAGTGGACATCAGGAAGGGTAGATGATGAGAGGAGTCCCCGTGCCTCAAGTACAAACGTCTACAAAAGTGAAAAATGCTTTACATCTTCAACAAAAAAATCTGCAGTGGTTTTACTGTGCTGAATTTACTTTGGTATGAAGTAAAAAAACAACCTGAAGTTGTTGAAACCTAATTGGAAAGTAATTTACTTCAATCTCTTTTTATTGGTGTAATTAATTGGGAGACTAAATTAGAACCGCATTTTATTTATATTTCTCTTAATTTTTATTACAGGTTATATCTTAAGTGTTGTGCTGCTAACCTTGCCCAGGCAATACCTGGTTCAGCTTTACCTATATTTTTTGACTGCCCTTCTCCTCTATGCTGGACATCAGATCTCTAGGTAAGAATGTGGCCCCATTTTTTAAATGAATGACTGAATTTCAAGTTTGTTTTTTTTTTACCAAAAAAATTCTTTTCATGAACACAGTTAAGAAGTTGAGGCTTTGGTAGGTATCCAAAACCTTTTTTAAAATACTTGATTTCTAAATAAATATTAGCATACAGGATTAATAGCTGGGGTTATGTCTCAAATTTTATTTTTGCTTTTAAAAACAATCTTATAAAAAATGGGCCTTAAGGTTATGTTTACAGTGTTACCCATGAGCTTTTCTGTATTACCTGAGAAAAGAATTTCCAAAGACAGGCTATAGGACCATTTTAACAGTTACAGACTTCATCACTTTCATTATTTCAGGAAGTCAGTATATATTGCATGAGAATAAGTATAAGATACAACCATGTACATAGTGGATGATTAATATAAATTATTTGATGGGATTAATTGTATAGCTCCAAACTCCTTCCTCTTTAGCAAGAGTGTCTGTTTGCCTAGGTATACTAGTCCTAAAATTTAAGACCAATGAATATGTGTGTCCTACTTTGGAACAAATGGTTAAAATACAGGTGAACCAAAATCCACACTGTAAATGTAATGGAGTAGAATACATTTTGAAGTATTATTTCTTCTGTTTTGATTGAAATGTATAAAATATACTCCCTAGTCTAAGAAGAGTGACAGCTACTTTGCATATATAACAAGATATAATTATCTAGAGGTCTGAAACAGATATTGGTATAGGCTTGAAATTTAATGTTGGAAATAGCATTTTTATATGACTAGAATCAAATGGCTGACTTTTTTAAAAACACCTTTCCTCCCGAATATAAAATAACATAGACAATTTTGGGGAAACAGAACATTTAAAGACAGTAATCACCTGAAATTATGCCACCCAGAGATAGACATGTTAAAATTCTGGTATGTCCTTCCAGTTTTTTAATACCTTTCAGTTTTCACCATTGCGAAGGAGTGAAAATAATTAGAAGTCACTGACAAATGGCTCTTCTTGTTGAAGCAGGAAAGGTCCTGCTTCATCCTCCTTAATATTTCATCTAGTTAATTCTCAGAGGCTCCGAGCGTTTCCCAGAAACCAGTCTTCTCACATTCCTCACCTCTGTCTGTCTGATTGATTTCCTCTGCTCAAAAAGGTACCTGGAGGGTGGGGAATTACTCTTGTCTTGCCCAGAGTATGTCCTCACATGTCCAAGTTGCAAAATCTGGAGCTGCATTTCTTGTAATCCTCACAGTGTTTCAAGTCAAGCTGTGTTTAACTCTCAAGCGGAGGCAACGACTTTCCTAATTTGGTGTCACACAAGTATTTCCCTGTGTCTTAGGCTCCATCATGGGGAAAACTTGGGCCTTCTCCTTTGGCATCGTTTTCTCCATAGGTCCTAGGGCCAGTGCTGACACACCCAACGTGCTGGCCTTCCCATTCCAATACCCGTCCCAAATACTGGACACAGTTTCTTCCTGTGGCCTTACCCAGACGCCAGAATCTCAGCTCACACTCAGGGTAAACAGAAGTTGAGTCTGTTGAGTATAATGCAGTATGCCACCCTTTTAGGGTATAAATGAGTGTCCGGGCACCTAAGAGGACCAATCTTTTGGGTAAATGGATAGGTGATTTCATAGGTTCACATTTCACGCTCCTTATTTACTAATCCGTAACTGTAGTGTCACTTATCAGAAAATAGGTCTCAGTTTTCCTCACTTGTAAAATGGTGATAATATCTTAAGACCTGTTGTAAAGTTTATGTAAGATAAAGCACATAAAGCTCTTAGCCCAGTTTCCGACATATAAGTGCTTAGTGAATCTTAACTGACATTCTTAAGTATTTTCATTAGATAGCATTGTTTTATGAGCATTTTCCTATGTTGTTAGTTCTTTTATTTTAATTTTTAAATTTTTATTGATTTTTTTTACAGAGAGGAAAAGAGAGGGATAGAGAGTTAGAAACATCGATGAGAGAGAATCATCAATCAGCTGCCTCTTGCACACCCCCTACTGGGGATGTACCAAGGTATATGCCCTTGACAGGAATCGAACCTGGGACCTTTCAGTCCGCAGGCTGACGCTCTGTCCACTGAGCCAAGCAGGTTTCAGCTGCTGTTAGCTCTTTAAAAATGATTTTGAAATGGCAGAATATTCCATGCTATAGCAAATGATAGCTTCTTATTTTTTTTTTTAAATCTTCACCCAAGGATATGTTTTTCATTGATTCTAGAGAGAGAAGGGAAGAAGCAAGAAGGAGATAGAAAGAAACGTCGATGGGTTGAAACCGGTTTGGCTCAGTCTGCGATTGAAAGGTCCCAGGTTCGATTCTGGTCAAGGGCATGTACCTTGGCTGCGGGCACATCCCCAGTAAGGGGTGTGCAGGAGGCAGCTGATCGATGAGTCTCTCTCATTGATGTTTCTAACTATCCCTCTCTTTTCCTCTCTGTAAAAAAATCAATAAAATATTTTTTTTTTTAAAGAGAAAGAAACATCGATGGGTTCCTCACCCACGTGCCCCAACTCTGCCCGGGATCTTACCTGTGACCTAAGTATGTGCCCTGACTGGGAATCGAGCCTATGGTCCTTTGGTGCGCATGGTGATGCTCTAACCACTCATCATACCAGCCAGGGCATGATAGCTTTTAAAAGTTAATAAGGACTTTTTTTATTCTATGTTATTTTTTTCCAGTACCCATTTATCAAGTACCATATGATTTCACTCATGGAATTTAATGAACAAATTGAGCTATGAAGCAAAATACAGATAGACTCATAGATAGAAAAGCAGGCAGACAGCACTGGTAGGGGGAATGTTGGTGGGGGTGGAGGGATTGAACAAGAAAGTTAATAGCATTTTGATGACTAATCAGAGAAATCTCAAAGTTGAAGGTAGAGCTATTAAAATTGTTGCTTTGGCCTGGCTGGCATGGCTCAGTGATTGAGTGTTGACCTAAGAACCAAGAGGTCACAGTTCGGTCTGTCGGGCATATGTCTGGTATGCAAAAGTCAGCCAATCAATGATTCTCTCTCATCATTGATTTTTCTATTTCTCCCTTCCTCTCTGGAATCAATAAAAATATATATTTAAAAAATTGTTGCTTTGCTAGTTATAATTCTGCATAAAACACACACACAAACAACAACAGCCACCTAAGAAACAAACAAAAAAACAATGAACCTGCCCTTTCCCTCGTGGTTTTTCAGTTTTCATGTGGTTTGTGGTCTAGTGATGCTGAAATCATGTAGCTCTATTTTTATCTATGGGATTGCTGCCCTGGCTTTTTTGATCAGAATTGTGATCTCTCTTTTTACAGAGATCACAATTCTGTTATGTAAAAATAAAAGGATCAGCTATAAAGAAAAGCCTTTTTCTAATTATTTTTGTGGCAATTCCAATTTTTTAGTTTTAATTTATGAAGTGATTTTTTTCTGATGTTTAAAGTTTGTTTTCATTATTAGAAAGTGTAAACTTATTTTAAACAATAAAAGAATTATAATAGAACTTTACAATATACAAAAATATTTCTGGTTCTTGATTTCATTTTGATATTTATTATAATGCTTTGAGATTTACAGATAAAAATACTGAGGGGATGATTCAGACTTTAACTTGACTTCAGGTTTTCTAATTCTTAGTTCTCTTGGGAGAGAGGATGGTTAATGGAAAGAAAATTAGTTTTAGAATCAGACTGGATATGAAATAGTTTTACTACTGAGTGAATACTATGTTACTTTGGCAAGTTGCTTATTTGAAACTAAAGTAAGACTCATCCATCTTACAGAGTTAGTTTTGATATTAACAAATTTTAAGATATGACATATTTTAGTATTTATCCTCAGAGTAATTTACCCCACATGATTTTATGTCACAAAAGACTTGCAAAGATGTGTTATTCTTGTTCATAATGTATCACATGTATATGTCATTAAGGCCAAAATTTTTAGTTTGTTTAAAAAACTGGTTCAGATTTCATGTGGCAATTTTATAACAAAGTGTCTTAAAAAATAAGAGGCCTGTTTAAAAACTAGAGGCCTGATGCAAGAATTCATGCACGGGTGGGGTCCAGCCAGCCTGCCCCGATTAGGGCCGATCTGGCCATGCCAGCCAAGAGGAGGGGCCGAGGACATGGTTGGTGGGTTGGCTCCACCCCCAATTGGGATGGGGGGTGATTGGGGACAGGGCCAGGCAGTGGGAGGGACCGTGTGTGGTTAGCAGGCTGGCCCTACCCTCTGGTCCAACTCCTGGTTGAACTCCCAGTTGAGGGACAATTTGCATATTAGCCTTTTATTATATAGGATAAAGCTTTATTGAAATGTATACATTGAATTTTACAGTATATGATTCTTTGTGCCTGGCTTTTTGCACTTTGCATATGTTTAAGATTCATCCATGGTATAGCATGTATCACATTATTTTTCTGTCCAAATCATATTTTGTTTTATGAATAGACCATATTTTGTCCACTCATTCATTGATGGATATTTGGCTATTATGATTAATGCTATAAACATTCATGGTGGACATACTTTTTTTCTTGGAGTGGAATTTATAGATCATATGACATTTATATTTAACTTTTTGAGAAACTGTCAGACTATTTCTGAAGTGGCTGCACTATTTTATGTTTCCACCAGCAATGTATGAGGGTTTCAATTTCTCCATATCCTTGCCAGCACTTGTTGATATGTCTGTCTTTTTTAATATAAACATCATAGTTAGTAGGAGGATCCCAATTTCTCCATATCATTGCCAACAGTTGTTGGTGGCTGTCTTTTTTAGTGTAGACATTGTAGTTAATACGGAATGATATTTCCTTTGGGTTTTGATTTGCTTTTTCTTGATGGTTAATGAGGTTTAGCATCTTTTCTTGTTAATCTTCTTTGGAAAAATGTTTATGCATATCCTTTTGTCCATTATTGAATGGAGTTATCTTTTTAAAAATGGAGTTATAGAATATTTTCACATGTTCTAGATACAAGTTCCTTATTCATTATATGATTTACAAATATTTCCACCATTACTTTAGTCTACTTATATCAAGGTCGAGTATAATATAGTCCAGAAGAAGAGTCACACTACTTGGATAATTTCAGTAATTTATTTGGTACTTCAAAAACTGGTTTTACACTGCTGGTGGGAATGCAGAATGGTGCAACCACTGTGGAGAACAGTATGGAGTTTCCTAAAAAAACTGAAAATGGAACTCCCATTTGACCCAGTAATCCCACTCCTAGGAATATATCCTAAGAAACCAGAAACACAATCAGAAAGGAAATATGCACCCCTATGTTCATAACAGCACAATTTACAATAGTTAGGATTTGGAAATAGCCTAGATGTCCATCAGCAGATGAATGGATCAAAAAAACTATGGTACATCTAACACAATGGAATACTATGCTGCCATAAAAAAGAAGGAATTCTTATCATTTGCAGCAACCTGGATGGAATTGGAGAACATCATCCTGAGTGAAATAAGCCAGTCAATAAAAGAGAAACACCACATGACCTCACTCATTTATGGATAATAAAGAACATTATAAACTGATGAACAAAAAAATAGATACAGAGACAGTAAAGCAACAAACAGACTGTGAAATTACAGCGGGGAGGTTAGGGAGATATGGGGAAGATAAGAAATCAACCTAAGGACTTGTATGCATGCATATAAGCCAAACCTGTGGACAAAAAACTCTGGGGAGGGAGGGCATGTATGGGAGTTGGGGGTGAGGGCAATGGAAAGATATGTACACATATAATACCTTAATAAAAAAAAGTAAAAAAAATATATAAAAAGAAGTAATTATAATTAGGACTAGACTTTGGATGTGATACTTGATATTTATTAAGATAAACTTTTTTGCTTTTGTGTATTATACCTGAAAACTTTAAAAATAAAAAAATAAAGTCTGAAAAAAAATTGGTTATTTATAAAGACATTTGCAAATATTAATTTATTAAATAGAAAACTTCATAAACTCTTGATAAACTGGATCTCTATTTTTCCTGAATACATGTATTCACACAATGAAACTGATTATTCTTAAATGAATAAAAAATCTGTTTATAATATGTCTATAGAATGGATATGGTTTATAGTTCAGAAAACTTAAGCTAGAAGACCCAGGGACTCAGGTGGTATAGTATGAACATTTAATACTATATGAATTAAACGCATGAGAATTGAACTCATTAGAATTTGATAAAATTCTTAGAATCACTAAACTATACTCTTAATTTTGAGTGATGTATGGAATGTTTTTCCAAGTACCAATCCTGTAATATTGAGACTGTCCAGAAATAAAGAGGAAAAAGAAAACTTCAATTTACATGACCAGTCCTATGAGGGTGTACTCATGGTTCAGATCCACTGTTCTTTGCTTTTTTCTAAATTTTTTAAATTCTAATTTTCTTAAAATTTCTTGCTTAATTGCTAGATTGTTGAACCAATTTATCAGTTTTCATGTATGGCCTGAATTAAGAGGCTGTGCTTTTAAAAGATGAAAGTATACTTTTTTCCATATTGGTCTGTTTTGGGTATATAAGTATGGTTTCAAATGTAAAAATTTCCCAAGAGTTATCTGTGTAAAATACAGGTAATCAGTTCTCCATCTTATGAAAGCTTGTATAATTCTTAGCTGTAGATGAGGGTTTCTCTTTCTGGGGGCCATTAGCATTTTGAGCTGGGCCATTCTTTGCTGTGGGTGGCAGTTCTGTGGTTTCCATAGAGTGATGGAGGACAATTGCTAAATCACCCATGAAATTTAGGATTATTCCCCAAACTGCTATTCTTAACAATTTGTCATTTAAGTTTTTAATTTTGATTTTTGGCAGTACTCTCCTTGCTGATTATGTAAGGGTCATTTCTTGTTTGGCTGTGGTATGCTAAAGGAATTCAACTTGATTGCTTAACAGGAAGTAATTTCGTGGAAAAAGTAAATACAGCTATATGAGTTTGTTCAGAAATACTTGCCACATTCAAACCATTTTGAAACAGTGAATAAAGCATTCATCAATTGAAAAAAAGAGTAAGGATATTTAAACAAATTTCCCCACTTTGATGTCATAAAACTTAACCATTTTCTAGTGTTACCATTTAACTTACTGATTAATAAATTAAATTATCCCCTTCTGTGTAAGTTGTTTTCTTAGAGTATAAAGGTTTCTTGGCTACTACTTAAATTGTGTTGTTTCTTAGAAGTCACGTGTTAAATGAATTAATTTTTTTCTTTTTTTTTAATATATATATTTTTATTGATTTTTTTACAGAGAGGAAGAGAGAGGGATAGAGAGTTAGAAACATCGATGAGAGAGAATCATCGATCAGCTGCCTCCTGCACACCCCCTACTGGGGATGTGCCTGCAACCATGATACATGTCCTTGACTGGAATCGTACCTGTGACCTTTCAGTCTGTAGGCCGACGCTCTATCCATTGAGCCAAACCGGTTTTGGCTAAATGAATTAAATTTAAAAAGGGATATTTGCTTTGGTTTAAGATTTGTTTCAAAATAAATGTATAGACTACTTAAATTTCCTAGAGACTTAAAAGTGACATTTTTAAAGGGTTGTCCTTAAAGGTTAGCCAGTTTTCTAACTAGTTTAAGGTTTTACCTGTGATTAATTAAGTATAAGTAGGGACAAAACTTTGGGGGAAATAAGGGTGGATGGAGGAAGAGAGCGAAAAGAGGAAATAGTTAATGTAATATTGCTGGATATTATTAAATAGTAGGGTAGAGAAATGATGCCTCAATTGGCTTTTTTACTGCATGTAAATTATTTAATAAGGCCATGGGAAGAAAGAAAGTCCCACACAATGGAGGTTCACCTGTCTTCTCTACAGAGTAAACTCCCATTTCTGTAAATTCTGTTTCAGTGTTGGGAAGAAGGAGATGAAGGCCATTCCTGTATAAGTCACTATACTTAAATTTTTCCTTAGAAGTGGAAAGAGGAGTTACTAAGAGGAGAATACGCTTTTTATAAGAATTCTGTGCTTTAGCTGCTTCTGTCTGCCATCTGTACGAGGGATGTATCTAATCCATTATTACCATTTTACTTTTATAGGGACTATGTTCGAAGTGAATTGGAGTCTGCCTATGAAGGACCCATGTATTTAGAACCTCTTTCCATGAATCGATTTACCACAGCCTTAATAGGTAAGTACTATAAAAGAATTAAAAGTGTAGGTAGGAACCAACCAGTTTTATTCTTATAATTACTACAAAAAATATTACTACCAAAAACAAACAAACAAAACACAGGACTCTTTCAAACTACAGCCATTGCTAAATGTTCCCTTTACTTAGTCTCTTTTCCCCTTGCATCAGTGCTTTTTATTTTATGAGTTTATAATCATACACAAGAGGCCCGGTGCACAAAATTCTTGCACGGTGTGTTTTGTGTGTGTGTGTGTGTGTGTGTCCCTCAGCCCAGCGTGCACCCTTTCCAATTTGGGATCCCTCTTACAATCTAGGACTGCTGGCTCCCAACCGCTCGCCTGCCTGCCTGCCTGTTTGCCCCTAACCACTTCTGTCTGCCAGCTTGTTCACCTCCTAACTACTCACCTGCCAGCCTGATCAATGCCTAACTGCTCCCCTGCTGGCCCAGTTTCCCCTAACTGCCCTCCCCTGCCGGCCTGGTCACCCTAACTGCCCTCCCCTGTTATCCTGGTCCCCCCACAACTGCCCTCCCTTGCCAGCCATCTTGTGTCCACATGGGGGTGGTCATCTTGTGTGTTGGAGTGATGATCAATTTGCATATCACCTATTTATTATATAGGATTGCCTATAGTTACTTGTGCTTTTTAGTGGTATTTTGAGTATTTGGGAAGATTAATAAAGCTAATTATGACTTTGTAAGATTAAAATGAAATGTGTAATGTGTTAAAAGTTATTTATTATTATTGAAAGCCATCACCTTATAGCCAAAAATAAATTGCCAGAAACTTCAAGAACTTGAGACATGATTGAAATTTTCAGGTAACAAAATGTAAAACTAGAAGTGTTGGCTAAGACCCCAAAACAATATAGATACAGTGTAAAGTGAGGAACCAGAGTTGTATGAAAAGAAGTAAGATAAAACCTATTTGTGGGTCTTAACCTCATCTATGCAAGTGTTAAAAAGGTCCATTGTTAGAGATTGAAGGAGTGTTTCTTTTTTTAACTATTATTATTAATATATTTTTATTGAATTGAGAGAGGAAGGGAGAGGGAGAGAGAGAGGAAACATTAAGGATGAGAGAGAATCATTGATGGGCTTGCCTCCTGCATGCCCCCTATTGGGGACCAAGCCTGCAACCCTGGCATGTGTCCTTGACCGGAATTGAACCTGGAACCATTCAGTCTGCAGGCTGATGCTCTATCCCTGAGCCAAACTAGCTAGGGCAAAGGAAGGTTTCTTTAGAGAGAACTATTTTCTCTGAAATACCTCTTCAGCCTTTCAACTCTAGAGAATTCAGTGCTGGACCATTGCGGAGGTGGGAAATGTCTGGCTGTGGGCTGTTAAAAGGCCTGAGAAATCATTTGATCTCGTCCTGTCAAGGCATTAGGGGTGAGTTAATTAAATGTTTGACCAAATATAGCAGGCTAATTTTTTTTAGGTATATTTTTATTGATTTCAGAGAGAAAGGGAGAGGGAGATAGAAACTTCAGGGATGAGAGAGGATCATTGAAGAGCTTGCCTCCTGTATGTCCCCTACTGGGGATTGAGCCCGAAACCCTGGCATGTGCCCTTGACTGGAATCGAACCTGGGACCCTTCAGTATGCAGGCCAATGCTCTATCCCCTGAGCCAAACCGGCTAGGGCAAGCAGGCTAGTTTTTAAGTTGATAATTTTATGTGGCCCCAGAGTGATGCTATAAATATTAAACTGGCCCTTGGCAGGAAAAAGCTTCCCCACCCCTGATTTAGAGTCACATGTCTCCTGTGGATTGGGAGAGGGGGGTGTGGTCTATGGACTGGTGTCTGGCCCAAGTCTGCAAAATCTGAAGCCATGTCATCTAAAACTAGCTGCATGTGGCCACTGAGCACTTGAAATGTGGCTAGTGCACATTCAGATACACAAGTGTAAACCACACATCCAGTTTCTAAGACTTTGTACAGAAAGGATGTAAAACGTGTTGTTAATTTTTTATGTGGATTTGAATATATGATATTTGGGATATGTTATGTTAAAAATATATTGTTAATTTAGCTTTTTAAATATATATATATATATATATATATATTTTTTATTGATATTTTACAGAGAGGAAGGGAGAGATAGAGAGTTAGAAATGTCGATGAGAGAGAAACATCGACCACCTGCCTCTTGCACACCCCCTACCAGGGATGTGCCTGCAACCAATGTACATGCCCTTGACCAGAATCGAACCCGGGACCCTTCAGTCCGAAGACCAATGCTCTACCACTGAGCCAAACCAGTTTCGGCGGTTTTTTTTTTTAACTTTCTAAAATGATGCTTAAATTCCTGGTAGAATCAGCACATATATAAATTAAAAATTACACATGCGCCTCATTATAATTCTAATCTACACTAATAAAAGAGAAATATGCAAATTGACCATACCTCCGACAACCACCAGCCAACCAGGAATGAGTATGCAAATTAACCCAACAAAAATGGTGAGTTAATTTGCATACACAGGCAAGGAGCAGCCTGGTGGGTGGGACGCCTGCTATAAGGGGGAGGGTAGGGGGCAGAGGGAGCTACAGGAGTGGCGCTCTGGCCGGAGTGGAGAAGATTGAAGGCCCTGGCCAGAACAGACACTGAAGACTGGCTGGTGTGAAGATGGAAGGTAGTGGACAGAGTGAAGGCCTGGTTCCTGGGTGCTGGAGGAAAACCCGTGCTGGCAGCCAGGGGCAGGAAGGCCTATTGCATGAATCTTTGTGCAACGGGCCTCTAGTCTGATATAAAGGCCAACAGTGGAGTGGCTGGCTGTTGAGTTTTCTGACTGTGGAGTGAGAATGACTTGTGGGGTTCTCTGCATCTCCTAATCTGTTTAGGCAAAGGATGCTAGTTTCCTGTGGACTGGTTGGAGGGATTTTATTAGTCCTTCCGGAAGGGCCCTTTAGAAGGATGATAAGACCCCCAATAGGGATTGAACTTACAAGATCCCCAGGAGTTGAGGAAAGAACCAAAAAACAGCCAGAGGAAGGTACATAGCAAGCCTCAGGGGTCCTGCAGATGAGATCCATACTGATGGGGACAGTCTCAGAAGAAGCCAGGTAATTGCCCAGGAGAAAATCAGTCTTAAATTCCCCCAACTCCAGGGAGCACCAGCATAGCGTTTGTCAGTACACGTGAGTAAGAATGTCCTTCCCTCCCTCTCCTTCCTTACCTTTTTCAATCCTGGGAAAATGAGAGGAGAGGGAGATGGTGCTGGCAGAGAAAGAGGTAGAACCCTGCCATACCTGCTCCAACGTGGACCCTCTCACAGGCAGGTTTTCATCCATAGTCTCATGGCCTAGGCCAGAGTGAAGGGAAAGCCTCAACTTGAAGTCAGTGTCCGTTGTAGTTATTATTAGATTGAGGCTGAAAATTAAGCTAAAAAAGTTATGGGACTTACTTTTGGGATAGGAACACACTAATCTTCAGAATGGGTTTTAAAAGACAGTAGGAGACAAAGATAATGTTGCTTTATGAATAATCCTGAGTTAGTGTATTCAGTAATGGTAACATTCAAATGTGAGGATGTTTGTAGGTTAGAAAGCTCCTAAATTATTCTCTCTTATTCTGTGATAGCTACAATTTAGTATAAATCTGAAACATTTTCTTAAATTGTTTCTTTCAGTGGCTATAATAGTATACTCAAATAAGATTCAATTAATTAGAAATAAAGCAAAACCCATACACAATTAATAAGTAGCATGTTTTCCTCTAACTTTGATTTTAAAGTAACAATACTTCTTTCCTTCCATTTCATTAATGAGCTTTTAATGAAAAACTAAGTAATTTGAATATGCTATCATTTATTAGGGTTGCAGATTTCTTGGAACTATTTCTAATAGTGGAATTTAGAAATCCAAAGAATGCATTGAGATTTTGATTACTCAGACTTTTAAGTGTTAATAAACAATTTCCTGTTCTTTTGGAGCTACTGAAGAGATTTCTACGAATTGACTCCTTCTTCCATCTAAGTAGGAGGAGAAGGCTGCTCTTAGAATCATAGCATATGAGTCATATTCTTTTATGAAAGAAGATAAGTGAAGCCTGTTGTCAGAGCTGAGCTCTGAGAGCTGGCGTAGGCTTGTGGGAATGTTCAGAGCTTAGAAGAAGTTATGGTTCCGAACAAAGAAATTTAAGTGTCATAGCTATGAGCACAGAGAAAACAAGCTTTGTCAGAAAGGAAATTCCTAATCCTTCCTAGCATTTCCTTAAAAGTGAAGAAATACTACAATTTTATGATGAAAATCAGCTCTGTCTTGTACCGCTCCGCTTTACTCGGGTGTTGTTCTGCTGTTTTCTCTTTTATCCTTTTCTGGAAATCATGTTAATTGTCTAAGATTTCTCCTACATTGAGCCTCTAACTTTCTTACAGTTCTGTTTTTCTTTTCTCCTGAAACCTGGGCATGTGCCCTTGACCAGAATTGAATCTGGGACCCTTCAGTCTGCAGGCCGACGCTCTATGCACTGAGCCACACTGGCTAGGGCATGGTAGTCTTATTTCTTAAATGTATTAGTTATCTCTTTGAAGCTTTCTTTTGTTCCATTTTCTCTGAGATCTTTTTTTCTGTTTGTTTTGGTCTTTGTCTTTCACGAGACAGCAATGCTGCTCAAACCTGGATTGGAAACACCTGGGTTTTTTTTAATTATGAATACTGATGGTAGGCTCCAGCTGAGGCTAATTAAGCTGTATTTCTTTACTTAAATACCTGGGAGTTTTTGGCAGATCATTTGTTTTAAAGTGAGTTATTAAGTTAGTGTCTGGAATCTCTTTAGGGCCAAGAGTTTGACATGCTTGCTTTAGGGCTTAGCTGCTGGTGTGATCACAGTAGGTGTTCAAGTGGGCCTGGCTACTTTAAGTGTATTTGTAGGTCTTTTTACTTAGAGCTGAGGGTAAAATATGTATATACTACACATTTCCTTTATGTGAAACATCTGTGTATATCCATGTGCATGATATAAGTCTGGTCATTTTCCCTAAAGGGGGAATCTTTCTGTCCCCTCTGACTAGAACTGGTTGGCAGCAAATGTGGTAGCAGTGTTTGGAGATCTAGAGAGATCTTGTCTTTAGAGGTGCAGATTTTTATTTTAATCCCCTCTTTTCTTTCGGGCACCTCACATGCCCTGGGACGTTCAGGAGTCTGTTCAGCCTCTCCAGAGCGGACTTCAGCCTTCCTCCGGGCAGGGAAGCAGAGTGGCCTGCCTGAAACCAAGCTGCCTCATAGCTCTGTTTTCTCTCCTGTGCAGTGCTGGCCTGTCTCACTTGGTGGCCTCTCTCCTGTTGTTGTTGTTGTTGTTGTTGTTGTTATGGGGTTTCCTCTTTTTTTTATGCCTTTATGAATGCTTTTCACATTATATGAATATCAGTTCTTTAAAGGCTAAAATTAATATGTGGGAGAAAATACCTCATGTTTTCTAGTAAGTAGGTTCTTCATAAACATTTGGCTTTTGTGTAAAAATGTTGCCATTTTTGTATTCTTCTAATAGTAATATGAATGGAACACAAACAAAAATCCCAGAGTATTGTTTTGCTTTTTATTGGCAAGAAGGAAGATATTTGACTAAGTGATTTTTTTTTTTTTTGGATGTGGGGCAGGGGCGGTCTGAGACTTCTAGATACATTAAAAACAAATCGTCACCTGAGGATATGTTTTTATTGCTGTTAGAGAAGGGAGGGAGGGGAGCGGGTACAACCTGGGTATGTGTCCTGACCAGGAATTGAACCTTTTGGTGTACAGTATAATGCTCCAACCGAGCCGCATTGGCCAGGGCCCTGTATGCTCTTGAGTAAGAGGAACCATGTAGTTAACCATGGTAGCCAAGATGGAAACCATTAGGGAAAAACTGATAGGTTTGACTCTCTACAATAAAAACTTACACTAATAGGAACAAAATGTTATTAAAATAGACAGGTGACACATTTTGAAATGCATTCATATGTCAAACTAGATTAAAGTCTTAAACAATAGAATACTACATATTCTAGTAGAAGAATGGGCAGAAATGTATAAGAATTTCAACAAATAAAATTGCAAGATTTTAAAAAACTTAGAGAATATTCTTGCTCTTCCTTACATTAGTTTCACTTTGGCCGGTCAGTGGGGAAATGGGCGCCCTGTGCACTGGGTGTTTTGTTTCTGCCGGGAAGTCCAACAGTGTATGTCAGAAGTCTTAAAAAACGTTTATTATAGCTCTGTAGTCCCATTTTTAGGAATTGAGTCTACGTAAATATTAGGAAATGTGCACCAAGTATCTCATAAATAGGCAAAGCTTTTTATAATTATGAAATATTTAAAAACAGCCAAATGCTAATATTATGTCATATACAGTAAGTGTAATCAAAAACAACAAAAAAAGGCATATATTTTTATTGGTATGGAGAGATATATGAGTAATATTTATTAAATAAAAAGAGTTGATTATAAAATATTATGTACACTAAACATTTGCTTCACATAAAACATCCATGTATATTCATGTGTATGGCATAAATCTGAAGAGATAACAAATAATATGGATAGCTAACTTTTGTTGAGCACTTACTAGGTTTCAAATACAATGCTAAGGTTTTGTATGTAGTACTTCATTTAATGGAACCTAGACATACTTTTGGGTGATAAAATTGTAAGAGATTGATATTTTTTTCCTTTTTACTTCTCAATATTTCCTAAATTTTCTATAATGATTATGCATAGTCCTCTTTGAGAATTCCTTGCCTCAACTTTTCAGTTTTAACTTTAATTATTGAGTCATTTGAGAAGGTTTTTATGGTCCTGTAAAAACAATTAAAGATAAAAAAAAAAACCTTCAGAATAAATGTTGTCATAGCATGATATTGGACAGGTTATGGTCCCCCTTGTATGTATATTTTCCCCTGCAGACCAGGAGAGTTAAATATTGAGTACCTTTGTAAAAGGAGCTATATGTGTAGTAGCAGTAACTGAATTATACTATTAAATTAGACATTTTAGAAACTTTCTCCATATTACACATACTATCTGGAATGGGATGAAGACCAGTGAATATTTGTGCTCCTTTTTTCAAATAATAGGGAATTGCTGCTCAAAATCCATAGAACATGTGAAAATATAATTACGGTCAGATGAAGTTAAAATTGGTCTATGTCAAGCATGTCACACTCACACGTGTGGGCTGCATGCCTTGTTTATTTGGCCTGTGTTAGCCTTTGAGTTGAACAAGCTTGGTCTAAGTCTGTGGTCGGCAAACTGTGGCTCAAGAGCCACATGTGGCTCTTTGGCCCCTTGAGTGTGGCTCTTCCACAATATACCACGGCCTGGGTGAGTCTATTTTGAAGAAATGGCATTAGAAGAAGTTTAAGTTTAAAAAATTTGGCTCTCAAAAGAAATTTCAATCGTTGTACTGTTGATATTTGGTTCTGTTGACTAATGAGTTTGCCTACCACTGGTCTAAGTGATCTTAATTAGACTTCTTCAAAAGCTGTGTCATCGTCCTTATTGACAGGGGGTTTTGTTTTCACTTTGTGGACACCGAATCTCAAAAGTAAATGCCTTCTTCCCCTTTAGGTCAGTTGGTGGTGTGCACTTTATGCTCCTGTGTCATGAAAACGAAGCAGATTTGGCTCTTTTCCGCCCACATGCTTCCTCTGCTAGCACGACTCTGCCTGGTTCCTCTGGAGACCATTGTTATCATCAACAAATTCGCTATGATTTTTACTGGATTGGAAGTTCTCTATTTTCTTGGGTCTAATCTTTTGGTACCTTATAACCTTGCTAAATCTGCATACAGAGAATTGGTTCAGGTAAGACTGACAACCACACACAGGTAGATAAAACTCTACATAAGTGCTACATATGTTTAAGATTTAGTTCCCTTTTTTTCCCACAGTCCTGATCATGGTAACCTGTTTGATGGTTTCAAGATAACAACTATTTTCAACCCAATTAGGAACATCTGAGATTCTTTGTTGGGATGTGCCCTTGAGAGGCAGTAAAGGGAGTGATTTCTCTGGGTTTTTACTCTAGTGCTGGTGTTGACTAACTGTGTTATCTGGGGATAGCCACTTAACTTTGTTTACCTATAAAATGGAACTGATAATAGCAGTTGTACTTAATTCAGAGGGTTGCCATGAGATTCAAATGAGTTCAGTGCCAGGCAGGTGATGTTTAGTATGTATTAATTGTTGTAATGAAGACAGTTAATACATACTGGAGGTCAGATCCTGTTTTCCCCCTGATTATAGTCCTACTGTAACTGTACTTTTCCCTCTATGTTTGCCTAATTTGCTTAAACTGAGAAATTAAATAGTTCTGGACTGTAACATGATGAATTTCGTTTAGTACTTGAACTGACTTGCTAATATAATGTGCTGCTGTCTCCCACTTTTTTCATACTTTGCTCTAAAACATTCCTAGATACAAACAGTAGATATGCAGGAGATAAATATTTCTATTTGATTTTGTTGAGGAATTGCAGAATCTATATATATAAAAGCCTAAGCGGCCATCCAACCATTCCGCTGGTAGCTATGATGTGTAATGACCACCAGGGGGCAGGCATTCAATGCAGGAGCTGCCGAGCTGCAGTGACTTGGCAGATTTGGTTCTCGGGTGACGCACCTGGAACCAGAGAGGAGGGAGCCTGATTTCGGGGTGTGTCACCCAAGAACTGCCCTCTCACAATTCAGGACCCCTGCGGGAAGTCTGATAGCTGGTTTCAGCCCAATCCCTTCAGGCCAGGCCGAGAGACACCACTATTGCATGAACCCATGCACCAGGCCTCTAGCCCCGTGGTCAGCAAACTGCAGCTCGCTAGCCACATGCAGCTCTTTGGCTCCTTGAGTGTGGCTCTTCCACAAAATAACATGGCCTGGATAAATCTATTTTGAAGAAATGGCATTAGAAGAAGTTTAAGAAATGTGGCTCTCAAAAGAAATTTCAATCGTTGTACTGTTGATATTTGGCTCTGTTGACTAATGAGTTTGCCGACCACTGCTCTAGCCCATATATATAATAGAGCTTAAAACTGACCTTGGTATAAAAAGAGTGTTGAAATGGGCATTCTCTTGACTGTGTGTGTATGACCTTAAGGTACAGGAAGCTCTCAGGTTGTCCAAACACACTAGATGAAGCAGGCTTTTGTGTTGTTGTGGCCCAGGAGCAGATTTCCCAGAGAAAAATTTCCCAAGCTCTTGACCTTAGCTTGAACTTCCTTATTTCTTCATCTTACACAATGCTGGATGATTCCTGGAAGTAGATTTTCCAAAGGTGAGGTTATTTTCGGTCTCTCCATGAAAAATTGCTTCAAGGGGAAGGTTGCCGTTGTCTTCAGAGAGAGAATGACCAATTTAATTTGTATATTTTCTTCTTTGAATTCAGTCTTGTGGAGCTGTCCTAGTTTGTAAGAAACAGTAGACATTGAGTAAGTATTAATATACCTGTATAATCTCCAAAAGGTCAAAGTCTTTATTTCCAATGTCATGTTTCAATGACATTTTCAGTGTCAAGAAGTTGATTGCCATAAGATTCATGCATCATTTAGTGTGGCAGTTGAAAACACATTGTAAGTTTTGGAGTTAATGACCTGAAAGGAATTTTTAAAAGGTTTTTTAAAAAAATGTGTTTTTATTGATTTTTAGAGATAGAGGAAGTGAGAGGGATAGAGTTAGAAACATCAGTGAGAGAGAAACATCATGGATCGACTGCCTCTTGCACACCTCCCTACTGGGGATTGATCCTGGACCTCTTAGTTTGTGGGTCAAAGCTCAACCACTGCACTACATCAGCTGGGCTGACCTAGAAAAATTTGATGGGCAAGAAGTTAAAACTGTTAGGTTTTTTAGTGATCTGCTCCTTGAATGGAAAGGGGAAAAAGTTACCTCTCTCAATGGTCAGTTTGCTGCTAATAATAATTTTATAGCTAGTTGAGCAATTTCCTTCACCCACCCCCTCCCTTCAATATTTTCAAATTGGGGAAAGAGAGATTAATTTTTTACTAGTTTTTAGAAAAAGCATTTGATTTAATGGTACAGATTAAAAAAATTAAATTAAGTTTAGAATACCCTTTCAAATGAGTGTATTTTAACTTAATACCTAAAAGATCTTTATATACCTAGAGAGATACTAATTAGAAACCAGAACAACTTGCAAACCCATGTATTTTAAGATATTTGTAACTTATTGAAGAATCACATTGAGAGTTCCAGCAAGACCAGTTGACTGCTTAAGGTAGAGCATGAGGCCTGCCTGGTTTTTTTGTTTTGTTTTTTTTTTTTTTAAGGTATACATTGTTTCCTGGTGTTAATATACTTGACAAACCAAATTGAGAAATGTTGCTTGATAAATACACAGTAGGAGCGAAGGAAAAAACTTGCTGATTTCCTGGGGTGACAAACTCGCTAATTATCTTTGTTTCATGATAAAGTAAGCCTCTCCAGTGATTATTCAGTCCTCCATCGAACTATTTCTCATTGTTGACATTCCTGAAAAATGTTTCCGGTATATTTCATTTTTCCCTAGTCCTTCAAGCAATATTGCATTAATCGTGCTAGTCCTGATCATTTTGATTAAGATAATAGTAAGTTTAGCAAGTCTCCTGGTATTGCCCTTGATAAAGTTTTATTTTGCGCATAACCGAACTATCAGGGCAATTTACTCTTCTATTTGATAAGTGTGTGTTAAGTGTTAATAATGCAGAAATCAATAAATTTTTTAAAATATGCTGTTGGCTAACTCTTTGTGTAGAGAGACTTTAAAGGAGTTTATTTGAAACAATGTTGCAATAAAAGTGATTCAAGTTTTATCTGTAGTACTTTATTTATTTATTTCTTTAAATATATATTGTATTGATTTTTTTACAGAGAGGAAGAGAGAGGGATAGAGAGCTAGAAACATCAATGAGAGAGAGACATCCATCAGCTGCCTCTTGCACATCCCCTACTGGGGATGTGCCCGCAACCAAGGTACATGCCCTTGACCGGAATCAAACCCGGGACCTTTCAGTCTGCAGGTCGACGCTCTATCCATTGAGCCAAACCGGTTTCGGCTATCTGTAGTACTTTAGAATAAACTCTTTAAGTTTAAAACTAGAGGCTCTGTGCCTGGATTCATGCACCAGTGGGGTCTCTCGGCCTGGCCTGTGGGGATCAGGCCGAAACCGGCTCTCCGACATTCCCTGAGGGTCCCAGATTGTGAGAGGGCACAGGCCAGGCTGAGGGACCCCACTGCTGCACAATAGGGGCAGGGGAGAGATTTCGGGAGAGGCCCAGGGCATGTCTGGCCCATCTTGCCCATTTCTGGTCGGCTGGACCCCAGCAGCCAAGCTAACCTACCGGTTGGAGTGTTTGCCTCCTGGTGGTTAGTGCACATCATAGTAACTGGCCGCATGGTCTGGCACAACATATTAGGCTTTTATTATATAGGATTGTTTATTAATCTGTGATACAAGATGTTTTTCTATTTGTTTTCCTGTTCAGGTTGTGGAAGTATATGGCCTTCTAGCCTTGGGAATGTCCCTGTGGAATCAACTGGTGGTCCCTGTACTTTTCATGGTTTTCTGGCTCGTCTTGTTTGCTCTTCAGATTTACTCCTACTTCAGTACTCGAGATCAGCCTGCGTCTCGGGAGAGACTTCTTTTCCTTTTCTTGACAAGGTAACTAATATTAGCGTCTGATACTGCCATACCTTAGGAAGAGAACACTGAACTCGGAACAGTAAGTTTTACAAATAAACTTTTATCAGTCTTACTATAGTTCTTCATATTTAATTAAGATAGGATTTTCATTAGTGGCTGTCCAGGTCTGGTGATGCTGGTGCCTTTGTTATTACCATTTTATAGCTGAGGACACTGTACCAAGTCACCCAGGTGGTGCTGTGGAAAGAAGCGGCGCTGACCCTGAAACCCCATCTGACTTCAAACCTTGTGGCTTACCTATGTGCTTTCACTATGCCCCATTGTCATTGTTATTATTAGTTTAATATAGTTGTATTGATTTTAGAGAGGCAGGGAGAGGGAGAGATAGAAACATCAACGATGAGAGAGAATCATTGATCCACTGCCTCCTGCACACCTCCTACTGGGGATCGAGCCTGCAACCCAGGCATGCGCCCTAACTGGGAATTGAACCTGGGACTCTTCAGTCTACAGGCTGATGCTCTATTCACTGAGCCAAACCAGCTAGGGCCCTGTGCCCCATTATTTTTAATGTTTTGCTTCATTATTGAGATAGAGTCAAATAATTAGTGAAAAGGGTTATTTACAGTCTTTTGCTACTAATCCCCAAGGAATTCTAAGACTTGGTTTTTAAAGTTTAATATGAAAAAAAGTCCTTAGAGTCTTTTCTCACTTCACTGTCTTTGCTGTGAGCTTATGCTAGATCCACATCTGCCGTTTTTCCACGTGGAGTTGGAGCCTTGTGCCCTCAGAATCTAGCACATGGACACACATCTTTGTTCCTTGGCTCACTGTCACCTTAAAAGGCAAGAATGAAACTGTCCTCTGGAAAGTAAATACTGCAGGTGGATAAAAGTCTTGAGTTTTAGTTGATAGAGCCATTGTTTCCCAGCCATCCAAAATGATGGAACACTGTGTACTAAGTGGTACAGGAACGAGAAGTTTAAGACACATTTACGGTCCTGAAGGAACATGTTACTTGTTAAGATCGAACATGGTACACAAAGTTAAGTGTTAATAAAAATGCCATAGGGCAGCTCCTGTGTTAACAAAAAGTAGAGTAAACTTACTGGTACTAAGTCAGATTTTGTACTTTCTGAAAATAACACTTTTAATTGATAAGTAGCTTCTATAAACATACAATAAATTGATATCAAACACATTTTAATGGCTCATTATTAACTAAGTTTTACTGCTGTTTACTTCTGTGTAAATATGGAGGTTTTATGCAGAATTTTAAAGTGATGTAAAAAGTAACTGAATTTAATGAGAAAGAAGATAAAAATCCTGTGGTTATAATAACCTGAATATGACTGTTTTTTGGTCTTCTTGATGCTCTTGTGTGCCAAATTATATTTCTGTGTTGCCTTGCCAAAAAATAAAAACAAAACTTATTTACAAAAAGTAGGGTTGCAACTTTATCAGAACACGCGGACTAAACAAACCAACCAAAAAGCATACACAAACTGAAAAACAAAAGAGGCTTCTTTTGCAGCTAGAAAAATAGAAACTAAAATTAATAAAATGTCTCATTGAAGAGAGGGGGAAGAAAAAAATTTATAAATTTCCCAGACTCTTTCACTTCCCCAAAGCTGGGTTGAAACCTCTTGGTTTTTTTTGGTATGCTCTCTTTTGAAAAATAGCAACACACTCTTTTCTAAAGTAAAGGGAGACAAATGTGCTCCTCTTGAAAATGTAATTAGATCACCCTTCTTTGTGTGCAAAAGATTACTTTAAATGTAGATATAGGAATAACATGGACCTTTATTAAACTTTTCAGATTTCCAATGAAAATAAGAAAATTTTTAGTGTTATTTTCAGCCATGATTTTCCTATTTTTTTAAATTACTGGACAATATGTTTAAACGTGTTATATAATGATTTCTCTAAGAAAAATGTCAAACATTTAATAAATCAGATTTGTAAGAATGCCATATATTCTTTTAGCTATCAGCTAATACAATTGGTAGGTATTTTCATTCCTAATATAAAACCAGACACTTTTTTTTCTCATTAGAAGGTATATTGGTCTGCATAAAATTAGATATTTTTCTATGAAAACTAGCTAGTAAGCAGTAATGTAGGAAGGATACCTATGTAGCAGAAGCATGGAGCTGCCTAGTAAAGGACCAATATGATTCATCTGAATAAACTCCTCATGCATCCAAATGAAATTCAAATCTGAAGGTACAAGGCTTTAAACATTTCTTAGATCCTGTGTAAGTACTAAATCCAAATTATTGTTACATAATATATATACTTGCAAAATACTTGAAGTTAATACCTAATATGTTCAGTGAATATAGTTCCATAAAATATGAAAGTGTTTCAAAGCTTCAGTGTAAGGTCTTCCAGTTTTCCTTGTGATATTCATAGCAAACTTTAATGCTAAATATTGATATTAAAATATTAAATGGTCTTGAGCTATATTCTTGGACTTGCTTTAAAAATAACCCAAAATAAATGAATTGATCTAAACATAAACTAAACTAAGCCTAAATAAATTTATTTTATAGACTCAACAGTATGGAAGACATTGAAGTGATGTCAGGGACGTCAGAGCCAACATAGACCCTGCCCCATAGCAGTTTGGCTAAATAAAGAGTTTTGACTAGTAACTACGGTCGCAGAACAGTCAGAACAATTAGAACAGCCAACAATTTTCAGAAGGAACAGTGGACAACTATGCATGCTTCTTTTGAATATCACCAATATGTTAATGATGTGTTTCTTAAAGTTTGAACACGCTGTAAGCCCTGGGAGTTTTAAGGAGATGATGCATTTGAAGGAGATCCTAGATAAGTAAAAATTAAGAAGACTGTTTCAGATATGGTGCCGTGTACTAAATATTTGCCAAAGGGCTAAGAAAATGTAGGTTAGGATAATAAGAACAGATTTAAATTACTAATAAGGTGTTTAGGAGATGACATCTGAAATTTTAGTTTGGAGTGTTTTAATTAATGAAGAGTAGGTCAAGTTTGGTGATTATTTGAAAGTTTAAGATGTTTTTATTCCAAATACAAGATTTTTATCTGCCACTCTTTCCCCTTTTCTCCTAGTATTGCTGAATGCTGCAGCACTCCGTATTCTCTTCTGGGTCTGGTCTTCACGGTTTCTTTTGTTGCCCTGGGTGTTCTGACACTCTGCAAGTTTTACTTGCAGGGTTATCGAGCTTTCATGAATGATCCTGCCATGAACCGGTAAGTTCTCTACTTGGAATATTTCTAGACATTTAAATTTTATCTCTAATTTGAAGAAGTAATAATAAATTCTTTTTGTTGATGCATTTTAGAGGAAATGGAATTTTGAGTTGTTTTTAAAAAAAATAATATTTATTGATTTTTTACAGAGAGGAAGAGAGAGGGATAGAGAATTAGAAACATCGATGAGAGAGAATCATCGATCAGCTGCCTCTTGTACACCCCCTACTGGGGATGTGCCCGCAACCAAGGTACATGCCCTTGACCGGAATTAAATCTGGGACCTTTCAGTCCGCAGGCCAATGCTCTATCCACTGAGCAAACCGGTTTTGACTTGATTTGTTTTTTAATGGTTGCAACATTTGGGTTAAAATACAATGAAAAAAAAAATTAAATGTCTATGTGTAAAAGGTGATTTTCACTCTATGTACATAATGCATATTGAACACCTCCCTTTTCTAAATTTATTTTAGAGGTTTCTGATAGCTTATTTTAAAATCAGATTTCTATATTTGATAATTAACTTTTTTTTAATGCTTGAACATAATTTTGATACTAATCAAAGTTTCAAAGAATCATTAATGAGAATGCGTAATAGTTAAAATCTAGTGGTTATTAAATTACTAAGATCAGGTTATTGGGAAATCTTGTTTCTAGAACTTGTCATGATGTCTATTTAAATATAGGAGTTTCATTTATATAACTTTACATAACCTCTTCTTAAACTCTAAATTTTTATGGATTATTTAAGAATTAGTAGTTAGTGCCGAAACCGGTTTGGCTTGCGGACTGAAAGGTCCCAGGTTTGATTCTGGTCAAGGGCATGTACCTTGGTTGCGGGCACATCCCCAGTAGGGGGTGTGCAAGAGGCAGCTGATTGATGATTCTCTCTCATCGATGTTTCTAACTTTCTATCCCTCTCTTTTCCTCTCTGTAAAAAATCAATAAAATATATATATATTTAAAAAAAGAATTAGTAGATAGTGAATACTTTATAAATTGGGGGGGGGAATTTTGGAGGAGTGTATATTATATTTTTATTTCAAAAAATTAAAAAATCTGTGCTCTATAATCTTCCTGCCAGTACCAGCCAATACCTTTGTGATGGGAATAAAGGAGGGAGGGCAAGAAAGAAAAAAATAACTCGTGTAAATTGACAATTTAAAGTGTTTAAAAAGACAAAATAGTGATACTTTCCTTCTCCTACTTTCCATTTCCTCTCCCCAAGCATAACAGCTACAGATGGTTATTTTAAAATTTCTTATTTAAAAGTATTTTTCCTTCTTACCCATTTTTTAAAAATGTATTTTCCAGTTACAGTTGAGGTACAATATTCTATTCGTTTTAGGTGTACAACATAGTGATTAGACATTTTTATGTATTATGAAGCACCCCAATAAATCTAGTACCCGTCTGGCACCATACATAGTTATTACAACATTACTGACCGTATTTCCTCTGCTGTACTTTACATCCCCATGACAATGATAAGTTTAAGTTTTATCTATTTTTTTGGTGGTGGGGCTAATTTCTGCATGCTATACACACTATTGTGCACCTTATTGTTTCACTTAATGTTTTAAATAGTGTTTCTTTTTATGTCAATACATCTCATTCTTTTTGATGAAAGCATAGTATTCCAAATGAGTTTATCTTATTTATTTATTTATTTTTGCTGTTAAAAAGTAATGCTGTTATGAGTAACTTTATATATGTCTCTCTTATTTTTAAACCCTTAATTAGCCAAATTTCAAACCAACAAAGCTGAGAGAGGAGTGAAATAAACTCTCAAGTACAGTCCTGTGTCACCCATGTCCTTACCAAGTTCACCTACCCACCCCATTCCCTCCTCCACAAAGCCCTGGCTGCATTTGTTTGGAATAAATCCCAGATATAATATACTTTTACCTAAATATTTTTGTCTATTAAGCTTTTGAAAAAACATAACTATAATAATAGAATGTTTTTTCCTAACAAAAGATTTCCTTCACATCAGTTGGTGTTCAGATTTCCCTAGTAATCTAAAATGTTTTAAACATTTTATTTAATCAATTCAAGATCCATATAAGACTGTATTGCACTTGTTTGATATGTCTCTTAAGTCACTTTTAATATTTAGGTCCCTACTATCTCTGTATCTCCTTTCATTTTATTTATTGAAGATACCCGCAGTCCTACTTCATTTTCCAGAGTCTCAATTTTGCTGATTCTATCCCCGTGATATCATACAACATGTTCCATCACTCACTGTATTTTCTTTGATACGTAACTTGTGTAGAACGTTCATAGAAAAAATTATTTGTGGTAAGTTTATTGAGTTCAAGGGTATATTTATTTTAAATTTATTAGCAAATTTTTCTCTAGAAAGGTTTAATCTGCTTATGTCTCATGCTATAAAAATGTGTAATTCAGTGGATATCTAAGAATGTTAGCTGTATTTTGATTATTACCAAACTAGTTAGAACACTCATTTATCTCAGAAGTTGCTTTTTTTCTTTTGATTGTACGTTCAGTAAATAGCTATTATATTTTGCTCATGTACTGATTCATTATGACTGTGTAGTATTACATTGGTGTTATATGTTAAGTTAATATTCTGATTATGTGTTGTTGTTTTTTTATCTGGTACTAAGTCAGATACAAAAAAAAAACAGACTGAGCCTTTAAATTGTTTTCTGTTGGAATTAAATGAGATTCTGATTGTTTTTCTGAAATTGTATGCTTCTTAGGGGCATGACAGAAGGAGTTACGCTGTTGATCCTGGCTGTGCAGACGGGTCTCATCGAACTGCAGGTGGTTCACCGGGCATTCCTGCTCAGTATTATCCTTTTCATTGTTGTGGCTTCTATCCTACAGTCTATGCTGGAGATTGCAGATCCTATTGTTTTGGCGCTGGGAGCATCTAGAGACAAGTAAGAAACTTGCTAAGAGAATTTTTTGAAGTATGCTTTACATGAGTTTGTCATCAGAAGATTTGGATAATGTTTACAGACAGAAAATGGATGAATAATTGGTATTAACTTAAGTGAACAAATTTACATTTTAATTTTTTATATTGCTGACTTTTTCTGTTGTTTATTTTTTCTCTAAAGATTCCTATAGTTAAAAGTAATATCAAAGGCCATTTATTACAAATAAACTTTTCTTCAGAGAAATTTAGCACTTTTTACAATTATCCAGTTTTAAAATGAAAAACATAGAGCATAAAACTTATTATTATTTTTTTAGAGTTTTTAAAAAAATATATTTTATTGATTTCCATAGAGAGAAAAGGAGAGGGATAGAGAGCTAGAAACATCGATGAGAGAGAAACATCGACCAGCTGCCTCCTGCAAACCCCCTACCGGGGATGTGCCCGCAACCAATGCATATGCCCTTGACTGGAATCAAACCTGAGACCCTTCAGCCCGAAAACCGGCACTCTATCCACTGAGCCAAACCGGTTTTGGCAAGCATAAAACAGCAATTAATACATTATTTTATTCTGTGTAATGCTGAAGGAGAGAGAGCATTGAGAGAAATGTAAAGGAAAGAAAAAGACTGAAGGCAATTATAGAGACAGGCATTTATGGAGTAACAACCTCATCTGATGGCCTTTTAGACAGTTGTAACTTAGTAAGGTTGTATTGGGGAATCTCGACATCTTACGGTACCAGATAAAATTGATGGCTGGATTCATGTTCATCTCGTATAACAGAAATTTTAAGGAATAAAATTTATTAATTTAGCTCTTTAAGATACTATTTTGACTTACTATAGTTTATACAAGGACATTCTATAAGGGATTGGTTAAAATTCAGTGCTTTTTCCCCCCAGTATCTACACTGATTATTGATTATTGAAATACCTGTTTTTATTGCCTCTTTGGTAGTGTTTAATGAGTAAGGGAGCAGGCAATGTTTTGGGAGATAGAATTTCAACAGCAAATTTTTAAAACATTCCAAATTAGCATTTTAATTATAGTTCATCAGGTTTATCTTTTTATCTCCAGATAAGAAACCCTTCTAAGGTGTCTTAGAAGCAGTTAAGATGTTGAACTCAATAGTGAACTCAGTTAATAGCCACTTTAATTGGATTGTTTTTAATTTAAGTACTATTTTATCTGGCAATATTTTTTAGTATTAATTAAGCATATGTCAATAAGATTAAGATAATGCTATAGAAAGTTTGGGCAAGAGAAAGAGAAAAAACACATTCCACTGCCATAAGATTTTTATTAAATGTTAACTGCTTAAATAGGGAGATAATATGTTTGTGTATATATGTATAAACACACAAAAATTAGATATATATTTAAAGCTCTTTGCATGTTATTCTGGTAGAGCCTTAAGAAGCGTAATCTGGCTGGCGGAGTCCAAGACAGGTCTCTGGGGAGGAAGAGCAGCTAGTAGGTCTTGCCTCAGTTTTTGCTCTAACCTCAGCAGATGTGAGGATTAATACCTGTCACCAGAGAGCATTCCTCTAGTGATTCCTCTAATCCTGCCGAGATTTTCATCACGGTGGAGTGGGCCGGGAGAGGGGGGATGGTGATGGCATAAGACTTAAGAACACAAATTGCTGTTAAAATTATTAAGGTTTAATGCTGTGAAAGCCTGAAATTGCCTTCAAATAGCTAGGACTGAGAATGAAACTGAAAGCAAACTCTTGAGGAGAAAAGGAATTGATGAAGCATGGCTGTGGCTGAATGTGGAAACTGAGAGAAAAGAAGCGAGTCAGGTGGACACACCGGCCTGAGCCCTGCCCTGCCCTGCCCTGGCCTGCCCTGACCTTCAGTGCAGTGACCGGCTGGTGAAGGGTGCTCAGGATGGTATTTGTAAAGGGAAGCATGACGAACACCTGTTAGCTGGGAATGTAGTGGTTGTGTCACTAGGAAACAGGCACTTTAAAAGAATACCTTTCTTTCTCTAGGAGTTTATGGAAACACTTCCGTGCTGTGAGCCTTTGTTTATTTTTACTGATATTCCCCGCTTACATGGCTTACATGATTTGCCAGTTTTTCCACATGGATTTTTGGCTTCTTATCATTATTTCTAGCAGCATTCTTACCTCTCTTCAGGTAAGCCAAAGTTGTTAACGTTGTATAATAACTAAAACTTTTTAAGGATTCATGATAATATGTGGCCTATGTAGGTGATTATTTCCCACCTTCTTTACTAAAATATGTGACATTTACTTGAGCATAGGAGATCAAGGTAGTTTATTAGAATACTAGGCTGACTGTCACTGTATTTTATCAAGGTAATTAAACATCTTACTTTTTCTTTTTCAAAATGGTATGATACAGAGCTGTTATGTAAATCATAAATTGAAATAATTACAAAATATTAAAAAATTTTAGACTTGTTTGGAGCACTTTTTTTTGTTAGTAAGTAAATACCATTCAGAAATATCCGTAATTTCATGATGTTTATATATAAATGACATGTGTATTACACATATAACCAGTATGGTCCTGAAAATGATAAGCTTACTATAACTCAAAGGTAGATCTTTGCTGCCTGATGCCCAGGAAGTAAAAGAAAATGTAGCACTGGCAATAGGATGTATTCACTGTTCCTTGTAGAAGTAACAGTTCTTTCAAAGTGGAGGAACATGTATGACTACAGACTGAAGAAGATTCAGATAGAATTTTTATGGGTTTTGGTGGCCTAGGGACTAAGAGGAAGGAAAGAGGCAGAGAAAAGTAATTACTAATTAGAACTGTTTTAGGAAAGTTGTGTCTCCAGGTATAGCTTTTTGGTATCTAATACCTGGATTATTGAAATCACCCACCCGCATTTTAATCATGCCACTGTCTCCTTTATGGCATCCAAAAGGGTTAGGGATGTGTTAATGTTTAACGTCTATGGAAAACCTTTCACAGTGATCATATTCTGTCTTAATGTACATGCTTTTTCTTTCAGGTTCTGGGAACACTTTTTATTTATGTCTTATTTATGGTTGAGGAATTCAGAAAAGAGCCAGTAGAGAATATGGACGATGTCATCTACTATGTGAATGGCACTTACCGCCTGCTGGAGTTTCTTGTGGCGCTCTGTGTGGTGGCCTACGGCGTCTCGGAGACCATCTTCGGAGAGTGGACAGTAATGGGCTCAATGATCATCTTCATCCATTCCTACTACAATGTGTGGCTTCGGGCCCAGCTGGGCTGGAAGAGCTTTCTTCTCCGCAGGGATGCTGTGAATAAGATTAAATCATTACCTCTCGCAACTAAGGAGCAGCTCGAGAAACACAATGATATTTGTGCCATCTGTTATCAGGTAAGTCACACAGTAAGAATCCACATGGGTGGTCATACTGTGTCCTTGGGTGTATCCCTTGGGACATTAACTACATTATCCAGATTCGAGTCAAATTCCCAGGCAGAATTATCTCCTGGGTTCAAAGAACGTGGGCTTCAGAAATGATTAGATCTGCTAGAATATTTCCATTTCATTTCTAAATTTAAGTTTTTGATTTAGTTCCTCAAATTCTAATATATTGTTATTTTCAACATTATCGCTCACCCATAAATAAAGGAAAAACAGGTCAGGTGTATTTTATATTTTACTCCTGAGTACATTTACACACACACACACACACACACACACACACATATATATGCACTATCAAGTATATACTGTCACTCAGGAGTCAGCAACTTCTGAAAAGTGGTGTGCCAAGAATCAACTCTCTCTCTTCTGGTATTCCCAGGTCGGGGAGAAGTGTTACTCTACCTTCTGTAGGTGGAGAGAGTAGTGCTACCTGTGGATAGCTGCGATGGCTACAAGTCTGTGTGTGGGTGGGGTGGACACAGATGGTAGAGGCAACCAGTTGGTATTCCATTGCATTGGCCTACCTTTGGCATATGTGTCATGTATTGCTCATGATTAGTTTCTATTAAACATCTAAAGGTGTTATTTAAATCAGCTTGAAAATATAACAACAAAAAACAGGCCTAGAGTTTAGTCACCAGTCACGTGCAAAGGGGTGATTGAGTAGCAGCTTTTATAGCTCAGCTGTGCTGTTGGGAGTGTGGGCAGAAATGGGCAGCCGCAGAGGCTGCACGTGTAAAGCGGGGGTGGGCAGTATGAGGCCCGTGAAATCATTTGGTCTGGCATTAAGGGTGAGTTAATTAAATGACCAGATATAGCAGGCTAATTTTTAAGTTGATAATTTTGTATGGCCCCCAAGCAATGTTATAAATATTCAAATCACCCTGGGCAGGAAACCCCCTCCCCCCTCCACTCTAAAGTCACTCTCGGAGTGTGCTGAGTGTGGCCCATGGGATAGAGCCAGAGTGTCAGCGAGGACGCAGGGGACATCCTCCCGCCAAGGCTGCTGGATCATCTGGATTAGAATTTTTTTTTTTCTTAAGAGTAAAAGGCATTTATGTACCATACTTTATTGTTATTAGAACACACTTTTGGGTACTGGCAAAATACTATTTCTTGTGTTGTTTTTGCACTTGAGAGGACTTGTGTATAATGAGGTTCCCGGAGTTAAGTGGCTGCTGTTTTAGTGTTGGCACTTGGTGCTTAGCACCTTGTCATGTGCAGGACAGAGCCCGGCAGTGACAGATTCAGGGCACAGCAGCTCCAGTAGCCAGCCTTTGTCTAAATATTCCAGTGCTGGGATCTGCTTCCTCTTTCTTTTTCCTATTGTCACATCACTTTTTTTGAGGTGCTTGAACTACCTGCTATGCCACACAGAAAATGGAAGTCAAATTGCTTAACTTCCAAGCTGGCTGCATTTCCTTGGATGGCTTTCTGCTTAATAGTTGACTACCAGGTGTTACCAGCTCTTGACAAGGGATTTCTAGAAATTCCTTGTTTTGGGACGTTAAATAACCCTAATGGTCAGTTCACCAAATTATAATCTTAAATTTAAACATCGTGTCCTCAGCCTTCCCTCCCCAAATATACCTTAAGCAGGGAATGTTAATGCAAAGTCTACCACCTCGCATTCCAGGGGTTATTGGACTTGAATGTGCATAAAAGTCATGCGGATGGCTAGCTGTAACTAGATTTGTGAATGGCATCTTTAGTTGTCAACTTCTGGCCCAACTTCTGGCATATGCATGGTTAACCAGTGCTCTGGGCAGTTCTGATGCAAGTTGAGAAACACTGGCTCTGCTTATACAGACCATATCTTGGAAATTGGATATATATGTTGAAACTGAAATTGCTATTTCCTTGCCAATATCCTGGTGTTTTGTGGCTGGTTTTGTCTCCTTGCCAATAATCTCATCATGGGATAATCTGTTCAACTGTGGAAAAGCCCTATCTTCATCAGATTTTTCTGAGGTTCCCATTATACTTGTGCCATACCCAATAGAGACCCAGTAATTCTGCTTTCTACAGTTCTGTAATCCTTGCATTTCAAACCAGTTCAAGAGGTCATTTCTTCCTCTTTTCTGGCTTTTACTTATTTTTAAAAAATATTTAGCCAGTGGTTCTTGCATTATTTGTAATTGGGTATGTGTGTGGGGGGGTGTTTCTCTGATGGCAAGAAAATTATTACTAAAATATAAAATGAGTTTTAACCTAAGATCTGTGTTTCATATTTTCTTTGGGTAATTGTGGGAGGGGAAATGTGGCAACTATAACTTTTGGGGATATCATCAAAGATTGTAGATAATAAACACTTATGAGGTATCTTTATTCCCCATTCTAGGACATGAAGTCGGCTGTGATCACACCTTGCAGTCATTTCTTCCACGCAGGCTGTCTGAAGAAGTGGCTGTATGTCCAGGAGACCTGCCCCCTGTGCCACTGCCACCTCAAAAACTCTTCCCAGTTCCCAGGGTCAGGGACTGAGCCGGCTCCTCAACCACGGGCTGGAGCTGAGCAAAACGCTGGGCGCCAGGAAGGGACCCAGCCGGCTCCTCAACCAGCTCCTCAACCGCGTGCTGGACCCCAGGAAACCGCTGAGCGTCAGGAAGGGACCCAGCCGGCTCCACAATCAGCTCCACAACCGAGTGCTAGGGCTGAGCAAAACGCTGAGCGTCAAGAAGGGACCCAGCCGGCTCCTCAACTAGCTCCTCAACCAGCTCCACAACCGCGTGCTGGAGCCGAGGAAAACGCTGAGCATCAGGAAGGGACCCAGCAGGCTCCAAAACCACATGCTGGAGCCGAGGAAAAGGTTGAGCGTCAGGAAGGGACTGCACCCCCAGCCCAAGAGCATCCTCCAGGGACTGGCATGGAACCAGGTTCCAGAGACAATAATGAGTGCATTGCCAGCAGATCAGGTAGCCAGGAAGGGACTTGTGAGCCCACGGAATAGCCTCTTCGTGCAAAAGATGAAGCACGTCCTGCCGAGGTGAACCCAGAAGAAAGCAGCAGGAGTAACGCTGTGTATGCTGGCGGGGAGGCTGACTCCCATGGCATTTGTGCCCAGATTTGAGAAACAAATATAGGGGGTGATGAGGTGGGAAATTTGACATTCCAAGGATCTAATCCAGGAAATACTTACTCTCAGTGGAGACCACCTGTTTTCATGCCCTTGACTTTGTGGGAGAAATTTTACAATGTATGTTAATCAAAATGTATTTATATATCCTATGCTGATGTTTTGTAGAGGTTTGCCAAGGAAATTTAACCTCAACAACTTCAGAAACTGTCCCTGGTTTGTAAGGGATAAATAAAATCAGATCTGAGTGTTTGAAAGGGGCTAAAGAAAGGAAGACAATGTAAGGACAACCTGGGAAGAGGCAAGGCAGAGTGGAACTGACATTTCACTTTCTCTGGGACAGGATCGTTTTTGTTACAAAACTATGAGTAGTGACCAGCCCCTTTCTCCACCCCCTTTTCCCTCAGCTAATTGGAACTCAGTCTGGTAGTTATTAAGTTTTGTATAGCACTGATTGAAATCAAAGATATAAAGGCATTAATTGTATCCAGAGATCAAAACACCCTCATTCTTCGTATGTGCTTTAGTGGAGCGGCGGTTGGGCATTTGGCCTCAGGTATATTCATGTAACCTGAGACCCTTGAACTTTCTGATCGAGTCCTCAATATTTTGTGTATATGAAACTTTTGTTGCTCTATCGTACACTGTGTTGGCTGTGTGAAGTCACCTAAAACTCTAATGAACACTTTGGAGTCCACGTTAGCATGGGAGACCAAAGTGGGAAGGGCTTTAGGGCACTGATAGAGGCCTTGTGTACCTTTCAATCCTGTGTAATGTTTAGTTCTTGCAACTGAATCAACAGTGTTAAATTATGGCAATATTTGCACTTGGGAATGAGTACATAACTGTATGATCACACACTGCAAATGCCACTTTTAAAGCTGTTAATAGACTTTGCACCTTTTCTTTGATAAGGATGTGTCATATTTAAATTTTTACATTTCATCATGGCTACAGGTAGACCTGGGGGGGTACAATTTTTTTATGGGAATTTTGATATGAAAAGAAACTAGTCATTTATTTATACAATAGGTTTGGTTCAGAAAGTTGTTTTTTTTTTTTTTTCAGACTTGGTATTCCTAATGTGGGTTGTGACTTTATTTTATTTTTAGTAGCAAATTTGGATGTAGACTGACAGACATAGCTGAATGTCTTAATAAATTTAAATTTGAAGATAACTGTTTTTCCCCCTGTGATTATTATTATAAAGTGTTTTGTTCTTAGGGACTCCCCCCACCCCCACCCCTCCACCTGGGTTTCTTATATCTTGATCCCTGTTTAAAATGCCCTGTAGATGACAACATTTTTTACTTGAAAAAGGGCCAATAGCAAACTCAGCTCTGCACCAGGGCATCTGGAGAACTTTTTTATTAAAAAAAAGTACACATTTTTTAACATGACTTCAGACCCATTGAATGAGCTTCAGGGGAGCCTGAGAGCGGGCACTTCAGAGCTTCCTGGGTGATTTTATCCAAGACTGATCCTAGCACTGCTTCAAGTTTAGAAAAGAAGTGACTAGATGAGGATGAATTTCTCCCTGGTGGAGCTGCAAGTTTCCCACCATCCTATTGGTGAGCCGGGTTAGGCAGCAAAAAGGGAGCAGATGGCTCCCTCTAGTGGTGGCTGTTGTGCAAGACCTAGCAGAGATCTCTGATTTAAAACGGATTTTTGGCCTTTGTGGAAAAGGTAAGTGTTCAAATATTAACCTTTTTGGTGCCTCGTCTGAAGGAATTAAAATTGCAGATGAAGTTGAAATCATCTGTGTCACAGTGACCTCGGCCAGCCTAGAGCACCATCTACACTTCTGACCAAAGGACTCTCATGCACACCGAAGGAAAAGTAGATGTTTAATAAAAACAAGGGCTTCTTTGACACTAAGTTTCACATTAGAATACACTTTTTTTTTAACCTCCTAATAGCATGGAGACCCCAGCTCTACTTGCCAAGCTGCAGCAGCCTGGTGGACGAATTACAGTCTCTGTTACTCAGTCTACCCATTAATGCTCTTGCTTCAGTTAGGAGGGCTATCTTGTGTTATAGTGATGAAAACTCTCCCAATCTCAGTGGCCCTAAAACAACAAAGGTTTATGCCTCACTCACATTGCATATATGTCTATTTGCTTTGGAGCAGACACTCGGGGGTCTAGGCTGAGTGGAACAGCCAGTCTTGAACCTTCCTAATGGTCACACCAAGAGAAAGGGCTCTGGGAGGCTTAGCAAGTACATGCTCCTCCCAGTGGTGGGTGCCCGTCCCTTCTGTTCATCACCCTTCATCATCCCGTGTCCAGAACTGTGGTCACACCAGCACACCAGGGTGTAGATGATCAGTCTTCCTCCAGTGGTCGGGGAAGAGGACACAGCAGTGCTGACTACCACACCTCTGCTGAAGCAACAGGTACTTTTATTTACTCATTAAAAACTCGGGAGCACACCTGTGAATTTTTCAAACTATACGGGTTGGTTGAGAACCTCTGACCTAATTTGCTTCTTGTTCTATGTAGGTAGCATTGTCTAATGCCATCTGTCTTTCACATTTCTGTTTTCCAGCCATGTTCCCAACTCCCTGCCAGACTTTGGACCTGAGAAGACAAAGTTTAATCACCTAGTTTGTACAACGGAAGAGAAAACAGGAAAATCAGATCAGGTTTCCCTTATACTTGATCAGATGAAGTGAGAAAATGGCACATTCCTGATGGGCTCTTTTAAGGCCACTTTTCTCAGACAGTGTTTATGTGCTTTTCACCCATGATCACTTTTCTCTTAGAAATTTTATTCCCTTATGAACTTTGACATCAAAATAAGTACTAATCTCAATTCTCATACTAGTTATCAGTGTATATTTCTAGCTGGTGTTGTTTCTCATTTTAGAAAGCTGTTCTAGAGGTCTAAATCATGCTATTTGCACAGCATGCCTTTATGGAGGTCTAGTTTTGTTGTTGTTGTTAATCCTCACCCAAAGATTTTTTTTTTTCCATTGAGTTTTAGAGTGGAAGGAAGGAAAGGCGGGGGGAAGAGAGAGAGAAAAAAATAACAATGTAAGAGATACACACTGATGAGTTGCTTCTCATTTGAATTCCCTAGTAGTCCATTGGTCAGGGACTCCTTAGCCTAGAGGCTGGGTCTGCTTTGAGTTTCATGCCTTGATTGTCCTTATTCTGAGCTGTACTCCATTCCCCCATGGAGCTGATCCCACAGGTGTAAACTGCAGATGCTTGGGGTCCTCCTTGCTTTTGCCTTGTTGCACTGTCTGATGCAGTGTCGATGACTGGGATTATATCAGACAAAGACTCAAAGTCTCCAGAGACCTGCCTCTGCCTGCAGACTGGTTGGATTCAGCCTTGAGTAACCTTGTACTTGTCCACAGGTGGGATGAGAGGTTTTCCAACTGGGTGGGGGTGATTGCTTTTGCCTGGAGGCTAATTGTTATTCTCAGTTTCTTAACAGGCCTCAGAAATTCTGTATAATACCTTTGGGCAAGGTGTTTTCCATTAGGGTGGGTCAACTGTCTTACCCCACAAGCAAGAACCACCTGGGTAGCCAACGTCAGCCTGAGAAAAATGACCTCTGCAGCAGGAGGAAATGACTCAGGAAACTGGGGTGTCTGCCTTCCAAGTGCTAACCCCAGGGCCCCCAACCCTGGCTTCTTGCTCACTCAGCTCCAGTCATTCTGCACTTCCTTTGCTGGAGCTCACGGTGAGTGGCTGTACACAAAATTTTGTGCATTGGACCTTTAAGAGGGTGCCTGCATTTCCAGGAGTCTCTCCCTGGCAGCCAGATATTGTGTGGGTACCCTTCTCAGTTCTGGTGCTCTCTGCCAGGAGATCCATCTTGGGGTTTAGACCCCAGAAATCTCAGTGGCAGTCCCTGGAACTTGAGCTGCTGTATGTAGGGCTTCATGCCTCTCCTACCAGTCTCTCTGTGTCTCCACTTTCTGTCCTTGATTATCAGGGTTCTCTCCAGCTAGACTTCAGTTGATTATTCAGGATGTTTTTGTTTGTTTTGTTTTGTTTCTTTCTTTTTTGTATTTTAGTTGTAAATGTAATTCCAGTTTGGTCCTGTAGTGTGTCTGTGTAGCATCCACTTACTCCACTGCCATTTTTAATCTGGAAAAAGTATTTTAAAAGAATAGAAATCCCACCTACTCTCACTTTTGGAATTAGTCTTTTCAAGTTATTTTTAGATCTGGTGATAGCAGACACCCCTGCCCCTACTGTGGAGAAGCACAACCCCCAGAGAGTCATTTCCACTTCTCTTTTTAAAGTCGACTGTCTGTCCTTTGGTTTCTGAAATTCCAATACATTCCAAACAGTATAGCAACTCATCAGTTGAGGCACACCTGTTTCTCCCACCTTTGCAGACAGAGAATGCTATGACTTTAAAAAATAGGGTTATATCTCATAGGTAGTTCTTGCTTAGAAAATAATAATAATTTAAAAAAAATACCAGGAGTTACTTGTGAAGCTAGTCATTTTTGTGGCCACTCAGAAACACGCTTCCTTTTTCTCCAGTGGGCTCTGCAGTCACATGCTATGTGTGGACAGGTTGAGAGTCAAGGTAAGACATTCACAGTGAAGACAGCAAACTCTGCTATTGGCCATGCTTCTGGCATCCTCTTTATTATCCCCTTACCTACACTGATATTGGGGTTCTCTTCCTAATCTATTTTTTAATGAATGTTGATTGTTGACCCTTAATTTCTCTTACTATTCTTAATGGGTGTAAGCAATCCCTTGCTTTCCTATTGTTACTATATACTAGAGGCTCAGCGCACAAAATCCATGCACAGGTGCAGTCCCTAGGCCTGGCAGAGGATTGAAGCGTGAGCGTCTGGCATGGAAGGGCAGGTCCCAGCTGACCTCTGGGCTGTGGGCAGCACCTGGGCCCCTAGACCCTTGCAGGCTCCCATTCCCTAAGTCATAGCACCTGAGTCCCCATGCAGAGATGCAGTGAATATGACCAGATGCCGTGGGCCAGGGTGCAGCCCTGGGGCTCTGGGACTGCCCAATGGTGCTGCATGGAAGCTGGGGAGGCAGCGTGTGCTCTCATGGCTGGCCTCATGGACCGGCTCCTGCGTGAACCCATGGAGAGCCCGACCAGCCCCTGCAGTCCTAGTGGCTGCAGCCCAGCTCACTGGGAAGAGGCTGTGTGGGTGTGGGGTGAGCTCCTTGTGGGCACCCAGAATCTGAGCACAGGGACTCCCTGGTGCACAAGCCCTGGCATTCCAAGGGAGGGAAGCAGGGGGAGTGAGAGAGAGCTTGGTGGACACCCTGTATTCCCACTGCACCTTTATCTCTGTCACCCCGCCCCCAGGTAGCTGGCAAGAGGTCACAGCCCCCCACCTGGGTGCCGCAGGAGGTTGGTTGCCGCCCCCCACCTCTAGTTCCCTGTCCCAGCCCGGGGCCCGGTCCAGATTGGGCAATCAAGGCCTGTTGGTCACTGGTCACCATCTGTGGGGTGATCAATTGGAGCTGGCCCTTCCCCCCCCCACCCTTCCCAGGCTCCCTCAGTGCCTGGGAGCTGGATGGCAGCCCTGCCCCTGCCGTCACCACTGGTTGCCGTCTGTGGGGCTATTGGCGGGGGAATCGGGCCCCCACTCGCACCCGCCTTGGTTTGGCGCCATCTGTTCACCTGCTCCACCATCCCGCCGTGGTCCCGCTCTTGTCAGGATCCATTGAGTCTGGCAGTGCCTCCACTGCCACCTGCTGCCAGCACCACATCGCTGACACCTGTCATGGTCTGTGCCATCCCCTGGTGGTCAGGGCACATCATAGCAAGCAGTCAAATTACTGGTGGAAGGGATAATTTGTATTTTAGGCTTTTATTATATAGGATTCTAATGTATGGCTTCCTACTTGCAGGAAATAATCTCTATGGATGTAGAAGAAATCTTGAGCCAATTCTAGAAGGAGTATTCTATTGCAGGTGAGAACTTGCCAAAGTGATTTTTCTGAGGGTCATCAGGCCTGCAAAGTTTCCTTTGCTAAGTCTTCATGAGCCCCGTTGGGTATAGAGAACTAGATGGTGGAAGGAAGAGACTTGAAAAGGCAGGATCTCTGGGTGCTACTTTTTACTCCCTTTCACGCTGTGTGATCCTTGGCCAGCCTTTGTTCTTCTGGAATTCAGTCTCATCTGAAAAAAATGATCTCTGAAGTCTTATTCTGCTCAAGAGTTTGCTCATCTGTATTAATATTGAACACTGATGAGCTTCATATATTTGATGAACCTCATATATTTGATGAACTATGCAAATATTAAACTTAACTAAGGTTGGGTTTTCCCTATGTTCCCAGCACCTGACACAGGGCAGGAGCTCTCTGAGCATCTGCTGGGTGAACAAATTAAACGAGTCTGTGGCTCCTTGTACGAGAGAGAGAGAGAGAGAGAGAGAGAGAGAGAGAGAGAGAGAGAGAGAGAATTTTGCTAGTTCTCGTGGCAGAGCACATAACGCTGCGTGCCATCTAGATGAGGTCATTTCTGGAGTGGTTTTTGATCTGGGGCATCCTGGTGAAATCTGGGCAGATGAATTTTGCTTTGTCATGCACTTCAACATGATGTGTTCAAAAACCTTAGAATCAGTTGCCAGCCACTGAAAAATGGCAAGCCTATAAATATAAACTTGAATTTTCCAGCTTCTCAGAAAACTGGGAGAGGTTACTCATGCCTGCCTGGCAACCGTTGGCAGGAGCCGAGGTGGGTTGAGTGGGCTAGTTTCTAAATTCACCCTGGATCCTGCCCCACCATGATCTGCTCTTTTTTAAAAAAATATATTTTATTGATTTTTTACAGAGAGGAAGAGAGAGGGAGAGAGAGTTAGAAACATTGAAGAGAGAGAATCACTGATCAGCTGCCTCCTGCACACTTCCCACTGGGGATGAGCCCTCAACCAAGGTACATGCCCTTGACCGGAATGGAACCTGTGACCTTTCAGTCCACAGGCCAACGCTCTATCCACTGAGCCAAACCGGTTTCGGCCATGACCTGCTCTTGAAAATTAGCTTGTTATCATTGAATGCTTCTGTTGCCACTAGAGATGCTGTGATCACTGGGCAAGTTTGGCTTCTCATTTAATGGAATTGTATAATGCAAATATTCTGTGCCGATCAAGGTGAAAAATGTAAAAAGAACCAGGAGCCATGTGAATAAGTCTGGTGTTCAGTTGGGAAAGTGTAGAGTCTGTATATATTTTCATTTCTCTCTCATTATAATAGTTCAGCTTTAAAAAAAATACTAAGTGACCTCGTCTTTCATTTGCATCTATTTTCAGTCTGAGTCTTTGAGTTTTGCACTCCGATGTTGCCAAATTGTGGCATGACCTTAGGCCAGTGTTTCTCCTCCTTTGATGGGTGTTGCTAGCAGGTGAGAAGCTTGTTAAAAATACAGAAGCCTGGGCCCAGCCTCACAGGTTCCGATGGGGCAGGTTTGGGGTGGAGATTGAGCGTCTGTTATCCTTTTACACATTTTGCAGATGATCGCGATTCCGTGGAAATGTGTGAGAACCTTTGATCCAGAGTAAATATTCTTGCTCTTTTGGTGGGGGGGGGAGGGTCCTGATTTTGGGAACTACTGCTTTTACGGAAGAAGATTCTTAGAGAGGAGATACACATGAAGACGGTTGCCTCTGAGGAAGGTCTGTGGTTAAGGATGGCAGCAGACCTCACAGCGTATGGGGCCTCTGCCGTGAAGCACCAAAGCCTGCAGGTGCCCGCATGAGATCCGGCCTCGTTGACCAAACATTTTGGTTGATTAACCACCCAGAAAAGTCTGAAACTATTTATATTTGAAAGTAAAACATTGTCAGCCCTCCTCCCCCTCCCCAAATATACAGAATTAAAGAACCATAGGATTTTGGAAATAAACCAGCCTTCTGCCATCTAGCAGTGTGATGCCTGTAGAATCCACTATGAAGGCACAATTCATAACACAACATTGCAAGACGTGGACTTTGAGGGTCCCCACCAACCACCCCTGGCGTGGGGGTCATGGTCAGTGTGTGTATAATCGTTCTCACTGAGCCACCCAGTCCTTATAGCGACGGCCACCTCGTAGTTAAAGAGCTAAACAGAGTCAGAACTGGGGAACTGTCTTCCCTTTCCCTTCAGTCTGATCCCTTGTGTCCTAGTTAACAGGGCTCAAGGTCCACGTTTTTACGCACCTAACAAGTAGCATCACATCCCTTTTTCCTAATATTCTCCAGCGAAATAATAGCTGACACTTGCCTTATGCCAGGTACTCTTAATCCCTTTACACAAAATAACACCCCACATTCAACCTGTTCATGTGAGCATTGCCATCCCCATTTTCCAGATGAGGCAACTGAGGCAGAGGGTCATTCAATGACTTGCTCCAAGTCCAGAGTGGTATTTGAACCCAGGAAAGTTGGCTCCAGAGCCTACTTAATCTTTACATTATAGTGTGTACCTATTCCCAAACACACGTTTTTCAGAATTTTTTATTCTTAACATTTTGGAGGTGATAGGAAAGACAGTGTAGGGACTACTTCCTGTATGCTGGGTACTTTGCAGGTTTCATGCATTCAGTAGCCACCAGAGGTGACCTCTGTCAGACCCCAACTCTATTCCCCGACATGGCCGACTGACGTTTTCTCCTTCCTATGCAAAGTGTTACAGAAACAGCTGCAATCAGCGTTCCATCCCTTCTCCTCCCGGTCCCCAACTAGCTTGCCTTTCCTATGTCCCCATGGTCTCTAATAGACACATGTTGGAAGTTACTCCCAGACCCCAGACATGGGCTCAATGTCAGGCACAGCCCTCATCGAGCCCTCATCCAGCATTCAGAAGACACAACACTAAATAAGACCAAAGTGTGGCCCAGCCTGTGTGGCTCAGTGGTTGAGCATTGAGATGTCACTGATTTGATTCCTGATCGGGGCACCTGCCTGGGTTTTGGGCTCCATCCCTAGTAGGGGGCGTGCAGGAGGCAGCTGATGGATGATGATTCTCTCTGGTGAATGTTTCTATCTCTCTATCCCTGTCCCTTCCTCTCTCTCTGAAAAATCAATAAAAACACGTTTTATAAAAGAACATGTCCACTTAATAAAACAGAATAAAGAGTGACGATAGGGAGGCCAACTTCTCTCCTTCCCCTGTGCTTTCGTGAAGTCCATTGTTTGTAGTCCAAAGAGAGTGAGGCGGGCTTTCAGCTTGTCACCCCGGATTAATTTTTCTGACCAATATGAGAGTACATTCAATATTTAAAACTGAAGTACTCTTCTTGCTTTCTATAAGGCAAACCAGCTTTATCAACTCAGCAGAGATAGGGTCTCAGAATCAGAGAGGCGTTCCCTAGCGGGAGTGCGGTGGTGATCGAACTCGCTGCACGTTGGGACCCTCCGGGCTGGTGAAACCCGCGCATCAGGGTTTTGTAAAGCTCCCTAAGGGGTTCCTATGCCCACAAAAGTCTGGGAGCCAGAGCGTCCAGGGGACCTGCACTTCAGCCCTGTCACCTGGGTGCTCTGCAGGTGGGACTGATGGGGCCTGGGGCCTTGGCAACCAGGGTCCCTGGGCTGTAGCCGTTTCCCCATCCCAGCCTTCATATTCCCAGCTCCCGACCTTCTCTTGAATCAGCGTCAGGCAAGTTGATCTCTGCTGCTGATAGGGGCTCAGGCTTGATAAACTAACACTGGGGCCTTAGTGTGACTGGTTTTATTTTGCTTAGATGGTGTTTCTAAAACATTTGAGCTCAAAGAGTGATTTGATATTAAAAATCTGGACTCCTGAGTTTTCTGAAAAAGAAAAAGAAAGAAAGAAAGAAAGAAAGAAAGAAAGAAAGAGAAAACTCTAAGCCCATCTCACTGTATTAATCAACAGGGACTCCTCCTTAAACTGCATCTACCCCACTTCTACCCACCTGGTGCACCAGGCCTTACTCAGACCCCATCATCCTTGTTACTTATGACCCCCACAGGTCATGTGACAGTTGCATTTACTCACCTTTTGCTGAATATTGATTACCTACACATAGCACTTTTCCAGCCATGGGTTGCTTCCTGCTTGCACAATTCACACACACACACACACACACACACACACACACACACACACACCACTTTCCAGGTTCATGATCCCTACTTTCATATTCACTTTTCGGATCACGTCCACTTCTCCTTTCACACTTTCCTGAGGGCATAGGGTTAGTGGTGTGTTTTTTTAAAACATTGCAAAATTAAGTAGAAACCCAAAAGTATATGGCAGACCAGGTTCTCAAATTCAAATGCCTACAGGGGTCAGGTCGGTAATGACAAGGGCAGGTGTGGGCTGCCTGGGGAGCTCCAGGCCTGAGGGGCACTTGCATCTGCAGAAGGAGCCCTCCCAGCTTCCCTCCAGAGGGTGGCGCTGTAGGACACTTGATGATAGGAGAGCCCACTGCTCCGTCCAGCATGGCAGCCACAAGCCACCCGTGGCTAGTGAGCATGTGAAGTGTGGCTGCTGAGATGGAGGAACTACATTTTACATTTCATTTAACTTTTATTTTAAGTTCAAATAGCCATATGTGGCTAGTGACTGCCCTCTCAAAAACAAGTCTAGCTGAGTCTTGCTGATAAAGGTGAGTGTGGGTCCAGTGGGACTTGGTTTGGTTGAGCATCATCCCAGGCACCAAGAGGTCACCAGGCCAACTCCTGGTCAGGGCACATGCCTGGGTTGCAGGCTCGATCCCCAGTAGAGGGCATGTAGGAGACAGCTCATCAATGTGATGTTTTTTTTGGTCCTCTCCCTTCCTCTGTCTCTAAAGTAAATTTTTTTTTAAATGAAAAAGGAAGGTCATTAGTGGCAGAGTTTATGTACCTCCCATCCTATGAAAGCACATAACAAGGGTCATGCAGCCTGAGACATAACAGATGACGTAAAGGTCTTCAAAGGACAGGGAGCAGCAAGGGAAAGTCCCAAGGACCAGAGGGGACACAGTTGGCTGGGGACCTAACGCTATGTGATGTGTCTGCTCTGTCCAATATAGCAGCCACTAGCCACATAGGGCTAGTGAATGTAAATAAAACTTCAAATTTACATTTAACTTACATCTCAAAGGCACACACATTTTCATAAAAGCTCACACATTTACTATCACATACAAAAGACTTTTTTTTTTTTAAATCTAGGTCGGGTTCTGGCATTGAACTCAACCAACCAGCTGTGATTACGCTTAATTTGGAATAGAATAAGCTGGCTCCGAGAGAAAAAAGAGAGGCTCTAAAATACAAATGTAAATTAAACATTCGGTTTCTCAGTCATCTTAGCCACAGTGCAAGTGCTCAATAGCCATGCTTGGCCCGTCACTACCCTGTGGGGCCGTGGAGGCAGTGAACTTGTTTATTCCTGTACAAGTCTATGGAAAGTCCTGGAGCTCGGGGAGTGTGGGAGGCAAAGCTGTGAGTGGGGCCATGTCGTGAGGGGCTACAGAGAGACTCGGGGGCCAGGCCGCAAGGTCCCAGAGGGGCCAGTGCAGCTCATCGGGAAGTCTGGGCTTGGAGCTGAAGGTTTGCCATTTAGGAAGCGTGTGATGCTGTGCTGTGTGGAAACGGATCGATGATTGGAAGGAGAACCAGAGCGGAGGGACGTGAAAAGAGGGGTGCCAGTCCAGGTAAGGGGTGAAGATGTAGCTCTGGCTGGGTAGCTCAGTTGGTGAGAGCGTCGTCCCGATACATGAAGGTTACAGGCTTGATTTGGTCAGGGCACATAGGAGAATCAGCAATGTATGCATAAATAAGAGGAACAACAAATCTCTCTCTCTCTCTCTCTCTCTCTCTCTCTCTCTCTCTCTCTCTCTCTCTCTCCAATTTTAAAAGAGAGAGAAAGATGACTGAACAGTTACACGTTATCTGTTCTCCACCATCCACCATACTCAGCTCAGTTACTACTTGCAGTGGGGACATAGAATCACCCACTCACAACAGGCCCGATTCCTCAGGAGAGGACCCGGAGGTTCATGGTGTTAAATACACCAGCCTCGCAGGCCACACAGCCAGTGCGTTCCAGAACGATGCTTCTCATCCTCGGCGATTAGCTCCAAAGCCTGAGATTCGATTTTATTTTCGTTTTTTCTCTCTCACATCAACTTCCCCCACACCCAGTCCCTCCCTCTCACTGCAGTCTCCCCCACACTCTGTGTTCCGTTTCCTATAAGGTGAAGAGAATTATATTTTAGAACTTTTTTTCCCCCCTCTCAGAGCCAGCTTATTCTATTCCAAATTAAGGATAATCACAGCCGGTTGGTTGAGTTCAATGCCAGAACCCGACCTAGATAAAAAAAAGTCTTTTGTATATGATAGTGAATGTGTGAGCTTTTATGAAAATATGTGTGCCTTTGAGGAATTCTTCAGACATCAGGGAAATTTAAACTAGTAATTTGTAATAGATTTTCTTGACTAGCATAATTTCCTAATGAAAAGAATGGGGCTTTATCACAAACTGTAGCAATGAAAAGAGACTTTTCTGAGGTGCAGTATTCTCAGGCCTCTAGGTGTAAGTTTACCTGCTTATTTTGCTCATTTTTTTTCAAAATAGATAAAACTTTAAAAAAATTCCTTAAAACCTATTTTTGCTTTTTTTGGTAACTTCTATTTAATATATATATTTAATATATATATATATATATATATATATATATAATTAATGTATATATACTGGAGAGGAAGAGAAGAGAGGGATAGAGAGTTAGAAACATCGATGAGAGAGAATCATCGATCAGCTGCTCTTGCACACCCCCCACTGGGGATGTGCCCGCAACCCAAGGTACATGCCCTTGACAGGAATCGAACCTGGGATCTTCCAGTCCGCAGGCTCACGCTCTATCCACTGAGCCAAACCGGTTTCAGCTGGTAACTTCTATTTTGATATAATTTCAAATTTACAGAAAAGTTGCTAGGATAGTACAAAGAACCATTATGTACACTTCACCAAGACACACCAATTATTAACATTTAACTCACTTGCTTATTTTCTTTCAACATATACACACATGCATGCACACGTATGCATACATGCACACATGCATACACACACAAAATAATTTTTGAACCACTTGAGAATAAGCTGCAGACATAATGCTGCTTTACCCCTGAATATTTTAGTGTGTATTTTCTAATACTTTAAAAAATGTTTTTATTGAGTTCAGAGAGGAAGAGAGAGGGAGAGATAGAAACATCAATGATGGGGGAGAATCTTTGATTAGCTGCCTCCTGTACTGGGGATTGAGCCCTGGGCATGTAACCTCCAAACTGTGACCTCCTGGTTCATAGGTCGACACTTAACCACTCAAACACACCAGCTGGGCTAATATTTTTATTTTACATAATATAGTAAATTAATCAAAATAGAAAATTTAACACTGGGAGAGTATCCTTATTCAACCCACAATATTTAATTCAAAAGATTATTCAGCCGAAACTGGTTTGGCTCAGTGGATAGAGCGTTGGTCTGCGGACTGAGAGGTCCCGGGTTCAGTTCAGGTCAAGGGCATGTACATTGGTTGCGGGCACATCCCCGGTAGGGGGTGTGCAAGAGGCAGCTGGTCGATGTTTCTCTCTCATCGACGTTTCTAGCTCTCTATCCCTCTCCCTTCCTCTCTGTAAAATATCAATAAAATATATTTAAAAAAAAGATTATTCAAATTTTAGCAAGTACTCCGATAATGTCCTTTCTAGCTATTTATAACTCCTACAACATCACAGGCAGAATTGAATCCAGGATTGTGTATAGCATTGAGTTGTTAATCTCTTCAGTCTCCTTAATCTGGAATAATTCATTTTAAAAAATTTTTTTACTTTCACTATATATATATATATATATATTTTTTTTTTACAGAGAGGAAGGGAGAGGGACCAAGAGCTAGAAAATATCAATGAGAGAGAAACATCGACCAGCTGCCTCCTGCACACTCCCAACCGGGGATGTGCCCGCAACCAACTGTACATGCCCTTGACCGGAATCGAACCCAGGACCTTTTGGTCTGCAGGCTGACACTCTATCCACTGAGCCAAACCGGTTTTGGTTATATTTTTAAAGAGAAATAAATAGCAATTGATTATGGATTATGAATAATATAATTATGTATAGTGCTAGAGGCCCCGTGCATGAAATTTGTGCAAGGGGCGGGGTGTTCCCCCTCAGCCCAGCCTGCACCCTCTTCAATCTGGGACCCCTCAGGGCATGTCTGACTGCCAGTGTAGGCCCAATCCTGAGCAGTTGTCCGACATCCCTCTCATAATCCAGGACCGCTGGCTCCTAACTGCTCATCTGCCTGCCTGACTGATTACCCCTAAATGCCCCCTCTGCCAGCCTGATTACCCCTAACTGCCTCTACCTACCAGCTTGATGGCCCCATTGCCCCCCCTACTGACCTGGTCACCCACAACTGCCCCCCAACTGCTGACCTGGTCGCCCCACACAGTCTGCTGTTCAGTCATTACTGTGAGGGCATCCTGACCAATTTTCATATTACCCTTTCATTAGTATAGATGGTATAGATGGTATAGATGGTATAGATGATATAGATCAGTGTTTCCCAAAGTGTGGTACGCATACCCCAGGGGTATGGGAATAGTTTGGTGGGGGTACGAGTTGCATTGGAGTTTGGCGAAGATATGCACTGCACCGTGCTTAGCTGAGCCTAATTCTACATTCTCATGAGTCAAGTCAATTTCATCCTTCTCATTGATCCAAATAAATGTTATTTATAATATAACTTTTATTTATATTTTATTATGAATAATTTTATTTTTTGTTTATTATTATTTTGTGTATGTACCAAAATATAAATATATTTTGATTGTTATTAAAATACATTCTTTTTTTTTGACGAGGGGTACTCAGTGTTACGAAAATTATAGAATGGGTACACATGTTAAAAGTTTGGGAAACACTGGGATGTAGCAATCCATGAGACCATATTAATAAATATAAACACACATAAGAAATAGGGAAAGTTCTTCTTTCAGTAAAATGATAACTAGTAAAAATGTAGAAAAAATAAACAGAATTAGAGAATTCTGTTACGTTATAGTAATAATTGATTTAGTCAAGAGTTATTTTCCAGTTTATAATTTTTGTTTTTATATTATTTTGTGTCAGTTTCAGGTGTACAGCCTCATTCCTATTCTTTGCAAAATGTTCCTTCCCCCAGGCAAGACTTACTAATGGATAGTAAAATTAGCAAATAAAAGTTTAAGAGAAAAAAGACGTTTATATAGCTTCAAAATATTGCCCCACAAATATGTGATGAATTAGAAAGGAAAGGACAATAACTTTGCATAGTGTAACCCTGGCAGGTACCCTGTTAACCAAATAGTTAAAGTTAACACACTAATAATGGGATAAGCCATTATCACCTGCTTCTTGGTATGATGCACAATTTCATTTAGGTGGAATTCCTGTTAAAAATAAATCTATTGCCCTAGATGGTTTGGCTCAGTGGACAGAGCATCGGCATGTGGAATGAAGGGTCCCAGGTGGGACTCCAGTCAAGGGCACATGCCCGAGTTACAGGTTTGATCCCCAGTGTGGGCGTACAGGAGGCAGCTGAACATCCTAGAAGTTTCTCTCTCTCCCTTCCACTCTGAATTCAGAAAAATAAACTTTAAAAAATAATTTTATTGCCCTGGCCGGTGTTCTCAGTGGTTAGAGCGTCGGCCCCCACACCAAAGGGACCGCTTCCAGTGTTCGATTCCCAGGGAAGGGCTCGTACCAGGGTTGTAGGTTTCATCCCTGTCTGAGACTGGGCACATTTGGGAGGCAACCAATCCTTGTGTGTGTGTTTCTCTCTCTCCCGGTCCAACTTCCCTATCCCCTTCCCTTCCTCCCTCTCTCTAAAAATTAATGGAAAAATATCTTGGGGCGAGCACTAAAACATAAAAACAAAACCAAAAATCAATAAATATATTTATGAGGAAATAGACAAACTCAAACTGAGGGATAGTGTCTGCTTTTTAAATAACAAACTTGCTCAAATCAAGGGTTGCATCAAAAGTTGCAGTATTGAGGAACACCACTAGACGTCACTGTGGTTTCACAAGTTGCGCTCCGAAGGTCTGTGATTGAAGCTGAGAATTTCTTAGCTAAAATAATTTCAGTGCCCTTTAGAAGATTTTTGCCCAACCGCATTGGACCCACTATTGGTTTTCTCTGCTTTTTCACCTGCACTCTAATTCATCTAATGCTTATCTTTAAGTTGGCTCTTTTTTTTTAAAAGGAAATAAATTTATAGGTGGATAACAAATGGAAACCAGTTCCACTTACCATACATGGAAGGTAACCACAAAAATAAGTGTAACAAAAACAACACAACATAATTAAATTGGAGCTAGAGACTAGTGTCTGCCAAAGGCTCGGAGCCTGTGGCCTGAGTTTTTGTTTTATTTTTAAAGAGAAGTGTTAAAGAGAAGTTGAAGACAGACTAACCCTGCCACGTTCCCCCTGATGTGAGCAAAAGCACTGAGACTGAGGGCAGAAGACCTTCCTGTCCGTGTGGTTCAGTATGCTTAAGTCTGTGTCCACAAAACCCACCACAATGCTTCGTACGCCATCTCACCAGTCCCTGCTTTCGTAAGCTGTTCTAAGTTGTATTATTCCCTCTCACCATCCCTTTCTTCCTTTCATTCTTTTCTCTGTGTTTTTTTTTTTAAATAACTCTTGCTTCTTCACTATTCCTAATAGAGCAGAAATAATGTAGACATCATCCATTATTAATCTTTCTTCTTCAATCTATAGTTAGGCTTTCGTTTTATTTTGCTATATCCCTTTCAGGTTAGTATCCGTTTAGCTGGCTTTCGTGTCTATCGAAACCTGCTTTTATATTCAGTCTGCTCCCATGTAAACCGCGCGCTCCCTTTTAAACAGAGGAGATGATGTATATCTCCTGTGCTGTCAACGTCGAAGCAATTATATGCCACCAAATGACTTGTGATTTGGCATCTTCTGCTGATAAAGGCTTGTGATAGATAGGATGTGGCAGAGGTCAGGAATTCTGCTGAGTACAACCCGAGGGGATGCTTCAAATTGCTTGAGCTTTCTCCAAGTCCCCCAGGACATAATCAGGAAACTGGTCCCCTTCAATTTTGGTGCCGAGGGTTTTCTTCTTCATTCTTCACAGAGAATTCAGAGCGAGGACATCGGAGGCTGAGCCATCTAACTGCAAGCTTCACGCCCTCACGTTAGTGTAGCTTTTTCCTGCTTTGTATAATTTGTTATAATTACTGATTTGCTGGCCACAATTAGTGTAGGGGATTTTATAGGATCCGAGACAATTTTTTTTAGTGACCCGATGTTACTAAATAATTTGAAAAGGGGAAGGCCGAGAATTTACATCAAACATGTTTTGTTTTCTTAATGCCTGTGTTGCAATTTAGGGAGACCATGATAAGGCAAGAAAATCAGGAAATGTGTGAAGATCAATATGCCAATTATTTTCTGCATTATAGTTATTCTTTCTATAGTTTCATTTTCTCAGTAAGATGGATTTAATATGCCATTAGGCACTCCAAACCTGAGAGGTCAGCTTCTCTGGTCAACAAAACAGAATGCTTCTCATTTTGCACGGCGCACTGTTCCTATCTGCAAGAAAACTACCTGAAGTGATTTCAGGAGAAAATTTCATGACATGGTTGATAATGAATGAATGGAAACATTTTTTTTCTACACAAAATTCTAAAAAACTATACCCTTGCCGAAACTGGTTTGGCTCAGTAGTAGAGTGTGGACTGAAAGGTCCCGGGTTCGATTCCGGACAAGGGCATGTACATTTGTTGCGGGCACATCCCCGGTAGGGGGTGTGCAAGAGGCAGCTGGTCGATGGTTCTAACTCTCTATCTCTCTTTCTCTCTGTAAAATATCAATAAAATATATATATTTTTAAAAAAACTATACCCTTGCCACTCACCCACCCCAATTCAGAGTAAGAACACCTGGGTTTTTTGTGTGTGTTTGTTTTTGTGTTTTCTTTTCTCCATGTTCATCACTAAAAGTATGCTGAGATTCACACCAGGGTGAGCAGAGAAAAGATTTTATGAAATCTGCTGAATACAGTAATAAAAATAAAATACAAAGCGTGATTGTTTTGGGGAGTTTTTTTTTTTTTTGTGAGAGACATATTTGAGGTTTGCTAGAGAATTTCTTTGGATTCCCTTTAGCCCTATTTTACTGGCGCTTAGTGTTTATGATTTCATGATTCACTTTATGTTTATAGATTCCAGGCGCCCCGCATTCGCTCAATTGCTTTATGATATGTTGACGTTGGTCTTAATGAAGGATGGTTCTTTTGGCAGAGCCTCGTCCCAAGGTTTGCTGAATATCGCCAGTCAGTGAGCCCATTTCTGGAACTATATCCCAAGAATGTCCCCAGGGCTGCAAATTCTACTTTATTTCATTGTTTCAAAGTGTGTAGAGCCAACATGTCTGTTGGAGATACTGAGCCAAGTATTGTCTTCCCAGCACATCTATAACCATTGATTCCTATGAGGGAGGCCTAATTATATTTGTGCTTATCTTAGGACTACAGCGTCGAAAGAGGCTTTAAAGATCTCTCATCCCATCTGGTGCTTGGGGTCCCCATTGAATCAGCCTTCTGTGATGCAAGTAATAAAAACCGACGCTGGGCAAGTGAAACCAAAAAGGGTATTTATTTTATCAATAAAGGGTGGCTCATGGAATAGAACAAGTAAACAAATAAAGGGGGGAAAAAACCAACAGCCAGGCTCTGCAGGGCCAGAAGCCACATGGACTGGGTTTTAGGTAATAGTCCCTAGTGGGCAACGTCTTTAGGAGTCACCCAGTGGTGACTTCAGGGGGATATTTGGGGGAGCCCTTAGCTCCCCCCACACCCCAATTCTTAGTCTAGGCAGGTGAGATTTATTATCCTTTTCCAAAATGCTTTGCTATAGAATCCCAGCCAGCCCTCTCTCTTTGACACAGAAATAATTAGGCTGGTACTGAAACGACCACGAGGGGGCACTAGGCTCGCATTTTCCCCAGCTCCATCCTGGAACCGCTGCGGAAGAGAGGGTGCTGAGGGAGGAAGCCCACTTGACTGGCTCTAAGTCATGATGTGACCACTCTTTGTCCAGGGTTATTGTGAAGTCAAGGCTGCCACAACGGGGGAGAGAGGATTCCCCATGAGGAAGGCAGGGGGCTCTTCTTCAAGAAAGGAGCGATGACCAGGAAACGCATGTTCCCCGAACTTGCTAAGACTAAAGCGACAATCACTTCCCGCGACATGGGCGGTGCGGACTCCTCCAGTTGCTATTGATGAGGTACTTGAACCGATGCTAGGGTTAATGGAAGGCTGCCAAACCCATTTTCAAAAGAGAGTGGGATAGATTTTTAAAAATCTTGAGCCATTTTAAATAGCTTTCTTATGGTGTAATTTGTATGTAATAAATTGTATATTTATTTACAGTTTAAAGTGTAGTATGTAATAAGTTTTGAATATAGGTGTACCTGTGAAACCATATCTATCATAGATACCGTATATATACAGGGTGTCCTCCAAAAATGTATACAGACTTAAATATATATATATAAAATTGAATTTTTTTACAGAGAGGAAGGGAGAGGGATAGAGAGTTAGAAATATAGATGAGAGAGAACATCAGTCAGCTGCCTTCTGCATCCCCCCTACTGGGATGTGCCCGCAACCAAGGTACATGCCCTTGACTGGAATAGAACCTGGGACCCTTTAGTCGGCAGGCTGACACTAACCACTGAGCAAAACCAGTTAGGGCCAGACTTTTTTTCTGGTAATTCAATTGATATTTCTTTCTCTTCATATTTAACCCATTGGAATTAATAATTTTTAAAAGTGTGTACACATTTTGGGGGGACTATATCTATCTATCTATCTATCTATCTATATATATATATATATCTATTGTATATATACATATATACACCTATATAAACACACACATAGATTGTTTAAGAAGTGGTTATGAAGTGAACTTTTGATAACCACCACCCAGGTGAAGAAATAGCATGGTATTGGCACCCCAGAAATCACCCATGTACTTTGTCCATTTCCAACCACAACCCCTTCCTCCTCAGTGAGGTTACTAGTACTATTCTCGTGTGATAATCATTTACTTGTGCTTCTCCATAGTAGTACTCATCCCTAGGTCAGGGATTTTGGTCTAGCCCGAACTTAGAACTCGATATAGACGGAATGATACTGGAGGACTCCTTTGCCCCTTGACTATTTTGTTCAAGGTTATGTGTTTAGGCTTCTAACTTCTGGCATGATGGAGTGAGAAGGTTGACAAATATTATCCTTAAGTTTGTCAAAACTTCAAAAACAACCATATCAGTGCTCCTGAACTTTACCAAAAGCATACTGTTGGCTCTTAATAGGCAGAGAGTTTCCATTTTAGGAGATGAAAGATAGGTTGCACAACAATGTGAATATATTTAGCACAACTGAACGGTACACACTTAAACATGGTTAAGATGATAAGTTTTATGTTGTGTATATTTTATCACAATTTTTAAAAGGAGGGAAAAGACTGCTTGGAGAGTGAGCTTTCAATACTTGCCACTATATCTCTATAAATGCAATGTACACCCATTTTTTTCTTTAAAAATAGAAGTACAGAAATTGAATTAGCAATTCAAACTATTCTCACAGAGAGAAAAGTCCAGAACCAGATTATTTTTTGCTGGTAAATTCTAGCAAATATTTAAAGAAGAATTCTTATTGATCCCTTCACAAACGTTTTTAAAATTATGTAGCAGGAAAAAACTACTACACTCATTTTGTAAGGCTACTATTATCCTGTTACCAAAACTTGACAAAAATCTCATTAAAAAGAAAGAAAGTCCATGAATCTTCAGAAGGAAGGCAGAGGAGGGTAGGGTGGGGTGTAAGAGATCAACCAAAGGACTTGTATGCATGCATATAAGCATAACCAATGGACACAGACATTAGTGGGGTGAGGGCATGTGCCGAGGAGTGAGGGTGGCCAATGGGGAAAAAAGGAGACATATGTAATACTATATGTAACACATTAAACAATAAAGAATTTTTAAAAAATAGAAAGAAAACTACAGAGCAATTTTGCTCAGGAATAGATACTTTTTTAAAAAATGTTTTTATTTATTAATTTTTAGAGAGAGAGGAAAAGAGAAAGAGAGAAACATGTATTTGTTGTTACACCTATTTATACATTCACTGGTTGCTTCTTGCATGTGCCCTGACCAGGGATTGAACCCGTGGCCTTTTCATATTGGGATGATGCTCCAACCAACTGGGGAGCCTCATCCCAATATGAAATTGAGGAAACAACATCAGTACCCTGGTCGCTGGAAAAAGTCCATGTAATGTTCACTCATTGCCTACTCTTTTTAAAAAAATACATTTTTGTTGATAAATACATTTTTTAAAATATGTTTATTAGAGAGGAAGGGAGAGGGGGAGAGAGAAATATCAATGATGAAAGAGAATCTCTTGCACACACCACACTGGGGATTGAGCCTGCTGTAGAACTAAGTTTAAAGTACTGCTACATTTTAAAAAATGCAAATTATAAAACATTTTGGTCTGAAGGTATAAGTATACTCTTACTGTCCTGAGCTTAACTATTGTCCTGAACTTCCGTGCTGATGAAGCCCACACATTTCAAAATCCAGTCTCTATTCTGTTTTTATCCTATATGCCTTTTGAAGGGTAACATTTATCACACAAGAAAATATTTTATTTTTTCTTACTCAAACAACACAGATATTCATTCCATTTAATTTTAGAACATAAGTAATGAGTTCACTTTTCTTCATTCTCTAAAAAGTCCAGTGCGGTAAAAATAATGGCTGTAAAATACATAAGACAGAAGTTATTTCCTTTCCCTGTGGTTTCCAGCAGCAAGGACAATAAATGGACTCAGAGTAGACAATGAGTGTCCCGGCCGGCATGGCTCAGTGGTTGAATCAGGAAGTCATGGTTTGATTCCTAGTCAGGGCACATGCCTGGGTTGCAGGCTCCATCCCTGGTGTGGTGTGTGCAAGAGACAGCTAATCAATGATTCTTTCTCATCACTGGTATTTCTCTCTCTCTCCCTTCCTCTCTAATAAACATATTTAAAAAATATATTTATCAACAAAAATATATATTTTTTTAAAAAGAGTAGGCAATGAGTGAACATCACATGGGCTTTTCCAGGGACCAGGATACTGATGTTGGTTCCTCAATTTGTATGAGAAGCCAGAAGAAACCTGCCCCTGCCCATGACTCCATAGGTTCTTGATGACCCACCTCCAATTCCAGAGCCTTGAGGTTCTGAGTGACAGAACCTCAGGAGTAGCTGACTCCAGTCATTGGGGTGATTCTTCCACATTGATTTTGCACATGTGCCCAGAGTAGGGTCAGGGTCTCTGTGGATGGCTGAGATTGAATGTCGTCCTCACCACTTATTGCCTTTGGGACTTCTCCAAACTCTCACCCTCCTGTGTGCCTCAGTTTTCTCCATGGTTGGGGGGGGGGGGGGAAGGACTGTTTCCACATCACAGACTTGCTGTGAGGAATAGATGAGGACACAAATGGGAAGGATCCGAACAGTCATTGGCATCTAAAAAGTGCTCAATAAAAGTTGGATATTAATCTTCAGACTTGAGGAATAGTAGGCACATACTTGGTTAACTCACCTGGGGAGAGTAATATTCTTGAGAGAAAGTCTTGAATGTAGTTCAGAAATAATTAAATGCCTTCCTTGATTGAAATAGAAAGGCAATTAAGACAATGCAGCTTTTTTCTCTGTGTTATCTAGGACATATTTTTCTCATTTCCTCCTGTAATGGGAAAATTTGAAGCTCTCACAGAATGGTGAAAAATTACTCATCTTGAGGTTAATTGTTCCCCAACAAATACATTTTGAATAGGGAAGGTGGGAAAGACTCCGGAGGTGTCGGAAGCCAACCAGTAGCATCCTGTTTGGGACACAGGCAGGCCTAGGTATCCTGTGTTGCCTGCATATGATTTTGGAAAAATTCTTTAACCCTTCTGGGTTTTAGGCTTCTTAACTATAAATTAGAGGTAAAAAGTGGCAAACTGCAGTAATGGTAGTGTCAGTTTTACAGGTGACCGGCTATAGAGAGGACCCTTCCATTGTAGCTGAGCAACAATCCAAAACTTTGCCATAGATCCTGGGGACTTACTATAAAAGGGACCTACCTGTTTACATAAAATGAGCCACTTAAACAAGCTCTAGTCATGTTAGCCAAGCAAACTGTCTCCCAAATGTGTGCCTCTGATTATCTGGGATGAGGCAGAGGACAACCCAGATATGTGTTAGGATACAGGATGGTGGGGTAGAGAGAGAGAACAAGGATCACTTAGAATGTCGTAGATGCTGCATTCATTAATTTCTTCTCACACACAATTATTTACTGAGAGTGTTTTATTTATTTAATTAACAATATGCATTGGGAAGGCTCCATGAGAGAACCTGTGGGAACATTTCAAGGGGAGGGAGAAAAGAGCCGCGGATTGCCTGGGGTCAAGTTCATCCACAGTCATGTCCTCTTCACGACCTCCTCCAACCATATCAGAGCAGGCTAATGCCAAAATAACCCTAAAGTCTCAGTGGCCTCCCCTGATAGAGGTTTAGCTGTTGCTTGTACAAAGTCTGTTTCCTCATGGAGTCATTGAGTGACCCAGATTCCTTCCACCCTGTGTTTCTGACACATCCTAGAGCAGGGGGTCAGCAAACTATGGTTTGTGGGCCTAATTTAACCTAGTATTCTTGTAAAAACATTTTTTTGTGTGTAAATTAAGGTTTATTTAATTTATTACATATCACTTGGGCTTTGTAGCTTCTCTTACACTTGCAATGGCAGAGTGGAGAACTTGTGACAGACTCCATGGCCCATGGACCCTAAAATATCAATTATCAGACTTTTTACAGGAAAAGGTTGCTAAGATTCTAGAGCAATGGGTCTTATCTTGGATTCTCTGATTCAGCCCACAGAGGGAGAAGAAGAGTGGAAGATTATGTGGGAGGTTCATTATTATTATGAATTATGTCTTCCATCAATTCCATCTGCAGGTTTTTTGCTTTTTGTGTTTTGTTTTTTTGCCAGATCTCAGTCATGAAGCCTACCTAAGCTGGTAGGGAAGCTGAGAAATGCAGCTTAGCAATGGCCCAGAAGGAAAACACATAGAAGCTCTCCATGGACTGGTACTGCACTAGCTTCTTCCACTCATTCTATCCTCTGTGTTTTTCACAACAACTGTTTAAGATAAGTACAGTACTACTGTGCAAATGGGGGACCTGAGGTTCAGAGAGGTCAAGCAACTTGCCTCTGATATCCAGCATCAGATAGTAGGAGTGAGGATTTGATAGTCAGCATATGTTGTTCTGAAGCCTGTGCTATTCTTTCTGAAAAAAAAAATTTTTTTTAAATTGTGGTAAAATATACATAAAATGTGCCATCTAAGCCATTTCAAGTGTATAGTTCAGTGGCATATGATACACACACACACACACACACACACACACACACACACACGCTAGAGACCAGGTGCATGAAATTCATGTAAGAAGGAGGGGTGTCCCTCAGTTCGGCCTGCACCCTCTTGCAATCCAGGACCCCTTGGTAAGGTCCTTAAGCCTGGCCAGTGATCAGAGCTATTGGGGCTTTCCTGCCCCCAGCTGCAGGCATCTGGCCCCGCCCCTGCTGCTGCCACTTCTTGCCATCTGTGCAGCGCTGCCCCCCTTCCCCTGCCACCAGTTGCCTTCCTCTGCAGGCGACAGGTGTGGGGTGCGATTGCTTAGCTGGCCTGAGCCTCCCTCTTTGGGGCGATTGTGGGGCAATGGCTGGGCCCCATGACTAATTGCATTGCACCCGCCTTGGCTGGCCTGGCACCAGTGTGTGTCATAGCATGGTTGTCCGATGGTCGTTCTGCTGTTCCATTGTTAGGTTGATTTGCATATTATGCTTTTATTATTATAGATTTAATACGTGAGTATATTTTTCTTGATTTGAGAGAGAGAGAGAGAGAGAGAGAGAGAGAGAGAGAGAGAGAGAGAGAGAAACATCAGTGTGAGAGAAAAGCATCTTGGCTGTCTCTCACACTGGGGATTGAGCCCCCAACTTGGGCCATATGCCCTGACTGGGAATACAATCCAACACCTTTCATTGCATGGGACGATGCTCAAACAGTGGAGCCACACTGGCCAGCGCTGAAATATATTTTTTGAAAGTGGAAGATTCCTAGATTTTGATAGAAATGTAAAAGCGTTGGGCCTTCACTGCAATGATTGTCTTAAAAAGTTAAGCATAGCCAAGCTTAAAACTGAATGCTAACACAAAGTTTCCAAGCTCCAATTTTAGTGGATGTTTATTGGTGCCAACAGCGATTCTTGACTGCCGTGGGCTGATTACAAAGGGACAGAGGTTGATTTGATAGTAAAATGACTCATTTAAGCTTTCCCTATGCTATATTAATTAAGGAATGCTTTGCAGTCGTTCAGAAAAAGAGAAAAATGGTAGGACAATTGAGACATCACCCAGGACATCATTATATAGACATACCATTCTCCAATTAACCTATTTTATTGAATTCAGAACCATGTTGATGTTTGAGTGGCAATTTAATTTCCACAAAACAATGCCATCCAGCACATTTTATTATTGTTCATTTATAAATCTTGGGTGTTGTGGCATTTTTCTTTTCCATTAACTTTGAAATTGGGTTTCACAGTTGCTTAAGTGTTATATGCCTAAAGATTGTCTTCCTAGTTTAATGCTATGCATATTTAAGAAGATAGTAAAATTAATTTAAATAAAAACACGAGAGAGCCAGGGAAACTTTTCTCTTTAAAAGGTGTGTGTAATAAGATTCAAGTTGACAAGTTAGTTCCCTTTTACAAAAGACTGAAATTTGAATTAGGAAACTGTACCGGCAGGACAGACTAAGTTAAGCTGCAGTAACAAGCAACCCCTAGATTCTAGTGGTTTAACCCACTTCCTTGCGTTAAATCAGTTGCATATGGGTAGATACCTCTGCTTATCATGATCCTGACAGCAGGACCCAAACTGATGGATCTACCTTCAGTAATATTTCTGGCTTAGGGGAGCGAGTACTCTGGGGGTTTTCTGACCTTGGGGTAAAAATGCTGTGGCTCAAGGAAGTCTGATGACCACACCTAACTTCAAGAAGAGGACTACGGTCTTTTTGGGTGCCCGGAGGAGAGAGAAACCAGTGGACAGCTTTAATGTCTACAACAAAAAGTACCCTGCATCTCTCTCCAAAGGAATGCCCTATGGCCTGGTTGTGACACTTTCTATTTCCTAGTAAAGTTGCAGAGAGCTTTCTCAATTTCACAGGAGTCTGTGGCTCCTGGTTTACAGCCAAACCCTGCTGCTTACCAGCCCCATGGCACAGGCAGATCTAAACCTCAGCTCCTCCCCTGAGAAATGGGGGTGGGGTGGGGTGGGGGGAAGTGGTGGGAAGATGTCCGTTGCACTGTTTGTTGAGAAGAGTCAAAGGAATCACTGGTGACACCTCTTCATCAGTTGTAAATTATTATCTAGATGAAGGAAGTAGTAGTATTTCTGGCAATCAGTCATGCCATGTGAAGGAGAAAGAACACATAATAATGACTTCACCCCACAGCACTTGTCACACAATCAATATTGTCTCACAAAAGTTTCCCAGAAATTCACAAGAAATTTCCTTTGGTGATCTGATAATGAAACCCGAAGAGAGTGGTTCTCCAATAATAATAATAAAAAAAAAGCAAAGATTTCCTCTTGGCTGGAAAATGACAAAGCATTTCACATGATCCCAAATCTATATGGCCCACTTTTCTAGCAGATAGCCACATTCAAAAAAAAAAAAAAAAAAAAAAAAAGAAAGAAGAAAGAAAGAGGTTGAAGAAAAGAAGTACTATCTATCTTGCCTAAGAAGCATTTTTTAAAAAGTTGGGATCCATGTGGAAAAAATAAATATGTCTTATGAAAGAGCAATGAAGGTAGAAACACAGGGAGAGTCTTTTATGGTAGGATTGACTCCTGAAACTGCTGTCACCCAAATATCCCAGCATTCTTGCTTTGTAGATAGAACTGAATGGCACCCTGATTTTGTCTAACCCTCCTGTTTTCCAGATGAAGAAAGTAAGGTCTAGCAAAGTTAAACGACTTGCCCTAGATGAGTAGTCGGCAAACTCATTCGCCATCAGAGCCAAATATCAACAGTACAACGATAGAAATTTCTTTGGAGAGCCAAATTGTTTAATCTTAAGCTTCTTCTAACGCCACTTCTTCAAAATAGACTCGCCCAGGCCGTGGTATGTTGTGGAAGAGCCACACTCAAGGGGCCGAAGAGCCGCATGTGGCTCGAGAGAGCCTCAGTTTGCCGACCACGGCCCTAGATCGTGTTCCTTAAGCACAAGTTGGTTAGCCAAGTGTTCTTCCCTCCCACCAACCTGAAATTATAGAAATGAACACAATGGAGGAAGAAGTGCTTCTTCCATATAACTGTGAATCAAACCCGAGCCCATGACATCCCCTTCATTGTGTACCTGCAAAGCTGGCAAAGGTCTCCCTGGACATTCTTAAAGATGGTCCAGCAGGGATTTTGACAAACCTTCTTAGCATTTCTAAAATTCCGTTGTTTTCCCCATTTCAGAGTTTTCTAAATGATACTTTTGACTCACTGGAAATGTATGAGTTAAATAAGAAAACAAGGAACCAGATTTCAGGTGGAGTAACTTCATTATCTGATTGTTCTACTTAATTAGATGTGGAAGCCCCCATGGCACTCTGGGAGAAGAATCCTCACACTGTCCACCAAAGGAAAGGAAAGATGTGTTGTGTTGCCTTTGTGGGCGTATTTGTCAGAAGAGGCTCGGTTTGCTCTGGGATTTACAGTAACGAAAGATGATTTCCCATTCATGCGAAAAGTCCACGGTGGGCTGGAAGGGTCTCCACTCTGCATTATATTTGCAAAGAGTGGGGGTGGGGGGTGGGGAGGATTGCATCTGGGGGTCACCTGCATCTGTGGCACAGGTGCTTTTAAAGCTTCTGCCTATAAATAATGCATATTGCTTTTGCTAATTTCTCATTTGTCAAAGCAAATCACAGGGTCACATCTAAATGCACGGGGGTCAGAATACTTCCATCTGACTATGCACCTGGAAGAAGAAAAATTGATTTTGATGAACATCTCTGATGACTACCATACTAGGAATAAAAGAGAGAGAAAAAAAAAACACACACCCCCTCCCCTAAATGACAAAAAAGCCAGTGTCTTATACCAGCAATACGAATCAAATACCAAATCAAAATATCTGTCAACTCTACAATAAAATCATTTAACATTAATTTGCTGCAGCTAAAATTGTCTGAATTTGTTTCTTCATCTTCCTAAAGAGTATTGCATAGAATGGGCAGCAAATACAAATGAAGCAAACCAAATTGGGGCTGGCTTGAGATGAAGTTTCTAGAAAGTCATTATGGGCCAACTAAATAGGGAGGCACATTTATGCTTTCTGTAGATTTTATTAGACTCATTTCTCTGAGAAGAAATAGCTTCTTTATGACATGACTGTGCTAGTCACCAGACTTTCTGAAATAATTTGATAGTAGGAAAGTTATAGCCTGATCCAACAGAAGAGTTTGTCTTCATTTAAATTGATAATAGGAGTAATTGTTTAACGGGTCATTCTAAAAAGAGACCCTTGCCCATCCGGAGGGGCTAGGTGGTTGTGCGGTTGACCCAAGCACCAGGAAGTTGCTGGTTAGCTTCCAGAGTGAGGCACCTGCTGGGTTGCCAGCTCCATCCCCGGTGGGGAAGGGGTGGGGGTGGGGGGGCAGGCATACAGGAGGCAGCTGGTCTATGTTTCTGTCTTTCTGTCCCTCTTCCTTCCTCTCTCTGAAATCAATAAAAACATATTTAAAAATAAAAAAATTAAAACTTAGCCTTTTGGGGAAATGTCTGAAGGTCTGGAATATGTTTTAACAACCCCCATTTGTTTATTTTGGGTACAATCATTTGCTTAGATATATATTTTTTAACTTTTTGTATATTACCAGCAACAAAGTGTTTCAAGTGGGGGAAACGCAAACTAGCTCAGAATGTCCCCTGAATTAAAAAAAAAAATAGAGTTTTGTACTTTCCAGAATAATAAGCATTTTTTAAATAGTCTTTCTTTAAATCTTTCTTGGTAGAAATCTACAGAGCAGGGGGAAAAGGTGAGAGTCAGTGTCCACTGAGTGACTGTTTAATTATATCATTTCCCCCCTTGCCCCTTAAAGTTTTATAACAGAGCAAGGTTCACACGAACACGCCAAACACAATAAACATACTTTATTACATATTTTATGTCCAAGATGAAAATGAAGACATAGCAGTGAGATCATTTTATACAGAGGTACAGTGAATTCCATGTGAGCAGGGGAAAGTCAATTTTGCGTTTTGTGCTTCAGTTTTTTAAAGCTATCAGCAATAATGACATCACAGTAAAATTTTATTGAGCATTGACCACAGACGGTATGAGGGACTATACCAAGTACTTTTGCAATTTTTCCTCATTAAAAAGGAAACTTTCTCTCACAGATGAGGAAATTGAGGAGGTCGCCTCGCTAGTGAGTGAAGGAATACTCTCTGGGGGTAAATCATCGTAGTAGCATTTCAGTTAAGGTATCTGATAATTGCAGTATTTTTTTATAGCCCAACTCTCTCAGAGAAGGATTTAAATCTGGAAATGGTTCATTTATTCATAGGTATATGAATGCCCACCCTGTGACTGGTCCTAAACACCATGCATATAGAGCTGAATAAGTCTGTGAGGCGCAGAAGTTAAAAACAGCCAAAACCGGTTTGGCTCAATGGATAGAGCGTCGGATTGCGGACTCAAGGGTCCCAGGTTCGATTCCGGTCAAGGGCATGTATATACCTTGGTTGCGGGCACATCCCCAGTAGGGGGTGTGCAAGAGGCAGCTGATCGATGTTTCTCTCTCATCGATGTTTCTAACTCTTTATCTCTCTCTCTTCCTCTCTGTAAAAAACCAATAAAATATATATTAAAAAAAATAAAAATAGTGGGCTCTAGCATTCAGACAAATGGACCTGGGTTGGGCTCTACAAGGTGACTTTGTACAAGAACTCTCTCGTCTCACCCACAAATCGGGAAATGATGTTGGTGCTTGCTTCATGGTTTTGCTGGGAGAATTAAGTGAGATAATGAACGTGCTTACGATGAACAGCGCGTTGCGTAAGACGCTGCGCAGTACGCTCAGCTAACAGTGGGTTTTAATTGTTATTTGCATTGTCACCACCACACGCAACGGCAGCAATAATCATTGTTGGGCAGCTCTTGATTGGGGAGGGAGAGACATTTCAACATTTCTTGGCCAATGTGGTATGAGCACTGGGGACATCCAGGGAAGGCAAGCGTGAAGGCCTAGAGTGGTTTGTAGAAGTTTCACAGAAGAGGTGAACTCTGAGCTCGTGGGAGAAGGGTGTAGGCCTGCCAGTCTCCTGGAAGGTAAGGCGGCTAGGGGAGGGAGGGCAAGGCCTGTCTGGGGAACCCGGAGGCTCCTGGGAAGTAGAACTCCAGGGGATCGCGAGGTGGCGCTGTGGTTCCACGAAAGGAGGAGATTTGCGCGCCCCACGGGTCACCGCGTGCCCGGGGCGGCTTCCAAGAGGCGGGGCAGTGCTGTACTGCTCGGTTGGGCACGATCTTCACACAGCCACCGAATAATAACAGTGATAAAGATAATAGACACAAAGGCAACTAAGCCCGAAGCAGTCTCCGTGAGGACACGCGGCACCAGTAACCGTTAAGAGCGCGGAACTGTCCAGCGGGGATCGCTGCGGGCGGGCGCGGTCCTGGTGAACTCGTGGGGACCCCGGGGGGATCCCGCTCGCCCGCAGCCCTGGGCGCTCTCACCTGCAGCCGCCAGGGGGTCGGCTTCCTGCTACCCGCAGGCAGAAGGAGCAACAGTTTCTGGGATCAGTCTGCACCCTGCCTGCGCCTTGCTTTGGACCGGACCTGAGATGCTAGAAACTTCTTCTTTGCAGCGTTTCACATGCACCCATGGACCCACGCGAACCGCCTCTGGGCTCAGGCTCACCCACAAGTGTACGATCCTTTGGCACACACACACAGACCCACTCGCATAAACCAGACACTTGGCACATGCACGCACACACACACATGCACACGTGTGCAACAATCCGCCTCTGAGCGCACGCCCCACATGCACCCCAGTGCGCGCCGTCCCTCCCCGCACCCGCTCTTACTGGCCTGGCCCACAAATACGCAGCCCCTCTTCGCTCCCACAAGCATGTTTGCACACTCACATCACACGCATCTTGCATCTCGGTAGCTAACAAAGACCTCCAAGCAGCCAGCAGCGCCCAGCTGTAAATGAACTGTGACCTGGGTGCCGTGTGCGAAACTCCCCACTTCCCCACGAGCCAACAGGCCTAGGCGCCCGCTCCCTTCCTCTCAAATCTACAGCCTCCGTTTCTAGCAAATGGATTTGCATTTGAAGGGATGCTGATTTCCAAAGAGCCGGGAGCTCCCTCCCCGGCTTTTGAGCGTCCTTTCCGCAGTAGAAGCCAGCGAGGGCTCTTCACCCCATTTTTTAAGGGTGCGGTTGGGGGGCCGTGGGGGAGGGCCGGGTGAGGCAGGGTGGCACCCAGCGACCGCCTGGGATTGGAGATCCTTCCCGGGGCAGGGCCCCCAACTGGATTCCCTCGGCTCAGAATACGATTAGCTTTTAGCCATTTGTGGCCGTGCCAAGGCGATCTGCCCAGCCTCCGTTAGACCACCTCCGCAGGTGCCCAGGTTTCTGTCCTCAGACGGAAAACATCCCCCCCAGAGTCTCGTGTGGAGCCCATTTCAATGCAGCGACTTTGCCCCCGCCTGGACCCCGAAGACCTGGGCTAGGAATGGGAGAAGCAGACGACTGGGGTTCATCTGGCAAAGATGGCAGAGCCGGGGCTGGAGTGGATGCAACCCTGGCGCCCCATCCTGGGAAGCCAGGGGGTCACGGGTCCCCCTCTGCCCGCAGGGACACACGGCCGGTCTTCTCATTAGGCCTTCCGCAGCCCTCATCCCCCCCCTCTCTCCCTTCTGCTGCCTGCCCCAGGGGGCAACTTGCACCCAAGCTCTGTGTCACCCTGATGCCCAGGGGCTTGGGAGCCAGAGGGGGTCTGTGCTGGGGGGTGGGAGGGTTGGAGCTAAGGTTAAGGGCACAGGTTCTGGGGTAATTTGGGGCTCAGCCTTCTTAGCAGTGTGGCCCCGGACAGGCTGACTCATTTCAGTCACAGGGCGAATGCTCCCTCACCTGTAAAGCAGGAGTGATCTCACCTGCCTTTTGTGGGAATCCAGCGAGTTTATGCCCGTAAAGCCTTCCACAAAGGAGAGGTATTATTATCTGGGGACCGCCCGGGGGAAACCCCAGCGAGTGGGCAGGCTCACGGTCTGTTCCAGCCCGGTGCCCAAGCCTCATCCTAGGCAGACTAAGGGCTCCCGAGTCCTGGACCGACACCCCCCCCCCCACACACACACACACGCACTGTTGTCGGCCTGCTCTCCACCTCTTAGCTGTCTGGGGGTATCTCTGTCACCCCTGGGCCTCGGTTTCCCTGTCTGTACTGCGGGGCGCCCAGGGCTGGCAGTGGCCTTCAGACAGGGCGAGCAAAGGGGACCCTGTCTGCGGCATGGGGTCGGGGACTGGGGTCGGGTTGGAGAAACGACCCCCTCCCTTTCTCTGCCACTGGCCAGAGCTGGCTGAGGGCGAGGAGGGGAGCAGACGGATTTCCGGAGCAACCGCGGCTGCGGCTCCTGCGTGCGCCCGGGGGAGGGCAGCGATGGGAGTCCCTGCGGGCAGGGGGCGGGGGCAGGGGCAGGGAGGGGCAGGGGCAGGGGCAGGGCTCTGACCGCGGCCAACGGGCCCTGCTGCTCCGCCGTCCCGCCGCCGTCCCAGGCGCCCCGCGGGGCTGTGCGCCCCGGTCCTCGCTTCCCGGGCTCCGGGCGGCCCGGCACCCCCTCCCAGTCCCCTGCCCGAGGCGGCGCCGGCCTCTGCCCCCTCCCGGCGCGGCTCCCGAGGGCCAGGGGATGCCTCTGGAGCCTGCGATGTGCGGGGACTTGGCGCCTTCATACTCCGGGCCCCCCCTTTCCCTTTGCCTCTTCCCCGCGCCGCAGGACGCCCCCCTCCCTCGGCCCCCCTCCCCCGGCTAGCGGCGGAGGAAGCGGGCATTCCCCGGGCGGAGCGGCCCCGCCGGGAGGCGCCCCGCTAGGGAAGCGGGGGTCCAGGACCGTCCGGAGGGAGAGGTCTCAGTCTGGCCTCCTGGGGGCGGGCGAGCAGAGAGGATCCTCCGCCCCGCGGACGCCGGGCCGTTAATTCCAACCCGGCGCCGCCGCAGCTCTGCGTGGCGGTGCGTTTTCCTGCCTCTGCTCTTTGGGGGCGAGGGCTCCACCCGCACCCCCTACCCCGTACACCGGCGTCCGTTGTTGCCTCTCAGGAAAGGGAATCGCGTTCCCTATGCTTAAGCGGGTTGGGACATACAAAAGCGAGAAGGGAGAAGGTTTCCAAGTTCGGAGTGAGGGGTGTTGGCGGCTTCCTTCCTGGGCCTGAGCAAGGGCTGCGCAGCCTTATCTACTTTTTGGAGCAGCTGAGAAGGAGGGGTTTTGAGGGTGCTCACTTCCACCAGGAGAGAAACTCCCAGAAGCTCTGATGGAGACTGAAGTCCAGGGGAGAATATCATGCCTCTCCTTCCCATCGCTTCTTCCACGTATAAACCCATTTTGTTGTGTATTTTTCTCATGCACAGGTTCCCCTCGCCCCCACAATACACTTTTCCACCCCGCCCCCAATTCTGCAGGTTTGGACAAGACCTGGAAATCTGCATGTCTATCCCACCCTCCCATCGGATCAGGCTGGTGAGTGAGGTTGGGACGACTGCTACAATCAGAGATATGCTATAAAGCCGGGACAAGGTTCTACATACAAGTAGCTCTCCTCCTCTCTGGAGATGTGACCATAACGTAAAAAGGATGAAACCAGTATATACTTTATGGTCCCACCCTCCCCAGGCATGCTGTGCCTTCCAGAGGCGGCGCTAACCTTACATCAGAGAAGATCCAGAGTGTCGAAGGGATTTTTCAAAGTTTAAAATTGCAAGTTGCGAGTTCAATATTCACTAGAGGAAACTCGCCAAAAATCCAGGGCTCATCCTTCTCTGTCTCTTTCCTACCTTCTCTTTAGGTGGGAAGAAGGAATTCTCATTTACACACGTATCCCTGGGTGAGGACGCCTGGTTGGAAGAGCTATAGCTGCACTCTGCGAGACAAAAATAAAGTGTGCTCACCACCCCAGCTGAGGCACCTGCTGCCCCCACCCCGCCAAAGGGCCTCAGTCTCATCAAAAGATTCCTGCCCCCTCATAGTCTCCCTCCTCTATGGCCTGGCGGATATGGAGATCGCCTCCTCTTATTTTTAATGCTTGAAGATTACTGGCTCTGGGGCAGGAAGTGGGCTGCTAGAAGCTTTGATTTCTCTGGTCCAATTTCTCTTTGAACCAGGAAGCTTCAGGCCCCCCCAACAAACACATCATTTCTGGAGTGCTTCTATAGTCTCCTTGACTCCCCCCCCCCACTTCCCCATCCATCTGCTGGGGCTCATGATCCTGATCCTCAGAGAGGCTGGCACCTTTGCCACCACCTCCCTTTGGCAGTGATCTTGCCCCCTGTCACTGGGGTATACCCCTCACCACACTCAATCTGGAGTCCTGGATACTATTTACTGCAGAGTAAAATGGAGGCTCCGGTAATTACAGAGAGGGAGGCCTGGGTCTCATGCCACGGCTGTCTGGGGCTCAGTGATGGGACTGTGGCCTCTGCTTCCTGGTCCCCCTCCCTTCTAGGATCCCCTCAGAGCAGGCAGGGGGAGAGATCAGCTCTTGAGGACCCTTTGGGCCTGGAGATTAAGCTTGGAACTTTGGGAAGTTTTCAGCAGGCCCAGTTTCAGCTGCGTATTTAAATTCTAAAGAGACGGAGAAGGTCCAACTCCCTCTCTTTCCTCCCCACAAACCTATAATCCTTCGGTTCTCTGCACCAACACGTCCCTCTTGCGGACCCACTGTGTGCCAGGAACTCTGGTAGATGCTGTGGGAATCCTGACGGGTCAGACAGAGCTCTTTAGGGGCGTCTTGGAAGAGATGGTGTGAATTTTGGTGCCAGGGAGAAAGCGATGAGCATGCTAGCGGTCCTGATGGGATGGTCTGAGAGCTGGGAGGCTTTGTGCATAAGAGATAAAGCGGTGCTTTGAGGACAGTGGCTGTGTACCGACAGGCCTGGAACACAGGCTTTCGTCTAGTTCGGGAACCAGGAAGTGGCCCCCACTTTCCTGCTTTGCCAAGAGCACGAAGCATAACTCTTGCCTGTCCCCATTCCATTCTACACGGGCATGTGTACTTTTCCATCACTGACCCCAGGAGCTTTCTAAATCAAAGGGCCAAGCAAGGCCAGCAGAAAGGGGACCTGGGTTTCTGGCAAAGATTTCCCCCGAAGGAGTCCTTAGCAGATTTGGCTGCAGCCAGGGAGTTCCTTTGAGGGCAATGAAACAGAAGTTCATCATGTGCTTATTAGAGGTTACAACCTGCTAAAAAAATGATGGGGCACATTACCCAGAAACATCTACCTATTTCCTTTGCCAGCCTCAAGCGTACATGCCAAAGGCCTGAGGTAGGAGATCTTTCCTTCCTTCTTTCCTGCTTTCCTTCAGTCTCTCTCTTGACATACGCCAGGGGCAGAATTTGGGGGAGGGTTTGTTCAAGCCCGCCCCCAATTGAACAAAAAGGGTGAGGATGAGAGAAACCCTGCACCAAATAAACAGACTACTCAGAGGCCTTGTTGTTGCTTTGGTAGTCACTCTAAAGGAAAACTACTTTGGGGGCGGGGGCGAGGGGCTAGGATCAAAAATGAGTCCGTTTTAAAACGCATCCTGACACAGTTCCAGCGAGAGCATTCATCCCACCGCTTCCAGATCCGCGGATTACTAGAGGGAGGTGAGCATCGCAGGACAGTACCTCCAAAGCCTGCGGCCTCAAGGCTGGCGGCCAATGGAGAACGCGTTTGCAGAGGCCAGCCTAAGGGGAGAGCCCGCCCCCCAGCTCCACCCCTCCCCAGCGTGAAGCCACCAGCCCCGACCTCCAGCACCCATTCTCCACCCCCCCCCACCCTGTCCTCTAAAGCGAAGAGGTGGGCACCTGGGACACGCGTCCTGCTTTTTTTTTTTTTTTTCCCTGCCCGGGATCTCCCGGCTCCTCCACTTTGGCCCCCGACGTCCCAGAACCGCGGAGGCGCAGCCTGTGCTCCTCCAAACGCGCCCAGGGCGCGGCGAGGATGCTTAAACCACAGCGGCCAGGATGCAGATCCCAGCTCAAGTCCCCGAGAAGAAGGTCCCCACCCGTTCCTCCGGTCCCCGTCCTCTTGCCAAGGCTCTGGCCCTGCTCAGCCCCGCTCCTTGCAGCTCAGATGCTCGGGCTCGGCGGTCCTCCGCCCGCCACTTTGCGAGGAACTTTGGCCGGCTCCCGGGAGCCGCCGCCGCCGGGAGCGGGATGCTAATGAGGGAGCGTGGTCCCGCGCCGCGAGCCGGCAGGCTCCTGAGTCGCGATTGGCTGCGGCGAGGCGGAAGAATGACGTTATGCAAATGAAGGGGCGGGCCCGGGGAGGCGCGGGCCCCGCCTCCTCCCTTTGGGGTTAGTGTGCCTGTGTTTAGCTCTGGGGAGAGTCAAACTGGATTCCATAGGGAAAGCCTGCAAATCACTTCTATTTTAGCGAGGAGAAAACAGAATCTCCATCCAGCAGGGTCCACCCCTCTCTCTTTCTCCCTCTCCTCTCCTTCTCTCTCTCTCTCCCTCCCCCCTTCCTCTCTCCCTCTTTCTCCCCCCTTTCCCCCCCCCCCCCATCCCAATCTCCCTCTCTGGTGTATCTGTCTACGGCAACCAGCGTCCTCCTCATCTATACGCACTGAAGGAAAAGAAACATCTTTGGCGGGGAGAGAAGGAGGGAAAAAAAAGAAAGAGGAAAAAAAACTTGCCTGGTTGTGGAAAATGACACTTGAAGTAGCAAAGCCGGCAGCGCGAGTTGAGTCTATTGTTTCTTAAATTGCCATCAGGGCTTTTTTTTTTTTCTTCCTGCTTCTTCAAGTGAAGGGTACCTCTGCAAAAGGAAACTCCAGCCCCTCCTGCCCTCCACCGGCCTGTGATCATTACAAAAAAAAAAAAAAAAAAGAGAAAAAAAAAAAAAAAGCAAAAAAAAAAAAAAAGCACCCAAACCAAAAATTAACCAACCAAACAACCCCCAACAGCCAAGCATACATCTCATTTTTTTTTTTTTTGGTCTTTTCGTTGGATTTTCCCTTCTTTTTTTTCTGCCTTTTTTTCCGGGTTATCGCTCAGTTTTGAGCGACGGTTTACATTTTTTAAAAATTTGCTTTCTAGCCCGCCTTGATCTTCTAACGCGAGTTCACCGTCTTAAAAAAAAAAAATCTCTGGCTGGCGTTTTTTCTTTCCTTTTTTTTTTTTTTTTTTTAATATTTTCAAGGGGGAGGAGATTTTCCACAAGAAAAGGTTGTTTTCATGTTTGGGATTCAGGAAAGCATCCAACGGAGTGGAAGCAGCATGAAGGAAGAGCCGCTGGGCAGCGGCATGAACGCGGTGCGGACGTGGATGCAGGGCGCCGGGGTGCTGGACGCCAACACGGCGGCGCAGAGGTGGGTACCGCCGGGGACCGCGGCCGGCCGGGGCGGGGAGCGGGGAGCCGGGGCGGGGAGCGGGGAGCCGGGGAGCCGGGGAGCCGGGAGCCGGGAGCCGGGGAGCCGGGAGCCGGGAGCCGGGAGGCGGGAGGCGGCGGCGCGGCGGCCGCGGGGCCTGGCCGCAGGCGGGCGGCCGCCGCTCCGCTCCGCTCGCCTCCCGGGCTCCGCGCTCCCGGGGCCGCGCTGCCTTAGTCGCCCGAGGCCGGAGGGCCGGGAGCTCCGCGAGGAGCCCACGCTTTGCCGGCACTTTCCCCGGCCGGGTCTGTGGCTGTTTTCATTTTGTTTTAAGCCAGAAGAGGCGAGAGTCTCAACAGCTTGATGTTGGATATCTGTGTTTTTATGACTGCTTTCTTTTCTCTTTTCTTTCTTTTTTCTTTCTCTTTCTTTTCTTTCTTTCTTTCTTTCTTTCTTTCTTTCTTTCTTTCTTTCTTTCTTTCTTTCCCTCTTTCCTTCCTTCCTTCTTTCCTTCTTTCCTTCCTTCCTTCTTCCTTCCTTTTATTTCTTTCTCGTTCCTTCCTTTCCTTCTGCCTTTTTGTCTTCCCTCATGTTAAAACTTTCCTTCTCTTTCCCTTCATTCCTTTCCTCCCTCCCTCTCTTCTTCCTCCCTCCTTCCTTCCCTTTTCCTTCTTTCTTTTCTCCCTTCTTTCCTTCCTCCCCCCTTTTTTACTTCCCTTCCTTTTCTCTTCCCTTCTTCCCTCTCTTCCTTCCTCTCTTTCTTTCCTCCTCTGTCTTCCCTCCTCCCCCTCATTCTCCATCCCCGACCTTCTCTTTTCTCTTCTTTTCTGTGTTCCCTTTGCCCCAAGATCTTCCTTTATTTCCCCCTATCAGTTTTTTCTCAGTCCACTCGGGAGAACAGCAACTCCCAACTTGAATTCTGACGTCTCCTGGAAGTCTCCCCCACCCTGTCTGTCTCCGCGGCCCCCCAGCCCCCGTCCCGCTCTGGCCTCTGGGATGCTACATTGTGTTGCCTGGAGGCGCTGCCCTTGGAGAGTGATGGGGGAACTTCCCCGGCGCCCTGGGCACTCTTGCTGGGACTCCTGGTCCCAAGCGAGACCCGGCCACCGCCCCCCACCCCTCCGGGCCGTCCCCAGCGGGGCTCCAGGGAGTGGGAGAGCTGGCGGGCCCCGGCCTTATCGGACCGGCGAGGGCGGAAGGGGAAGAAGGAAGATGACTAATTACATCATCCTTATTTTCTCCGGGCCCGCGGACAAGTGCCGTTCGCACCGTTTCCATCCCCACTGCGGCTAAAGACGGGGGTGGTGGGCAGTGAGAGTGAGTTGGATAACTGGGCTTGAAGTGAAAGTGTGTGTGTGTGTGTGACACGTGTGTGTGTGTGTGTGTGTGTGTGTGTGTGTGTGAACGGGGGCGCGCTGTGTGTGCTGGGCAGGTCGAGCTGTCAGTGGCCGCCGCCCTGCTCCCGGCGCCCCAGCCTCTGGCCCCAGGGTGGGCGCCCTCGGCCGTCACCCCCAGTTCTGAGGGTTTCTGGAAACAGTGTGAGGATCTCTGCGGAACAGCGAAAGTTTGTCAGGACAGGTCTTTTTAAAAAACAAACAAACCCAAAAACAAACACCAAACACCAAACACCCCCAGCTCCCCTTTCCACAGTGACCACCCCTGACAGCTCATTTAAAAACTTTAAAATTGACATCAGGACATGCTCTGCCTTCCACCCCTAGACCCGGTTCCCCCCTGCTTTATGGGGCGGGTGGGGAGCATGTGGCTTCCCGAGGCCGCCGGGCGCCCGCGCCTGCGGGGGTGCATGGGGTTTCCCGGAGGATGGTTTGGGCAGCCTGTCCCCCATCCCTGCGCACCAGCCCCCGGAGCAGAGGGACTCGAGGGGGTGGCGGGGACCGATCCCCAGGCCCCCTCCCTCCAAGCCGGCAGTGAACCGCTCTGTTCCGCGCACCCGGGTTCTCCTCCTCCTCCGGGGCCACGCTCCCGGCTCCCCACGCCGCGCGGCCGCCGGAGCCGCGCTCTCCCCGCCGCGCGGACCGCGGACCGAACTTTCGCGGCGCTTCTGCGGGTTGGGAGGCGGGGTGGCCCGCGCCCCGCGTGGAGAACACGCCATCCCCGCCGTCGGGTGGGCACGGGGCGCCGGGGTGGAGGGCGCCCCCCGCGGGCGGTTTTGGGGGGCGGCCGGGGGGCGGCCGGGGGTCCCGTTAGGAGCCGTCTAACTCTGCCTCTTTGGCCGCAGCGGGGTGGGTCTGGCCCGGGCTCACTTTGAGAAGCAGCCGCCCTCCAACCTGCGGAAATCCAACTTCTTCCACTTCGTCCTGGCCCTCTACGACAGGCAGGGCCAGCCCGTGGAGATCGAGAGGACCGCCTTCGTGGGCTTCGTGGAGAAGGAGAAAGTGAGTGGGGCGCAGGCTGCTCCGCCCGCGCGTGCAAAGCGCCCCTGGCGCCCGAGCCCCTTCCCGTCCTGGGCGAACCCGGCTCCCGGTCCCGGAGGTTCTGCTCCAAAAAGGAAAACAAAAATAAAGTTTGCGAGGAGCCCCCCAGAGTTGGAGGGAGGCGAACCCCGCGGCTTCACACTCCGGGGCGCCCCGGGAGGAACGCGCCCTCCACGGCGCGACCCCGCGCGGCCGCTGCCTCCGCGGGCCAGGCCCGGGCCCCGGGGTGGGGACCCCACGGAACCTTCTGGAAGGGAGCAGTTAGGGTCGGGTTGTGGGGGCGGCAGAGGGGTCCCCCCAGTGGGCCGCAGTCTGTGCTGTTCCCGGGCCTGTCCGCGCGCCCTGGCCAGGGGGAAAGTGGCCTCGAAGTCCGGCCACGAGCTCACGCCGACCTCTCTCCCGCGTCTCTTGTGTCTTTGCGTCCCGATGCGACCCAGGAAGCCAACAGCGAAAAGACCAACAACGGGATCCACTACCGGCTGCAGCTCCTCTACAGCAATGGTGAGCGCCCTTGGCTGCGGCCGCCCGGGCTGGGGCTCGGGGTCCGGGTCCGGGGCTCAGGGCCCGGGGCTCGCCGGGGGGAGCGGGGAGGAGGGCGCCGGCCAGGCTCGGGCTCGTCCACCTGGGTTTGGCCCGAAGTGGCTTCACCTGAGAAGCCTTGAGTGGCCCGGGGGCAGGCAGCGGAGCCTGGGCTTACCTGGGCCAGGTGCGGCTCCTTCCCCCTCCCTTCCCTCTATTAGGGCCGGCTCCCCCCGCCCAGCCCAGCCGCCAGGCCCGAGGCCTCCGGGCGGCCCCCGGGGCCGGAGGGCGCGCAGCGGGCTCCCCTGGGAGGCGGGTGGCCAGGTGGCCAGGTGGGCCGGCCCGCTGCCCGCTGCCCGCTGGCTGGCCAGGGCTAGGCCCGAGGCCCCTCTCTGACCCCGGGGCACGGAGTCCCGGCTGTGCTACTCGGGGCCTCGGCATCCCTTTTTGGTGTGTTCGCTTCTTTGTTGCTTTTCGCGCAGATCCCCTCTCACTGAATTCTCCTTGCTCCCCTCCCTCGCCCCCCTCCAGGGATCCGGACGGAGCAGGATTTCTACGTGCGCCTCATCGACTCCATGACAAAACAAGTAAGTTTTCGTTTCGCGCCGCAGGGGCGCTGCTGCAGGGCCGCAGCGTGTAGGGGGGCCCAGACGCCGGCTACTCCCAAGCCAGAGAGAGGGCTGGGACTCGAACCCTCGGCGTCGGGGCCGGCCGCAGGCGCGGCTGTCAGCGCCGCCTGCCTAGGGCCCATCCATGCGTTCAGGCGCTGGTGCCCGCCGCCGCCGCCGCCGCCGCGTGGGGATGATGGCTCGACGGCTCCTAGGAGAACTCAGACCTTAGGGCCAGGGACCGCTGAGTGGGGAGGCGATGGGCTCACCTTTGCCTGACCCCGCCGGGTGCCCCAGGGGGCGCACAAGGTGCCCCGGGAAACCGGTGAGGAGTGGGCCAGATATGTAAAACCCAAACCACTTGGGCCTCCCCAGGAGGCCTGGGCTAGAGGGAGCGGGTGGGGGCAAAGGCAGCTTCTCCAGGAGTGGCTTGGAGGGCTGAGAACACAGATGATCCATGTCACAGGTCTTTAAAAAGGAGGAGGTGACGGTGGTGGCGGTGGTGGTGTGTTGGAAGAGGGAGCGACAATTGTTAGAGGATATTTTGCAAAAATCCTCCTGCTTTTTGCCTCTACGTTTGGCAAGAAGCCAGGCAGCGTGAGCGAGCTTGTGGTCTTAAAGGTACATAGACGGCATTTTCTTAAGCTCCCCAACAGGCATGGAGTCAGGCAGTATACATTAAGGTTGAGTTATGGTTTAAAAGATACAATTATGAGCCCAGTCAGAAAAGAGGCCTGACGTTTTAATGAGGCACAGGAGCTCCCCCCCCCCCCCGCCCTTTTTGTTCTTTTAAATTTCAAGAAAAAGTTTAGTTTCAGAATTAAGTAGTAGCTGGTTAGGTAGTTGGAGAACTTAGTCCCAGAAAAAAAGGTAGACAGCTTTATTGGGTGAGGGAAAGAAATCAGAACAGAGAAAAAAGTTATCCATTGTGTACCAACTACCAATTTAGTCGGAGGGTTAAAACTTACTTGCTTGATTGTGATTTAAAAAAGGTTTCCTTTGAAATAAGGGAGGTGATCTGCTTTCATTGATATTGGTTTGAAACCTTCCAAACTAAGGTATGTGTGCGTGTGTGTATACACACACACACACACACACACATGCATATCTAAAATTTGTTTTTAGATAAGCCCGGTTTAAATATGTTGTACAAAATGCACACATTAAGCTGTTGTAACGTTTAAACTCTATTGGCAAGAACAAATTTAATAACAGCTACTTTTGATTATTACCTAATATTTCATTTCGAACCAAGTAGAAAAGGAGGGTATGAAATATATTTTTAAGATAACAAACATCTATTGAAACCTATTTCAAGTATTTGCAAAAAATTGGACTTTCTTAAAGATCTAGTCATTTCTTGGTTGATTGTTCAGAGTAAATCCACATTTATACTTTTAGTCTTGGTCTTTTTTTTTTTTTTTTTACTGGTTTTTATTAATATATAGGACAATTCCCTTTTAATTGGATATATTATATTTTGTTAATTTTCCCCTGCTAAGCAGAAACACAAAAGCCCAATTTCAATAACAGTTGTGTGTTTTTTCACGATATCAGAACAAAAATCTCTTGTGATTTTTTAAAAAAAATATTGTCTTTGATACCTTGATTATCCTTTCCTGCCATTCTCATCCCAGGAAAGAAAAGATGGGAGGGGGTGGGAAAACTATGAGCTCTAAGATGTATTCCATATGTATTCGTTAGAATTTACTTTTTGAAAGATAAAAAAATCTCCACATATTAGTATATAAGAGGCGTGTCTGCTTGTGCAACATTGACAACTTAAATATTAAATTATAGGCAGCACTATGAAAGCAACAGTTGCAGGGAGCACAAAATCAGGACATGTTTGAAGTGATTAACTTCTCTGAAAACTTTATATTAGACCCCTTACACAAAAAGTGCCACCCAAAATCAATTTTCCCATTGTGAAGTGAACTGACTTTACACACTTTCACATGGCGGGAAAATACTCTTTTATATTTTCATAAAGCAATCTCATGATTTTTATAAAGCCATACATCAAATATCATTTTACTAACAAGGTCACAGAGCTTAAGGAAAACCATAGCTTAAGGCATCCTTTGACCTCTTGGTTATCATAAATTCTACCAGTTGTGTGTGTGTTTGTGGACTAGAACAAGATACTGTTTATTTTTAATAATAGCAGGTCTGAGAAAGTCATTTGCCATAACATGACATCTCACTGGAAGTTAAAATTACACATGTATACAATTCTGTATTTTGGTGAGGAGTGACCTGAGAAAAGGTTTAAATAATTCTCTGAATTTAGTCTGAAAATATCAAGAAAAAGAGATTTTTTTTTTGAGTCATACCTGTTTGCTTTCATAGTAATTTCCTAATGCCTTCTGTGTAGCTTTCACTTTGGAAGGCAATCCTTGCCCATTCTCCGGCTGCCTATAATTGTTCGTTGATTATGTGCTGTAAGAGTTTGGGAAATAGGTTAGCTTCTTGGGTACACAATTAACACAATAGTCCTTAAAAAGCAAATCAGGTTGAAGAAGCATAACAATCCTCAGCTGTGACATAATTATTATATTTTAGCCTTGATGAGTAAAACAGGGGGTCTCATTTAGCTTGAATTACTCTATGATAATTAACTACCAAGTCTGATAAAAAAATTCTTAAATTTTTGATTTTAGTTAAATATGTGGTAACCCATTCAATCAGAAGTAATCAGAAGTAAGAACTTAAATGGTTAACACCCCCTTCCGGCCCCCCTTGCACCCCTCCTCAAATTCTTCTAGATAGACTCAGGATTTTGATACTTAGAATGCAGACTGGGATATTTTTCAGTGTTGTGATGAGTTCTAATAGCATCATACGTCCAGAGAGCATACGTAGCCACAGTTCAAGTCTTCCGTTAGATGCTGGTTTATTGTAACATTATTCAGATCTCAGATACAGCGTTACGTGTGTGATGTCATATCTTTGCCTCACAAGATGGGGTTAAAATTTAAAGGGAATCTTTGGCAGGCAGAATCCAAAACTAGCTGTGTACTCCACGTTTTCATAGAATGTCCCTGATCTTGGGTGGAGTTGGAATCATTGAGATCAAACAGAAATGTACTCAAACCAAGATATGTTGGTGTGACACACAGTATTTCGCACCTTTTCAAAGTGTCTCATGACCCTCTTTTTGGGTAATAACGCTTACTTTTGGGACTCTCCCAGAAAGATGAAGCTTCATTAGAAGTGAACGTGTAAGGACCCGAGCCCCCTATCCCCCTGCCTCCCGTACAAAACACAGAGGATATAAGGATATTTTAAAAATTCACCCACCAACTAGAAAATAAGAGGCTTGCTTTTTGGGAAGGCTTGTTCAAAACCAAGTTTAGCTGGACTAAAAATAGGTTGTTTTTGTGTCGTTGCTGTTTTTGGTATTCCATTAGTGAGCATTGCAAAAAAACGCCTGTAGAATTCAGAACTTTATAGCTGTTGAATCCAGAAACAGTATCTAATGCAGAAGCTCAAGTGAACCCGGTGGGGAGGTCTGAGGTTGAATCTGCTTCCTTTCAGGTTTTCCTGTAGTATTTGAAATTGGATTATGTGCTGTGATGGCTTCACTGTGTTATTTATCTTTCATTAGTTAAAAAAAAAAGCATTTAACTTATCTTTCCTCCTAATATCTTGCTTTAAAAAAAGTGACATTTTTACAATTCAAAGGAAGAGTACCAACGTGCAGAAAGTTATCAAAAACAAAAACAAAACTCTCCCTGCCCCCAAACAAAAGCTTTCTTTTCTTTTTCTTTTTTCTTTCTTTCTTTTTTTTTTTTTTTGGAAAGGGGAAAATAATGGCCACATAATCCTTAAACGTACGGTTGAAGGTAGGTGATGTGGTGAGGGAACTCTGAAAGGTCCCAGCACAGTGGGAGGTGCAAGGAACAATAATCAGAAACGCTGTCATATTTCTTTTCCCCAACTAATCTTTATATATTTGTTTTGATGTTCCTGGTACTTTCAGTTATTGATGCAAGTGCATTTTTCCTTATTGATTGTTTCATTATATCCTGCCGCAGCTACGTGGATTTGATTAACAACCCTTTCAGTCCGTGGCTCTTCATTGGTAGATAAACACATTTTTAGTGTATCAATAGATTGCAAAGGAATTCACTAGGTCGGGAGAGAGGGTCTTTCCTACATTTGGGGAAACAAACAAAAAAAGCACAGGGCAAGATGATAGTCGGGAGCCCTATTTCAGCAGCATTCTATTTCTCTCTTCTTTGGTAAAATGTAAAAAATGCAGGTGATTTAAATTTCCCTGCACATGGAGGCATGGAGAAGTTTGGAATTTTTATGCATGATCGGGACCTGTGTTTGGGAAAATGTAAACTCATCACAGTGGAAAATGTGTTGTTTGGAGTCTGGGGGTGAAAACAAAGCTGATGGTTTTGGAGAGATTGCCGGAGCCAGATGGCCTAGTACTTCCCCAGTCTGGCGGTCCAACTGCTCCCTCCTGGATAATATACAGCCATTTGTTCGGGGATATTTACGCTAGAGCTGTTTCCATGTGAATGTTTGAACAGCATTAAAAAACGAGCATATTAGTAGTGATGCATTTCTAGAACTTGTATGACTGCACCGGTAGACTGTTCTTCTGCCTTTGCGTACATGGCTGAGGGGGCAGGAAGGAGGGTTTGGATATTGGCGAATTGTTTATATAGTTGTTGGACAAGAATAATTTGGTTTTAGTCATTAGAATATGTAAGCGTTTGGAATTAAATGAATGGAAACAAGGGGAGCACCCACCTCGGAGCTCTGTTGTGAGAATTATATGAACTCATACATATGAAGTGCTTAGAATAGTGATGGGCACCCATTAAGTGCTTAATAAGTTAGATGCTGCTGCTATTATTATTATTATTATTATTATTATTACTATTCCATTGGGTTGGCGAAGCCAGTTGAATCCACTAATATAGATGTAAATGTAGTTATCATAGGAGTGAAATATCTCTTATAATATGGGGTTGTTAGAATGATTCCGTTTTTATCTTGGCGTGTGAATAATATAAGAGACTTTATTTTTTTTTTGAGACATAAAAGATGTATTCTAAAGCTTACTGCTTTTGGTACAGATTCTCTTTTTATCCAGGGCTGTGATGTATCTAAACAGCATGCTGAATCTGATATCACTCCTTTGCAACTTTCCCAGTTCAGCCCTGAAAACGGCCCGCTTAGCTGCTGAGCTGAAATTACATCTTTGTAACTTGTTCACCAGTAGCCAAGCTGCTAATTGAAGCAAAAATAATTTTTCATTTTACCCCACTATTAATGTTGGAAGGCTGTTTGACACAATTGTTTATGAAATGTCAGATGTGTAGTGTTTTCTTTGGCTCAGGTTAATTTCTAACGAACCTTCTGGAAATTTCTAGGATCACATTAGCTAGCACTTTTTTTTTTTTTTTTTTTTTTTTTTTTTTTTAATGACAAGCAGTGGGACTTGGTGGTCAAATGTAATGATTCATATCACAGTATGCTGATATTGTAGGTGTTAGTATTATTTTTGATTAGTTTCAATTCTTGATCGTTTGCTACCAAAGCCTTATTGACAATCTGTTTAGAGGACACTTCACTTCTGGTTGAAGGCGATACTTTGTACATTCATGAACTCTTTTTTGTTTTTTTAAATGAACTGATTATTTAACGTGACACATTAGGTTTGGCCTTTTATTTTGTGTGGGGAAAAATAGAGTAATATATATTCAAGGTTACTCTTTGGTTTAAATGGAAAATTAGGCATTTTTTGTTAGTTATAGATAACTTATCTACTGCTCATCTACCTACCCCACCTCCCTAAACTAATAACGACAAATCTCCTATTATTTGGTTGCAAACCAAAACGACTAACACAAACATTTTGTTTCTAAAACCCTTTAGGATTTTGACGAACCAAAGTCAAAATATTCTCCTCACCCTCTTTCTTTCGGCCAGGAACACAAAGAGTTAAAACTATTAGGAAAATAAACAAAGAAGGCCATGCTTAATTCTCTGTATTTCCTTTGGCATCCTATTGAAGTGTGATCCCGGAGTGTATGTTCGCTATGTATTTTTTTGTTTTACTGTGTGGTCTTTATCCACAGTACGTTTCAATTAACTTTTAAAACCCAGTGATATTTTAGCAAAGCAGGATGAATCACACTTCACAAGATGCCTTCTAAAAACAGTGGCAACCAAAGCAGATTTTCACTATTGATTGATTATTTCTTTGCAAAGATGCTGTAGGTTAATTTATAATTGGGCATTGGAAATTGATGGCATTTTCTCCCCTCATGGTAAACCTTCTGCCTTGTTGCATAAGGATGTGAAAGTTTAACAATTCCTATTTTTTCTTCATTTTTGTTAGTTATAAAACATTATTCTGGGAGGAAAAAAACACACAAACCTCTCCCTATGAAAGTTAATAAAGTATTAAAAATAATTGCATATTTTCTTTCTGCTTAATAGAGGAGGGCATTAAAAAAACGGGAGGCTAGTCTATCAGAAAAATAGATCTCCAGTTACAGAAAAATAAATCTCCAGCTATGTCGTTTTGACAACTTGTTTGTCAATTTCTCCAGGTTTTGAAAGTTGCGATGAAGTTGACTCTGTTTATTCTTCAACTTTTCTTCCTGAGCAAGCATTCCTGCCACTTTAAGGCATTTGCTTGCCATTGGTGGGATTCATATACACGCTGCGTCCTACTTGATACTGTATTTTCTTTTTGTTTCCTTGCTTAGAAGTTCAACCTGCTTTACCATCCATTCACTTATTTAAAGAATATATATTTTTTCTGTGTCTTCTCTTCCCTGCCTGCCCATCTCTGTGACAGGCCTCCCAGCCTTACTCCTGGTAAACACATTGATTTATTTAAACCACTGTTGTCTTTGTTGCTCTCACAGCAGACTGACTACCTTCCTCACAGGGAGCAGACGCATGATTTACTATGGAGGATGAAAATAAGCCTTCTTCTTGGTGTTCTATTGTTTGGGCTCTAAACCAGCTGTCTATTAAAATGGTTTCACTTAAAATAGTCAATGCTGTTTATATGCTTCTGTGATCTCCCAGCTGATCCAGCCTCAATGAGCTTTACTCACACCCCACAGAGACACACATTTAAATTAGGGAGAAAAGCAGGAACTTCTTCCGAGGTTGGTGTTAAAGGACCCCTTTGCTTTGAGGCTTGACGTCTGGGTTTGCTAAACTGTGAACCCGTCTTGGCGTGTGTACCGACTGTAGATGGTAGAGTTAATGTGTGGCTGCCAGTGGCGTGTGCAAGCTGGAGGGGCAACTTGGTGGCATTTTTAAAAGTCTGTCTTATTTTTGACAATCTGCCTTAGGGATGTTCGCCAACATGAATTTATCATGTTTCCCTATGTTGGATCTCATTAGACTGTTGATTTCCTGGCCCATACCTTTTGTATAATATTGTGTGTGTGTGTGTGTGTGTGTGTGTGTGTGTGTGTTTTGTTAGTAACAAAAACCGTTTTAGGTGAGGTTGGAGGTGAATCCGTCTTTGACTGAGTTCCACGCCCTAGCTGTTACACGGAGGTTCCAGTTTGCTCCAGTCAAAGGATTTGAGCTCTCCTCACGGGACAGTGAAAAGGCTTCTTGTTTCACTTGCTTTTATTTCAGAAGTCACAGAAGCAGCAAACGCTTCTTTCTCTGCATTTAGGTGCTGAAAAATATTGTTCCGTTGAGGCCCCCAGGAAGGGGAAACAGCAGAAACTTCATGCTCCATTTCTCCCAGGAGTTCCTAGCAACTTCTGAGCAAATCCAAACTCATGCTTTCATTTTTCTCTGCTTGATTTGGAGAAAGATTCTCCCTTTGGACTCTGTTGCCAGAGGCCAAGTGGCAGTTTGGCATTTGGTAGAGATGTATTTCAGAGACCCTGGAACTTCAGCAAATGATGCTTCCTCATCAGGGATGAAAACATGGGGTTCCTTGGAGTCCATGCATTATTTGGGGTGTCATGTGCATTTTTGCAGCATATCTTTAACTGAAGAGCATGATGGGCCCACTGATTTTAATGACACTGGCAGCCGTAGTAAAAATAATACATGTCATCCAGAAATAATCAAAACAAGAAGGCCTGATGTAACGGATACTCCCTCCTTCCCAAAAGAACAAAAAATAATAAAAAAAATTTTTTTTTGCAGTAGGGAAAACACCACCAATACCTGTGAATTTATTTACCAAGTTACTAGTTTAGCATGACAAAAACCTGAAATTGACACAGAGGTTATCAGGGATATTAAGAGAACATACAGAATATAGTGATAATAGGATTTTTATAGAAATGTGTGATTATGAATTTTTTAGCATCGCGTATGAGATCTAATCAGTTATTTATAGTGTTTCCTTGGTTTTCCAGCTGTGATTGCAGAAAATAAAGCAGCCAGATATAATTTTTTGGTTCACAAAACATTTTCAGTTCACATAATGCATTTTTTTTTTGAGTAAAGCAACTTCTTGGGTATTTGAAAAGTTCCTTTAAGAATACAGAAAATCATCAATGCATATCATAACTAGAGGATGAAAAGTTGAGGGATAATGGAAAATTAGCATAATCTAGATATTTCCCCCAGAAGATAGTTGTGAATTAACATAAGGTGTGGAAGTCTGGCTGATGATTTCTGTTGGACACCACCTTAACCAAATGGCCAGAGTTTACTGCCAGTAGTGCAACTAGTTGACAGTGAGATTTGATACACTGAGAACTCAGCACCATGCCTGTGTTATTCTGGCTCTGAATTATATAACGTTAGTCTTAAGTCTGAGGAGCCATCAGACAAACCCAAATTGAGTATGTTCTACAAAAGAACTGGCCTGTATTCTCCAACAATGTCAATGCCATGCAATGCAAAGACTCAGGAATATTCACATATTAGAAACATAACAACTGAATGCAATGATTGGTGTTGGAATATGGTGTTTTTTGTTTTTGTTTTGTTTTGTTTGTTTTTTTGGCTGTTAGGACATTATTGGGTAGTTGATGAATCTCAATTAAGGCCTGTAGATTAGATGATTGTATCAATGTTGATTTTCTGATTCAGATCATTGTACTGTGGTTATGTAAGGTAATTCCTTGTTTTAAGGAAATAATGTGCTGAAGTATTTAGGGTGTGTCTGCAATTTACTGATAAATAGTTCAGGGAAGAATAAAGCAAATTTAGTAAAGTGTAAACATTTGAAGAATCTGGGTAAAGAGCATGTTGAACTTACATGTCTTGGCAACTTTTCTGTAAATCTAAAATTGTGTCAAAATAAAACCTTAAAGAATGATAGGCTAACCATAAAAAAATCATTTTGATGGGCCAGTGGTAGGGAAATCTTTTCTTTCTATGCACATGCTTTTGTAATTTTTAAATTTGTTGCTATTTTTGTTTTGTGTTGGAGTTAGATATCTTAACCAGAGCATGCTCAAGGGTCCCCACCCACAGTGTCTTAAGTTTCCCTCATCATTTACAGGCTCTAGAAGTCCTGGGTTCATCAACAAAGCACGTTAGAGCCAACGAACTATAAGTTAGTTTTGTAGCATCTGTATGTGCTAAAAAAGGATAGTTTCTGGGTAGTTTAAGTAGTTTTATCACCAAGCAATTGAGGGTTAGGTGAATGTGTGAAAGTAATTTTATTAACAATTCGAAGCTGTATTATGCAGTGACACAGTGTTAAATGAATCCCAATGTGGAGAAAAGGAAGATGGGGGCATTGGTAAATGTCTGTACTCACTGCCTCGCACAACCATGTCAAAATTACAACTAAAATACAGAGAAACCATCATCCAAAACCGCTGGAAAGCTGGCTGAGTGGAAGCCCTACAACTAGAGAAGTAAAGAAGAAAGCACACTGAGACTGGTAGGAGGTGTAGAGGCTGGCCCGACACCCTGTGTGATGCTTTTTTAATCAGGAGGGAGATTGTCTCTGTGGAGGCTTCCCCGGGGAGCAAGGGGTCCAAGCCCCCAACCAGACCCCCCAGCCCAAAGTCCCAGAGCTGAGAAACGAAGTTCCTATGGGCAGTAAGACCTACAGGCTGTAAAAACCAGTGTAGATTGGGGTGCAGTGACACAGAGGCTGCTGGAGACCCAGCTGTTCCTCTTAGAAGGCCATCACCATGAACTGAACTCACAAGGTCCCGCTTCCTCTGAGCTCCAGCACTAGGGCAAAGCTTTGGGCAACACAGACACATATAAGGAGGAACTGGATTGTCTGGCATTGGGGCAGAAACTTGGGGGCGGCTTTGTCCCAGCCAGAGGTGCTTGTAGGGATCATGGTTCCTATGCTGGGACCTCCTCATTGCAGGGCTGATTGGCAGCCATTTCTGTGGTTCCCTAAGACCCCATCTCATCCAGCTTACAATCCCCCCCAAGCTGTGTGCAGTGGCTTTCGCATGTGAATAGCCTGTCCTTTCCCAGGCCTTGCTTTATAGGTGGGCCTCATCTGTCTGGGCACTTCCAAACCTGATACAAAGAGGAGGAATCTTCAGATCTCTTGGTAGCTCCTGCTGGGTGGCCCCAGGCAGTGGCTGACTTTACACCTCCCTGGAGACCCAAGAGCCAGTGAACCCAGTGGTCAGTGTCAGACCATACCAGGTTATAACTACACATCCATAAGTGACACACTCAAGGGCCAGACTCAATGAGCACCAAAGCCCCACTGAAGCAAGTCCTTCTCCCGAGGGGTGTCTCCTGCACAGCAGCTCTCCCACTGTAGTGGCAGCTGGTCCTCACAGCCAATTGCCCTGGAGGTCAATTCTTCCCAGTGACACCAATAGCAATCAAGTCTCAATGACAACAAGACTGTGCTCACAGCCCACAAAGGGGTCATCCTAGAGTGCCCAGCTCAGGTGACTGGGGAGGTTGGGCCACTGGGACCAATAGAATACCTACTACACAAGGTCACTCTACCAACTCAAGGAGACATAGCAACTCTACCCAATACATAGAAACAAACACAGGGAAGCAGCCAAAATTCAGACAAAGAAACATGTCACAAATGAAAGAAATGGAAGAAAGCAAACTATTGGATATAGAATTCAAAATCACAATTATAAGGTTACTCAAGAATTTTCTATAACCCCCCCCCCCCAAAAAAAAATGGAAAAGGACCAGTCAGAAATTAAGCATAACTGACTGAAATAAAGAATAATATACAGGGATTCAACAGTAGAGTAGAAGATTCTGAGAAACAAGTAAATTATTTGAAACATGAGGAAGCAAAGAACACACAACCAGCAGAGCAGAAAGAAAAAAAGCATCTAAAAATATGAAGATAGTATAAGGAGCCTCAGGGAAAACTTCAAGTGTATCACCATTTGCATTATGGCGGTGCCAGAAGAAGAGAGAGAGCATGATATTGAAAACTTTTTTTAAAGAAATAATAATAGAAAACTTCTTCTATCTGGTGAAAGAAAAAGTCCAGGAAGCACACAGAGTCTCAAACAAGAGGAACCCAAAGAGGACCACAGCAAGACACATCATAATTTAAAGACCAAGTGCTAACGACAAAAAGAGAATCTTAAAAGCATCAAGAGAAAAGCAGTTAGTTACTTACAAGGGAATGTCCATACGACTGTCAGCTGATTTCTCAACAGGAACTGTGCAGGCCAGAAGGGAGTGGTAAATATTTAATGAATAGCAAGGACCTACACCAAGATTCCCTATCATGAAGGTCAGATAAAGAGCTTCACAGACAAGAAAAAGCAGTATACCACCAAAGCAGTATTATGCGAAATGTTGAAGGGTATCCTTTAAGAAGAATAAAAAGAAAATGATAAAGATATAAACAACAAAATGGCAACAAATACATACCTATCAATTGAATCTAAAAATCAAAATAAATGAATAAGAAATCTAATGAACAAAATAAATGATAATAGAATCAGAGGCATAAATATGGAACAGACTGATGATTCTCAGAGGGAAGGTGGGTGGGGAGTGGGAAGAGATTAAACAAAGATATGTATATATGCATTACCTATGGACACAGGCAATAGGATGGTGAAGGCCTGGGGTGGGATAGGAGCTGGGGCTAATGGGGAAAAAAAGGAGGACATCTGCAATAATCTCAACAATAAAGATGAAAAAACCCACTAAAATAAACAAGTAAATAAATAAAAAAAATGTATCCCAATGCAGAGCTGTGAGTTTTTCTGTGGCTCAGGTACATGTAGCTCTTCCAGGAAGCTGAGTTCTCAGGGAAACTTCCTAGTGATCATAAGCAACATGTTTGTACACACGTAACTAAAAACAGACAGAGACATCTTGCCTGGTGAGGTCGTTTGGGACTCGGGATTTTGAGAATCAGATGTAATTCTTCTTAGTTTAGGGAGATGGCTCTGTGGCTTAAGCCCACACGTACGCTGGCGAACATTGCTGTATGGGTGGGCGTACACCCTGGAGAGCACATGTGTTCCGCCTGCTGGTGGGAAGAAGGGCTTTCCCTGATTGATGAATCATCTCAGAGGAGACAGTGAGTGAATGGATCCATTGATCATACCTCCTCCACTTGTTTTCTGCCGGCTCATCTCTGGAACACTACACGCCGGGGCTGGAAGTAGTAAAACGAGGAGGGAAATACGTACAGATCCGTGTACTCTTCTATATTTTAAATCAATAGTATCTCAGTCTGCTAAAGCGGCTGGGTTCCCCTCATAGTTGATTGGATTTCTTTTATTCTGAATGGAGGGTGAACTGTGGTTGTCTTGATGACAGACACCCATCTCACACACGCGGATGCCGAGATGTGTGTCATAGTGAGGCCACAGAGAAACATAGCTGCTTCCACTCCGTTCGGGTTGATCCTTAACAAAGTATCTTGAAACTCAACTGTGATGATTTGTTCTCTACTACTTGTTTCCATTCTTAACTCAAATCCTGCCTTTCTTCTTCTTTTTTTTGTACAGGCCATAGTGTATGAAGGCCAAGACAAGAACCCAGAAATGTGCCGAGTCTTGCTCACACACGAGATCATGTGCAGGTAAGAAATACTTTGTTCTCTCCCTTTCATTAGCAAAGAGAAGATGAATTTGTATCCCCACTCTAGGTGGACTCAGGTTTATGCTGGGGGTGTATATTTAATCTTCGATTAGACAATCTGAAAAGAACCCATGGACTTGAGTATTTGGCACTAGATTGTCAGGCATCAGAGTGGTTCTCAATTATTTATCAGAGTCCATCCTGTAAGATATACATTTCCATGTTGATATCTGCACTGTTAATGGGCACAACGCAGTCCCCTCCCCTTATTCCTTTCAATCGAATAAAATACAACATAACGCTTTTAGTGCTAATATATGCACTCAACCACATTGCTAGTAAAATGAGTAAGCGTTCTATTGATGTCAGCAGAAGCCTCCGCTTGATAAGACTTAAGGTATACGGTGGTTCCCCCTTTTAATTCTTCCACTTAAAAGCAGAGCGTCCATTCCTCCTTAAACTGAGCGTGGATTTTCTTTCATTCGCCTCCCGCCCCTCTTGCCCCCGACTCTGATCTCTTAATCTTAGTTACCCAGTGTGTAACGATGACAGGGTAGCTAATATTTCCGAGGGCTGGTGAGCTTTTGGAAGGATAGCAAAGAGGAGTCCCTGAAAGCTATAAGAATTCATGTCATTGCAAATGAGGGTCTTTATTTTTGCCTGATGATATATGACTGAAGCTACCTTTGAAAACAGGCCCCTTGGAACCACATTCAGTTCCCTGGTCTCAGCCAGACCTCCACATGTGGGAAAGCAGACCAGAGGATGAACCCTTTTTAACTTGCAGTTTAGGATTCTTAGTCTTCATAATGTAACAGTGGTACTTGGCTCCCAGTGTATTCTGAGTACATGGATGAAGCATGAAGATGCCACTATGCATCAGAGAAAGGCTACTGATTGCTTTGTTAGCCATTCAGGCTGGGCTCAAGCAGACTTGGCCCCAGACTATTACTGACCAATCCTGTTAGGGCTTCAGCATGGGCGGGCTTTATTTGCTGCTCCTGGACCTGTACTGAACTCAGCCTTAAAGCTCTAGTTAAGTGGTCTGCAAACTGCGGCTCGCTAGCCACATGCGGCTCTTGGGCCCCTTGAGTGTGGCTCTTCCACAAAATACCATGGCCTGGGCGAGTCTATTTTGAAGAAGTGGCATTAGAAGAAGTTTAAGTTTAAAAAATTTGGCTCTCAAAAGAAATTTCAATCGTTGTACTGTTGATGTTTGGCTCTGTTAACTAAAATGAGTTTGCCGACCACTGCTCTAGTTGGAAATAAATTAGAAAGGGCTTAATGCATAAGCATGTTTACTTACTGAAATCTCAAATATTAACTTCTTTATCTAGAACTATATATATGTCTGAAAATTTCCTTTTTTCTTTTCCTTTAAAACAACATACTTCTCATATATTATTATAAAATATATAGGAGTTTCATGAGTTTTCACTTCAGTGATTTGTAAACCTTGTTAATTATTCCAAAAACTGGCTGCTTTTCTCTAACTTTAAGACAGTAGCAAAATCCAAAAATATGGTCATAAATTTCTTAGAAGGCAAAAATCAGCATTATACTGCATACAATAATTGTATGATTAAAGCTGAGTTGCACTTTACATAATTAAATGAGTAAAATCATTTGGAAAAGCCTTAAAAAATGACCTCCTTTATGTTACTATTTTTCAGACTGTATTTTAGCTTCCCACAATTAGCATGCTATTAGAATGAATTTTCAATGTTCTGTTACATGCGATTCTAGCAAAATAGGAGACAGACAGGAAGATGGATCTCAACCAATAGGCCATCTAATATCTATATATCATAGATTTGCATCTCAGATCTGCACATGTTTGGACGCTGCTAGAAATAATTCTGTTCTTGAAATACTTAAAGATATATCATGCCTTTCACACACAAGCCTACCCTCTATTAATGCAGTTTATATTTTTCTTGTTCTTAAAATTCATTGGTCCAAGGTATTTTATTATGCTGGTTGCTGTGCTTTACTGCTGGTGTTCTTTCTATTTTTCAGAAACATAAAAATAGCAAAAAATAAAAATTCTTAAGCCACTGAAGGCAATGATGATGTTTGTACTGCATGGCTGAGAGGGAAAAGCCATATTCAAAATGCCGTCCTGTTAATGTTACAGATTACGGTTTTTCTGGCTGCCTATAGGTGTGTAAGGGGTACTGTTTGTTTACCAGGCCGCCATGACCCTATTACACAAACCTGTCATCTATTGTGTGGCTAACAGTCTTTTAAATTGCAAATCAGATGCTCTTTAGGGGGCTTTAGGAAAAAAAAAATCTCACTTTCCACACCATCCTATTTCTCTTGATTTCTTGCCTGTTGTAAGTGGAAGTTGGGATGTGCTGAATTTGCACCAGGGGTGCAAATGCAAGCTCAATTATAAGCATAAAATTAGAGTCTGTTCACCATTAATCAGCCTGGCTAATTGCTATGCACCACCATTAGCCATATGGTGTGAAAGACAGCTTGCTCTCCCCAAGATGAAATTTCTCCATTGCAGACATGAAATAGTGAGGGCCCCGGATTCTGAAATAGCATGTTTTAGATATTTAATTTCTAAACAACTTTCCGCTGTGCTTTCTATCAAGGCTAACGGCACAATAAAACTTTGCGTTTATGTCACGGAAACCTGTATATTTGTAGTACGTTGGAGCGATAGTAAAGGAGGCAGAGAATTTACATCGACAGGAAAGGGTTTGGGATGGTTCTGTTTTGTGGAGGAAAAGGGGGAAAAGGAAAAAAAAAAGGAAAGAAAGACAAGAAATGAGATAAGAGGAAAGAAGGAAGTTTTGTCTCAGGTGGCTGCAAATTAAGAAATCCAATTTTGTTCTGTTGTGAGGATAACTCCGTGGCAGCTGACTAGAGGACTCGCCACCATTGGATTACAATGATTGCTACTCTTTGAGACAAAATCTTATTGATTTGGTGGCATAGGGTAGTGGCATAGAGCTCTTTCTGTGGCATTTTGGGAGAGTTTCTACATTTTTGGTAAATTAGAATCTGTCATTACATTTTGCTAATGCCTGGTGGTTAAGGCCTTAAAATAATGTGGCCCCATGAAGGATTTTTTTTTAAAGCTGATCTCAACCAATAGGCCACCTAATATCTATATATCATAGATTTGCATCCATCAGAGATTTGATTTTAAGTGCATCTCAACATCCTGTATTTAAATGTGAACGGGAAACGGAAACTATACTTGGTAGCTAAACCAGCTCCCGACCTCTGATGCAGGTTTTCCCTCCTTCCAGGTCATAGGATGGTGTCCCGGGCTGAGTGCTCTGTTGAGGCGAGAGATCGTTTTCCATGATCAGTGCCTGGCTTTCTGTGGGGTCGTGGCTTAGTTCTCAGGGTCAGCCTCTCCCTTGATCAGACTTCTCCTTCTTTCTCTTTTGCTGGCTCATTCTGATTTTTTCCTTCAGATCCCCACTTCAGCGTGATTTCCTCAGGAAAGCCTCCCTAGCCCTTGTCCTGAATTGTATCTCCTTGTTAGGCACTCTTATTCTATCCTCTGCTTTTCTCTCAAAGCACGCAGGGCGTTGTAACTGTGGGTCCATGGCCCATGTTCTTTGCTGGACTAAGGATTTGCAGACAGGGAAATTACTCAGTTTTCCTCTGTGCCTCAGTTGTTCCATCTGTGAAATGGGTGAAAAATACTATCTCATAGGTAGTTGTTAAAATTAAGTGCTATAACCTGTAAATGCTTATCATGGTGCCTGTCATGTAGAAAGTACTGAATGTCTGTTGTTAGTGTTTAGAGCAGTGGCAGTAGTATTAGTATTAGTATTAGTATTAGTATTAATATTAATATTAATATTAATATAAGCAGAAGTAGTAGTCGAAGCCATAGCAGCAATATCCAGTGTCCAGCTAGATATCTGGAACATAGTTGTTCAGAGTGAAAGATTGATAAGAGAACTTTGAAAGGAAGTGGAGTATCCCTTGGCCTGGCCTGTGGGATCGAGCCAAAACCAGCTCTCTGACATCCCCTGAGGGGTCCTGGATTGCAAGAGGGCTCAGGCCAGTCTGATGGACCTCACCGGTGCTTGATTGGGGCTGGGAAGGGATGTGGGAAGTTAGGTAGCTGGGGAGGGATCAGGGGAGGGCTCTAGGGCATGTCCGGTCCATCTCCCTCAGGCCCGATTGGCTGGATTCCAGCAGCAAGCTCACCTGCTGGTTGGAGCATCTTCCCCCTGGTGGTCAGTGCATGTCATAGAGAGTGGTTGAGTGGCCTTAGCATACCATTAGCATATTACACTTTGATTGGTTGAACGAATGACTGGATGACTGGACACGTAGCATATTAGGTTTTTATTATATAGGATAGCCTATCTAATAAAAGAGCAATATGCAAATTAACCATCACTCCATCACAAAGATGGTGGCGCCCAGTTCTCTCAGCCCCGCTGGAGTTCTCCAGTTCCAGGGGGCAGCTGCTGAGAGTGGGAAGCATGAGTGGCCTAAGTGGAATGCTTGGTTTGTTGCTGTGCCTGGCTTGGGCTGGTCCCCCGGAGCCAGAGCGGACATGGACAGGGACAGGAGTCCGGCCTGTTGCTTCCACGGCCAAGCGCAGGCCTGGAGAGGAGACGGCGGGCCTGCCTCCTGCAGAAGCAGTGCGGGTTCCTCCTGGCTCCTGTGGAATGAATGTGGGTCCCTCCCACCTCCTAAGGAAGCAACATGGCTCCTGGTGGTACGCTGCGGTTCCCACTGGCTCTTGTAGAAGTGGCCAGCGGCCTACTGCACACAATATTGCGTGGTAGGCTACTAGTGTGTGTGTGTGTGTGTGTGTGTGTGTGTGTGTGTGTGTATGCTCCATTCTTCCCCACTCTTATTTCATAATGTACTTTGTTCATTCTAGGTGTGATGGTTAAGGATGTTTTCATTCATTCTTTTAGCCCCTACTGTGTGCAAAGCACCGTGGAATGCCGAGCCCAAAAGGACCGAGTCCTGTAGTAGGAGAGCTGACAGATTGGATGAGACTTGTGGGCAGAGTACCAGACTGCTCTGTGGAAAAAGTTGACTGTGATCATAGCTGAGGCAAAGGATAGTGGCTATTCAGAGAAGACAGGACATACTTGTAGGCAGGGAGTAGCCTCAGACATGGGGAGGAGGGTGAGCTAGGAAAAGGATTTTGGAGGATGCATGAAGTAGTGTTTGAGTCTGTTTGTTGGCAGTCCAGGTAGTTGTTCTCTTTGGAGAGGCCTAAAGGTGGGTGGCCTGGAGCTGGGAAGAGAGGGTGAAAGACAACCCACTTCTGAGGTCTCTTCCCAAAGGCGAGAGCTGAAGCTATGGGCTTATAAGGGGTTGACAAGGGTGGGAGAAAAGAGAGCAAAGGGTCTTTGGATGCATTCTTAGAGGATAATCACACATTAGCAAGGAAGGAGGGTGTGTCCTAGAATTAGGGGAAAGGAACTTGAGCATAGGATATAGAAAGAAAAGGAGGGTGTTTCAAAGACGTCGGCCATCCATGTAAGTGCTAGGGAGGCTCCACATGGGTATGAAAACTAAGAAAAACAGCAAAAAGATCACTGGTGAACGAAGCCAGTCTTTATGGGGTTAAGGTGGCAAGAACTGATGGAGACTCAGGCCAGGAGAGGATTGGACAGCAAAGAAACTAACTCAAGAAACAAGATGGAGCCAGTCTTTTTTTTTTTTTTTTTTTTTTTTTTTTTTAAGAGAATGGGAAAACCTGACAATGAATATAAACTGAGGGAAAGAATGAACTTATCCTCACAACCATTAATCAGACTCTTTGAGTAATTTCTCTACCTCCTTCTCCAGCCGCTTTGGCTAAATAGGCAAGACATTTTACTTTTTATTGCAACGCTTAGAGATTGATACAGTGTTTTTCTCTGGTTGAGAGAGCCTCTACTTATCAGAAAAAATTGCATGTTCCTAAGATGAGGATCTGCTGGTCCCATGACTAGGAGACATCTAGCCATTTCTTGCCGTGATTGATGGAGCCGCGTGTCAGCTCACTGGAGATACACCACCTGTGTCAGGCTGCCATGGAAGAGACTCATACGTTTGCCTTTCCCTGGGTGTGCAGAATTGTCCAGGAGACGCGTGAGCCTGCTGGGGAAAGGGCTGCTGTTCTGAGTCCACAGTGTACTTGTGGCATCAGGTGCTGGGTACCCACTCCTGTGACAGGCCACATTGCCCTCCTGCCAGTTGGGTCGCAGGTTGAGAAGGGGCGTGAAATAGTGGGAGTCCAGCCCTGTGACAGAACAAATTAGGCAACTCCAAGCCCTCCCACACGATAGATGTCTGCGTTAGGGAGCCAGTACTGGGGCTGAGCCTGGCACAGTGCCTGCCACATAAGTAGGAGCCAGAGAGACACCTTTTTGACTCCATGAAGACCCATCCATCACCCAGTAATGAGGATATAATGATTAGGGCGAGTTCTTTCACCACCGCGGCAACTTTTCCTTTGCGATGCTCTTGCATTTGTTGTCCCCACACGCTGTAGTATGTCACTCTGAGTCCTCTTCTAAGGAATCTGTGTTCTTTTCAGCTGTCCGTGGCTGATGCCTGTCTTGTGTATGGTGGAGGTTGGTGCCCACCTTTCTGGCTTCTGAGTTCCATGGAAGAAGTCAGGGGAGGTTCAGCTCGGAGCACAGAGGACTCTCGAGGGCAGGGAACAGCCATGGGAAGGACAGGTCTTTGTTTGGCATTCAGGTTAGAACTAGGGGGTTACAGGGGGATCCATGTCAGCTCAGTCTAAGGGAAGACCTTCCTTCCCCTGCTGATAGTTGATTTTTCAGTTTTTCAGTGTGAAAGTAAGAATGCAATACAAAGCAGAAGACTGAAAATGTACTTAAATAAAATATACGCCCTCCATTATTCCCCATTCCTACTTCCCTTCCTATAGGTTACAGCTTTGAGGTATCTATTCATTTATTAAATATTTTCTGGGAGCCCAGAGGGTACTAGGCTCTGTCCTGGTTGCTGGGGATATAAAGGTGAATGAAAACGTGTTAGGTCCTGTCCTCATGGGGTTTGTGTTCTAGTGTGAGTGTCAGACAATAATGAATACGATAAAGCAACATAAAATATAATGTGGGGAGGGCTAGGAAGAAAAGTGATGTCGTATAAGGGGCTAGAGAGCGCTGGGTGGACAGGGAAGCCATTCCAAAGTCGTGACTTTGTGCAGAGATTTGAGTGACATGAGGGTGTGGACCATGCTTATGACACACTCTATCTCTCCCTCTCCCTCTCCCTCTCCCTCTCCCTCTCCCTCTCCCTCTCCCTCTCCCTCTCCCTCTCCCTCTCCCTCTCCCTCTCCCTCTCCCTCTCCCTCTCCCTCTCCCTCTCCCTCTCCCTCCCTCCCTCCTTCCCTCCCTCCCTCCCTCTCATCCTCCCTCCCTCTCTTCCTCTCTCCCTTCCTCCTTCCCTCCCTCCCCCTTGTTACCCCCACCTCCTCACATTTTTTCTATCAGAAATTGGACCATACCATACATACTACTTTGCAACTTACTTTTCTCAGTTCACAATATAATGTTGACTTCTTTTCATGATAATTCATTAAAACCATCTTCATTCGTTTTTAATTCTATACAGAACTCCAAATATACATGTACATGTATAATACACACACACACACACACACACACACACACACACACGCATTTAAAGTGGGCTCGTCCCATAGACACTATTTTGTCATCACCCCAGGTGCAGAGCAGAGCCCAAGGGTCTCATTTTGGGGAAACTCTCGGATGCAGTGACATGGCCTGGGAGACAGGAACCTGTTGGAATATTTTTCATCCTTTGCCTAAAGTTTTTTATAAGTGATAAGTGACCTCCACCAGTCCCATGATTCTGTCTTCTCTTCCTTCATTCCCCCATTTGAGTCCTATTCTGTCCTTCCTTCTGCACTCCTGTTCTTGGAATCTGCCTGCTACTCTGGGTCCCTTGGGGAACAGCACAGAGGGGATGGGTCTTATTTATGCTGTTCTTCAATTCCTCTGGCTTCTCTCTAAGTCATTTTTATTTGGGACAGTGCTTAAGTCAAAGGACAAATCTCTGGTTTTATATATATATATATATATATATATATATATATATATATATGTGCAAGAGTGGACTTCTCATTGTGTTAAGTGCCCTGAAAGGAAAAACAGGACATATATATATGCAAGAGTGGACTTCTCATTGTGTTAAGTGCCCTGAAAGGAAAAACAGGACAAACCTAACTTTGATCAAGGACAGATGTCAGGGCCAACCTCTCAGAGGAAAGAGCCTAGTCCAGAGGTGGGCAAACTTTTTGACTCGAGGGCCACAATGGGTTCTTAAACTGGACCGGAGGGCCGGAACAAAAGCATGGATGGAGTGTTTGTATGAACTAATATAAATTCAAAGTAAACTTCATTACATAAAAGGGTATGTTCTTTTTTTTTTTTTAAATTCAATAGTTTTACTCACCGGATCTGGCCCGCGGGCCGTAGTTTGCCCAGCCCTGGCCTTAGAGGCTAACGTCTGATGGGGGACCAGGGGCTGCCTCACTGGGGAGGGGTCGAAGGGGGAGCAGAGTAGGTGGGAGGCCTGGCTTGCCCGGGTCCTGGGATCAGACTGAGTGTCCCTATTAGAGAGACTGAAATTGGCCAGTGAGACTGCAGCTGGCCAGCTGGAGAGGAGTGACAGGAGATTGGGAGGTGGTCTGGCATCCTGTCATGCCATAGATTTATTCCAAGTGTTGTGGGGAGGCATGAAAAGGTCCTGGGCAGTGAAGTGACACGGTCCCATTGACGTTTTGAAAAGATCACCCAGGCTGTTGCAGGAGTAAAGAGTAGGCGGCAAGAGTAGCCACTGGAGGAGTCCAAGGGCAAATGAAAGAGATTGGACCAGGGTGGTGGTAGTGGGGAGGGAGAGAATCAGGTGAGCCTGAGATGTAGATTCTACTCCACAATTGTCATCATGCAAGTTGGAGGAGACTGGGAGGCAGGGGGAAAGGGGAGGAAGAGGACATTTAGTCTGGGCAGGTCCTTGGTGAGGGCGTGGCCACTGGGGACTTGCATTGCCCACTCACTGTTTTTGAAAAAGAAAGGAAAAAAAAAGGAAAACAGAAAGGAGAACATAGGCCATCCCATTCATTGGTTTTTTCCATGGATAAAGGGGGCTGTGGGGCTCTGCAGATGGGCTGCTTTTGGAGAGCTGCTGAGGAGGAGGCAGGAGCTGGGGGTGACAGTGATGCTGAGCGCTTAGTAGGTCCAGTCATGGAGTCCGGCTTTACACTCTTACTGCATTGTATCTGCGCCTCCTCACTTAGGGGTGGGTGCAATCATTGTTCTATTTTACAAATGAGGGAGCTGTGAGGGATAAGGTGACACGGGTAGTTCTGTCTGATTCCAGAGCCAGTGTCTTTAACCACTATGCTCATCTGCCCTTGAAATGTAGGCATAGAGGATCAAGGTTAGGGAGGATGGAGTTGAGTTTTTAACTTATTATTATTATAATGATTATTATTATTATTTGCATTCAGCCCAACTACTGTACTTCTCATTCCTGTTCCTCACGTGTCTTATACATTGGGACACTTTAGGCCTTGTATCCCCAGAGCACCAGCACTGCAGAACTCAGGCCCGGAGGAAATAGTTTCCTCGGAATCGGACAGGCAAAAACTACAGCGGGTGGAGTGGTTTTTAGCTGGGGCTTTGACAAAGGAAATACAATTCTTAGTATTGCTTTCCGAACATATGGGAGACACAGAATTAGCACCAAATTTGGAAGCTGATTCTCTTCTCAGGGATATAGTTACAGCAAGGAAAGAGACTCCCCAACTTGGGGGAAAGACTCCCTCTGCAGAAGTATAGCTCTAGGTCCTGGAAGTGAAGTTCAATGTTTGATTCTCTCTGACAGCTCTAAATTTAGGCTCTGTGATTCGCTAAGTTGAGTGTGTGTGTGTGTGTGTGTGTGTGTGTGTGTGTGTGTGTGAGAGAGAGAGAGAGGGGGGGGGAGAGATCATGCACATGTGCCTGTGTAAGAAAGTGGGAGCAAAGTGAATATTATTTGTGCATGGCAATGTATAACCCTTGGTTCACTTCCTCACCTCCTCGACTGATCAAATATTTGCTTTTATAGTGTGCCCCATGTGGACAGACAATGTTTTATTTGCAAACAAGTCTCAGGTGCATAGATTTCCATTGGTCATGGGTAATTTTCAAAAACCATAAATTTTTACCCGTTAGAAGCATCCTAAGGTCACAGCTGGGGTGGGATTTGGATAGGGGTGCATTTCTTGCCTGTGGCTGCTTTTTCTGACCTAATGAAGAGCGCCCACCGCCAGGGCTGTGCTAGCCTTTGGATCAACTGTCCCTAGTGCTTCCAGAAAACTCAAGTGGTGGCCAGTGCAAGACACAAAAGCCCAAGAGGGCATGCTGGTCTCCACTTTCTTTTATCCCGATTCTTGGCTTGTCTTAATTACTGTGTCATGCTTTTATTCTCGTGAAGATGCTTCAAAAGCAAGCACTTGCAGCTTTAGGATTTCAGAAAGCCTGTGGTTGAAGAAAACGTCTCCCATAAAAGAGAAAGGAGGAGGAAAAGGAATCCACTTAATGCAAAATGACTGGAGGGGGAGAAATCACTCATACCTCATTATTGACGCGTTCCACACAATTAGTGTGATCTTGAGGGAAGAACGTTTGAGCCACCCACAACCCTGAATATTCTCATTGGGTAGATGTGATAATAATGCATTTCACTGTGAACCCTTCCAATACCGCGGGCCGTGATGGGGAGACCCCATCTTGGGGCTGTCAGTCCTGGCTCCCAGAGAGTTCCTTTCTCTCCCCCTCTGTGCGGGGAGAGGTTAAGCTTGGCCATTAACCCATAGGTGACCCACATAGAATTTTCTGTCCCAGGGATCCATTGATTGCCAGGTATGGCTTTGTGGTAATTCTAGCATTTGCAACCCAGCAATTTGAACCTTCTGTCTGCCTAAATGATGATTTTGCATTGTAATGGTTGTACTAAATCCTTTCGCTTTTGCCTCCATAGCCGCTGTTGTGACAAGAAAAGCTGTGGCAACCGAAATGAGACTCCCTCAGATCCAGTGATAATTGACAGGTAGGGACCACGCTACTTTCACTGGATTCTTATTCCTCATTATAACGAAACACCTGCCTTGTGTCGCTCATGGGCGAGGGTTAGGAATGCATGTGGCCGAAATTTGCCTGTTGGTCATGACTTAATCCGCGCCGAGCTATTGCGATGCCTGGGAAAGCCATATGGAATGTTCTTTGGAGGCCTGTTTTCTTGGATTGCTCCGGTTTTGTGTCTGATTCAGGCTCCTAAAGGAATATTTTTCCCCCCTGACTTTTCAGTGGCTCAGTCCTCATGCTGTGCCAGGAAGCTTCAGAAATAAAATAATAATAGTTTGTGATTTATGAAATGTGGTTGGGTGCTTATAAATATTTAACTTTTATTTGAAAAATGTTTGAATCATTATCACTTTTAGCTACAGTAGTCCTGTTGGATGTAATCCATCTACATTTTAAGGTTTTATTTATGCATAAAAGCAGTTTTAAAGAGATCTGTGAACCAGGATTTTCCTACTGTTATTTCCTGGGTTTGATTGTAGCTTACACTGTATCGTAAGTTGATTAATTTATCCTGCTTGTCTTAATTATCGTGTTTTTAAACAGATCCATATTACTAATCTGACATGACCGAGTAAATCACTGTGGAACGATAAATCTGTTTTAGCTGTTCGGTGCCATTTGAAGCCAGCATGTGCACATATTACGCAAAGCCACATTCCAAATATTCATTTTACATTTTAATTATTGAAATTCATTGTATGGAAACATGTATGATAAACCATTTGTTACATAGCACTACTCATTGAGAGTTAAATGGCCTGGAAGGTTTATAGATGCTGTCGGTTGTCAGCTAGGAAAAGAGCTAGTTTCCTCCACCAAATAGAAAAGAGTCTTACAAGCAAGACTGATTGATTCCTCATTGAAGGAACCTACAGCTGAACAAAAGTCCCTTTTGGAGTTTGGGATAATATTGTTTTTTGACAATACCCCCCACCCCCCACTACTTCTCTGTCTTCCTAATTTTTTTTATTATTTAGGGACTTGCCTAATCATTTTTCAATGAACTGGAAAGTGTTTGTTTCATCATAATTTATGACAAAACATTGGTTATTGATTTCGACATATGCGGTTCTTCAGGCTTAAGCCCAATTTTGTTTATTTTATTTTTTAAGCCCAATTTTGATCGCCAAGTAGCTCCCTAAAGCTCACATTTCAGTCGGATGTTTTTCTTAAGTATTTCTCACTAATATTCACTAGCAATATACACTTTTCCCCAATAAATAAGTATGAATATAATTGATTCGAAGGTAACACAGGTAATGTTTGCGGTATAGTGAGGTGGTGTGCTGTCTGTAGAATTCGAATGACACGTTTATCTGAGACCACAGGCCTGACATTCATATACCATTTTTTTCTGCCACAGAAGATAAATATTCAAATAATAGAAAACAACAAGTATCACCTCTGTGCTGTTTGTTTCACTTAAATACACCTCTTCAAAATACCACTTCTTATTCTAAGTAAGTTTTTCTTACTCGGCCATTAAAAAGAAAGTGTTCTGATCAAAGGACCAGCCCAGATCGTCCCCCCAAATTTGAAACTCTACACATTTTGTTCTGCTACCCAGTTCCTTTTGGTTTAGATGATGACAAGAACTTACCTTGCCACACTCAATGAAAACACTTTTTTTTTGCTTGTGAATGGGTTAAGCTTTTAAGTTCTTCGTTTGGTTTTTAAGCCGTGACTCTGATATAGAAGGTTGATAGGACTGTGGTTTGAATAACATTTGATTTTGACCTGTTCCTGTGGGTTGCAATGGCATAAGAAACTTGACTCAGCAGCGCTGTAATTAGCCCGGCCCGTGTTTTTGAAACAGGATTGTGTTACCTGGATTGCATTAGTGTGGCTTCTATTGTTGCCGCTTTGCATCTGTCCCAGTAGGGTACTTAAAACCTTTTCTTGGCCGGGGTAGTTCAAACAATTTAGGCAAAATAAGTACGCACTTTATACTGTTGGTGGCTTTCGAGATATTACTCAGGACATTTATCCTTTTCATTTTTCCCCCCACTTTTCGGTCTGACAAAGTAGAAAGCTGTGTGTAGCCAGTGCCGGTTTCTTCCGAGAGGAGGATTTTACAAACAGCTGAAACCCAGCGCGTCTGCACCAGTCCAGCGTGTGTTTATTTGCTGGCCGTCTCCTGTGAACTGTCTTTTTAAGCAGTGATGCCAGCTGATATGCAAAAACCCATTTAACTACCCTTTATTTGCATCCGAGTTTTCACAATTCGCCCTTCAGAAGGCCAAAAGGCTTTTAAGGCTCCGGGCTTGTCTATGCTGACACGTGAAACTTCCATTTTTAACGACGAGAGAGAAAGAGAATAACAATAAGAAGAGAACTCACGCACGGGAAGGGCAACATAGAAAAGATTTTTCAATCCCATACAATTGCTGCAAAAGGAAAAAAAAATGAAGGCAACTGTGTTTGAATTTCATGGTTTACAATTTGATTCTAGACTGCTGATTGCATAATATCTGTGTTACATGCTTAGGGCTTGATTTGTTTTCTAGATTTATGGATGTGAATCCCTGCATATTTTGAAAAAGTAGGTTATGGGGCCTGCATTCAGTAGCAGTAGCAACTGGTTTTTTTTTTTGTGTGTGTGTGTGTTTTTTTTAACAAGATGCACACAGTACGTAATTATAGAGCTGAGGGTATAGGCAATCGTTATGTTAGGATTTAGCATAGTTTTAACACACAGTTACCTTTTGGGCACCAGTACTTTTTAGCTCCCTTTGCTTGTCCTTCAGATTTTGGAGGAACATTGCTAAAAAAAAAAAAAGACTTTAAGCAGTGGTTATGCAGGAAAACTATTTATAGGATAGATAGAAGAGGCTCTCTGGTCATATGGCAATGGTGCAGGGTAAGCTCTTTCTGTGTTGAATTTTGGCTGTGTGATTTGCCGCCAGTGATTTGGGGACATCAGCTTGGCATAGCCTATCCAAAAAGGGGAATTAACAAAATCAGCAGTAGCACACTGTGATGCAGAAAATGACTCCTTTTACAATTGTGACAATTTGTCCAGTCACTTCGAAAAGCTTTTTGGAAAATTCTCTGCAAACGTAGGACGTGTGCATCTGCAGCTGACTGCCAGGTTATATTTTGTATTTCTGCCTGATACCGAATGGCTTGATGAAGAATGATAAAACCCAGGCTGTACCCAATGATCCAGATATTTGGGCTGTGTAGACATGGAAAAAGTCAAATGTGTTATGTTTAATAGCTGATGACCAGGAACTAATAATAGCAAATTTCATTATTGTTGAGGTAAAGGGCTATGTATAATAATTATTGTTAAGTAAAAAGCAAAACAATGATTTGCAGTTATTGAATTACAGTGGAGATTGACTTAACATATTCACACAGTAACTCATATTTGAATTTAAAAGGTTTGCAATAATATTCATGTTTAGAAATTGAATAAATTGTAGTTTTATTACCACATTGGATATCCTTGTGTCCTAACCTTTTTCCTTGGAGTTATCTAAGTTCAATAAATAAAACCTCATTAGACTATTCCCATTTCAACGAGTTTATTAAATTTTGCAGGAGTAATTAGCATAAGCTGTGCTAATTTTTCTGGAAGACTAATGAGGGAGGTTCTTAATTAGGTTTACTTTGTAAGAATCAGAAAAGATGATAATGACAAAAGTCACAGGGTAGTCTGAATTGGGAACCCAGTTTTTCTGAATCTGTAAAAAATAGCTTCAATTTTCTAGATGGAAACTTCTTTATAAATGCTTGAACTGAATATATTAAATGTGCAGAATGTCATGCCGTATCTAGTTGTTAGGATTACCATCCATTCTTGATTTGCTTCACAAAACTTTATTTTCCTACCCTCAACTCACTAAACTATCTTTAAGCAATGTCATGGATGGATATAGATGGTCTTATAGAAATGTTTCTCCAAATTATACTGCAGGATTCCTTACACATGGAGCCCTAACATTTCTTGCCAGATTTGTGTCACTTACTGTCAGTAAAGCAGGATAGGGGATGACTCAATATTTGTTTGTTTTTTCCCCTCCCAATTTTATTTTATCAGTGTACTTGATAGAATTGTTAGGCCACTAAATAAAAGGAAAAAAATAAGAGCTCAATTCTTTATTTTCTTGTACTGTGGATCTTGAGCAGTTAATAGTGAATTTTTGAAAACAGAAATAATACAAGATAAAATTCTTGCTCAAATTATCTTCTCCTGTCTCATGTGAATTTAGACGTAGCTCTTTTGGGATATGTAGCTCAAGCAACCTGCAAGTTTTGAGTTCCTCAGAGCCAATATTTAAAGCATGGATTTTTAGAGCCCGTCAATTAAGATACCTCTAAAGATTTTGGGTTTGCATATTGTAACCTTAACAGATTTGTCTTTATTTTCCATTTATACAAGTTCTTGCATCTTTGTTTGAGATGAACATAAAGCTTTGACATGTAACATAAAAAATACATAGTGATTTCATAGAGTGAGAAGCCTAGTCTTTTTGGAATATATGTGTATTTTTACATATATACTTATATATGTATTTTATATATATGTATTTTTTAAAAGATCTTCCATATCTAGATCACTTGCATTTAGGTAACATTAATTGGGTATGTCTTATGTTTATTGGATGAAAAAATGTTCAGGAGTGAAAATATTAGGATGCTTATTTTACCTGTTGATTTTACAGGATGTAAATCACCTGAATAGAAAAGCTTAACATGTCAGGGTTGATCAAAGAGCCCATTTTATTTACGATCTATTCTTCATCTAAGAGATATAAATACTGTGGTAGGACATTTAATAAGGTGCAGTGTTATCACTAAGCTAATTTCTTAATTAAATTGATCCCGATATATTTATATAACATATATATATATATATTCATTTGTATAATAGGAAAATAATATAGAAACTTTAGAATTAGCATATAATTATGTGTGCTTTTTCCAACCATTGAGCAGGGTGTGGTATATCCTAATTTCTAAATTCCCAATCACGAGGTTGTGAAGGCATCTGGGCCCCTCAACAATAAATGACTTCCTTCTCTCTTTTATTAACAGAGGTAAACCCCTAAAGCCATTAATTTTTTTTGTCTTCTGTAAAAATATTCTTCAACTAACATGAATATAAACATAAACTTTTATTCAAGTTGCAGATGATGCTTTCAGACAGGATTTCTTGGTTTCATTCCACTGACCTTTCAACTCTTAATATTTTGGTCTTCATCCAGTTTTTAGAAGGACCAACCACTAAGCATAGTCCCCTCCGTAAGATACACAAATGACTTGTCTGGGGTGTGAAAAACCAGAGGCGTACCTGCATTTCTTGGAGTTCTGATATGCCTTTATACCTCCCGATTTCCTAACCCGGAATGCTGGGTTAAAGTAAAAGGAGGAGGAATTCACCTTTTAAAGTTGCCCCGGGCAGGGTAATTGCTGTCCTCTGGCTGGTTTGGGCGGTTGCATTTTTTCTAAAAGGGACAAGCCAGCGTCTATACCCGAGCATGAATTTACGGATGTTTATTAAGTCTAGCATATTTAAACATTTGTTTTCTCAGTGGGAATTCACACGCGATTATTAGGAATGAGACTTATGTGAGAGAGCATCATTCTAAATTTTATCACATATCAGATAATACCATTCTGAATATGAGATGAGCTCTGTACATTTCACTGCAGTTCGCTTCCGTGTTAAGAAAATAACGAATACAATAAGCTAATAGCAGCCTATATATCCCATTTGCTACCAGCTATTCCCAAATACACAACCAGGATGCATTAAAATGCATTTCAAATATGCTGACAATATATCATAATGCAAAGCACTTTCACATGGCATAATGCTACTGCAGACACTGTATAATGAACAACAGTGGTTTTCCTGTAAAGGAAATAATGGCAGCAACTTCCAAGAAATGTATTTAACGGAGATTCAGAGAGCCAGCAGTGGATGTGTGTAACTGGCCTGGGCGTCAGCTCGTGGTGTGCGTTTTCCTTACCCTGTGTCATCATAACTTTGCTTTTGTAATGGTTGTAGAAAAATACAGCAAAGCTGTGCAAAGTCCCCTGTGTGTCATCTGGCAACTTTGCACCGTCAGTTTGTGATGAGAATATATCACTGTATTAAATATGCTTTTACTTTTCTAATAGAAGTTGCTTAGGATGAAAATAAAACCACACTCCTCTTCAAGTTCAGCTCTTCATTGATGAATTTCACTCATTTATCCCTACTTCCAGCACCTAAACAAACGCTTTAATAAAAACTGACTAGGTTTTGAAAACTCTTTTTGGAGGTTCCTGCATATTAAGAGATAGTATTTTGGCCATTTTAAATTGAGGCAGTATTTGAAATAGACAACTAATTCTCCCTTCCCTCCCCTGCCCACAGCCCATCCCTCTCCATACAAACTGTGTAACTATATACAGCCCCGGACAATATAAAAGTGACCCAAATACTCCAATTGCAGCCAATGAAATATGGTGAACAGTGCGGGTTTGTCTTTGGTTGCTCGCTGCCTTTAAAGGTGTGGGTAGATGAAGATAAATCTCCCTCCCAAACTCTTTCTCCAGTTACAAGCCTTTGTCCAGAAGCAAATGAAGGTTTTAACGTTACAGTACTTATTGTAATAGAATTTTAATTGCCTTAAGTGTGAAGCTGAGTGCATGTGTGTTTGTGTATGTGTGTTCTTGATGGGGAGGAGAGTCAAGACAGCCCTCCCCCACTCACACTAATCAACAAAACAGCATATGTCCATGGGAGGTGGGGGTCATAGATGGTTAATGATGCAAGCTTAGTGAAATGGATTGTGAGGAAGGGAAGGCCTTTGGCGTTTGATCCACATCATCTGAACTCCACTTTCAGGAGGGGCAGAGTGGTCTTCAGTGCGCTTTGGGGATTTTTGTTATTGAAGGTGAAGTGCTTGGTCTTCTAAACCCTACTCGTAAAGACTTAACTAGACAAGCTAGCAAGTTATAAAGCTGGATCCCGCACAGTAGCCTCCAAAAATGGCCCTCGGTAACGATACCATCCAGCTAACTGTTTGAGGCACAATAGTTTGGTCATACAATATAAAGTAATAGTGTTGGCCAACACATCTTTAATAAGATATTGTCCGTGCCTTTGCCATATGCTACAGAGCAGCCTCTCACTCGGTGGGCCTTTTGATTCTTCTCAATAAGATTATTTCAACTGCTCTAATCCTGAATCATTGACATGAATACAAAAGCCTAGTGACATCTAATAGATGCCTCTTAGCTTTGCTTTTCCTCTTGTTCCTTCCCTTTTTCTTGTCTTTTTTACCTGACAAAAAGCTTATAGACACTTGGGCTCTGTCTCTCAGTAGCAGCATGGGGGGCTCCTCAGGAAATAGAAAGGAGGAAAAAGGACTGACAGAGGCCCGATAAGCTACAGAGTGAAGGGCCATAGATTAAAAGTAAATGCCAGTAAATCCTACCCTGTACACTTACTTGTTCTTCTATTGTTTTCTTTAACACTTTAAGGTCCAGGTCAGACGGGGGGAGAAAAGGAGAAAATGATAATCGCATAGTGCCTAGGCATTTTTAAGCCGGACACGGTTACTATATGTATTGTATGGGGTGTGGGTAAGATTTTCAAATTTCAGTTCATGTAAAGGTTGTGGTGATGACTTTTCTCATGCTCAGAGGTTCTCTTATCTACCTTTCCAAAGAGACCATGATTTGACTAAAGCTTTGTGTTTTATTATTTTATTTTTATTCTGTCTTAGACAGTCATGCTACTTGCAATTTATTTGTTATTGCTCCACAGATAAACTACTTGGATTTCCCTCAAATTTTTAATATGCTTCCCATTCATTAGTATTTTGATTTGTTAGTAATATCTAAAAATAGCACTTTAGAAATAGTCTTGAATGCACTATTTATTGAAGTCCCTCACAAAATGGAAAGGTAGTTTGAGGAACATTGGACCTATATCAGGTTTGGTTACTCTCACATGTAAACACACACACACACACACACACACACACACACCACAAAGACAAAAACAAAGATGAAATATGAGAAGTCTCTTTTTTTTCTTAATTAGAAAGTATTTTATAAAGAAAGTTGGCTAAGAGTTAACCTGGTTATCTTGGAAGCTATTATAATGTAGAAAACCCATGTTTCTCTACACGATCTTGGTGCTGTCTTAAAGGTAGATTCTAATCTCAGAATATCTTTAAAAAGCTGAGTCCTTCTTTCTGTGGCCATGGGAGTGGGAGTGTCCAGTTCTGGACCCTGGTGTAAGTTCTCTGACCAGCATCAGAATCCTGGCCCTGTGAGCACCTGAAAGCAAAACCAAACCCCTACCCTTTGTTGATTAATAGTAATTTATGTCTGAGTGATACTTACAAAGTGACAAAGCAGGTGGTTAGGAACTTCATGGCCTAGCTCTCAGCCTTATCTTTTACTTTCCTCAATTGTCCACTAAAAATTTTTTTTTACTGTTTTCAGTATTTCATAATAGTCTCATTTTTTCCCCTTGGTGTTCACAATTCATACTTTCCATGTACGAACTTCTTTTACCTAAGCAGTTTTCTAAGTAGATCTTGCACTTAACTTTTGGGATTCAAAACCAACAACAATGTGACATATAAATTGTTAAACCCATTGTTGAGCAGCGTTTGAGTTCTGGTGTCCTCATTTAATTTGATGAGTGAACACTGTGTTTCGTGTGGAAAAAGTAGGCACCCTCTTACTTTTTTCCAATGAGAAATCTAGGAGAAGGCAGAATATTATGGAAAAGACACAGATTTTGGAGTCCATCGTTTGTAGGATCAAATCCCTCCACTGCTACTTACCAGCACCCCTGCTTTAGGGGGCATCTCAGTTTTTCCATCTTTAAAATGGGAAACATCTTTCTATTTTGAAGCGTTGCAAGGGTTAAAATACCTAGCCCTGGGCGTGGTACCTTGTGGGTACTTGAAATCAGATAGCTCTTGCAATTTGAATATAATAATTCCATGTGGATTGTTAGTCTTAATGTGACAATTGCCATGGATCTTTCTCACCAAAAGTGACTAACCCCCTTGAATGAAGAGGCACTCAGTTTACTTTTTCCATAAATATTTGCTGATCTTCTACTATATGCCATGCACTGTTTTCAGGGTTGGTTCCTGCCCTCAGGGAGCTTTCTGTGCCTCAGAGTTGAAAGAAAAATGGGAAGAGTGAGTGTAAACAAAGACTATCTTGATTTAAAAAAAAGAAATAGAAGAATGCTGTTTCAAGTAGGGATCATGATGGAGAGGAGAAAAATCCATGGACTGTTAGCTCTTATCCCTGGGTTATTGAACTTGGGCAAACTCATGGCTTTATTGCCCTTCTCCAAGGCAGTCTACACAGTGGTTAAGACCCACAGGCTGTGGAGTCAGACCACATGGGGTCAAATCCAGCTCTTCCAGTGTTAACTGTGGGGCTGCAAGCAGACCGTTTAACTTCCTTAAGCCCCAGTTTCTTCATTTTTAAGGCCAGGATAAGAGTAGAAGTTCCTCCTTTATAGGGTTGTGGTGAAGAATAAGTAGATAATGCATGGAGAGTACTTAGCACAGTGCCCGGTACATAAATCATATTCAGAAGAAGGTGGCTATTATTTTTTAAAACAAGGGCTGGAATGAGGAGATCTCTGAGGCTCTTTCCAGCTATGAAATTCCAATTTTAGTTCCCTGTGGTATTCCCGAGGCAGATAAACTCGTTAGGAGGTAGACGGTGAGCCCCAGAGGGCAGTGATTCGTGTGTGATGGTTGCTGTTGTATCCCCAGCACACAGCCCAGTGCCTCGCTCCTGTGCAAGATGTGCTTAGAGCATGTTTTTGGGAAATGGAAGAAAGAATGAAAGAAGCTAGAAATGCAGTTTGTTGACTCTGGTGGTCTCATCTCTCTGGGTAAAGACAGGCTTGTTATAGCTACACAATAAAGTGAGAAGGCACTGCCATTAAAGAATGATGAGAAACAGAAAATGTGAGATAAGATATTAAATTTGTTACACTTAAAAATGTTAATCTTCACACGATTACCATGCAAATCCCCTCGTTGCCTAACTGTTTAATTGATCAAGTAAATCACAGAAGAGACAAGTAAGAGAAAAACCCTGCTGTTGACATTCTCACAAAGCATATTTCCAAGGATATATTCTGGTAACTAGTATGTCTATTACAGAGGACAACGTGAATTAAAAGGCACGAGTATACACACACACACACACACACACACACACACACACACACACACCACCCATCCTCTGCAAGCAAGCAGATTTCAGACAGTTTGGGGAAAGCTTTATTTTTTGTGGCAACTTGGTCATCTTCCATTATGATACCAAACGTGAAATCAGCGTGAGGGTAACAGATGTTTTAGCCGTGCCTTTATTTTACATAATGTTAGAAGACTTAAGTCACCATTTTTTCATGTAAAAGAAAAACTATATAGATATATTTTGACATGCCTCTCATGATTAAAGGGTCAATGAATTCTCATTCATTCTCTCTCTCTCTTCCTCCTCTCCCTCTTTCCCCCGCCTCTTTCTCCCTTCCTCCCCCAGCCCCCTTCTCCCCCCACCCCAATCCCATCATGTGCCTGGTTGACTCTGAAAAAAGAGGCTTGGAGTTGCCCACAGGGCATCCCTTTTCCCAGCCTCCTCCAAGGCCACCTGGGCAGATGGGAGCTTGCCTCCTGTCCTTAGGACACAAAATCCAATCAGGCTCCGAGGCTTGCTAGTCTCTCTGACCTTCCAGCTGGGAGAGAGGAGGAGAAGCAGAGAGCGCTCACATTTAATAGGATTCATCTCTGCGGCTTAAGGGGGCTCCTGCCTCTACTGGAGGAAGGACGTTCTCCCTCGTTTTCCAGATAAGGTGTAGCTCATGAGGGCAGCGTGCTGAACTAATCAGGTTAATTGAGAGGCCTCAAATCATCCTCATTGGGGCCAGCTCTTCTTCCTGTTTAAGGCAGATAGTGCAGACAGACAGCTGACACATACTGTAGTTTTCTCCCCCAAAGCCCCTGAAATCTGCAGGGGTGCGGGGCATATAGGTTCAGCCAAGTGTCATCCAGGCTATCTGAGCATGGGTTCTTATAGAACAGGCCAGCATTAAAACAAAAACAAAGCACAGTGCCTTTGAGTGTCCAGTGTCTTCTTTGCTTTTGCTTAGTGTTACAGAAGCCTCAGTATTTCAGATCAGCCTGGAATGACTGTTTGTTAAAGGATCCAGATAGATTCCTCCTTGGCTATTTTATTTAAGATCGAAACTTAAGAAATCTCACCGTGGCGTGTCATCAGGAACAAGGGATTTCTCAGGCTGTGTTTCGGTTCCTCAGCATCCAAACTGGACGTGGGGGGGGGTGTCCAAGCCAGACACCAGGGTGCCGTGGCCCTGACTAATAGCACCTCTGGCCTCCCCTGGAGACCCCCCTCCTCCCCCCACAATGAAGAAGAAAACAGAGCTGGTTCAACTGGATCCCATGAAGGGTGGGGGTTCCTCCTCCCTCTCCTGCACTCGGAATGATTTGTCATAGTCTAATTTTAAACGCTATCATTGACTATTCTTTCCTCCGACCCCACCTCTTCTCTCCCCCCCCCCATTTTTTTCTTGGAAGTTCCAGGAATGACTTTAATTATCTCCACAATCAAATTCTCATTGCTGCCTCTGTGAAAGTGTGTAGTCATAGATCGCAGGGATTATTTTCTTTAGCACTTGGGGATAGAGAAACCGGTTGTTTCAAAATGAGAACCAGCTGGTTCCACGGAGCCCTCTTTAATGGGGAGCCACTTTGTACACAAACCTTGGCTCAGGTCAGTCATTACGCCAAGCCCCAAATCAGCAGTGTTTGGTCTAGCACCCTTTATTAAACGTCGAGTGAGGAGTGATTTAGCCGATATGATAATAATACTAATAATTAAAAAAAGCCCCACATTACCCTGCATCTTCAGTTTTGCCTCTGCCAAGGACTTGGGTTTATAAGGAGCATTTCTCAAACCTGTTCCTATGGTAATTATATCGTAGACCTAGTTTACCACTGCTCTCTCTAGATGCTCTGTGTGTGTGTGTGTGTGTGTGTGTGTAGCTTTAACCCTCTCCAAATCCACAAAATAAAATTAAGCTCATCTTTCAACATGATCTTTTATCTGACAAGCACAGTAGATAGATGAAAAGTAGATATCCAAGTTGTGGGTCCCATTAATAGAACCAATTGGAGGACAGAGATAACTACTATTATCAAACATCTTTGATGCCATTCTGTAAAACAGGGAGGAGGGTGATCCACCATATGTATTTTGCTGTCTTTTGAGCTTATAGAAACTGGTTTGTTGTCACACCATGTTAAATGCTAGCAGCACCAAATTCAATTTGAAGTACTTTCACTAGTTGACTGTGCAAAATATTTCTGAGGCATGCAAAGAAGGAAAAGAAGCATACAAGACACATAAAACCATGGTAGATATTTAGTTTGTTTTTGGACACTGGGTTGCATTTTTATAAGGTAAACTAATAAAAAGAACAGCTTCATAGAGATTTTTAAAAATTGAATTTAACCAAATTTTGTTTTACAAAGGTGAGGCATTACTTTGCATTATTCGTAAAAATGTATGGTCAATTATTTTATTATAACGTGATTTTTTTACATTAACATCAACATAATAAAATAATTTGAGGAAAGGATAAAAATTTAGAAATCTACTTTCACAGGTAGTTTGATCAATAAGCACTGGTTATGCTTTTACTTGTTTTTATTTTTAAGGATTTTCTTTTTAAAATATGGCTTGAGTAAAATTTTATTTAATAAATTTTTTGTTGATCAACTACTTTGATTATATACTGTCTATTTAGTTTTTAGTGTAATTCTATTGCATATTTCCTGTATCTGTATTTAAAAAATCTTGTGGGTTTTTAATATAAAAAACAAATAACTGTTATATTTCCAGTCACTCAAATTTGAACTGAATTTTACTTCCTGTTTCAAAGGTCAAGGCAGACTGACCTCAACAGCAGTGTGGAGGCTGCTGAATTATTCATATCATTGACTTTGTGTCAGCTTCCACATTTGTGGAGAGGGATGTTTTATTCATTTATCTCATTTAGGGTTCTTCTCTGCACCTGTTTCTACCATTAAGTACCCTGTAATTTGCATTTGATGCTAATTTAGTTTCATATCAGCCTGGTCCCCCCTTGTTAATTTAATTTTCTAAGACCCTTTTCATTACAGTAGAACTGTTTTCCTCTTTAAAGCAAACATCTATACAAGTAATTGTATAAACTGCCTTTTAAATAATATCTTTTAGAAGATTCCATCGTTTAATTCCTTAATTCCTATAATTAGCCATGGTTTGATTAATGTTTCAAAGGGTTAAATTAAAATGCAGAATTACTCAAATGCATACTTGAATAATTTCTTATATATGGATGGCAGCGTTCGTGTTTCAATACTCTTCCTGATAATTCTCAGAACAGTGGTAATTTTCTTCCTTTAGACTGCTGTTTAGTTTACTAATAGTAGTTTCTTTCAAATCATGGCATTCTCAACATTGCTTTTTAAATTGTTAGCTTTTGCTTTCACTAAATTCCAGATAGACAGTGGCTTAAAAAATGTTTCTGCAACATTAATAATGACATACCCAAAATAATCAGGGCAGAATTAGGTTTGATTCCTTGATATGTCATGGAAATTTGGTATAATGAATTTCAGGATACTGTGTTACGTCTTTTTCTCTTCTCCCCAAGTCTTTCTCTTTCTCTCTGCTGCTCAGGGGAGATTTCCTGGGGATTTGTTTCCCAGACATGGTAGTTTTAGCAAACTTTGGTTTGCTTCTTTGAGCACCCATTGGTCTTCAATTGCCACCTAGATATTGTAGAAATTAGGAGGAAGGTTGCTTCAGGAGGCCTCACTGAAATGGTGGCTACCTTGGTAGGAGCGGCCGTGTCCCTGGAGCGTCCACTATTGGGAATTTGGAGGGCATGAGAAACTAGCAACTCCTATAAGCCAGGTATGCAGCCCCCCAGGGTTGAAGAAAGAACTCTACCTCAGTCGTTTCCCTATTTTTTTTTTTTTTTAAAATATTTTATTGATTTTCCACAAAGAGGAAGGAGAGGGATAGAGAGCTAGAAACGTCAATGAGAGAGAAACATCAACCAGCTGCCCCCTGCACACTCCCTACTGGGGACATGCCTGCAACCCATGTACATGCCCTGACTGGAATCGAACCTGGGACCTTTCTGTCCGCAGACCGACGCTCTATCCACTGAGCCAAACCTGGTTCTGGCAGTCATTTCCCTATTAACTGCCTGGAAGGTTGTTGACACAAACATGCAAATATTCCTCATAGGCTCTCTCGGGTGGGAATTTAAAACAAGGGCATGCATTGCAATTTGAAGTTCCAAGCTACACAGGAATTTACAGAGAAGGAAAAGCTGTGGCAGTAGCTGAATGTTACCAAAAAAATTGGCCCAAGCTCTAAGGTGACCCTTCTTGCCACGGGTTGGGTTAGTTTTATCTGTTGTTCATATTCTCTGGGGAAAGCAAATGGTGCCGTAGCTTTGGGTTTCCAGAAGGCTCTCAGGCCTATTGAAATTGGAGTTTGTAGGTGGCTTCTCTTGTTCTCTCAGTTATAAGTGATTCTTGGGGCCTCCCGCAAACAACTTTGTAATTGTGGAGAAGGAAAGGGAATCTCGGTTTTCTAGCAGACAGCTTCATCTGTCTGGCTTCCAGACAGGGCCATGGGTGAGCTGCATGATCCCACGGGTCCCCTTCAGCTGGGGACTTCTCAGGTACGTCCCATCACAGAGAATTGTCTTATTCTTATGGAGCATTCAGCTAGCTTTGTGCTTCTGCTGCTGGGTCTAAAACAGGGGGAGATTTTTTTAGGAATGAAACGTGGGATCTTTATTCATTAACCAAACATTTACTTACAGACTCTCTCTTGCCCCCATGTAGGCAAGTTTGTGAGCTCCAGCAGAAACGTTTTAATGAAGTTTGATTAAACAACCAGGTTGAAGTACAATAAGAAATATTTGGGGAGCTCTTAAGATGTAGGAAAGGTTTGCCCACCCAACTCTGGCTGATGCTTAGAATTCTACTGTTAGAGTCCCACCGCTGTAGCCAAGAGTCATTGCTACTAAGACATACCTAACTTTGGGAAGGCGAACACTGTCATTCTATCACTCATCTACCTCTTCGAGGGAAGAAAATAAAGTTTGTACATGAGTTCAGCTCTTTGCAGTCCGCAGAGCTCTGTGACCTACATTGTTTTAGTTCCCATGGCAACGTAGGTAGGGGTTTTTGTACCCATTTTGTGGTTATGGAGAATGAATAATTTAGCTCTAGGAAGCTAGTAAATAACCTGTCAAGGTCTCAAGGGCAGGTTTACTGAGGAATCTAGGTTGTTGTAGAAAGAGACCAGGTTTCCATTTGAGCCACATGGACTCGGAGAAATTTTGGTGCAATCCTATCATTTTGCAGATGAGAAAGCCGAGGTCAAGAGAAGCTCCGTCACGTTCCCAAAGATCTAATTAGCCTCAGAGCCAGGACCGTAAGCCAAGTCCCTGGTTCTGATCCCAGTGGCTTTTCTCCCACTACGCTGGGCCACCCGTGTCCCCCTCTGCTCTCCATGTCGCCTGCGAGACCAGGTTCAGGGAAATGTATAAGTTGTATTTTCTGGATTTTGGTTCCAAGGAAACCCTGCACATAATGTGTTAATTGTTTCTCAGGAATTACAGCCTGGGGAGGAGGAAGCTACAGAATAGCCCACCGTAAAGAGTTAATTTGGTTTTAAAAGCTCACATCATTTCTGTCATCTGCAACTGTGCTTGTTCATGCTATGTCATACTACTGTGCAAAAAAAAAAAAAAGTAATTTTTGTTTATACTCGTCAGAGCTACTTCATCGATAGTCATCTTCCAGTAGGCATTTTATAAAAGTCCTTTCTATCCTAGACGTCTCATCATGAGCAGTTGTCTCTGACTATTATCTTTCTCTGGAAGGCACTGACATGCATAAATATTGAACTTGGCAAGTTTCAAAGTAAGTCCTCATTTAAAACAATTATCTTATATTTAAACCTAAACAAATGTAATAAACTGTCCCTTCCAGAAATAATAATAAAGGAAATGAGGCATTGCCGTAGAATATAATTCTGAAGAAATCATAGTGAAAGGGGGGAAAAAAAGTACATTGAACTTCCTCCTCCTCAAAACCACCTTTGTGTACAGTGCTGTCGGAACAGGGTTGTCACACCTTTTGAACTGCCAAGGAAGGGGCGGCCATGGTGTTGAGAGAAATGAGTAGCCCCTGGCGTAGTCTCAAGCTGAACTGTAGGGGAGTTTTCAGCTGGTAGGCTGGAAGGAGGGGTGAGTGATTAGCATATGTTGCACTTTTTTGGGATGTGGGGAGACAGGGGGAGCAACAGATATCTCAGTTTCTGAAGGAAACGCCTTTCTGGCCTGCCTGAAATGATTGCGCTGATACGGGAAAACTTCCCTCTTGGTGCAGCGATGTGGCTGAATATCAAGAGCTGTCGCCCTCTCCTTTATCCACGGTCTGGCCAATGCAAGCCCATGCCCTACTTTAAAAAGGATGGCATTTCAAATATATGTACTTTCTCTTCCTCTCTTTTCCTCTTCCCAAGTTATGACAAACCACTCAGCAAGTTGAATTTGGTTGTGCTCCCGAATGTTAATTCTGCTAACCCTACAACAGGTTGCTTCAGGATAGGGTGGGCTCTTGTTTGGAACCATTGCTTTCATTTCACAGAGGCCATGAAGACAGGCACCCATGATCCCATTGACCTTAAATAGGAGAAACAAAGACACCGGCGTGTTATTTATTCACTAAATGTTTTCTATGAAGTAGGTGGTAGCCTCTAGCCCTGAGTGAGGCACTTCCGGGGCACTCACTTATTAAGGAAATTGCAGTTGGTTGGGATCTATTTTTTTCCAAATCACCCCCAATTTGATTGATTCATCTTTTTCCTGCCATCCCCTTGGCCCCCTGCCTCGCTCCCTACCTAAGATCTGAAGTAATTTATTATACATCAGATTCAGTGTAGATTAATGCCCTACTATGCTATTTTTCAATCTTCAAGTTTACTGTAACCTCCATGATGAACCCCAAATCGAGTGTATCCTTCTGGGGAGAGAGCATGCTCTGGTTCTCTTATCGGCCTGATGAGTTAAACCCCCTCATGCTGAAGTTGGAGTTTTCATTTATAATGAAAATGAGAAGCAGCCTGGTGTAGAATGCTGAACTGGGACACAGGAGACCTGGTTTTCAATGCGGCCTCCGCCGTTAGTTAGATATGTGAACCTCAGCAAGTCTCTTACCTTCCCTGGGTTTCAGTTTCCCCATTTATAAAATGAGAGAATTGGACGCCTAGGATCTTTAAGATTCCCTCTTGCTCAATGATTTTAATCCTCTCTACTCCTATAAATCTGGTCACCTCTTATATCTAACGTTGCACAATCGCGTATTAATGAAACACTAGAGACCCAATGCATGAAACTCGTGCAAGAGTGGTGCACTTGGCGGCCACGACCGCTGCCCGATCCCTCCCTCGCAGCCGGGGCAGCTGCCTCCATCCCACAGCTGCAGCCCTGGCTCAGTCCAGAAGGACATCTGGTCTAATGAGCATATTACACTTTTATTATTATAGATTTGCTTGGGCAGCAGGTACTAGATGGGAAATAGCCACCTCACAGTCAGAATTGAACAACCAGCAGTATTCTCCGCCAACTTTCACTCCTCCTTCATTACCTGTCCCAGGTATCAGCTAGCTCAGAGGTCGGCAAACCGTGGCTCTCAAGCCACATGCGGCTCTTTGGCCCCTTGAGTGTGGCTCGGCATTAGAACCACTTCTTCAAAACAGATTCGCCCAGGCCGGAAACCGACTTCTGCGCATGGGCCATGAAGTTTCAATCGCACTATATGCGCGTGCCCCCACGTGGTATTTTTGTGGAAGAGCCACACGCAAGGAGCCAAAGAGCCGCATGTGGCTCTCGAGCCGCAGTTTGCCGACCACTGAGCTAGGTAATAAGAGGGTAAGGCAGCACACACAGCACACGTCTATTACTGGCATTACCTTAAGGCAGGGGCTATTGGATGAGGTCATTAGGTGATATATCTTATAAGGTTAATCGAGTCGGTATATTTAAATTTATTGGTAGCATAACTTGGGAGAGATGGGGAAGGGATCTAATAAAAAAAAATTGCAGGCTTGTAAAGTGCGAGGCACACAACAAACACTTTGATCTACGCGAGACAGTAACCCCCAAAAGCTGTCAGCAGAGGCTACCTATGTGGTATCCAGAGTCATCTATTCAGATTCCTCCAGTTTAGACTTGTCTTCCAGATGTAGCAGCCTAAATGTTGACATATGAAGACACATACTCAGTTGTACATAGAAATGCTCATTGAATGATTAAGTATCTGTACTTTCGGAGGTGGACAATTCCCCTTAAGGCCAAGTAACTCTGAGTCTCTTTAGAATGAAGCTATGAGATAGTATGTTCTGCTAGTAAGTACCCTGTCTGTGTGTGTGAGAATACAGTGTATATTCTTTAAACTTAAAGGAATCAGAATCTCACAAACTCTCAGACACATGTTTTGTTTTGTTTTTTAATTTTGCCTTGTGCAGAGATGAGAGACTGAGAAACAAAACTTTGTCTAGGACAAGAGTAAGATTCTTTATCTATCTACATATTTTTTTAAAATTTGAAATTCTTAAATCTTTACATAGAAACATTATGATATTCGATAGGCCCCCAAGGAAACACATTTGTGAGTCCCCTGGATAATGACTTTCTGAGAATTCCAGGTACAGAATAGGCCCTCTCAGGATTTCCTGTTTTTCGTTTGCTTTCCTTTATTTCTTATTTTATGTCTAATAAATCTTTATTTTAAGCAGGATCAAGTGTTAAGACAAACCAACTACAGAGCTAATGTTTAGAACATTAATTCTATAGTAATGCTCTATAAAAAAACCCAAAAGAAATAAGACCAACTATTAAAAGAAATCCATATGTCTCTGGAATTTTTATTTAAGTTTATATTAGCGATAATGACCTTGGTTCCAGGGAATTCGGTAACAATTAATGACCAGCAAGGGGTCACTGGCCTCATGGTGCTTTGTGCCCACAATTCCTTCCAAAATGGTCAAGAGTTGGTCATTTGTCCCAAGGAAATGCCCTGAGGTGAGGTCCTTATCCTTTTGCCATCTGATTATAATTTAACTTCAGCTTTTAAAGGGCCCCTAGGAGCAAAGGTACAGTGGGTCATGCTTATAGTATTTTAAAGAGTTTATTTTTGCCATGCAATTTCTAATTGAGTGTCATCAAATAGCGTTATCAAGATAAAGTTCATAATTATGCTCCTTTCATTCTGGGGTGTGAGCACTCATTTTCTGTCTGAGTATCCGCTGGCTAGTATTGGTGTCGTAAGTATCCATGTATATGTTATATTCATACTCTTGTGTCTGGTGTGTGTGTGTGTGTGTGTGTGTGTGTGTGTGTGTGTGTGTGTGTGAGAGAGAGAGAGAGAGAGAGAGAGAGAGAGAGAGAGAACAAAAGAAGATGCATGCAGTATAAACAGAATAAAACAAAATTGGGATTATGGAAATTCAGTTACACCAGTTTTCCTTGAAGTTTGGCAAGCCTGTGATTCTGTAATCCATAAAATAAGAGGCCAGAGGCAAAGTAAAATTAGTCTCTTCCTGGGGGTAGAAATGACCAGTGTCATGGCGACTGGCGTTGGCTTTTTCAGGTTCTATATTGTTGTTGTCATTACTGGTGATGATGATGGCAATAATAGTTCACATTTACTATGCTACACATTTGCTAAGTGTGCTCCTCATCTATAAAATGGGGGGGGGGGAAGGAGATAAGATGAGGAAGTGGGGGCTCTGAGAGATTAAATAACTTGCCCAAGGCCAGAAGAGCTGCAAAGTGGTGGAGTTGGGGTGCCAGCCCTGCTGTTTGGGATCCCAAAGATCAGGGTCTTAATCATGACACCATTCTGCCTCTATTTAAAAAAACTAACATTTCCATTTTCTGAGCGCAGCTTTTAACATATTCATTTAGGCAAATTTCCATCCTTTGCTGGCATAATCACTATTCCTTTTGTTGGTCATTGCTCCCCTGGGCTTCCCTCAAACATGGTCAGAGGTGCCCCGGACTTTTTAAAGATGGAAGAAAGGCCACATGGCTCTGCATAATTTGACCGGGACAGCTGTGCAGTTGGTTGTCTCATTTAAATTACAACCACAAAAAAAGACGTGCCAGGCTTCGCTGACACAGGCGAAGGGCAGGAACACGAAATGGTTTCCTGAACCTGCCCTGGGTTAGGGCCAGAGGTAAGCAGCCACGCTCAGCGGGGCCTCGTGGACCGCTGAGGGGGCAGTGAGCTGCACCGAAAACAATTACCCTTCCCGGGGTCTCTCCTGGAGGGCTGCAGCTCCAAATTCTACGGGTAGAGATCCTGCCCATTTCTTAATTGCCCCGAGGAATGGCTGACCAAGGCAGGAAAGCAAAGACAATCTGAGAGTCGGGGAGAAAAAGAAAGATGTGGGATTTAAGAGGCTGGTGTTGCAAAGCATCCCCTCGGCAGGCTGTGGCTCAGATTTAGAGAAACCCCAACCTGATTTGCTGGAGGCTGAACGCAGAACCCTGTGACCACAGACCAGAGAGGCATTCATGAGACCTGACAGGCCTACTTTTACTACCGAGTCTGGGACAAAGTTTCATGTGTATGTTTTTTTTTCTCGCTGTGGGTCCCTCCCAACCCCCACCCCTACCCCCCAAATCTTTTGGGATTGAGGCTGAGAGCCCAAAGGAGAGATTTCATGTGCAATATTCTCTTCTTTGATTTGGGATAATTAGGAGCTTTTTCTGGGGCTGCAAAGCAATACACCTATGTCTCCATGACATTGGATGTCCTTTTTTTTTTAGATGGAATTTTCACATGGCATTGTTCTCCGCCTCTCCTTTCAATGACTTTTAACATCCGTTACTTTTTTTTCCTTTACCATTCCCCCAAAACGTCATTGGTAGTAGATGCTTCCCAAATCAGATTTGGTTTTTTTTAATTAAAATTACTATGTCTTTTTGAAGCAAACACATGCACTCTTCCATAACAGTGATAGAATATTTTTTTTGCACGTGAGTGTATTGTGAGCCCCCCCCCGTGTGTGTGTGTGTGTGTGTGTGTGTGTGTGTTGTGTGTGTGGTTTGCGTAAACACGAATGTAGTATGACTTCTGTATCGCCGTTATTAATGGCTATAGGGCGTTTTTGAAGTCCTGTTGGGTTTTTAACAAATTATGGTAAGAGGAAGGTGGTGGAGGTTACTTTTCCCCCCCTCTCACAGCAAAAAAAAATAAAATAAATAAAATAAAAATGACAAGGAAATGAATGAGGACAAACTGCACGTGCGGGGCGGCGGCGATGGGCTCGGAGGGCGGCCGGCGGGAGCGGCGCCGCTCAGAGGTGGCTTTGTGGGGGCTCATGAATGACCCTCAGAGCGGGGCGCCCGCTGTAAATCCCGCCCGGCCCGGCGCTGCGGGCAGCCAGCGGGGCCCAGAACAGGGCCGGCCGGTGTTTGTGTTGTTGTTAGCGATACGTGGCGAGTTCCTCCGAAGCGGAAGGCCCCGGCTCCAGTTTGTCGCCAGTGAAAGCCGAAACATGAGTCGCACATGTGGGCCGGCGGGGAGCCGCCGGCTGCCTGGGGTGCGGGGGGAGCTGCGCGCCCGCCACCGCCCAGCCGGCCCGGTCAGGGCGTTTGTTTGCAGGGGAGCGGGGAGGGGGCGGGCGGGGGCCAAGAAAACAGCCCGGGGGGAGGAACTAGGCAGAGGACACCCTGACCCCTAACCCGTATGGGCCTTCCCGTTACATCTCACTACTTGTCCCAATACTTGAGAGAATTTAATTTTTTTTTTTTAAAAGGACCCTCTATGTCCTGGCTTTCACATGGCTTTCCTTCGCAGGAAATCCTGTGTCTGTCTTTGGGTGGGGCCTTGATGGGTTTTGTAGGATAGGAGACGGGTCGTCCTCTCTCCCTTTATGAGGTAAACACATGAAAAGAATGTAAATGTAGGGACTTTAACACTTCCCCCCCTTCCTAACATTCATATAATTGCTGTTAAGCCACATTGAAAACCCCGGGGCCCGGCGTGCACCAGGGTAAAGTTACATTTCACAAGCAGAAAATTGACTCACCACTTAGGAAAATTGGCTACCAATTATGTGTCAAAGGCTCTAAAGTCAACCTGAGGTTTTCTTTTTTTTTTTGCCAGAACGTGGAATTAAAGAGGGCCCCGGGGCCCGGCCTGTCCCCTCTCCCCCTCCCCGGAGGGACTTCCTCTGGCCCCGGGTTTGAGACATTCCTTCCCAGGCTTCCGAGTCCTGGAGGGGACAGGCTGGGAGGAGGAGCAGGGGTGGGAGAAAAGGAGACAATCAGTAGACGTGAGTTCGTGCGTAAGTATTTAAAAAATCTGCTTGGGACACGCACGGGGAGAAAGTCACTCTTGCCCCAGTGCTGTTGGCCCAAGGTCTGAGAGCGAGCTGTGACTGAGTCTCCTGGGGCCGAGGGGGCACTGGGGAAAGGGGCGCTGGGGAAAGGGGTGCTGGGGAAAGAGGGGTGCTGAAGGCCAAGCCTCCACTGTCCCGAGACATGTGCTGTCTCTGGGGACATGGCGCCACGTGTGGAGCCCTTTCTGGAAGCTCGCTGGTCCCTCCTGTTGTAGGAGATGCCCCCCGAGGGTGGAGAGGGACCAGTTCCAGGGGCAGGAGGATCCATGATCCTAGGGGCACATGGGGGGTGGGGTGGGGGTGAAAGGCAGGAGAGAGAACAAGAGGGAGGGAGAGAGGGAGGGAGGGAGGGAGGGAGGGAGGAAGAGAGAGAAGCATTATATGGTTATATGGGAGAGGGTGAGACAGGATATGGAGGAGAGTGCGGGAGGAGAGGGAGGAGGGAGAGAGCCAGTGCTCTGTACATCACCTTTTGCCTTCCACCCTGTCTGCCCCCGTGCCCTGGGTCTCCTCTGTGCAACTTTCTTGACACACTGCTTGCCTTCTTTCAAGGCCCGCTCTCTGTGCCTGTTGCAGTGACTTATCCCAAGTTTTATTTCTTAATGTCTTGAAATCAAGCCTTATTTAGTGCTTCATTTTCTGCCTCTAGAGGGAGAGAAAGAGAAAGCATTGGGACTTGCCAAATTGAGTGAATCTGCTGTGGTGTGCTGGAGAGAGTTAGTTTTCTAGGACAACCAGGATACAAATGCATACTGGATTTTATCCCCAGATAAGCATCCCTCCTGACAACAGGATGTGATATGTAATAATTTTAGTGAGACAAACCATCCACGTTTTGCCTCCTGGGAAATCTTATGCTTGCTGTTTCTGTTTGATTCTCATGCTGGAAATTTTCCAGAACTCTCAAGAACCAACTATCTTACATTTTCAATGATTTTGACAGAGAAGACTGTTTTGTCTAAGGGACAGCAATTCTAGAGCGGAATCATAACCTAAAAGATCTAATTTCAACTTAGTCCTAGCATCTTAGCTGGGACAAAGAGAGAAAGAATTTATTCTTTGCAGGATATATAGTTGACCTCAGAGTCTTTACTGGGTTAAAAAAAAATGTATGTGTGAGTTTTTTCCTTATGCAGCAATTCAGAATGCATGGACGTTTACGTTTTTCTAATCAAGGCTCAAATAATTTGAGAGAACTCCCCCTCCCCAACCCCCATCTTGTATGTCTGAGTGATCTTTTCAGGTTTTAAGAATCTCACGGGCTCCCTCAAGTGATGCTTAATTAGAGAAACCTTCTACCCACTAAGTATTTTCTTAAATGTATAATTGATTGTGCAAGGAAGGAAGAGCGGCAGGAGTGGAAATCATACATCATTTCATTATTAATGGCAATGTCTAAATAAAATGCAGACTTTGTCATGCTAATGGATGGCTGAGTGTGTTTAAATCAGAAGCTTTTCTTTTTCTTTCTTTCTTTACTGTTCTGGGATCATTTTAGGAAGTTCACATAGCATTTAATACATTGATAAATATGTTCTAACACTCAACCAATCTCTGAAGACTGTGAGGGGAAGGTGCGGCAAAACTAGTAAGTGGGAAGCCACACACATTACCTCCTTTTTATAGTGAAGAAACTGGATTTTTCCCATCGCTATCTGTTCCCTCTGGGTCCTCTTCCACCTCCCCCCTTTCAATTAGAAGCTAAGTTTGAAATTCTCCCGAAAGTACTAGTAGACCTTCCAGAGGTACATGGATGCAGGTAGTTTACATGGGCATGATCCTAGGAAGCAGGAACTGAGTAGAGTGAAAACAGGTAAGGAAGAAACATTGAGATGACCCATTTCCCAAGTCACTGCTTAGGCAATAGGTGCTCAATCCTATTGGGATCTCCTAAGAGGCAGACTAAATCATTACCCCCCCCTCCTCCTCCAATTATGCACCTGAAAGGCAAGAGCATTTATTTCCTGGTTCTTCTCCCCCTTGGATTGAGGGTTGTCCATGGATGCACCTCAGAAGCTGTGCTTGCGTGTCAGCCAGGCAACTCCTACAGAGTTGGTGTGCCATGGAAGGAAGCCTTCTTGTGGTGACTTGCGGTCAGGGTGAGCTAGGTGGTCGAAATCAGAGTGAATACGGAGATGGGAGGCAAACACCAGAGGCATCTTCTACAGAACCTGAGTATAAAGTGCCTATGTGGAGGGAAGCTTTGATACTTGAAAGTTATTTTTTTTTCTTTATTGAGTACCTGCTTTTGTGGCATAGTAAGCATTCCGTGATTCCCTGTTGAATCAATAATGCACAAAATCCATACACAATATATGTTAGGTGAGGGCTTATTGTATGAACAAAAGTGTTCATATTGTTAGACCTGTTGTGATTTTGCTTTGGAAAATATGGTGCCAAAATATGGAAAATATAGTATCTATCTTTTGACAAGTCCAGGCATTACAAAGATGAATGAGACATGATCTGAGCTCTGTGTCCTCAGCCTGAATACAGACAGTTCTGGGTGTGTGGCTCTGTTAGATGTTGAGTGTTTGCCTCCCACCAAGAAGCAAGGATCAGAAAGCAAGTTTGGGAAGGGGATTCTGCTGATGGAGGGAAGTGGCAGTAAAATGGGTTTTATGGCAACTGGTGTGGAAGGAGACTAGGAAGAAAGTAGGGACCAGTGAGTAAGGGCCCTGAAGGCCATGATAAGAGAGATGGATTTTCCTTTTTGGGGGCCAATTTTACATATAGGGTTGAGAAGTTAGGAGGTGGGAACATAAAATCCATATTGAAGAACTTGGTGTTCAAACATGAACTTTCATCTGTGGTTCCCAGACTCGGTCATATTCTCCATATTACTTACAGATTTCTCTCTCCCTCCAGTTGTAGAAACTTGGGAATTATCCTTGTTGCTTTGTTATTCTTCATACCCGGCAGCCAGTATCTCTCAACTCTGTCTTCTTCACACCACCCACAGGCTTACCATGTCTGTGTCCGCCTCAACTCCTGCTATAACTCTATTTGACCTCTCTAGAATCCATTCATTCCACACAGAAGCCAGAGTAATTGAATTTTAAGAATTCAAATTTCATAGTGCCCCTCCCTAATGTAAAACCCACCACTGGCTTCTTGTAACTTGTAGGATAATGTCCAAATTCCTAACTCATGTGCTAGCACACCTTTTCTAGCTTCCACAGTTGGGTCAGTTCCTACCATGGTATGTTGTCACCTCCCTGAGGCCAGGGTCTCTGGCTGTTTGTCTACCATTTTATTTCTACCCAGCATAGTGCCTGACACTTAATGGTGATCAATAAATAGCTATTGGATGAATTATTGGATGATGGGAAACTTAGCTTGTGGCTGCGGGGGAGAGGGGGAGGCGGGGGGGATAGATCTTGTCCTGTGGTGTGCTGTAACTGGCCTGCATGGGCTCATGAGAATCACCTGAGTGAATCTCTTCCCAACTCTGTTCAGTGGTCTTACATTGGTAGCTTGAAGTCACTCATGGTGGGAATATTTACACTATGGGAATTGGCAAACACTGTGAAGTAGGATTCCCTCCATCCACTTTGGTGATTCTGTCAGTCATGATTCCTATAAAATCTTTTGTTTTTCAAACTTTTCCCATATTTAGTGTTTGCCATCAGCTCTGTGGAAGGCAGAGACCACATCTTATCAAGCGTTGAGTCATCAACACATAGCAAAGCATATAATCCAATAAGCATTTGTTTAGAAAAAGAAAGCTAAGTAACCAGTAGCTTGACTCTCCAGTCAAGCAGTGCTGTCTATCCCTGTCTGATCTAACATGCTCCTTGAGAAAGGAAATCTGAAAACATATTTTAGCCCGCTTTGAGCCTCTTTTCAACCTCCACTCCACTTAGGCCAATGACTCCTACATATTCTACTCATATTATAGGAGCATGTTTTAATAAGCAGGATTCTTGTCATCATGGACAACTCAGCACAATTAAGTGAATAGTTCAATTCCACAATAAGACTCAATGGGTTAAATTCAATGAAAATAATAAGGGTCTTCTTTGTGGATACCCTGTTGCTCATATGCTAGTGAAACAGAATCTTTTTTTGTCCTCAAATGTCTGTACAATCGAGAGGTGCAGACATACGCCCCTCTAGCCAATAAGATGTTAGCTGGTGGGCTAGAGTATCAAGGAACACCCATATCAAAGACTAGGAAGAACTGATATTTGAGTTGGACTTGAAAAGAGAAAGCTGTAGAGGGTGTAGCCCAGAGGCAAGGAGACCAAGTTAGAAAGTTACTGTGATAGTAGGGCCCAGAGAGGATGAAGTCTCAGTGAGTACTGGAGGCAGGAATGGAGAGAAGCGAACAAAGCATCAGATTAGCTGTGGGGAGGAGGGGGAGAAGAGAATGAAGGCAAACTGGTCCGATCATTTTCTCAGCCAGCCCTTTTTAGGGTGGGAAGATGGGAGAATTGAAATGATCTAAATATGGTTTCTTAATGTTCATATTATCTTGACTAATCTTGATAAGACTTTTATGACAGCTTTATCTCAAGCTGCTGCTGTTTCAATAGAAATTGGATTGTAGGATGCACAATTTGATTAAGCCAAACAGCTTCGGACTTGCATCCCATTTTATTGTCCCTGAGTTTCATTACTGTCATTGTCTGCAACTTAATTCTATTTCTATTTGAGCCACTCATTAAGCACCTTAAAGTTATGCATGTAGTAAACTCACAGGATAACATATGCAAATAAGAAGCACCCCTCACCCTAGTTCTAAATAAACACTCTGGGTTTGTTAAATAAACTTAGGAGTTTCAGATAATTTCTTTTATGTAATGAAATTGTAGATACATACTTCCAATACAGTTAGGACTCTTATTTCTCTCTCCCTTTAAATACAAGGAGAATAAAAATATTTTCATTTTGAGTCAGAAGTTGGGAGGGGGGCATGCAGAGGAGAGAGATGAATAGGGAGGGAGGGAATGTATACAGCTTCTCTTTTGGATTTTTGGCAAAAAAGAGTAATTCCCATCAACTCAGCTTGGCTAAGAGAAAGAAGCCTCTAGATAAGAATTCTTGAGATCTCTGACTTTTCTCCACATAAAAATGAAAAAAAAAAAAATAAAAAATTACAAATGATCTGGTCTTGAAGGCCAAAAGTGTAACCTTTGATGTTGGCTTTTCGGAAGTTAAATAATAAACCAGTTTCTTTTTTCTCATTTTTAAAGAGGACTGCTTTATAAAGTCTATCTCTATAATAAAAAGAAAGAAAACATAAACAAAAGACTCTCAAATATTTATACAGTTATTCAAAGGATTAAATGTATTTTGTAAGGTCTAAGGTTATTTGATATTTTCCTCTTTTTTTTGAGTCTTTGTTTTTAGCTCTGTTCCATTGAGGATATTTCTTTTCCCTGTGGTTTGGTTTATAGAAAATTAACTAATTTTCTTATAATCCTGGCCAAAGTTACATTAGATATATGCAAATAAAAATGAATGAGAGAGATAGTATAGATGAGATATGAAATATTTAAATCGGTATGGTCTTTATATTATAGTGCTTAATTGAAAACCTAGTGTTATTGAATAAATAACAAAACCATGAATAATTACCTACTGATAAATAAAGATCTCAGAGACCCATAATCTAGAATAATATAATTTTTCTTTAAACTTTTTTTGTTTTGTTAATCCTCACCTGAGGATATTTTTCCATTGATTTTCTTTCTTTTAAAAATATATTTTATTGATTTTCCACAGAGAGGAAGGGAGAGGGATAGAGAGCTAGAAATATTGATGAGAGAGAAACATCAACCAGCCGCCTCCTGCACACCCCTGCCGGGGATGTGCCCGCAACCAATGTACATGCCCTTGACTGGAATCGAACCTGGGACCTTTCAGTCTGCAGACCAATGCTCTACCACTGAGCCAAACTTGTTTCAGCTCCATTGATTTTCAGAGAGAGTGAAAGGGAGGGGTGGTGGGGGAAGAGAGAGAGAGAGAGAGAGAGAGAGAGAGAGAGAGAGAGAGAGAGAGAGAGAAAGAGAGAGAGAGAAACATTGATATGAGAGAGACACGTTAATTGGTTGCCTCCCACGCATGCCCCAACTGATGCTAGGGATGGTACCTGCAACCCAGGTAGGTGCCCTTGACTAGGAATCAAACCCAGGAGTCTTTGGGAAGACACTCTAACCACTTAGAAACACTGGCTAGGGCTAAACTTTTATACTCTGTGGCAATGTACTAGTACATACTAATATTCACATGCATTTTGGCAAAGGAGAATGATTAATTTAAAAATGCAGTGTATTTGTATTTGTCATGAATTTAATAAGGGCTAATTCTAATGTCCTTCTTCTCCTGCACTCCAGCAAGGATTCTTTTGTGAAAACATACCAAACTTCTCTTTAGAGTTTTAATTTGTTTTATTATTTCAAAATTTAAATATCCAGATAGTAGTTTCTGATAGATTAAAACAACAACATCAACTCTACCACCAACTATAATGCCTTACCTTACTCCTTTTGAAAGTCCCAATGTTATAATTTCTTAGTAAATAAGAGGGTAGGACCAAATATCCTATATTTAGACCTTCATCACTTTCTACTTAGGATGATTTAATTTCCTCTTAACGAACAGAATGTGTATTCTATGTAGTTAAATATTCTGGTTAGTAGATAATTTCTCCATATGCTCTACACAGGAGATCATGTTCAGATACAATAACATAGTTATGATCAATATAGTTTTATTCAATGATTATGTGTTGTGTAAAGCCCCTGGGAGAATTGTATAATGTGGTCTCTACTCTCAAAGAACTTCTTACCTAATGTCATTTTTCTGTGATCCAGAGTGTATCTTGGTGACTTGCTGTGAATTAGGGTCATAATTATGACCATCATTTATCATTGTACTATGATTGCACAAGTGCTAGTTAATAGAGGATTCAGAATGATAGAATGCCGGGTAAATCACATCACCTTCTCCTGGAGCCGTGACTTGGTGAGCGGGAGCAGAAGCAGAGAATGGAACTGATATCATTTCCATCTGCAAGCCCTGGTGACGTATGAAGTGCGTGAGACATTTATGGCTTTGTTGCTACCATCAAAACCTTTGGCAGAGTTCTAAACTTATTTTGGTCTCTCCCTCTCCTTTTTTTTTTTGTTAGCTATTTCCAGCTGTTTATTTTTATCTTGCTTTGAGATGCTTAAATGAAAGACATAATTTGAATCTAAATTGTGGTTGTTATCAGATCTGGCTAGGACAATTAGACAGTGATAGCAACTTGGGTTCTCCTGGCTATGTATTTTGTGCTGAGTTACAACAAAGGTAAGCTTGAAGTAGTGGCTCATCATTCATTCATTCATTCATTCATTCACTGAGTACCTACTATGTGTCAGCAAAGACTATTTAGACCTTGCATAGACCTTATAGCTGAGTAGGAAAGATAGTCATTCAAAGAATCACATAAATAAAGGTGAGATCAGAATTATATTAGACTAGACGCCCCGTGTATGAAATTTGTGCACTGGGGGTGGGTGGTCCCTCAGCCAGGCCTGTGCCCTCTCATAGTCCAGGAACCCCCCCAATGGATCGCCCTCATAGAGAGGGGCCCTGCCCACCCACCATGAATTGCCTCCACAGAGGGAGGCCCTGTCCACCTGGCACAGTGCCACTCTGGGTAGCCTGAGCCTCACTCTTTGGGGTGATCGATCGTGCCCTGAAGAGGGAGGCTCTGCCAATCCGCTGCAGCCTGCCGGCTCGTGGCCTGGGCCTCCCTCTTTGGGGTGATCGTGGAGCCCCCAGATTGATCGATTGCCCTGCTGGCCTGTGGCCTGGGCCTCCCTCTGCAGGATGATTATGGGGTGATGGCTGGGCCCATGACCAATCACATCGCACCCGCCTTGGTTGGCCTGGAGCCAGTGGGTGTCATAGCGTGGCTGCCTGGATGGTCATTCTGCTGTTTGTCCATTCGGTTGGTTTGCATATTACACTTTTATTATTATAGATATTATTAAGGCAAGTGCAGGAGGGGGATTTGAGTGCATGTATCAGGGAGAAAAAGAACTGACTAATGGTGGTGGGGGGTGTCAGGGAACGTGCCCCCAGGGAAGTGATGATCAAACCAAGAGCAAATCCCTATGTCTGCATGCTCCTGTTAGTCAGAGTGGTACAGTAGAAATAGCGTGGACTCTGGAAGTGGACGGACCATGGTTCCAAACCTCCTGTCCATTCACCAACTGTGTGACCTTGGGTGAGGAATCTCATCCTTTAAAATTTAGGATTTTTTTTTTTAAATCTGCAAAATAAGGAAAGCAACATCAATCTGCTGGATTATTTTTTTTTAAAAAATTAAATATATTTTTATTGATTTGAGAGAGGAAGGGAGAGGGAGAGAGAGATAGATACATCAATGATGAGAGAATTATTGATCAGCTGCTTCCTGCATGCTCAATACTGGGGATCGAGCCCGCAACCAGGCATGTGCCCTTGACAGGAACAGAATCCAGGACCCTTCAGTCTGCAGGCTGGCGCTCTATCCACTGAGCCAAACCAGCTAGGGTGGAGTAGTACATTCTTTACATACCTGGATCAGTTAGATTATAGGTGTTCACTATTATTTTTTTCATCTATGACAAGATATACATTTTGTAGATCAGGCCCTATCCTTTCCAGAAAGATCTTTTGAAATAGACATTTCCTGACCACCTAACCTAACCCAGCTCCCTATCATGGCATCCTGTTAAACTTTTAATTTTTCTACTGTTCATATTTGTTACATAAAAATAGTATATGTAACAATTATGCTAGGAAGCACAATGGATAAAAACCCAGAACCCCTTATTGAACTTAAAGGCTTAGTCTTTTTGAAATTTAAGTTATTAACAAATATGAGACCTATAGTACAATTCTGTTCAGAAGATAGATTTTTTTTTAAAAGGAAAGCCAAAATTATGTTAATTATTTTAAGCCTCAATACAGTTTTTTGTTGCTGGGAGACCAAAAAACAAATACACACAGATATACATACACACAAAGAAAAAAATTTTGTTTTCCTTTGGGAAAACAGTAATATGTCTAAGCTGGTTTGGAGGAAGTTGATTGTTTCCCAACCAGAATGACATTTGGGATAACATTTGAATTGGTTGATCATGGGTTTAGGTAAACAAACTCAGAAATAGGTCAGCATTTAGATGTATGGAGGGGGAGGGACTCCGGGCAAGGGTGCAGGAAGATGCTGAGTTCTGGTCCAGGCTTTGCCTTTGACCATGCACCTGAGATGTGTTTAGCTTGCTTGCCTAAGCTTCATGTTCTCACCTCTAAACCAAGTTGATGAAATGACCTCGGCTGTTAACGATCCCTCAGTCTGTGCCTCATGACCTGTGCTCTCCACGGATCCAGGTCCCTTGATGACCAGAGGGTGTGAGCATGGTCCCGGCCCCAGTCAGGGAATGACACTGGCCGCAGGTGTGCCTTCTTTCATGCCAGTGGGCCATCTCTGATGGCCTGGTATCTACAGCAAGCTTCTTTGTGTGGGAAAAAAGTTCCCTTCCAATTACACAGCAGTTTTGTGGTGGCTGAGGGCTATAATGGGAAAGCTTTGCAGCCAAAGCACTCTCATTCATAAATTCCACTGTGCCACTCTCTAATTTTTTTCTTCTTTTTTGGGGAGATCAGTATTCTGTGGTTCCTTCTACCATAGCCATGCAAGCAAATGTGAGTAAATTGTCATGGCTTTTAAGCCCCTGCAGCAGATGGACACGGCATTGTCAGTCATAAGCAATATTTGGTGCAGTAAATATGAGTGAACTGACCCTTCTAATATCTCCTAAGAAGCTCTCTTTAAAGCGAGCTACAGGAAGGAGCTGAAGATGGGAGCTGGTTTGTTTCTAGTTTATGGATTTCTCTGGAAATAGACATTTTATTCTGGTAAAAGCCCTCTGTTCATCACACACAGCTCGATACATATGCTGAATGTCAACCCACTTGTGCAGGTGTGAATATCTATTGTAAATTATGGAAATGTAGGCTGCATATTTTTAAAAAAAATATTTTCTACATCTGTTTTTGCAACTTGCATTATTCCCGGGTTCCCTTTTGGGAAGTGACTAAAATGAAGAAGGAAAATAAAAGCAAATATTTAAACACAGAAGAATCTAAAATAACCATACAGAATCCATATGCAGCACAGACTATTCTAGTGTTTATTTTTTAAACTTGAGAAGTAGATTCCCTTAAAGCCAGTGTATTGTTTGCCATGGTGGCAATCTAAAAGCGTTATGCCTCGTGAAAAAAAAACAACCTGTTCTTTGTAGGATCTTTACCCTGAGTTGGTGTAGGGTCTACACATGGAGCAGAGCATTAAAAAGTTAACATTTGCTTTCTGCCCTGTGGTGTTTATGTTTTCATGGCAGTGACAAGGGATACTGAATGCAATTAGATTCTGCATAAGTGTAATTTCAGAAGTACTATTAGCTCATGAAAGCATTGAAGATTGGTCAAGTTCAGCTCCAATAACCGCGGATGCCTGTGAGGTTGGGTACCACGTTGTGGTGTAATGAATTTGTAGATCATAACTCTGGCACGGGCTTGCCTTCGCATTTCCCTTTGAAAAAGATGACGGCTCCTCTGTAGATATGTGGCACGGAATCTGTTTCTAAACAGCTCCAATAAAATCTGTTTATTGGTGTCTCTTGTCTACATGCAGCCACCTGTCTAAAAGCATAAATTCACATGTATGGAGTGGTCTATTCTCCCCTGTGTAAGTGTATGTCACCCCCACCGGCATCAATGAAAGCTGTGTTCCTACCAGCAGGAGAATAGATTCATATGCTGTGAAAAGGTATGGAATTCTGATTTATGGTCTGTGTTGCTTTTAATGGATATACCTGCAACAGCCACAGAGCTAGAAACTGTAAGGTGTTAAAATAAAACATTTTACAGTGCAATATATTGCCTGCTTGTTAGTTAAAAGCACTACCAGGGAGCACATTTTAGCTAAATTTGGCAGTATTAAAAATACATGTGGTGTATCCTTGCTTTTTTCCCCTTCTTTTTCTTCACTCTTGCTCTCTGCCTCTCTCCAAGTATGCTTTCCCTGGTTGGGGACTCGCTGCCTGTGACCTCCGGGGCAGCGAGGGTGGACATTCTTTGTGGCTTCAGATGAAACTCAAATGAAAGATTAAAGCGATTCTGAAAGATTTCATGATAGGCTACTGCCAACTCAGTTTCAGAAGAAGAAAAAAGGAAAAGAAACAACGTTTCTTGAGTCGCCTGCAATTTGGATCATTGATAGCCATTTCGGTGGTGTTCTCAGTGGACGTAACGTAGCCAGTGCTTTCAAACTCCTCATGCTAGGGCTCAGAAGCCTTTGCAGAACCGTTTATTAAATATTTAAGCATTTCCTCTTTCTGCCTCTCACCGAGCCACAGAGAGAGCCGGAGAGCAGCATTTCCCAAACCCAGCGAGGGACCCGTGGGCGGCCATCATTCCTTCGGTTTCAGGCAAGGGTCAGCTTTGTTTTGGGGGATGATTCTGCCGTAAGCTCCTTTCACCCCTCCCTGAGGGCTCCCGTGGTCTGAAATCCAAATGCAAACCAAAGCCCCCACATGCATGTTCCCTCTAGTCTTTAATTGGGGTGGCTGCGTAAAGACATTCGTGGTACTTTAAGAGATTGGTTAATATTATGTTTGAACAGAGAACAATTTTAGGCATAAAATTTAGGGTTGCCTCAAGCAAGCTTTTGTTTTGTTTTGACATCATTTAGAGCTACTGCAGGAAATATTTTAAACCTAACCATATATATCAAGAACCCGTGGGCCTCATTATTGGAAATGCTGGGCTGCACTCATTCGATATTTTATGCTTTACATGTTTTTACTCCCTGCCCAGCTCTTGCTTTTAGGTGGGTATCAGTTATTCTAAGAGCTCTTGAGAAGGGATAATAGTATGAGTTGGTTTTAAGTTTCATGGTGAAACTGCTTTTCATATTTAAATAATTTCCCTTTTGAAATGAGGAACTTCAATAAGAAAGTTATTTAATAGCTAAGTTACTTTAGCAACTGCCTTCCCTTGTTCTTTTCTTAAAGTTTGGAATAGTGCTAAGATAAAGTATAATGTAATATTTAAAATAAATATACCTGGGGCCTGTGAAAATCCTACTTCACAGCATTTGTAGGAAAATGTAATGCATGCGAAAGTACACAGTAGTTTATATAGTGGTTTTATTTTAACTAGTACAATATAACAACCCGACATGCTGTGAAGAATAAATAACTTTTTGAAAACGCATTTTCCAAGTATGAAAGTAATATTGAAAAACGACAAAAGTAATCTCTTTTGCATAGATTCTGAAAGGGGGAGAGAGGGAAAGACTAATTTATGGTTTAATGCATAGAATTTTACAAACGTGTGAGAGATTTCCTGTGTGTGTGTGTGTGTGTGTGTGTGTGTGTGTGTGTGTGTGTGTGTGTGTTGTGGAACCTGAAAGAATATGCTTTGCCATTTTGCAAAAAGACTCAGGGAAGACAGCTGACTTGTGAGAGAGTGTTTGCCAAAGTCTTGGCCAACTCATTTATACCATGAACTCTCTTTGTTTTTGGTTTTGGGGTTAGCAGATTGAGTAAAGGGATTTCTTGTTATTTCTTCACAGGGAAAAAAGGCTTCTTTGGCTGTTACATTTCAGTTTTCCAAAGGAAGTAAACATTCCATCTCAGGCTTCTCACACATTCAGATAAACAAACCACTTTGAATCACATAATGTTTATGGAGAGGAAATAGCCTCTCCATTTTATAGGTGAGGGTCCAGAGAGGAGGCCACTCACTCAAGGTCATACAGCTAGCTAGCCAGTATCCAAACCAGGATCAATTTCTGCCCAATTCCATCACTGTTGACTGTCAGACTTTCACAGGAAAATTAGGTGTGCAGGTGCTAGACCAGGGACATTGAAAGTGTTGCTGATAGTCTTGCGAATATAATGGGGCAGGAAACCCCAAACCAACCAAACATCACTAGGTCATTGACACTACCAAGTTATGGCTTAGGCATATCTGCTCCTCCCAGTCCCGCTCAAACACACACACACTCTGAGTTAAACTGTGCTTGCTTGTTGTGGAGTTTACCTTCTAGGCAAGTTTACAAGCTTTCTTCTTCCCACCTCCCCAACATCATCATACCCTAGACTTGTATTGGTAGTCTGACTCTAGAACCACCACCGCATTCAATTTTAAGTTGTTTTGACTCTGAGTCTTGATCTCTCTCTTTGGTGTGATCAGCTAGGTACATCTTGATTGGATAATATATACAAAAAACATGTTATTTTCATTGGCTCTAAAAGTGTGAAGTATCTGGGCTGATAGACAAGTGCTAAGTAGAGAAGGTCTGGGTGGGTGTGTTTCCCTCCACTGCTTCCCCTGGCTTTTTGACTTTTTTTTGCCATGAGGTTTGCAAGTCAAGAGGAAGAGAAGGTGATTCCACCTTTCCATTGACCAAAAGGGATGGTCATGGTGGGGCATGGGTCAAGGAAGAAAAACTACTAAGATAAAAAAAGATCACGAATCCCAGGGTAGCAAAGAGCAATGCAGGATAAGGAGCAAACTTAAGATACTAGTACTCCTTCTTCCCAGTTTCCCCAGAACTGTGATGACTCTTAAAAAATAGCCCTGGCAGCTGGCACCACCTGCCACTCGGGCACTGCCTGTGAGCCTAGGTGAAGGCATTTGTGCAGAAACAGTTCTTACAAATGGATCCCCCCACTCTCCACCCCCCAGACCTCTTTTGCTGGAAGATCTAAAGGTGCCTGATGTGGCAGGTGGGAGGGTGACGGTGGTCCTCATTGCTAAGGAAGCTGGGGGATTCAAGTGATTAGTTTATTTCCCTTCCTATCAGAAGCAGGGTATCCGGAAGTGCTGGCTAATGGCTGATAAGATGATGGAGCAGTGGAAGCACAACTCTGGAGTCCTCCTCTTCTTCCCCACTTTCTTTAGTCTGTTTGCTTTTTCAGTTTCATTCCTCATTTTGCACACATAAGGCCCATGCTCCCCGGGGCCCAAGTCTCTCCTGACCAAGGAGTGAGAAGAGGAGGAGAACTCTCATTTTATATATTTGGAGAGAGCAACCCAATGACTGATTTTTAATGGTAAAATTCTAGGTTCTCTAAATCCAAGAGAGAGATTTTGAGGAGGAGGTGGTAGTTACCACAATACTTCCACGTGTACATGAAATTGGGAAGGGCAATAATTTGATACATTCTGATCGTCCACATCCTTCAGTCTCCCTATTCTTAAAAATGAGACTGAAAAATTACCTGTTCCCTATTCATAAAAGTATTTTAGGGTCTGGTTAAGCAATGATAGCCAACATTACCTATTGCACATAAGAATATGTGGTCAATTGAGGAAAAATAGGTATAGTGATAAAGAACCATTGAAAAGACTGTCAAACTATAGTGGGCCAAAACTGGTTTGGCTCAGTGGATAGAGTGTCCGTCTGTGGACTGAAAGGTCCCAGGTTCGATTCCAGTCAAGGGCATGTGCATTGGTTTTGGGCACATCCCCGGTGGAGGGTATGCAGGAGGCAGCTGGTCAATGTTTCTCTCTCATTGATGTTTCTAGCTCTCTATCCTTCTCCCTTCCTCTCTGTAAAAGATCAATTATCTATCTATCTATCTATCTATCTATCTATCTATCTATCTATCTATCTCTATAGTGGGAAGGCAAGGGAGGTTGATCGGGGCGGGGGGTGGGGGGGCTGTAAGAGATCAATGGAAGGACTCGCATGCAAATAAACATAACAAATGGATACAAGACAAGGGGGCGGGGGCTGGTGAAGGCATATGCAGGGGGGCAGGGGAGGCTGGGGGGGAAAAAGGAGACATATGTACTACTATGTCTCCTTGTAATGCTTCAAACAAACAAACAGAATATATGTAATGCTTCAAACAAACAAACAGAATATGTGGTCATCCTTATGGATAGATGAGGAAGATTAAAGCTTAGAGAAGCTAAGGGGCTTATACAAAATCTACAGCTAGTTAGCAGAAAAACTGAGATTTAGCAGAAAAACTGAGATTTGAATCTTAAGTGGTTTAACTTTGCAGTCTCTATGGCTTCCTCAAATATGGCTGAAGATCCTTCACTCCTGTGGTTTATAGCATCAAATTCTGCTGGTAATTTAACCTTCAGTATTGTTTAATACCAAGAGCTGCCAACTAGATTTTTTTCTGACTTGGAATTCTCACTTTCTTCTTGGCATTTTGGGGGTTTATTTTGGTGTGTGTGATGCTCCATGGAGTGAAAATACAGGTAAAATTTTTTTTGTGTGTGATTTGGGAATTTTCCCTTTCTCGAAAGCTTTTAGTTGATGTTTGATGAGTCTTTGTATTTATTGCTCCCTTGATGAAACAGTGCCCTAAATTTTTTTGGCTTGATCTCTCTCTTTCTCTCTCTTTGATGGCTTCAACAAACCAATAATATAATTAAGCAACAAAAATAGAGAAATAACCAAGGCTCCTGGTTTTTGATTTTTCTAGGGAGAAGTACCTTCAATCCTTAATGTTTCATGGCATACGTTTTCCCAAGAGCTCCATGTTAAACTGGATCTTCTAGAGTGGTTTTTGTTTTTATAGAGGGAGAAAAATGGGGGTAAGGCACCGATTCTGAGTGAACCAGGTGGGTGGAACCATACTGCAGGAGGATTATGTGCTTCACTCTTGGTGTTTATTACCTGGAGTTCCATCATGAGACTCGGGGTGGACTGAAACCCTATATTGAGGCCAAAAGTGAAAGGAAAAGGAGGACAAAGAAATCTGCAGGGCAAGGGGCGGGGCTTGCTTAGCAAGAGCGATGGACAACGACAGTGGAGTAGCTTGTAGCTTGCTGCCTAATATGTGTAAAGCGTTGGTACAGGCAAGATGGAGTTAATTCAATAAAATAAATATAAAATACTCTCTCCTCTGTCAGGCCACGCTGGAAGCGGGTCAGAGGTCACTGAGCCGCTTCACTGGAGCACTAATCGATTTGCTGTCAAGGTGGCCTGCTGGGGTTTCAAGCCGGAGAGGAATTGAGAGGCGCTCTCGCCCAATTTCCATAATTGCTCACTGCCTTTAGTGTACAACCTTTTATGAAACACAAAAAATATATCATGGAATTGTATTGATTAGCCATTGGGCTGAATAATTCACTTAGTATTTATTACCTGACCCCCAGAGGTTAAATAAATCCACTATCTAACTTGGGTTTGTGAGAAATATTACTTATTCATTGAAATGTGGACTGATTATTGCACAATAGTCCTGTATCTTTGTTTCTTGATTTTGCAATCAAGGTTAACCCTTCATGCATTTTGGGGGCCAATGAGTTGGAATACAAAAAGCACAATTTGAGTGCTTCCCCAGAGAAGCCCGATATAATCACTGCTGGAGTATCATTTTGAAGTCATTTTCTTATCTTGAATTTGAGTCATTTGAGGCTAGTTTCAAAATGGCCCCCAACTTTATGGAGAATGATGAAATGCAGACATAAACCTGGCTTTCATTGCACACATTATATTTCATAATAACAGACTTATTAATGGTGACATCTAAGCCCAATTTTATTACACCATTTTTGGAAGCTTATGCTATTGTGATAAACACTCATAAATTAAGTGTCTTGGGAAACAAAAGGGTGGGTAGGAAGAAGACTCTTTCAGTCTTAAAGATGAGCCATGACTGATTCATCTTTAAGAGTGAAAGAGTCTTCTTATTCATTCCAAAAAAACCCCCCCAAAAAACATGATTTCAGGTGACTTGAAAATACGATGGAATTTTATTGGTAGGGCACTTTATGAATGTCTAGCCTTTGTGGGTAATCATTACTTATTTACAGGCATTTGTATATTTCTCTTACTCTGACTAAAAGGTAAATCCTTTTTGATGTGCTGTACACCCCAGTCGCAACTACATGGCATCCAAATCTAATTATTTTCTTGGTTGCCATGAGCTCTCACTGTCAAGTTCCAACCCTTCCCCGCCACCGCCCTCCCTCCAGAAAAGACGTTTTTAACTTCTGTGCAAAGCCTTTCTTCAGTTTCCTGTCCGCATCCTCCAGCATCTCAAAGCATTGTTTCTGAAGTCTAATGGAATTTGTTGTAGGTCAAGAAAAGGAAGCATGTGAAGCTTTGTTTTCTCTCTCCCCCTTCAATAAAAGGGAAAGGGGAAAAAAAATTCATTTGAGTTCAGTGCTAACTGTATGTTTGTTGATCCTTTAACATTTCTGTATCCAGGATCTATGCGATTAATGGTAGGAAAAGCCAGGGCTCTGGTGTTGGGCTCAGAATGGGCCTTTCCTGTGCTGTGTGTGCGGTGGAAGGAAGAGATGGCTGCAGAGCAGGTTAAATGTGTGCAGAACTCCCCCGAGCAAGTTCAGGTGCGCCCCACTTCCCCTCTTCCATGTGGCTGCTCATGTGAATTGGAGCATTGCATCTGATTTTTTTTTGTGTTTTTGTATTCCATGTTAAAATGATTTTCTGATTAGCACTTTGGGAATTTTCAAGCTTGGGTTTTGGTGTTTGGTGTCTATATTTAGTTTGGGGGTGGGGCGGATGTGGGAGGGTGGAGAACCTTGGGGAGGGAAAGAGAAAGGGAAGAGAATATTAAAAAATTTTTTAAAGTGGGATTTTAAGCCTCACTCTCCTTCCCCTCCCTTCTGTCTGTGTGGGGCTCAGTTAAATGGAGAACGTAGTTAACAAAATGACTCAAGAGCTCCAGATAGCCTCTTGAGATAATTTGGTTTTAAGCACTGAACAAAATGCATTCCCTGGATCTACTCATTTCAAGTGCTAATTGTGAATGCTAAATTTTTAAGGAAGCCGGTGTCATAATATTGTTCATGGCAATTCCAAAATAAATATTAGTGAAGTGCTGTAAAAGTCTGGCGTGGTGTAAGAGATATGTTCCCCCCTCCCCGCCCCTGAAGAATTCTTCTAGTATTTAACATAGGCTCTGCCATTAGGCACAGACATTGCATATGTTCAAGAATAACAATATACAGATAAGAGGTTTCTTCAAGGGTCTAGAAATGTAGTCCAAGGAACCTAAATAAGAGCTGATCAAGGAACCGGTGGTACATCTTGATGTCTAAATGTAGCTGTGTTGGGTAGACAAGGGGAATTTATTCATATGGAAGAAATTCAATGGAAAAAGGCTAGATTTTGAATAAAATGGCCCTGGGTTTGAATACTGGTTACCATGTATACCTTGGCAAGTTAACTTATTTTGTGTCTTTAATTGGTACAGCAGAGATAATAGCATCTACCTGCACAGAGTTGTGGATTGAGAATTATAGGATTACTAGTATAGGATATAATTCTGGCACATAATGTATAAATAAGTGGTAGCCATCTTCTTCTTCAGATATTTTCTTAAAAATATTTTTATTAATTTCAGAGAGGATGGGAGAGGGAGAGAGAGATAAAACATCAATGATGAGAGAGAATCTTAGATCAGCTGCTTCTTGCACGCCCCCTATTGGGGCTCGAGCCCGAAACCTGGGCATGTACCCTGACAGGGAATCGAATCCTGACCTCTTGGTTCATTGGTCCATACTCAACCACTGAGCCATGCTGGTTGGGTTATTCTTTAGATGTTTGTTATAACCCATTGATATTAATTGGACATTTTGGGGCTGGTCTTGGTGGAGATTCTAACCCAAAACAACCTCCACCTTCTAGAGCATCCTGGAACATATCCCCCAGGTAATCTAAAAGCAAAGCATGGTTTGATGTTTTTGAAAAAAAGAAAAATTATTATTTTTTTAACCATGAACATTTCTTCAAAGAGGGGAGGAGTAGGGAAGATTTTTCAACTGCACCCACAAATATGGAGGTTTTGTTTTTTATTTTAACTAAAAGTGGCCAAGATTTCCCAACTGTTCTATTTTTACAAATTTTAAAAGTTTCATCGCTGGGTCAGATTTAGGGCTTGTGTGGGAAACAGTGAGCGCTGCCAGCAGCTCAGCCAGATTCCTGCTGTGTTGTGGTTTCCATGTATTTTTACATTCCGTGCATTGCTGAACTGTGTATAGCAGGGAGCTCTAAATCACCAGTGCTTTATGTGCATTTGCAACCTTCTGATTTGGGCTTCAGAGTTAATGCATTTATGTTAAAACTGGGGAAGGTAGGCTTGTGAGTCCTCCACAGATTTCTCCTCCCCTTCTCCCTGCTCCGCCCCTCACTTCCCCAGTGGAGGTCGAAGGTAACCTTTATATAGCACAGGAAACATTTGGGACTGCTAATAAACAAATGTTAGAAATGAAGAGGCTTTGATTTTTGGATGCGCACACGCACGCTTGGGCACTAAAGAAAGCCTGGTTGAAACGGGGGAGTTAAGGAGGGAGTTTCTGTTTCCAAGAAACGTGTAGACTTCTTAAGGACAGGTTGTATGCCTTCATGGATCGCAGGCATGTTGTTGGAGAGTTCTACATGTAGTCCCTCCCCATGCGGTGGTTCTCATCTACCCATCCCTACAGCTCCTACTCTGGGATCTCTCAGCGCCTTCCAACGGCTGTCTGGGGCCTTGTTATGTTCATAGCCTGTGGCACCACATCCAGTCCACAGTGCACACTCCAGCCACGTTAGTCTTCATCTAGTCCAGCCCCGGTCATGTCATTTCTGCTCACCAAAGGTCTCCCAAAGGAAGCCTAAACTATTTAGCCTATGGGCTTACACCACCTTTTCAGCCTCCTGTACCTCAGATGTCCTCAAGGTTGCCCCATGCTCTGCAGCCCAGACTTCTTTCTTTTTCCAGACACTTGTATTGCTTGCCGAGTCTCCAGATTCTGAGGGTGTCCTTCCCTTCTGCATGAATTGAAGCCTTGCGATGGCTCCTCCAGGGAAACTCCTCCTGCCTCTCCTGCTGCGTCATTTATAATCAGATTTTAATTAAAAATATATATATTTCATCAGCCAGTATTTGTGGAGTTTCTCTTCTCTGTCAGCTCTTTTGCTTGATGCTGAGATGCAGAGAATAATAATATACATATTTTTTCTTTAGTAAGCTATAAGATGAATTTAACTAAATTTCAGAAAAATTGGGGTAAAATTAAAAAAGGAAAGAAAACCCCCACAACCCAACCATACACATAGCATTTTTAATTCATGTGCATCTTTACAAAGTTATGATAATGTGACTAGAATTCTGTTTTTTGTTTTAAGTTCCAATGATATGCAATTTTGTAATTACATATAAAGTATGATATTTACATGTACAAATTTTCATGAATAGCTCATGTTTAATGAATAATAAATTATTTTCCTATGGTTGAAAATAAGTTTCTTCATTTTTCACTATTATAAATAATACTGATGAACATATTCATATTTATAGTGATTTTTAAAAATCATTTAGGTTATTTCTTTAAGAGAATAGTTTTTGTTTCTCTTAAGTTAAGTACCAGCACTCCCTTTTTCAGTAAACTCTGTTATAAATTCAGGACCCTGAAGACATAAAACAGAGCTGTGCTGGGTCATGGGGTAGAATACCTAAACCCTTCCTTCCCTTTCAGAATCACCAGAGGCCTTGAGGCACCTCTGCAGAACTTGAGGGCTTCATAGAAAATACTTTCAAAGCCGTGTGATAAATCTCAGAAGAGGAATTACTTCTTCAGACATTATAAACATTTTCGTGGCGCTCCATGCATAATATCAAAATGGTTTTCCAACAGCTTGAGTTCCCAGTGCTCAAGTCTATTATTTGTGAGAGTACCACTTTCTCTGGATCTTTGCCAGTATTGTATATTATTATTACACTCTCTTTTCCCTCATTTAATAGATGAACATTAGTCTTATGTGTGCACTTCTCTTATTACCATTGTGGTTGGGCATTTTCCATGTGTGCATTTATTATTTTCATGTCCATTTTTAAAAAAAATAACTTCTCTATTTTCTTCTCATTGAGGATTTCCTTATTGGAATAGTAGTACTTTTATTATCAGTTTGTTTAAATATTTATACAATAAAGATAATAGCTATCAAAAGTAACGCTTTGAACATATTTTATGGTTTTGAAACACATATGATTGATTCTTCTATTTTGTTTATAAAACAAATAGCTAAGATTTTATTGTTAAAAAATTCTGGCTAACCCTCCTTGGGGTAAAGGAGCCTTTGTATTCTCCATAGCAATTCCCATTGAGTCTTTTATGTATCAGGGGTTCTGAAAATGCCAGTTGGATGGACAAAGTTCCTATCACAGCTCTTTTCTGTTTCCCACCCTCAGTCCTCTCCTGGTGTACCCATCTCCAACCCTGCCACGGTCCCCACTGCCCAGAGATGCTCCACACACGTTAGCCTCTTGGCCTTCTTCTGACGTGTCAGACCTGTTAATGTCCTGAGAGCTTGCTGTTCCTTCTTTCTGGAACTTCTCATAAATATCATTTATGATGGCCTCTTTCTTGCTTCTCAGTTCAAATGTCACCTTGTTAGAGAAGTCTTTCTTATTCACGTTTTCTCCTACCGTCCCTCCCATATTTACATTTAACCATCCATTCATTTATCCATTCAACCCTCCATTCATCCTTTAACACATAGTATTTGTTGAATCCACACTACTGTGGTTGGTGCAGGGGATACAGTAGTGAACAACACAGATGAGGTCCCTGCTCACTCACTCTGATGACCTGAATTCTTCTCAGAGATGGACTAAATTCTTCCTCGTATTAATCTATGGTTTATCCTAGACCAGAATAAACCTTTTTTCCTTGTTAATTGTACAGTTCTCTCACTGCCACCCATAGAATGATAATTCCATGTGAGCAGATACTTTATTCTTCTTGTTCATCATTACATTCCAGCCCTATATATGCGAAATAAATAATTGATGAGTGAATAAGTGTTTCATCTCCTACCCCAACTTGATACTATTTCAATTTCTTAGAATGTTGATGGCATCTTTTCGGAAACCTAGACTTTCTTAGCTGAGCAGTCCATAATTTTGGGGGGTATTTTTTTCTGTTTCTTTTTAAAATTTACTTTTTAATTATAGTTGACATACAATATTGCATTAGTTTCAGGTGTACAACATAGTGATTAGATGTTTATGTGCCTTACGAGGTGATTACCCTGATAATTCTAGGACCCACCTGGCATCATCCGTAGATATTGCTGACTGTATTCCCTATGTTGTACTTTGCATCCCCATGACTATTTTTATAACTGGTCATCTTCATTGGTTTCTCTCTTCCTGCCTTGTCACCAAATTCTTGGAGAGAATGAAATTAAGGATTGTTCTCTTATTTATCCTCTCTCCCAACCCAGGTCTTCCTGTTCCCATCCAGTCACCCACTAGATTTGGGCCAAAGGATGTGCTCTCACCTTAGAGCAAGAGCCCAGCTCCCATTAGCGCTAAGGAGGATGATCCTGTCTCATCGAGAGCCTGCTGGGATTTTTCAAGCACCATCCACACACTTAAAATAGAGACACTTCGTGAAGTAGGAAGCAGTTATACAAAGCCCCAACTTCAACCTGCTTTTAATAATAGAAACCCTTATTTGCCAAGTTCATGTCAGTTTTTCCCTTGCAAGCTTTATTTGGAAAAGGCTTGGGCTGAAGTTCATTCTTCCAAAAGAGAGTAAGGGAAAGAAAGATCCATATGAATTTGGGGAACCCAGAGCATGACAAGCTTGAAAGTACTTTGCACAACTCAGGAGCTGCAAAGATCTATGTAAGGTTCAGTGATGGTCTTACCCTGCTGAGCAGCTGTTGTGTGAGGGCTGGAAAATGAGGACTAGATGTTTCGGTTCAGTGTTAATCAAATGCCAGCGACATGTTAGGCCCCAGCACTGAGTACTGGGGGAATGACTGTGACTAAGACGTGAACTCCGCCTAATTGGGCTAACATTTTGGGACAGTGCTATCTCAGAGTCACCCGTGTATGAATCACGTTGGTCAAATGAAGATTTCCAAGCCTCTGTCAGAATCAGAGTTTCTAGGAACAGATGACTGAGAATTTACATTTTTTTCGACAAACTCCCTGTAGATTCTTTTGCATGCTAAGGCCTGAAAAAATACAGGTCTGGTAACTATTGAGAGTTGAGAGTTCAACAAGGAGAGGGTATGCCAGAAGGCAGACTAACCTGATCTTGAAATGAGTAGTGGTCTGAGAAGGCTTCCTGAAGAAGCATTGTTTCTGGGGTGACTTGGAGGAGTAGTTAGTTAATGGGAAGGCAATGGGGTTTGGGCCTGGTCTAGGATAAACCATAGATTAATATGAGGAAGAATTTAGTCCGTCTCTGAGAAGAAATCAGGTCATCAGAGTGAGTGAGCATAATGTCCATGTGTTTAAACAATAGTAAAGGTTGGGAGTGCTGTACAAGGTAAGGACTTCTTACTCATGACAAAGTCAGGCTACCTAACAGCAGCACTGCTCCTGCTGAAATGCTGGACATACCCTCTTCCTGTTTCCTAATGGAGGGAACAAATGGATCCTGGACGTCATGGTGATGAGAATAGGCACTAATGGTCCAGATAGATAGATGCCTGAGGCCAGAAAAGCCAACTGGGTGGGGCTAATGGAAACTGGGCAGGGCCCAAACCAGATGAAATAGACCCTATCCCTTCTTTCTCTTCACTCTTTGTTTTCTTGGATTTCCCCCTAATGGGAATTTGTACGTGCTGTAGACAGATGCCAGTTTTTCCCCCTTTTAACTTAGAGACACGGGGAATGTGAGGGACAGAAAAAAGAAAAGTTTGATGAATAGAAAATAAAGTGGCATGGACCCTGTTCTTGTCTCTCATGCTATGCTCTCGCTGGGTAGGAGTTAAAAAAAAAATCCCTAATCTGATGCCCTTGATTTAAGTATCTCGGGTTGCATTAAGCTTAGGAGAAGAAAAGTTTGAGCAGATGGATGGCTTCTAAGTCTTGCAGTTCTGACTCGTACGGAGCAGAGAGAACTGAGTCCAGCTTCCTGGTCTTTTCCCGTAGCAGGGAACAAAGGCCTGGGCACCTCTGGGATGTGAGAACAATGGTGGCCAGCCTAGGAGAGCACATTAAGGAAGCATTTGAGCCATGGACTCTGCTGGCTGTTGGCTCAGGCTTTCCCATCTTTGTTGGTAGGAAATGTTATTTTTGCACCCACAGTTGTTAACATTTATGTTTGCTCGGTTTGTTAGCGCTAACTGGCTTCCCTCTATATCCTCTTTCTTTCCCATGGTCTAAAATGTCCTTATCCTGACAGGGATATTTAAAACAGCGATTTCCCTGATTTGGGGATATTGGTACGCAAAGCTGGGAGTTTTCTTCCCTATGTTTCAGTGATAAGAAAACTAGTCTTCATTAACAGGGGAGCCTGCTCATCTCAAAATACGTACTAAATCTGGCTGTAGAATTTGACTTCGTGACCTTTTTGGGTGGTGAATGTCAAAGACCGAGCCCCGGGCAGTGTGAAATAATAAACAACGGGGCTGTAAGATCCAGCTTGATGGGTATCATCTGAAATCACCTCCCTGGATTTATTAGAGTTAATCAATCCAGGCTGAAACGCGGAGCTAGGAAATCTCACCCACCATGCTCTGTTTCATTCACACTTAACACCAGGCAATGGAAGTTTGTGAGTTTGCTTCACTGGTGGGTTTTGTCGAGACAATCAAAGGTGTCCCCAAATGGGCACTGCTTGGATGTAATGTAAAAAGTGATAAACCGCCCAAGAGGTGAATTACCAAGTTGTTTTCACTTGAATTGCTCAGGGCATTTTTCTAAAGGCAAAACGCAACCCTCCTCTTCCAAGGTGTATTTTGGTGGTGACTAAAGTTAGCAGGAATCACATCTCATTTCAAACATCCAGGCAGACCTGTAGAGATACATTAAGGAGACGACCCGCTGAAAGAGAACTACCTACAGAAAAATCTTTCAGGGTTCAGGCTAGGGCAGTTGCTTGTGACCTCAAGGAATGGAAATAAAAAATCTGTTATTAGTTCCACGTCGGTTCTCCGGGCGAACATTGCAGAGTGATGGAGGGTGTTAAGCTGTCAAATACTAGCAAGGGTTAATAAGGTTAAGGAAGAAATAAAAGCTGGTCAACAATAAAGCCGTGTGGGTAAATCAGCTCCAATAAATAAAAACATGTCACATCATGTATACACTGTGCAGGAAAAACAAAAAATCAGAACACATTCTCGAGCAATAGTTGTAGAATTCTGCACCGGAACATCCCAGGTTATTTCCCTGGGCATCTGGCATGCTCGCCTGGAGACCTCAGCAGCCCCCTTTTCCTTTCTGGAAACCACTTAATCACTTTCCTTGTGGGAGAATTCTCTAACATCAATCAGAGCGCAAAATATAAGAACAGAGTCAGTGTATAGCTTAGCACCTGACGTCAAGGGAAGGTCCTTATAAACCACCATGCCAAAGAGGTGATTCACTTTCAGCCCCCTTTGACCTCTGCCCTGGAAAGAGAGGTCAGATGGATGCCTTCTGTGTGGGCTGAGTTTGCTTAGCAGACTCGGGAAAGGCATGACTCTGGTGGCCAAAGGATTTTGCCGATTCTTTTGTACATAGCCCATATGTAGCACAAGGCCTTGAGGAGCATGTAGCTGAAATTCCTTCACAACCTCAGAGCCTTGCGGTTGGCCACAGCAAGCCCTCAGAACAGGCAAGGTGGCTCTTTTTACTTGTGTTGGTATGTAAGCACCAGGTTCCGGCTCGGTTGTAAGTGGCTGGTAACTGGCCATTCTAGCTGACCTATGAGCCTCGTTTTTATTGTTCCATGGCTACTTCCAGATCCAGGGGCTGTGGAGAATACTTCTGCTGTATCACTCAGTCTCATTTAGACATGATTCTGTATAGCATGAGCACAAGGAGTCATACGATGCGTTTGTTTTTTAAAGACGTACACCCATACTTACACATCCAAATGAATAATTGCTCTTTTTGGGGAGCCATCCGTTTATTTCATTTCTTTAAACCTTGTTTGCCCCTCAACTTGCAGCATATTATTTTGAGTGTCCTTGATGGCACCAAGCCTTAGTCTTGGGGGGCTGTGTTTGGAAAGACCCATGCTTCAGGAGTCAAGCCGGTGGTCAACTTGGACAATTACTTTGGTGCATTAGATATAAAGTAGAAATGCTGATTTTTTTTTTTTTTTTTGTGTGTGTGTGTGGTTTGGTTTTGTTTGCAGTAGGACTGTAAAGGAATTTCCAGGAGACTGGCTCCAAAAATATATCAAGCAAAGGCCATAACATTGGAAAAACTGCATAGTTACTTTAAGTTCTGGTAGGTGTGTTGGTTAAGCTATAAGTTATTGTTTTATAGTCTCAGGTTGTCAACTGCAGAACCAGTCAGGTTTATGGAGGTGAGGCTTCTGTTCTCAGGAATGAGCCAGCAATTAGAAGTATATGAAAAGTGACCACAGTGACTTCTCTGCTTGGATCTGCTGGGCCTTCAGGACTCCAGAAATTGGCTTGTGGAGTATGCAGGGTCCTGGGACCTCAGCCTGGAAGTGGCCCGACTCACAGAGACGTTTGCCTGAATACTGTTGGCTTTCCCATTCTAAGGAAGTGACTTTCTTACCTTCAGCCACTGCTTTCACTGACAACTCGTTTTTCCTTGCTTGAGTAATCCTAGTAGCAATCTAAAAAAAGAAATTTTCATTCCAAAGAAACAAACCCATAAAGAGAATTGCGAATTGTTAAGAAAACATGCATGCTTCTCATATGCCTGTCCTGCCCCTCCCCCATTTCCCACTGTTTCCTTCAACTCCACATGCAACGAAGGGTGGTTTTATTTAGACAGCAAGGCCTGATTATTTTTACATGGATTGATTTCCTATCAGTGGGTTCTCTCTGTCACAATGCTATTTTATGGCAAGCAAGATATTTGTGGCTGTTGGAACAGAGGGGGGGGGGTTGGGTTTGGAAACTAGCTGCTAGAATTTCGTTTTTGTGAGGAAAAGGCAGGTTAATGTAAAAAGTAAGCAAACGTAATCCTCTCCTATCACCAGCTGCATGTTCCAAATTATGCAAATTTGTAACTTTACAAATACAGTATGGTGTAGGCAGGGCTTCTCTGCGCCAAAGGTTTTAACTCCTTGAGAATATGTCTTCAGGGTTTTCACCCTGAGGCAGAAGGGCAATGGAAAGACTTATGACAACAGCATAGCTTGGGCATCGGACAGAACTGGGTTTGAATTTTAGCATTTTCCTTTCCAGTCGGAAGGCTTTCCTTGGTTCGGGCTGACCTTCCTTCCTGTGCAAGAAACATAATTCCTGCTTCATAGTGTTTTTAGACTGTATCTATCATGTAACTGTGATGTCCCAGGATAAACCAATCTCTCCATTTTCTTCTTCTGTTGAAAGTTATTTGCATGAAGTGAATTGCACCAAACTAAGTATTTGTGTGCGTGTGAGAGAAAATTCTGGCACTGATATAGAAAACAAGTTAATATTTGCTGGAGAGTACTCTTTTCTACAAGTGAAGCATAGATTTTTATGGCTCTCAATGGCCCTAATTTTTCACAATTCTCAAAGCAGAGAAATAAATCCAGGAACTTTGCTGGAAAGGCCAGGTCCAAATTCAGGGACACTTTGGAAATAGTTATTTAACTTCACAGTTATTTTTAAAAAAATATTTTATTCAGTGAGTCACAAACATTTTTTTTTAAACGTCACATGCTGAACAACAGACACGTGGAATACAATAGTGCACGTACACGTTCTATTCTTTTGCTCTCCGCCCGTCTGTCCATCTGTGTCTCGTTTAATACCGCGAAGGTGAGAAGTCCCTTTTAGAAGCACGTGACGTCGTTCTGCCCACCCACCCTGTCTCTTTACACCAATGGCCGGTCTTCAGAAAACAGAAAGGCCTGTTTTCAGTTCCTTTCCTTTTTCATTATATACAGACTGCAATGCAGAAAGCCTTTTTTTGCCTGTCCCCTAATTCTTCAGCCCATCCCTAATTAGTGTTTTTATGGTTAATCCCCACCATATATCTTTAAGAGTTTCACATGAGTCGGCTCCCTACAAGTTTTATGGCATTCAAAATAGAGGCAAGCTGGCAGTGTGTGATGGTGGGAATATATACAGTCACCACGAGGGGTTGGCTGTTACTTGTAATTGATTGCTCACTGAAGCCTGCCCGCGCACTTTACCCCGAGGCCTCGCTCTCCTCCATATGCCTAGTGTCAGAACTTGGAAGCCAGCTGGTCAGTCAGCGCACATCCTGTGGGAAGAGGCAGACACAGGCGGCCGGCTAGCCATCAGCCTCCCCGAGCACATTTCCTCTGTGTTTTGATAATAGTTCTTGTAAGCTTTAATTATGCTGTGTGACAACACATTCACGAACTATCAAAATAAATCCTTTTGAGGAGATGGCTGCTAATACGTTTTGAAGCCACCGGTGCTTGTTGGAGAGACGTAAGGAGCGAGGCAATCAGAGTCCTCAGGATCCCCCCTCGACGTCGAGACCAGATGAGACGTTTTCTTGCCTTTTTATCGTGCTGACAAATGCTCCTTTTAAAGTGGTGCCCTTAAGAAGTTAACCGAAGACACTTATTGCAACACTCGAGTGTATCCAACACAAGGGCTTTACAATTAGCGGCGGTAATGTGAGCATAAAAGCTGTGCCCCAATATCGGTATATAATCTGAAGGAACACTGCGGGGTCCATTAAAGCCATTTACAGTTGAGACGGAGACTAATGGTATTAAATTATTACAGCTATTGCTAAGGGGGCATTCTAAGTGAATTCCTTCCAGCTGGGTTGGCTGTATGTGCTCGTTGACAAGAGCGCAGCCCTTTAAGGATATGCTTGTTGTTCCTGATCATTTAGACGTGATGCCGCGTGCTTTACAGAAAGCATAAATAACACCCTCCAGAAAGACTGGGAATTAGTGTTGGATGAAACTTGGCTTAGAGTTAAGTGGAGCTGGGTAGTACTTGGGCAAAGCCGGCTTGTCTTCACACACACATGTAGACTCTGGTGGGCTCACACTCAGGATTATCTGTGTTCAGGGACTGTGTGCGGTGGTGGTTTTTGCCTGGCTCCACGTGACCAGGTAGACCCAGAAGTCAGTTAAGAGTTACTTGCGTTGTTCTGTGTCATTATTCTGTTTGGAACTCAGCAGAATTTTGGGAATTAGAGAGTTAGAAGAGAATGCTGTTTGGAACCCAAGTGTTTAAGAAGTAAGAACCATTTATAATCTTTCAACACACATTACCCCCCCCCCCCTTTTCCCCTCCTATGGGTATGATTGCCCTTTATTTGGATAGAAGATTATGCAAATCTCTTTCAAGGTTGGTAGCACTATTAACTCTTAAGATATTTTAGCTTACCCAACACCTAGTCAAACAGTGAGAAACTATTTTACAGAATAATTGAGCACTAGAGTCTTGGATTTCAATTTATTAAAACAAGGAGGTTGCAAGAGAAATTTGGGAATAAATGCCAAGTTGCTGATGAGCTTAAATAATGCCCATGGCATCAATCAATAACACCAGAGATACAAGAGAGAAAAGACTAAAAACCACAGAGGAACCTGTCTTCTCAGGCAGGGGTCAAAGGTCATTGCAAATAAGATCAAGGTGGTTGCCATAATAGGAATATTCATATATATTATACATATGCTATATATGTGTGTCTTCTTCCTATTGTATGCATTAAATTCATAAAGATAATTGAATGATTCTTGTTATTTACTCTTGTAGTTTACCTCGGTCAGATATATTTATTGAGCAGCAACTTACTTTGTGGATTCCACTTTACTAGACACTTAGGAGGAGGGAGAGGAGAGTCCATCAGACATGCCTCTTGCCTCACGGAGTTTGTAATCAAGTTGCAAAGAATAAAGGAGCAGAAAAGATAAACTTGTTCAGTGTGATCATGTAGTGATGGTTGAGTGGATTGGAGTTTAAGAAGGGGTGAAATACTCTGACCCAAGAATTGCACATATAGGAATCTGGCCTAATGGAAAAAATATTGATTTATAACTGTTTTCATTCCCACACTATTTATAATATCTTTAAAAAGAGAGAATGATTAAATGAGTTGAGGTACATAATATCCAGTTATGAATGGTTTGAGGAGTAAAAAACAAGAACAACTCAATGGCCACTAAAAAAATGCTGGCTCATGGGAATTGTAGGACATAAGTTTAAGATGGGGCTTTTTTTTGTTTTTTTTTGTTGGGTGGGCACTAAAAACCTGGAAAAGGAGATAGACTGACATAGGAGACAATAGAAAGACTCTAAAAAGACTTACAAAGAATGCTAAAGACAGGCCATTGTCCACCCACCTCGTTTTCAGGTGGTGAAACTGAGAGCCAGGGGCAGAGGACACCACCCAAGCTCCCCAGCCTGTCCTACTGGCTCTTTATCACCTGCAGCTGAGTGGACACTGCCCGCCTGGGGCAGGTGCTCCTGGGAATTCCCAGGGTGGCAGCAAAGTGTGAAAGATGAAAAACCAACCTTTGGCTAACGTCTCTTTAACTGAGAGGCATGAGGAAAACCCAGGGGTATAAGAGAAAAGGAGAAGTTTGGAGGAATAAAGGACAAAGGATGGGACCACCGGTGTGAAAGAAGCTCTACGGAGTATAGTTTTAATGCAGAGATACAGTCCGTGAGAAACCTCTTCTTCAACTTTGCAATAAAGCAGAGAATCTTTGCAATCTTTGAAACCTTTCCCTTCAGAAATATCCACAAAACAAATGGGAAAAACAAACATTAATGAGGCAGATATAAAACACTTTGGAGCAAAAAAATTTTTTTTTTAGCATTTTTATAGTTGCTATAGAAACACCTCAGCCCTCTCACTCTTGCTAATTAGTTGGATTTTACACATTTTATATTTGGAAATGCAAATCAGTTTTCATAAATTATTACTTGTGTGTTTTTTTTTCAGTTACATTTACAGTACTGGTATGCAGATCCACCGAAAGTCTAGGATGTTATTTAGTTACAGAATGTGACATAGTTATGTGAGCATGACATTTATATCCACTAAGACATTGCTTAGTTTAAATATTCTCCTGTTAAATGTTGTGGGAAATTATACAGAAATTTATAATTTTTTTTTACAGAAGAAAATGAGAAAACGTAAATTATGCCGTGGCTTACTAAAGTGTTTTCTCATGGAGTCTTGAGAGAGAAGGGAGAGATCTGGCCCCCCTCGCAGTAAACTCTAAATAATAAACATTTAAAAACTTTTCTCTAGTCGTGGGAATTGTGGTCGGTTTGGGTGTCTTCTGAACTTTGGGTACTAAACACTCGCCATCTGTAAACACTTACTGCATTCTCGCTGATTGGAGAAGACACAGAAATGTTTGGAGGAGTTGGGACTATAGGACAGGTCCAAGATGTGGAGTGGCTGGTAGTCTTGCGGAGAGGAGGCGAGCAAATGGGAATTGCAGACATGTTTGCAGTCCGTGTGAAGCTGTGGACGAGGGCTTTCTTATTGAAAAGGGGTTTCATTGAGAGACGGAGGTCAACCGCTAGCCCCACTACTTACTAGCTGTGAGATTTGGGGCAGATTTATTGACCACTTCGAGCCAATTCCTATAAAACGAGGACCAAAAGGATGATTCCTGCATCCCAGAGTTTTTGTGAAGATGATAATAGAATATTTATAAAGTGCTTGGTTGGGGTCTGGGACATTGCAAGTGCTTAGCTGGTGGTATAAAATTACCACCACAGTTGATTTTTATTGTGCATGCATTTATCTTTCCGATTTCAACTGTGTGGAGTTGAACAAGAAAATAAAAAAGAGAAAAAAAATGCTAAGAGGAAAAGAATTTATATTTTATATATTTTAAATAATTTTATAGTTTAAATAATATTGGCCATTCCACTCACTGGGTACCGTACATGTCTCTGATGAGCTTGGGAGGTGAACTTACTGATAATCAGGCTTTTGTATACATATTAATGCTTATGCTGTAAACACATGTATACCACACTCTCTGTGTAGTTTAAGGAATTTTCAAGCACTATTTTGACTTTATGTAATTGTTATCTGACTTTAGAAGCTAACTCGCACATCACAGTTGAAGCCACTGTACTGTTATTGTTGTTGTGTTGTTCATGTTATTACTAGAGGCCCGGTACAGGCAATTTGTGCACGGTTAGGGTCCCTAGGCCTGCCTGGTGATCAGAGCCAACCTCTGGGGTAACAGGCAGGATGATTGGCCACCCACCTCTGCACCCCCCACCCCCAACCACTGGCACCCCCTGACTTGGCTGGCCTGGCTGCCCCTGCCACTGCCACCTTTCTCCTCTCTCTCTGTGGTACCAGGGTCTGCGGGCTGGGGGCAGCTCCTGCATTGATTGTCTGCCCCCTGGTGGTCGGTGCGTGTCATAGCGACAAGTCATTCTGCCATTTGGTCAATTTGCATATTAGGCTTTCATTATATAAGACTGGCTTGTTGTGAAGGACCCAGTAGGGCAGCCCCCAGAATGACTGGAACCCTTCAGTTGAGACCTTGGATTAGGTCTAGATGTCCCTGGGTGGTTTTGATATGAAGATAAGATAGGTATCGGGGAAGGGTGGTGAAAGACTCTTAAATGTTTAGGGTGAGGGAGAGAGAGAAAAGGGGAGGTGGGAGATGCTGGGAGGGGCTGTGGCCCAGCGCCAGGTCTTGACAAGGGGTCCTGGAGAGAGGAAACCAGCCTCAGAGAAACGAGAGCCACAGAGAGGGGAAGGACTGGGTGACTCGCCACATGTGGGAAGTAAGCAACACACAGAGAAAAAATGTTTATATATGCTGGCATTCGCAGAGACCAAGGTCCTTTTAGCGATGTGTTTGAATAACAAGGTGTTCTAATGCTTCTCAGCCTTATGTCTTCAGTTATTTGAAAAAACAGAGTAAACAGGATCACTTTCTTCCCCGGGCTGATTTCCGCCCTTTCCTGAATCAATAAGCAAGAATTTGTTTCTTCTCTGTGTGGATGACCCCATTTAAATTCAGGGTTCATGGTAACATAAATGGTAAGTGGGAGGAAAACAAATAAAGTACAAATACATAAATACATTTTCTTTTTCAGAATTCACCACATTAAACAAGCCAATCGTTTTGATGTTATCTCCATAGGTCGTGGCTGTGCTGTTTACTGTGCCAGCTGGGGGGTGGCCAGGCAGGAAATCTAAGGAACTGAAGCAGTGGGTTCCGAGCGGGACGGTGGCTTTTAGAGGGAGGTGCTTCAGTTCTACCTCCTTGTGGCTAGTGGACATTAGAACCCAGGGCTGCCGGACACGGCCTTTCACCAGAAGCCAGAAACGGGTATTTTAATGCTAAATCTGATCTCAAATGATGGTAACTAATTTTAAAAAAAAATCAAAGCCCAAACAAAATTAGTCTGTGGGTTGCAAGTTTGATATGAAGTTTGATATCCTCCTTCTGGAGCCACACTCTCCAATATGGTAGCCCCTTCCTGGAGGTGGCTACTGACCACTTACAACATGGCCAGGTCACATGGAGATAGCCTGTAAGTGCAAAGAACACACTGGCTTTTGCAGGTTATAAAATACAGCGAGGTTTAAAAAGATTGATGGCATGTTGAAATGATAATATTGTGGACATGTTGGACTCAATAAAACATTTACTGAAATTAATGTGCCTGCTTCTTTTCACTTTTATTTTTTTTTTTAACCAGGAAATTTAAAACGCCATCTGTGATTTGCATTCCATTTCACGTGGACGTGCGGTGCTCGAGTGCTTGGACTGCAGTGTTTTCCCTCTGAGGCAGTCTCTAAGTGTGTGTGTGGTTTCGGGTGGGGGAAGGTCCACACACTTACCTACCGGTGCAGTCCTTTCTTCTGTCTCAGGTTAACCTAAATATCAAGAAAGGCCTGCCTGTTTGGTGTGCCCTCCAGCCGGGTCAGTTTTGAGCCAAGGATAGAGCTAAGAATAGCCCTCACGCCTTGAGCTCAGGTTTTGGTTGGCGGGCAGGTGTGCACCCAGCTGTTCCCGCCAGAAGTGGTGACACTGACATCTGGCATCCCAGACACGGGCACGCAGCCCTCAGTACCTGGGCTCTTCAGAAGAAATGGCGACCTCCTGGGAACCACATTTTTTTTGTGTGCCTTTTTGTTGCTTAGAAGCTTGTGTAGTGGGGAAGAAAGAGCCAACACTTTAAATCTGCCCAAGGTGAGGATAAGGTGTCATAGGCACCGGGGGAGTCACGTCATGCTCACATTTTAACAGGTTCGAGTGATTTAGGAAGTCACCAGGGGTGGTGGCTGGTCAGCGGGGCCACAGTGGAAATGCCCAATTGAAACGAGGGAGAGCCCCTGGTCAGTTCTCCTCTCTGGCTTTTCAGAGAAAAGTGTTTTCAGGTTGAATTGACAAAGCGCTAGATTCAAATCCAGGAAATGCTGTCCCACCTGCTAGGTGCCAGGCTCTGGATGGCGTGTCTTCACACACATTATCTCATTTAATTCTCACCTCATAAAACATCTCTGGTAACCTCTGCTGGGGTTTTATGTGCTTCATCTCCAAAGAGGAGAGGATGAAGGCATCAGTCATCACCCGTCCCCAGACATGTAAGGCATTTCATAATTTTCTTAAAGGCAGGAGAGATTGAATGCTCAGAGCCTTTAAGACGATGCGCACAGGGACTTTTACTTAGTTCAGCTTAGCGGTTCTCAATTTTCAGTGTAAACACAAATCCACATTCGCTGTACTTTATGAGTGATGTAAGTGATTTTCAAGGATAATCTTGACTATGTGTGATTGTTGTCTTCCCTGCTAACTTGAGGACCTGGCTTTCTGGCTAAGAAGTACCTCCTCTAATATGTGTCACGTTCTTAGTGCATGATCCCAGGTGGTTGGACACAAAGGTGAGCAATAAATATCCACTGTTCCCACAAATTACAGAATAATGTGCATTCTTAATGTAAGAGTTGGCAGAGTGGGGAGAAAACTCAGGAAGCTTAGGCACTGTCAGTGTCCTGAGGTGAGGGAGCAGAGGAGATATTCTTTGGAAGTGGTGGAGGCAGCAGAGGATGGTATGAATGGGAAAACAGCTGGGTCCCACAGCTCCCTCAGGTACTTGGGTCCATTTAAGCCACAGTCATGTTATCTCTAGAAGGATCTTCAGGACCAGCTCTAAGATAAGCCCCTGCAACTTCCAGTGGTGTCAGTTATGGGGCTCACAACTTAACGTGCTAGCTGGATGTTGGGACTTTAGTGCTTGTTATGGAGAATCCAGTGAGTTTCATCAGCTCTGAGAGTTTCCGGTGAGTCCTATCATATGGGGAATATGGTGGTAGTAAGCTAACATTTACTGAGGGCTTCTGATATGCCCGGGACTGTGCTAAATATTACAGTTACATCATATCTCATGTGATTCACACCATATGAGACTGGTATTACTCATCCTAGTTTTACATATCAGGAAATCGGGAGATTAAATAATTTACTCAAAGCATCACGCTTTTCTCTATGTGACTGCATCAGCCTTGGTTAGATTTAGCTGTAAGTGAGGGAATCTGAAACCAGCCCCCCCTCAAAACCAAAACAAAACAGTGGCCTACATAAGACAGAAGTTTATTACTTTCACATAAATGAAGCCTGGAGGTAAGCAGCCCAGGGCTGTGGGGGAGGCTTGCCTCCACCAAGCCTTTAAGGCATGCTCCCTGTACCACATTCTTCCACCATCTGGAGGGCGGCCTCATTTCTGCTGTCCAATACCCATAGACAACATCCAATGTCCCAGAAACCTTCTTAACAACAAAATAAAGGAAGGAGGGGGTAGGACAGATTCCTTCTCTTAACACTGGATTTTGCGTACAGTGTTTTGCTTACCTCTCATTGGCCAGAACTTGGTCATGTGATCATGTAGCTATAAAGGAGTCAGGGAAATATCATTTTAGTTCTCGACAGTTACATGCTTAGATAAATATTAAAGATGCTACTACATCAATGAAGGGAAAACAGATATTTGAGGTTAGCAGTAGATTTTGGTCATTCCAGTGACCTTGGACAGATCACTTAGGATCCCCCTCCCCCGATTTATCTGTAAAATGAAATGATGAGAATAGATCCTAACCCTAAGGTCAGGGTCCCATAGCGGCATCATTCAAAACATCATAGCTATTTTACACTGTAACAGGACCAGTCTTTTCTTATTCATGTTCATTTTGTGTATATGGTAACACAGTCACTAGAGAAAGATCCTTGCTTTTATATTTTTTTTTCTTTGGTGTTCTCGTTCACTATTAAGTAATACTTGTGAGTTTGTTGGCTACCATGTAACTTTAGTTCAATATCTGTTTTCCTCCCACCTGAGGTGGTAAGGTTTGGTGATCATGGGCTCTATAAGATTTGGGGAAGAAATCATGGGAGGTGAGATAAGTTGGTTTTCTTTCTCTTTCTATTGATACTATCCCAGATGGTCTATTTTTCTTGTAGAACTGACTTTTACATTGTGTGCTTGGAAAGTTGTGTTAATGTAGCCATAATGTGAAGTAATTTAAAAACTTTTTAAAGGGAGGGATTAATTCTGAAATGATACATCTGGACCTATGTCTATCTAGGGTGTCACTGTATAAGAATGGCTGAAAAGAGGCATATCTTTTAAAACAGAGGCTTGTACTCTTTTTAACAAATATATATTTTTGTCATTGATTTTTAGAGAGAGAGAGAGGAAAGGAGAGGGATAGAGAGATAGAAACATGGATGAGGAGGAAACTTCATTGATTGACTGCATGTCCTCTACTGGGGATCAAGTTTACAATCAGGACATGTGCCTTGACCGGGAATCTTGGTTCCTGGGTCAGTGTTCAACCACTGAGCAACACCAGCCAGGCTTGAACTCTTTTTTGAAACTACCTATTACTGATAACTACCATCAACATTCAACACCTTTGAGAGATAATTTTGTAAATTGGCACTTACAGAATAGTCATGGGGATGTCAAGTACAGCACAGGGAATATAGTCAATAATATCATAATAACTATGCATGGTGTCCTGTGGGCAGTAGACTTGACAGGGGGAACATTTTGGTAAGTTATTTAAATGTTTAACCACTATGCTGTACACCTGAACCTAACACAACATTGAATGTCGACTGTAATTGAAAAATAAAAAAAATGATCAACACCTTTGATTAGGAGATATGCATGGGCCAAAGAGTGCTATATCTTTAGTTTGGACCAGATCTTGACAAGTTTTGCAGGAGGCAGTGATGCATTGAATACTAAGCGAAAATCCTTCAATGGCATCCCATCTGGATTCAGTCCACAGTGCAGAGCAAGGTCCTGGTGGTCTGATCCTGCCTGCCTCATTTGCCCTGCATTCTAGGCCCTCCGGACACACGTGTTCTCCCTCTGACCCTGGGGCTCTTCTGCAGTTTGATCCCCCTGCCTGGAGTACCTCCCCGCCCTCTGTGCTCACTTATCTACTCATCCTCCTCCAACCCCACTTCCAGGGAAGCTCCTCTGAGGCCCCGGGCTGGTCAGACGTCTTGGTTTTTACTCTCATAACATGGGCCACTTCCCCCCAGAATGCCCGTCTTGGGCTGTAATGATATGCCTTTGTAGGTGACCATGTGGTTCACATCTGCCTTCTCCTCTAGTCTGTGAGCTCAGCGAAGGCTGGGTGGATGGGGAGACTGTGTCTGCTTTGGCTACCATGTCCCCTGTGGTTGGCCTGGTGCTCAACAACTATCTGTGGAAGGGATTTAAAAATCTATAAATTATCTATGGATTATCCTCTGGCAACTTATAGGGCCTGCTGATAAACAACTTTTTTCTTTGGGGGAAAAAAAAGCTTCACAGTTGCTCTGTGGGCATCATGGACTCTACCAAACATCATGAACTCTAATAAGTCAGCATTCTCTAAGCAGAGGCTGGGTGTCTGTGGTCCAACCTGGCCTGGTTAGAGTAAGGCCCGGCCAGGCAGCTTCTGAATGGACACAGCGAGCAAGGCAGAGCATGGGACCCCTAAGGGTAGGTGGTCCACATGAAAGAGCAAGATTTATTTTTATTATGCTTTTTTTCTTAACCGAGGGCATCTTATCTAGTTCGTCAGGCTTTGTTGGAACCAAATTTTGTTCTTTGTGACATTTGGAATTAATATGAGGAAATAACTCTTTGTATTGCCCGGTATTGAAAATGTCAGTAAACAAACCCAGCAGTCACAGAAGGGGAGGGGGGTGGTTCATAACAAAAGACATTGTTTCTTGGCGCAGGAGGTAAACAAGAGAGTATAGAACAAAGGTTCTCTCAAAATAGGCTTTTTAGTAAGCGGCTCTCGAACCCCACCCGGCCTCCATTCTGCTGGAGCTGGGGGTGCTGATGAGAATCCTTATTATTTTAACCAGCCTCCCGAACTTACCAACACAAACACACTCTTAATGTCTGCGCTGACAGCAGGCCTGGGAAGGTCCTTATAGGATCACAAAACAACCAGGCGGTTGAGGGCTTCCGGCAGCCAGCTAACAAAAATATACTCTCAGAGGATGCAGCTCAGGGAGGCGTGGGACCCGCACAGCAGTGGGCCTGAAAGCCGGCCTTTCCGTTTTTTTTTTCTTTTTCTTTCTTTTTTTCTTTTTTTTACAGAGCTTCACCCCTCACATCTGGTGGAGCTGTGACAATCAGCGTTAGACCATTTTAGAAATCAGATACCCTGGGTACCAGGAAGTTGATTTGCCTTCCACTTCCTTAAGAAAACACACATTAATATTTAAGCCGGGTTTTCATAAAAGAAGCGTTGTGTTGGAGATGCGAACTAAAGTCCGGGGGCTGGGAGAGGCCCCCCAGGTACAGTGACCCTGATGCAATTCAAATTGTCCTCCCGATTTGAAAAGGAAAAGGCTCCTCTCTCCCCCCTCCCCCACCCCGGGGAACTTGTGGCATTTGGTATATGCTGTTTTATGGTGTGTGTGTCTATAATTTGGGAAGAACTGGACTTGGAGTTGTAACTTCCTTCTCTGTAAACAGAAGCTGGAGAGCCACGCAGGTTACCTTCGCAAGTGATCCCGAGAAACAGAGTTTAGGATTCCCACCTCAGTATTGTTTCTTTGCAGCTTTTTTTGCAACTAGAGAACTGTGGGGTGCACACGGTCCCATTTCTGGGCTCATGGTAGCCCTTGTGTTCATGGTCCAGCTGTATGCATTTTTCTACCCTCCTTTGGGTCCACTCTGCTCTGTGTGGAGCTGGCATGGAGATTGTGTCCGATAAGTCAGGCCAGACAGTCCTGCTAGCGCCTTCTTGAATACAGAGTGAGATTTTTTTTTTTTTGGTATGTCTTTCAAAAAATTGTGGAGACAAATACAGTTCTGAAAGGGTGGAAGGTTTTTTTTTTTCAAAGATCAGTGTAAATGACTTACTTTAAAAATAAACATTTTAAATCACTTTGATCTTGGCTGTCTAAAAGATGCAAACTAGTCATGCTTCTGGGGAGTACTTTCCGGGGTTTCAAACCAGCGTAGACATTTCCTCTTTGCTTGTAAGAAGCTAAATAATTTTTGAGACAATAGAAGACACGAAGAGGCAGTTGTGCAGCTCATAGGCAAGTAGGGCATTGAAGGTGTTGTAAGATCAGAGGTTGATTTTGCATTTGCCAGTGGAGATTCCAGTAGCTTCTCTTGGCAAAGTTATTTATAGATTTGAATCCTAAAAATTGCCTTTCCTCTCTTTGTGTTTATTCACCCACTCACCCACATGCATCGCATCTGCAGGGTTTTACCAGGACCTTTAATTAATTAATTAACTAATTAATTAATTAATGTTAGATACCTTCCTGAAAATTTGCTCATGCTGTTCACTGGTATGTCTTAAATATTTTGTTTTACTAATTAGACTTTACTCTTTTGGAACCTATACTTGCCTGTTCACCAGCCATCATCATTTAAATACGATTCCAGCATTAACTGGATATCTGAATGTACCTGTATTTGGTATGTTGGTATAGTGGTTTGTATTTTGAAGACTGCCTAAATTTTAGACTTGGATTAAGAAAAACAATTGCAATGGGAGTACCGATAAGTTCTGATGCACTTGAAGAACCTAACCACAAATTATTCGAAGATGAAATGATTTTGAGATTTCACACAGGTTTCTTTTGCATGGGAAAGCAAGTGTCAACTGTACTAACATCACATACTATTAAACCCTTAAACTATTTTTCTGTTAGTTTCCTATGTGATGTATAAAATGGTGATTTCATGGAATGCAGAAAGCTGACTTCAATAGATCAGCTATCTTTTTCATATTTGTGCTATGAATTGTTACCCTAAAGATTAACAAGTCTAGCAATCATTTTCATTTAAAAATATTTTTATTCATAAATGAGTGAGGTCATGTGGTGTTTCTCCTTCATTGACTGGCTTATTTCATTGAGCATGATGTTCTCCAATTCCATCCAGGTTGCTGCAAATGATGAGTATTCCTTTTTTATGGCAGCATAGTATTCCATTATAAAATAATGAACAGAAAGATAGATATAGTGACAGAAAAGCAACAATCAGACTGTCAAATGACAGTGGAGAGGGTAGGGTGATCTGGGGGAGATAAGAGATCAACTGAAGGACTGGTATGCATGCATGTAAGTACAACCAATGGACACACAACTCTGGGGAGGGAGGGCATGTATAGGAGGTTGGGGGGGCAATGGTAAGCTATGTACACATATAATACCTTAATAAATTAAAAAAACCCACATTTTTATTGATTTCAGAGAGGAAGGGAGAAGTAGAGAGAGATAGAAACATCAATGACGACTGAGAATCATTGATTGGCTGCCTCTTGTACATCCCCTACTGGGGATCGAGCCCCTGCATCCTGGGCATATGGCCTTGACTGGAATCAAACCCGGGAACCTTTAGTTTACAAGCCGATACTCTATCCACTGAGCCAAACCATCTAGGGCTTCAATAATCATTTTCAAAGAAAATGCTCAAAGACCAAGATTGACATAGTAAAGGAAGTCTGATATTTTATTTTCAACTGTTTTCCAGTAGCATTTTTTTAAAAACGGGGTTCCCTTTTCATGTTCTGTAGTCATGGGGTGAGGGTTGGGGTTCCGTGCAAGAAACTTTGGGTGATTCTATGTGGGTCTCTTACCACTATAAAGCAATGAACTATTCTATCCTTGGGCAGATAGAATCACATTATGGACATAGGAGAATCTGAATTAGGATATCTGAGTTTTAATCTGAGATCCTCCATTAACAAGCTATGTGACCCTAGGCACTGACTCTTAACATTTCTGGGTTGTGGCTTCTCATTTATACATTGAAAAGGGTTTGACTTGACAGCAAATTAAAAATATATAGAGAATAAATAAAGGCAAAGCTGCTATTGTTAAGAAGAACATGAGCCTGGGGTAGCCTTCCACTGGCTAGGCCTGTCCCCTCAGCCACGCGGTGGCCCTGAGACCCCGGGAGCCTCTGGCACCCAGTGTGGAAGTCACCTTCTATGGCTGGCATCTCACTAAAAGAGTTCACGTTCATTGGAATTTAAACTGATGAAAGCCATTTGACTTCTTTCAAGTGTCCTCTTACTGATATTCCATATTGCAGAAAACTTGGGGTATATGGGAAAGTTTACAAGGGTAACCAAAGTATCTCATGGGTGCCACCACCCAGAGATACACATTTGATATACTTTCTTTTCTTTTCCTTTTTCTATCGATTTTCTTATATAATTCTAAGAAAACACACATACACACACACACACACACACACAAAACACACACACAAAACACACACACAAAACACACACACACACACACACACGCACACACAGGATTTCTATGATTATCATGTGCCATAAACTGAGGAGTATGGTTAACGACAAACAAAACCTGATCATCTGTATGTACAGCTTTGAATCCTGTAACTTCTAATTAATAGGGTGTCATGAGAATTTTTCTAGACATTTTTGGGAAAGTATCTTAATGGCAAATTAATGTCTCATTGGCCAGTCCCTCCTTATTGGATATTTAGGTTATGGCTAGTTTTTCACATCCATGAATATCACCATGATGAACATCTCTGACTGCTGCTCTGATTACAGTGTTAGGGTAAATTCCTCGATGTAGATAGAATTCCTAGGTCAAAAGTTTGACTTCATGTTGTCACAGTGATCTTGTTTTAATTTTGGTTGGCTCTACTTGTTTAAGTAGAAATAATCCCTTATTTTTATATGTGGAAATCTGACGAGTTGTTCAGACTGTGAGGTGAAAGGATATTTTGAGAAGTAGTGAACACGAAGCAGTTCTTCCAGATTGTAGAGTAAAATATAGCTCCCAAGTCACTATTAAACGGGTTGTTGTCCTTGAGTGTCATGGCCGAGAGTCGCTCTCCAAGCCAGAGAAAATGACCTGCACAATCAATGTTAACATTTGTCATATATCTGATTGCTAAGGTTTTTAAAAAATATATATTTTATTGATTTTTTTTTTTACAGAGAGGAAGGGAGATAGAGAGCTAGAAATGTGGATGAGAAAGAAACATCAATCAGCTGCCTCTTGCACACCCCCTATCGGAGATGTGCCACAACCAATGTACATGCCCTTGATCAGAATTGAAACTGGGACCTTTCAGTCCACAGACTGATTCTCTACCAACTGAGCCAAACAGGTTTCGGCTGATTGCTAAGGTTTTTCTCTCCTTAGCATTGTAGGATACTTACCATTGGTTTAAACAAACACAAGTTATGTCTTTCCAACTCCCCTCATTTCTGAACTCCTAGCTTTGGGAAAAAAAGTTGGAATGGGGCATTTTTTTTCTTTTTGGGGCAGGGGAGCATGAATGCATATTTAAGGTATGAATGCTTCTTTCAGGAATTGATCTGCATCTTGGCTGGCAAACCTCTCAGGTGCACGCAGGGGCCCTGGCTACTTGGTCATTCGTGGAGGAATATATTTTAAAAATGCTTTCTTGACCTTCTTCTAACTTGGAGACAAGCACATTCCTCACTTTTCCCCAACCAAAGCGAACCAAATTTTCATGTGCAGAGGATGTGTTTTCAGTGGATTAGACCCAAAGCTATGTTGTTCTAGAAGTCTTAGAACTGCTTATGTAGCGCACAATAAGCTTTGTAGCACAATTTAAATGTTGATTTTAACATATAAACAGTCATCCAAAAGCATTTCAGTGAAGCTGTTTTTAGGAATTGGCTTCAAAATATATTGGATAATTTTTTGTGTGTGTGTCTTTATTTAGGCATATAAAGTTTTTTCTTTTACTTGGACCCCATAAAAGAAGTTCTAGGTCTGCTTTATCTTTCTCTGGGCTCCTTCCCTTCCTTTTCCAGCTGTTTTTTTTTTTTTTTTTTTTACTCATCCGAGACATTAGACAACATCCTTTATTATGCCGACAATGACTTATTTATCCCTAATTGCCTGGATTCTGGGGTTGTTAGGGAACTGTATTGACAACGATAATTTTCAGTAGTCTCACAATGAGGGCCCATGAATTAACACAGATCCCAATCAAAACATGGCAAGTGAAAAACAAAGCCCCCACCAATAGCATGTTTCTGACACTGTCTTCGTTAAGTGTTGCCTTAATGGGAAGGTGACATTCTTTTGAGAAGTAAAGCATATGTAAATAGGAAGTGTTTTTTAAAAATAGAATTATGCAAGACAGACTCGTTTCTACAGCTTTCGAAGGCAGAAAATAAGTTAGAAGTCTCCTGTTTAATAGAGAATAGAAATTGGAGCTATTTTCCTGCTTCATTGAAAGGCCACACTTTCTTTTTTGTTGGGCATAGCTGGGTATAAATCTGACACATTGATTCCGTATTTGAATTTCATCACAAGTGAGAACCCAAGACGGACTTTCGTGTTTTCTTTTTGGCCTGACTGTGATTATATGAGTTTGTGATATCGCAAAGTTAACTGCTGGGCAGCACTAAAACAGGAATTACCTGGAATGGAGTCTCTGGTTGCTTTGCGATTTGGCCATTATGTCTCTTGATGTATTTCTTTCTCTAAGGAAGGGATAAAAGTGCTGCATTCACTAATGACCAAATTGGTCGGTTCCACTCATATGCGCCATGCTGCCTCTGTCCTATTCAGCCCTTTCCAAGTTAATCTGTTGTAAAATTAGATTGTAAAAATGGACACAGCCGCCGCCACCCTGGGACAATGCTGAAGGACTCACCGTGTCAGCCCCACTGAGCTCCCCGGTGGAAATCGTTACACAATTTATTTGCGGTGTCACCCAGCTCCCCAAAGAGCGTGGCTTCCTTTTCAGCCCCACTTATCTCTTGGAAGTGTGACCCTTCGGTTTGACTGCCCCGGGAAGGCACACAGTTTTCTCTGGATGGCGAGCGCCACTCCCCCCCCCCCCCCCAATCTCTTGGTCTGCATCTTAAATGGCAGAGATGCTAAAGCATTTCTCCCAACAGTGTTTTGAATGCATTTCTCCCTTATGTAATCGTGCATAAACCGAGTAGTGCATCCAGTGAAGAAGAGAGGAAGGGAGGGGTCAGGAGGTGGGGTTCCAGTAGAATTTAAATAGCCACTGCAACTTGCAATTTTAGACTGTGAACACCTCCTCTCTTTGCACATTGGACAGGTCAGTTAGATGAAGTGAGTTTTCATAGTGTTTGGGATTATAATTCAGGGACTCGTATAGGTAAAAAAAAAATAATACTACCTTTCAGGAGGCGGGAGCAGTGAAATTTTTAAAATGAATGGGACATTTTTTATTAGGAATACACATTTTCCTAGGGAGAGACTTTTATCAAGTTCTCACAGGGGGCCACAGCCCATAAAATGCTAAAACGCCACTGTCTTCTATCTTCCTAGTTTTTAATGTTTTATTTCAAAAGATGACATTCTGTTTCCTTTTATGCAGAAGAGACCCATAGCGTGCACAACACTGATATTCCTTGATCTTTAATTTCTCCTCTCTTGTGTGTCCCATAATAAACGTACAGGAAAGAAATATAAAACGCTGCCCAAACTCAGTTAATAGCTCCGAGAAATGCACATTGAGAGTGGTTTAAAATCAGGTTACAAATATAATTTTCAATTTGCTGGGGAGAAAATAGGCAGAAAGAATCCTTCAGAACACAGAATAAATTCATTGTATGTGCATTATCGGCGTTGGTTCATTATGTTCCTCGTTGGCCCATAACTCAACACATCTTTAAGGAGCAGAAAGTGCACATACTATCCCTACTGACAAGATCGAGGGAGGGGCACACACACGGAACTACTGTGAGCAGGGTTCTTGAAGTCAAAGAGGTGCCAAGTGCATTTTTTTTTAAAAGGGGAGGCATTTTATTAAAAAGTTTGTGCATGGCCCTTGGAATTAGGATGATTTGACTGTAGGTAATTGAGTCATTTTATTTAATCTTGATTTGGTACAGATACTGCTAATTAGTAAGTATATTTAAAAATGAAACAAGTTATCTTGAAATGGAAAGACTAAGGAAAACATGAAGAACAGACTTTTCAAGACATGAGAGAAGTTGAGATCTTTCTCGTGCCAGGTGAAGTTTTATTCTCTGGCACCATAAAATCCCAAAGGCGAGCGCTGTTATCAGGGAAGGACACTTACGAGATTTGATTGAGAAATTTATGGCTCTTGGGGATTGTTTCCTCCTTTGTGGGGTAATCTGAATGAATGTCAAGACCTGGCCCTGATAGATTCCAGAAAATACGTCCATCTTAATTTGCGGGGGACCTAAGGGAGCCGCCATACTGCAGTGTCTGGGTCCCTGTCACTTGGAAAGCCTGGAGTTTGTAGGAGGGCACTCTTTTCCCTCTTTAAAATTCTCCATTTCCCACAACTGATTCTTATTATTCTGTGACATGCTGGAAGTGTTGCTGTGACTATTTAAGAAGTACGGATGGATATATTGCTGACTGGCTACTTACTGGAAGAGTTTCACATTACGTTGATTTTAAGCAGCTTTGCCATTTCCACTTCAAACTTCTCAGGATGCTTAGTCTTCCCTCATCCGGAAGTTTCCGGAGTCCCATCAACAGAAGTCACTGAGACAGTATGACCTATGGTGGTGGGTCTGGAAAATTCCAAAGCACTTAGTAGCTGGTAGGGAAACACAGAATTTACTATATGATCAGCTAAGCAGTTGTAAGATGAAATGTGGCAACAACCACCTCTCCACTAAGTGACTTTGATGGGCTTTGATAATTTATCTGCCTATACTTTTTGTGTGTTTGTTTGCCATTTTATAGCAAAACTAGAGGCCCAGTGCATGAAAATTTGTGCACTGGGGGATGGTGGTGGGGGCTGGTGGTGTCCTTCAGCCTGAACTGTGCCCTCTCAGAGTCTGGGAGCCTTCAGGGGTTCCACGGGGCGCAATACTAAGCTGCAGTCTGGCCTCCCTCTGGGAGGCAATGGTGGGCCAATCAGGGGACAGAACTGGCCTGTGAGTGGTCAGTGCCTGACCCCCCACTCCCCCCAATCATCCCATTGCTGCCACTGGTTGCTGTCCCCCCCTCCTCCCATCACCATCCCCTCCCTCTGTGGGCTGGCACACGCCTTGGCTGGCCTGGCCCTGCTTGCTTGCCGGCCCCACCCCCCACCTAAGGGTTGTTCTGCTGTTTGGTCGATTTGCATATTACGCTTTTATTATATAGGATAATGGTCTTGTGGGAAGACCCAAGTTCCGGTCGCAGCTCTTCTAGTCCTGGCTGTTTGAACCCTAAGACAGTGCTTTAGCCATTCTGGACTTGCTTTTACTCACCTGTAAACGGAACATATTATTATCTCTTCTTGTGACCTCATGTGGTTAGGGTGTGGGGGAAATCAGAAATCAAATCAATAAGAAGCATTTTAAAGCCAAGTGAATATTGCTCTCTTCCTTGATAGAAATGCTCCCAACATTTCAGACTTAATCAGAAGCCTTGTATTGTAGTGGTTCACAGTCCTGGCTCTGGAATCAGACAGGGCTGGGTGAGCATCCTGGCCAGGACACTTACTCACAGGTGATTTTGAGGAAGTCACTTTTGTAATCTGAGCCCCCATCTGTGTAACTCATCTTCAAAATGAGAGTAACGATAGTTCAGACCTTACAGCATTGGAACATGGATTGATTGAGAGGACTGTGCCTAGCACAGTGCCTGGCACGTGGTCAGTGTTCAGTAGCTGTAAGCTATTGTTAGGGTTCAAGTCCCTTAACCGACATTGTTAAGCTTTAGAACACCCTGAAACGCAGCCCTGCACATGTGCTCCTAGAGTGAATGGTAGGCAAGCTGTCATTTTAAGGTGAAATCATCTGGGGTCTGCTGGTTAGTCCTCAGTACTCACCTTCTATTACAATCAGATCAGATCTTCAAGTGGTGGCAGAATGCCAGTTTTCCCTGCAGTTCTCAGTTTCCCATGTCTTCCAGTGGTATTCAAAATACTTCACAATTTGACTCAAGAAATTTAGCACGTCTTCAGAATAAATTATTGTTGTCATTAGCACATTACCGCCCAAGAAAATCTGTGCAGGAACCGAATACCCAGCATGAAAGGCTGTATACTCATCCCCACGCGTATGGGGATGTTTTTGTTTCAGGGTGCTTTTTGTGCACCGGAGCTAAACGCCAGGCACACCCGATGGTGTTTGTTGATCTTGTGACTAACAGAGTTAGCAGAGACCCAGTTAGGACAGGTCAAACAGGAAGAAAGATAAGGATGCCAGCACTGAGAAAAGTCACAGTGGCAATACCTCCCGACAAAAGGACAAATGTGACAAAGATGTCACCATCTAAGCTTTTGTCAATTTGTGTATGTAAATGCATAAGAATGAATACATTCCCGACTTGCGTTACCAGTGAAGAAATTGAAAGGAAAATCTATTTTGGTTGTTTCCATGGAACTTCCTTTCGACGTGCACTGAGGTTAATCAACTTTCCCATCCAGCGACAGTCCTTTAGCTATCCATCCTGGCCACTGCTTTCTTTCCTGGTGAATCTTGTTGCCTGCGGTTTAGCACCACAAGTCATTTTCATGTCACAGGTTTCCAAAGGTGATAAATTTCTTGCATTTTACATACTAACAATAAAGCATTTCTCTAAAGTCACTACCGTTTCAGATGCCCACATTACTTCATCCTTTTGAATAACATTCCTTTCTCCATGTACATATTAATATATATATATATATATATATATATATATATATATATATATATATATATAAAATTTCATATATATATATATGAAATTTTAGCCCTGAACCCAACTAAAATTTCTTTCATTGAAAGGTATGTTCATTATTTACTTTGAAATGAGTGCACTATGGATCCTTAGACCTGAGCTTGGAAAATAGGAAATAATTCACTCTGGCTTGAAAAGGGTGGGGATTTCTTTGTTTCTTTTTATATTTATTCAGGAAAAGCTGACAATCGTCCCACATTAATGAACTACACCATCAATCACGGAGTTGACAATGAGCGGAAAAGCGAGGTATATGTCAGGCTGACGGCATATTGCCTTTTTCAGCGAGGGCATGGCTGTTTATAGCACTTTCGTTGGCAAAATTCTTTTTTGCACTGGAACAGGAATAGAAAGAATTAGGCAGCCAGTGGAAAGAGCTTTACATTTTCAAATTATGAAAAAAAATAATAGTATGGGAATGTTGAGAAATGATTATCTTGGTAGTTTGTGTACCTATTTCACAGAACTTAGAGAATAAATGGAAAATGAGAGAAAAGAGGGGTTTCTTTTATTTCACCTCATTTTTCAGTGCTTTGGCTTTCCCCAAGACCATGGCAAAAAAAGTCGCAAAGATTATATACATCGACTGCATTTGAACCCTGAGACTGTCACAAAAGTGAATTAATAGTAATGAATGTACTCTGATCTGAGCATCTACCTTGGGTTAACACACACACACACACACACACACACACACACACACACACTCTGATAGGTTTGAGCTGGCCATTGATAATGAAAATGGCTTCAGTGGCCTCGGGAAGTGGTAGAATTTTCTCCCTTCCCTGGCTCCCACTCTACTCTAGTATGGGTGGTAAGAAGAAAGCTGAGCCCTGGTGGAGTTACCATATCAGGCCCTATTTTGGAAAATTGTGACTTAGACCAAACAGCCATGTGTCCATATCACTCATGAGTGGATGCCACCTTCTTCTCTCTTTGGGGGCCAATTTCTCCACTCTTTCTGATGCTGAATAGCTCTGACCTATTTCCACTTAATAAGTTGGCCAACAAATACAAGATAAAAGTGATATCGGCAGTTAGTAATTAATAATTACTTATGTGTTAGGAACAATATAGTTGTTGCTTCTTGTAATTCTTGCAATAGCCCTGTGAGATGGGGGAACATTATTATCTTTACAGATAAGGAAAGGCTATAATAAAAGGCTAATTTGCAAGTTATCCCCTCGACTTGGAGTTTGACCAACTGCCTGTATCCCTCCCCCGACTTGTCCCACCTCCAATTGTCCTCTGTTGGGTGGGCTGGCTAGACCCAACCCCTGCACGAATTTGTGAACCAGGCCTTTAGTACATAATAAAATAAGAAATATATTTATTTTTTTAAACAAAAATACTTAGGGAGAAGAATGGTATTGTTTTACATTTTATACAAATCTCTTAAATGCCTAATCTAATAGAAGTCAGTATTTTCAAATTTGCTTCTGCATTAGGTTGACATATTTTATTTTGCCAAAAGTATATAAAGAAAATGCAACTCCATAAATACATGAGGTTGGGGGGAAAATAGTGTTTTAATATATATTTTTTAGATAACTATGAAAATTCTTTTATACAACATCAGAACTTAACAAGTGGTAGTTGTTTTTTAAAAATATATTTTATTGATTTTTTACAGAGAGGAAAAGAATGGGACAGAGAGCTAGAAACATCAATGAGAGAGAAACATCAACCAGCTGCCTCCTAAACACCCCTTACCAGGGATGTGCCTGCAACCAATGTACATGCCCTTGACCGGAATTGAACCTGGGACCTTTCAGTCCATAGACCGACACTCTATCCACTGAGCCAAACCGGTTTTGGCATGGTAGTTATTTTTAAAGTTAGTTGCAGTGTTTCATTTGAAAACATATTAATGAACTTTTGGTACTCTTTATATTAAAACCTATTGGTATATCTTTCACTTTGAATGAATCTTTTATCTATCATGATTTTCTAACAATGAATTGGTTATTTGGAAAATAATGATTCATGGAGATATTCACTAAGTCATAACGTATTTTATTCTAAAATATTAAAATGTTATATTCATTAATATCCTAATAAATCTAATAAAAAGAGTTATTAGGAAGCTGCTATTCCCATAATTCATGGATACAAGTTTTCCAAAGTCCCAATTTTCACTGGAGAGCTTGAATTTGATCATTGGCAACACATGACTGTCAATTATTTTTCTTGAAGCGATAGTCTCATTTTGCTCATATGTGAGAGGATGTTTGCTAGGTACCCAAGTCTGAATAAGTGTTGTTTGTCAGTTGTACTTTCAAGTAAAAAATGGTGTTTTGCAAAACAAAAGGACTAGTTCAGCTTACAACCCCAATAGTTGCACAATTACCTTACCTGGAACATAATTGTTGTCCTTCTGCATGTGACAGAAAGTTTTGTTACTTCCCATTTCACCCCACAGAATATTAAGAAGTCATAAGAAGGGTCAAGATGTTATAAAGTTTAACATTTTAATAAAGTTTAATAAATTAATAATTTGTTACTTCATCAAAAACATTCTTAAGTGAAATGGTTTTTTTATGTGGGGTGTCTGTGTGTCTGTATGTGTGTGTTTGGTTGTTTACTGTGAGTTCATGATCGTGAAGAATCTAATGATTGCTGAGTACAGCTTGGTGCCATTGCCTTATTCTCAATAAGCTACCATCATTGCTTTGCCTGCCATTGCTTTTGCATCTTTCATACAAATGTCAGCACAGTGGTTTTATTAGGAAAATAATTTGGGCCTCATATATCTCTTAAAAGAGACTCCATGACTTTCTGGGTGGAACCAGTAGAGAAAGGTAATGGGGGCAAAAAGGAGGAACATCTGTAATTCAACAATAAAGATTAAAAAACATCAACACACACACACACACACACACACACACACACACACACACACACACAGCTAAACCTAGCAACTAATTTTGAAAGACTCTTGAAGAAAAGCTCTCTCATTTTGTTGAAGACAATTGGAGATTTTTATGGAAAGTAACGAGAAGTGCTAACATGCTTTTTGAAGTTATCCTTCCATTGTTTGGAATGCCCATTGGCCATATTTCCTATTTGTGGGGCATTCCACAAACTCAGAAATGGAGGCTACAACTCTGGATAGATGAATCTCAGAGTCGAGCCTCTGGGTAAGAGCTGTCAATATGGGTCTTTCATTCTGTTTCTTTTTCTGTGAGAAATTTTTTTTTCTTTCAAAGAGAAAATGAAACAGAAAAACTCTTGTATGCGCTTGAGGTTCGCTCACTGCAATCTGAGAAGCGTGGTGTTTGGGCTGAGCCTTTGAAGCTTCCATGACAGAGAAGTGCTTAGGATGTAGGCACTAAATTTTTCAGGTTGTGGATATTTTTTTTCAGTACTAGGTGAAAAGCCTGCATAATATACTTGCTATCTGGTACAACTGGGGAATCGAAGGTTTGTCTGATGAAGTCAACAGCATTTCCCAAAGTGTGCTAAGATACCACTGGATGTACCAGCATTAGCCTGCAACATGATTTGAGGAGACGCATAGATCATTATATCCCTATTTTTATGGCTGTCTTAAATGTGCTTGTTTTCTAAGTATAGTTTTCTTTGAAAATAATTTTATTTACATGAAATAATCAGTTTAAAGTAGAATTGTCAAGTAAAGGAGAATAATGACAGTAGGTGGGTTGCCAAAATGTTACACAAAGGGTTGAAGTTTGAGGAAGCTGAAATAGTTCAGACATGTTTAGTGCATTCGTTTACTTACCAACATCATTTATCGAATGCCTGCTCATTCCAGGTACTATGAATTCTGCAGTCGATATATAAACAAAGTCCCTGCCCTTGTGAAACTCCCATCCTAGACGGGGAAGTAAATATAACATATAATATGGGATGGCTAATGTTATAAAGAAAAATAAAGCAGGGCTAGAACTTGAAAGGAGGTAGTATTTTAGAGAAGGTTGAGGGAAAGCCTTGTTGAGAAGGTTGCATTTGCGGAGAGACCACCAGGAATTGAATTTAGTTCATTTTAGCAAGCACGTGTTGGGTGTTTGGCTCGGGAATACAAATGTAAATAAGTGGCTAGAAAACCTCAGAATTGGGGGGCAAAGGTAATAATTATAATTTAATAGGCTATATAGGATAAACGTAATGGTGATCTATAAAAAGGATGCTTTGGTACCACAGAGGAGGGGAATGGCTATCCCAAGCAGTGGGAAATGTGGTCATGGAAGGTATCCTAGAGGGGGTGGCTGCCTTGAACCATGTGTTTCAGCATGGGGGGGAGTTAGCAGGAGGAGGGGATGGTGGGAAGGCGAGGTTATTTACAGAAGAAGTAACAGCATGTGCAAAGGTGGAAAATATTCCTAGTAGGTCAAATCTGGGTTTTGAGGGACTGCTACATAGATGGAGGGTGAGCAACACTGGGTCTTTGGATTAACAAGTTCTAGAGAATTGGAAAGTGCAAAAATACTTAATACTAACCTATACAGAGTTCCCATTATTTTCTTTGATTCAAAAGAGGCTGAATGTCCAGTACCACTCTGCTCTGGATTCTACTCTTAAGAGGGCCCCAGTTTGGCTCTCCCCAGCCATACTCTGCTCTATGGGATGAGAGGTCCATGAAACCACCTGGAACCTGCATACCTTCAAGGTCACACACTCAGAGTTGTTGGCACCAGGAAGTGATGCCCCAGTGGTTCTGAGTGGGTCCCTCACATGGATCTTTCTTCCTGGTGTGCGCAGCCTAGGCTTGAGGGGATGGACGAAGGACTGTTTATAGAGGATAGGAAGAAGATTGGGTGTGAGGGTTGCAGTGTTCATGTGTGTGTTTGCAAGGCCCCTTGAGATGCTGATCTGAGTCAGAGTTGGGAGGAGAAGTGGGGCAGCGTGGGGTGAGGCTGACTTCCTGGTGCCACCAAGGTCCTGAGTGGAGGAACTTTGATGAGCATAAGGATTCTAAAATCAAACTTGGCTTTCCACGTCATTACAAAGGAATATTCATCAAGAGGGGAGATGTAACTTATTTCATTTAAAGTTTGTCTTATAGCTTTGACATATTTAGCTATGTGGCATGTGAGTCTCCTTTTATGAAGAAGGGGTCTGAGGATCATAATTCTTTACATTTGTTGCCTTTAAACTAGAAATACAGTAATAATTGTAGAGCTGTTCAGTTTCTGTAAGGCTATTAAACAGGCTTATTAGAAATACAGGTTTTTGGGAGAAATTATATGAAGATGTGCCTCACTTTCCACAATTTCCCATGTTTTTGGCCTCCTTACTACCTCATAAGTTCATATCCACAATTGAACTAAATAGTTAAGAATAAGCTCATATTTTGAAATTGCTTTTCTAAAAGCAGGTTTGGATAAAGTGAAAGAAAAACCCACATTTTTTTTTGAGGGGAGGGGAGTGTAAAAGAAAGAATTTTCCAAGTATAAATAATAATTTTTGTCATTAACCTATAGAATGAGAGTTAATTACAATATTTTATAAAAAGATGGGAAAAATTATATAAAACCATCATTAACTTATCAAGAAAGTATGTCAAGAAGTGATAAGCTTGCAAGTGATAAAGTCCAGAGTATATTTCTTGATTTGATTAATAAATGCTAAGTACTTCCAGAAAAATTCCTTTCTAGATAAAAAGGTCCAAGAAATCAGCACGATCATCAGATTTATCCAATAAAAGAAAGGGCGTAGGAAAGAGTGTGTTCCAGATAAGTCCTGTGTAATACTCCTGAAAGCCATGAGGTCACCAATAAATTAAAGTTGTATTTGGGGCCCAGAATCTGTTAGAGCCCAAGGCTGGAGGCCAGACTGCCAGAAGCAGGGCTGAGGTCCTCAGGGAGGCTGAATCCTCCTGGTTGCCGTACTTGATGCATCAGTGCACCCCTGGAACCCAGTAGGTTCAAGTTAACACATTTTTTTGGAGTCTCTAGGCATCATAGGACAAAATTGCATTGCGTGACTCTGACCAAAGGTGAGATCACTTTTCTTAGCTCATAGTTTGAGGCTCAGGCTGCCCTACCCACAGGCAGAGTAATACAGAATGACTGTGCCCTGGGCTATGAAGTGGGTGGGAAGTAAGATTTTATCACTCAGCTACCCTGTGCCAGGCAGAGTGCTGTGTTTTTTCTTTAACCGTCTCACAGCAGTCCTGCAGAAAGGTCGTAGAGGTTGAAGAATAAAACCAAGATCCCAGAGCATCCCTAATGGCAGACCTTGGTGTCCTTCACTGTCCATGTAAGGCCTGATGTAGACTCTTTCCTCAGCACCATGCCGAGGGGTGACGAAAGCTTTCTTTGCACCTTGAGGTTGTTTAGCCTCCTAGACTCACAAGGCTCAGAAGGACTTGGAGATTCTATATTTACAGAAGTCTCCTGTTGTTGGAACCCCCTCTGCCACATTCCCAGCAGGTCTAAGACAATCATGTCTAGAGTCTTCCCCATCATTGAGTGCTACTCTGCTTGAAATGTTCCCCTATTCCGTATTGAATCTTAATCTCATGCTAAATAAAATATGAGCTCAGGAAGATTCCATTAATACCTAGGTTCAGACTATTTTACACCATTTGTATGTGAGAACCCAAGGACAGTAGGATGTTGGGAGAAGCAGAAAAGGGAAAATATGGTCTCTGGAAAAGGCCCTGGCATAGCCTTTCCCCAGTTTCATACCACTTGCCCCCATCCTCCAAATTCTCCCACCAAGGTGGAGAGAATCTTCAAGACAGAAGCTGACTTTTCTTCAAAGCTTGTCTAGAATATAGGGGGATAACCAACCAGAGAGCCGTGACTTCTCTAAGATGGCTATTTGTCTACCATAAAGCTTTGTCTGCTCTGTGTTGCTGGAGAATGGAGTGTGCCTCTCGCACAATCGATGATGCATTTCTGAAATGTTCAATCTAGAATGAATTTCAAAAATTAAAATAAACTAAAAGAACTTGCTTTCTTATTAAGGATTTTTTGCATGATGGAAAAAATCAACTCGAAATTTTCTGCATTGTTAGTTCGAATGTTCAAAAATTCAAATTATCTAGGAAACCTATTAGTTAGCACTGTCTAGAGTAAAGAATTTTTACCTAATAAAAAAGTAATTCATGGATTTTCCGCTTTATTAATTTAAGCAAAACTGTTTTTTTTCCTTTTTTTTTTTTTTTTTTGCCCTACTGGGTCTCTTAATGTAATGGTGTATTTGAGATTTTGAGTTGGCAATGAATTTCTGATAAAATAACCATTCAAATGATGAAATGTAAAATGGTAATGCAACATCAGTCATTCTCATTATGAGGCATCAAGCTAACAGGATATGAATATTAAAGTCAGAGACAACTTCAGACATAGAGTTCCAAGTACAAGAAATAGGTTACTTTACTAAAAAGGAGTATAACTGTTCTTAGAGTTCTCACTATCAGAGTAGCCCCTGATGTCAGGGAATACTCTCCACTGGTTGAGTTACTCTTTTGACTGTGGTTTTGTTAGCACAGTCCCTTGTATCAGGGCATGTTCAGCTTTTTCATGGTGGACTTTGTAAGATGAAGCTCCTTTGACCTTAAGGGCAAGAGTTTAAAGGGGCTAATCATGTTGGCTTAGCTGTTGGATTTGGGTGAAGCCATTCTACAAAAAGAACCAAATGGTATGTGGAACCTGATTGCTCATTTACCCTGTAGAACATTGGGTTAAGCTTTAGTCTACTCCTATTGTGGGGGTTTCCCACTTGTCTCTCCTTGGTGGAAATGAAGGAGGAATCTCACAGTCATTTAATTCAGTGGCCAAGAGAAGTAGCTCATGTTGTCCTTCCTCTGGAAGACACCTGCAGGATGGATAAACCCATCCCCTGAAGGTATGAATGGCTGACCTGGGGCCTGCTGTCTGCCCCTTCTTCCTGGGAAGTGTGGGAACAAGCCTCAGAATGAGAAGAGAACCCAGGTAATACACCCCATTTTCCCATCTGCCTTGACAACAAATGGGTCGTTTCTCTTCTCTGATAAAAGGTGGAGGAAGACGTTCATAGGTAGCTTCTTTATGTGCTTACTTACTTACCTAGGACAGGCTTACTTTCCTCGACTGGCCCCTTTTTCCCCACTTGAACTGGAATGTGAGGTTTTCAGTCTGGTTTGTTTAATTTCTTGATTTTGGCCATGATCTGGATTTGTTTCCCAGTTTTACTTTTGCTGGCTTGTGATTGTGATTCTGACTTAGGCTGAATAGAGTCCGAGCCAGTGGCAGGGGGAATTGCTTTGCACATTTCAAAGTGCTTTGTCATTAAGTTCAAAGCAATCCTTGCTCATAGTATAAGTATCATTAGTCCCATTTCACAGACAAGAAAAGAAGGCTCAGAGTGGTCAAAGGTCCTGTCCAAGGCCATTTAGCTTGGTGTCTGCCTCCAAATAGTAATTCCATTGTTTTTCAAACTAACTATGGTACTTCCTATTATCACGGTTATTTCCGTGAATAGGATTTTTCAGCCAAAGATATTGAGACTTTAAGATACATTTTTTCTCTCTTGATAATCCATTGGCTCAGAAGCTGAGCCAGACCCCAAGCCCAGACCCCTTTGTAGGTCATACTCAATCCCTAACAAGTCTAAAGGAAACAGCAGAGCTCTTAATATACCCCTTAGTGGAGATAAATCCTATGAAATTACATTTCAGCAGCAAAATAGACAAGCACAGTAATTTCAATGTAAAATGTGCAAAGTCTTATTTACAGAACATCTCATGATGCTGTTCCCAGATGTCTTTTTAAAGAAATTTTTAGTTACATGCAAAGGAACTGAAAACCAGGAATATAATTGGTAAGAAAAGTAAATCTGTCCAAAAAAAACATTTACAACAACTTGATGAGATATATATTTTCTCAGCATCAGCATAAAAGAAAGAACATTCTGATCCAGAAATGGTATGTAAGTAAATAAACTTTAATTGGTTTGACAATGCCCCTTTTCCTGGCAGTGCCAAGAATCCTAGCATTATAATTACACAGTTCTGGGCAGACATGTGGTTTCCATTAAGAAAGACTTGTGATTGACTGAGTTCATGAGGCATGTCAGAAAAAACACATCAATGTCTTTATAAGAAGGGAAGAGAAATGGATCTAAATGTATTTATAACTTCACAAGATATACATTCATAAATAGTTTTGAAAGGGCATACATTTCTTTAATTCTGATGAAAAAAAAAATCATTAAGGAAAGCCATTTGGGAGCATTTTGGCCTCTGCTTCTGTATAAACTCAACACAGTTACTTGCATTGAGGCAAAAGGGACACCTTTTTGCCCTTACAAGGATTTATTTAAGGGTTCTGTCAGGAAAATGTTGAGAAATGGCTTTACCATTAACAAAAAAAAATTTCTCAGGTCCATTCTCTGCTAGCCCATGTGGTGATCCAAGCTGAGTTTATTCTCCCTCAGTCCTACCCCCACTCCAATTGTTTAAAAGAAGAGGAAAGCTAGGACTTGAGAAGTTAGTAGGTTGCTCAAGGTCTCAGAGCTAGTAAATGCTTTTAATTTAAAATGTGTTGCAAAAACATTCGAGGGGGTGAATTGGGTAGGTGGGGAGGGGTGGTTAAGCCCTTGCAAATGCCAAAAGCTCCAAGGTAACACAGCTAAAAGTTAAACAGTTTAAATTTATACGCAGAAGGATAAAACTGGCGAGGCTGGAGAAGGTAAATTTCCTCCAAGGACATTTTAAAACTAAAACCTAATGAATTGTCTTAATCACCCAAAATGACTAAAATATTGAATAGTTTATTTTCTGCTTTTGCATGAATACTTTTAGGATGACAAACATTTTTAGGCCTGCCAAATACTGTCATCTTTTGGCAATATTCACATCTCAGTCTTGATATATTTTCTTGACAACAGAACAATTGTGTGTGTGTGTGTGTGTGTGTGTGTGTGTGTGTGTGTGTGTGTGTGTGCTTTTTATTTTCTTGAAAAACATTTTGTCAATAAGCATTGGCAAAACATGTGGCTAAAATGACTATCTTCATAAAGGCATCTCTTACATAAAATATGAGATTTTTCAACTGAAAATACAAACCAGTGACTTTCTCAATGGAATGTCTCAAGCTGTTTTTATAAGCAGCAGTTCGGATATTTTTAAGCAGCCATCTGGTATGCTACAGTGGATATGCAAAATATTATAGTTTGAAATTAATGAAACAATGCCTATGATGTCAGCAATAATAAAAATAACAATGAATAATAGCCATTATTTATCAAGTACTTACTATGTGCCAGGCACTGTGCTCTGTGGTACATATTTATTTAATAGTCTTATGAGTACCAGGAGATTATTAACCCTATTTGACAGACAGAGAAACTAAGGCTTAGCAGTTAATTCCTCAAGCTTACACAGATATTAGATAGCAGGACTGAAATATATTGGTCTGCTAATTTTTACTCTAATTTTTCTGTAGTGACTAGACAAGGAGGCATTTAGCATGTCCTAAGGCTCAGTGTTGGGATATTTTATGGGGTTCTCATACATTTCATTGGCTCTTGTTATCACTTGGTTCATCAGTGCTGGGGACAATGGAGAGTGATGGGTTTCATTGAGATTAGCCCATGTTTAGAGTTAGATTATGATATAGAAGCCTGGAAAATACAGATCCCTGAAGGACCACCTTACAGAAACAGCACAATGCTCTATGTTTCTATAGTTTTTACAGAAAAAGTGAAAATACATTCATGTCTGTCCATCCTAATACTTTTGCCTATGAACAGTGACAAAGAGACCAAGGCACAGGGAGGTGAAGGGACTTGCTTGAATTCGCTCAGGTAGTGTTTGCTTGAGTTAGGGCTAGAAACGAGATTTTCGGACTTCAGCCCATTTCTGTAGAGAATCACACTGCTTCTCAAAACCAAGCCGGGCCCTATATTCCAGGATTGAACGAGTGACTTTTCAGGGAGAGGCTGTCTTCATGTGCCCATTCTTGGTTTCCCTGCCATAGTTCAGACCTGCCTTATTCCAGTATCCTTCTAACCTGTCACCCCGCTTAAATAGTTTTCCTCTTTTGATCTGTTCCTCCGACCCCAGTCAGGGAAGACTTCTTTATAGAACAATTCTGATTACTCCTCTCTCCAACGAGGAGACTTCAGTGAGCTTCCCAGAGCCAGGATGGTTACATGTTGTCACAAGGCCTTCCTGACATGATTGCTGAGCCTGAGTGACCTGCGATGTCCCCAATCATGTTCCACTCCAGAAGAAGAGCACTCTTGTGGTATCCACTTTCCCCGATTATGGACTCTCTACTGTCCTCCCTGCACTTTGCACCCCGCAGACCTCCACACCATGTGTAGAATCATTCCCATCCTGTGCTAGGACCTTCATGTTTTGCTTCCTCCTGAAAGTTTCCTCTTCCATCTCCTACTCACCCTCTCCATTGGCTGCTTTGCAGTTCTGGTGATTTCTGTTGGGATCTCTCATGTCGCTCATCACTTTCCACCCTGCTTTCTAGTTGTTTTTCTACGTTTCAATCCCTGTGAATACCGTAAGCGCCTCAAGGGCTGTGCCATCTAGAGATCTGCATAGAAATAATGTGCCCGAGGCACTTAGCATGGCAGCTCAGGTGGTCAACAGGTGTCTTGAATGAAGGAAGGGGTGAGCTACTGCATGTCTTCGGTGCTGTTGTAATAAATGAATGTGTTTTGAGTGAATGAGTACATGAATGAAAGGCTGTGAGAGGCACTTGACCTCTCATGGACCTTTCCAGCATCTTGAGTAGAATTTTTCAAGTAGTTACTGCTGTCCTCTCATTTTTTTTGGTGGTCACAGCTCTCATGGCTGAGAGCTGGGGAGGGAGCTACACAGAGGAAGGAGGACTTCAGCCCAAAACGCTGCACCCAGCCTTGATCCCAGGATGCCTGCATTTGGTTTTAATTGGTGGCGGGTTACAGTGATCACCATGACTAAGCACTTAGTCTGAGGGTTTCCAAGAGCCTCACGGCCGTTTGTATCCATCATTTGACATGAAGAGGTTTGTGTCTGCTCTCCAGTCTGACAAGAAATTGGCCATCGTTTGGCATTGGAGCAGCCGCCTGCATTCAGGCCCAATTGGGCATTTTATTAACACCCAGAAGCCCAGCTCTCTGCGGTGGGGATTAAGAAGGAGGTTTTGCAGGAAACTCCTCCTTCTCCAATCTGACCTTTCCTGTTTCTTGCTGGCATAAGAGGTTCAGTGACTGTGAGGTTGGAGGCTCAGTTAGTGTTGGGGGTGGATGGGAGGACTGACCTGGTATCGGAGAGCCAGAAAGGCACCATGTCTCTGGGTGTGCCCCAGAAGCCAGAAGCAGCCAGAATCATACCTCAAGCTGTTTCAACAATGTTTCTCTGAAGTAGAGAGAGAGAGAGAAAGAGAGAAAGAGAGAGAGAGAGAGAGAGAGAGAGAGAGAGAGAGCGCCTCAGCCTGTGGCGGGCAAGACCAGTGGCTTGGCTATCAGTTCCTTTCTGTTGGAATTGTGTGGGAGCTGGTTCAATGGAGATACCAGCTGCTGGATGAGGCGAAGGGGAAAAATCCCTTTAAAAATTATTTTTCTTTTCTTTCTTTCTCACTCCATTGACTCTGTTTTGTCCAATTCTAAACCAGAAGGAGAGAGACGGAGCAAAACATTGAAAGCAGGGATCTCTCTCCTGCATCAGTAGGGGCAACCTTAACATACCATGCACTTCTCTATATTTACTGTATCGTTATTGATATGTTCTGAGAGGCAGACTCGGAAGAACAATGGGGCCTATTTAAAGCCTCTTGGGGTTGCATCAGCTGATCCAATATCAACCATATCCGCTACACTGCTCACTTCCAAGGCGGATGGTCCTTTGGTTATAAGCCATAGAAACTGATTCTTGACAACTTAAAGATTCTTGGGAATTCCTAACATCCGGTCAGGACTGAAAACCACCGGGTGAGACAACCTCTAAAATGTTCTGAATCCTAATATTCCACTAAAAAGGGATATAAGGCAAGTAAATGTCTGTTTTCTCCCCCTGTTTCTCTTTTTCTTTTTTTCCAAACCTTCTCTCACTTTCTTTCAAAGTGCTAGAACCACATACGCTTTCTAAAGAGTGCTGACAACTCCCAAATCACCGTTATCCACAACAGCCATTAAGGCACTGTTTTCCTGTGTCTCACATCAGGAATAAAGCCGTTAAAACAGCAGCATCGGAGTGGAAAGCCAGGAATCCCAGACAAACAGCCCAGACCGCTAACCCTAGTGCCGGGTCTAGATGAAGAGGAGAGGGCAGGGCAGGGCAGTTCCTTGCCTCGGATGCCAGTGAGCCCATGAAGCTCAGGTGCTGAATCCAAGTGCGGGGGGCAGGGGAGAGGGGCTGTGGAGCCAAGCTTCTGGAGATGTGCAGACTGCGGGGCCCTGAGCATTAGCTCCAGGGCTAGTGCTCTTCACATGCCACTTAAGTCCCTTCATCAATAACCACTTGCCCCAGAAATGGCATATCAGCGAAGCCATTTCGATCAGCCTGCTCTTCCGTCCAGCACAGCCCCTGGGTCAGGGGGCAATGGCGTGATAAATACACAGCTGCAAGCCGCACTGTCTCTCCCAGTCCCTGTCTCCTTCCCTAGCTTAATTAAGAAACAACATATTCATCCTCTCTCTCCTCTCTCCTCTCTTTTCTCCTTTCTCTGGTTTTCTTTTTCATCTCTCCCTCCTTGGTCTGTAATAGGGGGCTGCCCTCTACATCATGGCACAGCAAGTTCAAGTGAATGCTGATGACAAGTCCTATACAAAATTAGGAACAGGTAAAATTTCAGGACTAGATTTCTTTATATAAAGAGTCACTTCTATCTCTCCCCTAGCTCTTCCAGGCTGACTTGGGTGGTTCTTATGCTGGGGGCTCAAACTCTAATGCTTACAGGAACAACGGGAGCATTGCAGCCCCACATAAACACAGCAACTATAATCAGCAAAGAGGGGTTGGCAGGCAGGTAATCCAGTGGTTATATTATTCTTTATTATTTTAGGAATAGCTAGATACACAGATTTGAATGCGAAATCCTCTAATTTTATAATGTTGGCTTCTAATTCTAATTAATATACATATACATATACATATACATATACATATACATATACATATACATATACATATACATTCTTTGACCAAATTAAATGCATCTGAATTCTGAATTAAGGAAGGGAGCCACAGATTTGGGGACTTTTGTAAGCAGGGTATTGGGGGAAAGGGGACAGCAAATTCTTAAGAATTTAATCTCTCTCATTTCATTGGATTTGCCAGACTTATATGACCCTTGTCTGGGCCCCAGCTAAGCAATTTAATTACTCTCAATCCAATTAATAATGATTATTATTACTATTTTTATAGCTTTTTGTGTGTTCTTTTGCTGAACACCCTTATGAATAAGGTACTATTATCACCTTCATTTCACAATAAGGAATCTGAGGCCCAGAGACTCGATAACTCATTTGGATCATACAGCTGCAAAGTGTTAGACACATTTAAAGCCGAGGCTGTCCGATTCCAGTGCCCATATTTCTAACCCGGCACTAACAATGAGCTTCCCATCCCAGGTCTAGAGAGCCCTGGCCCAATAGCTCAGTTGGTTAGAGCATTGCTCTGATATACCAAGGTTGTGGGTTCAATTCCCAATCAGGGAAGACACAAGAATGAACCAATGAATACATAAATAAGTGGAATAACAAAATGTTATTTCTCTCTCTTTTTCCCCCCTCTATCTAAAATCAATCAATAATTTAATTTTTAGAAGGTCTGGGAAAATATCAGGGGGCTTGGGGAGCTAAAGCTGACAGGTTTTCAGTAAAAGCCAGGCTTCCCACCTACCAACTATGTGCACTTAAGCAAACTATTTCACTTTTCTGAGCCTCAGTTTCTTCCGGGAAAAAGAAATAGCATTAGTATTTCCTGTATAGGCTAGTGGGTGAGCATTATATGAGATATTTATATAAAGGCTTATCATAGCACCTGGAGGATAATAAACACTGGGTAAACTTGGGCTGCTATTATTTTTTCTTTACTGAGTCATCATGCCTCATATTCAGCCCTCTACCCTAACGCCACAGAATCTTAAAAGTCCCTTGAGCTTTAAGAACACTTAACTTTTCAAAAGCCTTTTAACGTCCATTATTTCATTTGAACCTCCCAAGAATCTGATACAGTAGGTGAGGCAGGGATGGACTCAGAGACAGATGAGAGAATGAAGTAGGCACAGAGGGGTTCACAAGACTTCCAGAGTCACACAGCTAGACATAGGCTCCATAACCCTGAGCTGTCTTCCATTACTATTCAAGGAAGAAGTAGGTAGGGAAGACCACAAAAAGCAGAAAGATTATATGTGACCTTGGGTGCCTGGAAAATTAATGGAGTTATGACACAACTAACTTCCCAATAAAAAAATAAAATAAAATTACATATATATATTTCTGAAGACATGTAAATGAGTTAGAATTAACATACTGCAAATTATGTGGATAAATACATATAGGAAATAGTTATTTACTAGAAGCAGTTTAGTAATTTAGCATGAGTGAAAACGGATCTGAAGTATGAAGAACTTTCTAGAGGAGGACAGTAAGAGGTGCAGGGGCCCCTCTGTGCGTGTCTCAAACCCATTAGAATTGGGAATGGTGTCTCATGAGCTCACTGGAGCATCATTTCAGGGGAAGCACACTATTTCACCCAACTCTGTCTCTGGAGCACATCTTACATCCTAGACAACTTGGTTAAATTCTCTTGTTTCAGCATCTAGCACATTATCTGACTCAGTGTAGGTGCTCATAGTGGGTGCAATGAATGAGTACCTCTGCTCAGAAAGATGGAAAAAGCTGTGAGCCCATTTGCAATGGACCTGGTTCATTCTTGTGGATATCTGTTATTTTTCCTGCCTAATCCACCTCTTTGTAATTGTACTATTCCTTTAGTGAGTTTCCTCAGTCCCTTCTTCATAATCTTAAAACAAATACTGATATCTATTCCCTGCTCCAGACATCCTGAATTAATTGGTCTGGGGTAGAGCTTAGGCATCAGCATTTTTAAAAAGATTCCTGGGCCACTGATCTGACACCTTCGCTTTCTGGTCAAGATCAATGATGATCAGTGACCTCCACATGGTCACAGAGCTGGTTGGTGGCAGAACCATCACTAAAAACCGAGGCTGTCAGCTTCTCAGCTCAGGTGCTTGCTTTCCTGCCCAGGTTTCCTTGTAAACACCCTTCCCATAGATCTTGCATGGTTTTTGCCATCTTCTATACCATTTATACTATTATAACACAAATTTATTTACATCAACGCACTCTTTAAACTTGAATTTATTTACAAAGGAGACTCTATGGCGCTGCAGTAAGTGCCAGTTCAGCCTCACCTGCAGTCAATGGGAGGTGACCACAGATACACACAGCATTGTGATATTTGGAGCCAGACCCTGGTGCCTACCAGTGACTCTGCTAAACATGGAGATTGGCAAGCATCAGGTGTTCCAAAAATGCTAGCAGCAAACCAAGACACTCTTACTGGTTTCATCAGAACAATATAGGAAATTGAAAAGGGAATGAACTTCTCATTTTGTGGTTCGATGTTACTTAATGGTCATGTACTTGGACCACTAAAATCATTTTGAATGTATTATTGGTATTGCTTTCTTTGCCTTAAAAAATGATAGTGGGACTTATAAGAAAAAATACTCTGAAGAAAGATCAAGTCCCCACAAAATAGAAAAATAAAATTTAAGTTCAGGTCATTGGACCAGGAGACTTGAGTAAACCAGAGAAAATAAATTAGAAACCTGACAATCATCAGGAACAGAACCATAGAAATCAACGTTCAAACCAGGGGGAGAATATGGTTTAGGCTACCATTAGTATATTGTTGTCGGCACCCTCTGTAGGTGGTAGTCCTGACAAAATGGTCAGCTGAATTTAGAGGAGCTTGAGGCCCCTGAAATCATTTGGTCTGGCCCGGCCAAGGCATTAGGGGTGAGTTAATTAAAATTTGACCAAATATAGCAGGCTAATTTTTAAGTTGATAATTTTGTATGGCCTCTGAAGGATGTTAAAAATATCCAAATGGCCCTTGGCAGAGAAAAGTTTCCCCACCCCTGCTCTAAAGGATTCCTATAGGTATTTTACCCTTTCTTTTGGGATTCCAATTAAGACTTGGATGTTTATGAGATTTATGCAAAACCAGCTGCTAACCAAAGGACTCAAATAGTATATATAGAGTAACCAGCATCTGAATTTGATTTTTTTGTTACCAAATTTCCATTCGAAGAGACAGATCTGTTTTCTTTATTTGGTCAAAACACACACACACACACACACACACACACACACACACACATACACACACGCAGTGGCAGGATGAGATTCTGCCCATATAAAGTACTAAAATACTCTCAAGTACTTATAATAATGGCCTAACCTGGGCCTGCAACCTATTTATTCTGGGTTTTGGTTGAGCACATTATCTCTGGTGGGGCCACTGCCTCCTCCCTACACACCCCTACCCCTGGCCCACTTGGTAGTGTTTGCTTTCCAAACTGAAATATCTGCTTCATACTTCCTTTGATTTTTCAGTGATGTTAGAGCCAATAGGGAGTCTCAGTCATTGGGTCAATACTCTTTGGTACTTTTACCTAAATGGCATGTTCCTCTTCGTGTCATTGCATCCAGGCAATAATTAAATGTATCTTCAAACAGTATCGAAGAGAGGTCGTCTTTGAGCTTATTGCTTAATTAGTTCAGGTTTATCCTATAGTTTCCCATCACTGTGCAATCAATACTACTGCAGAGAACATTCACCAATATTGGAAAAAGACGTCACTTATGTCCAGAGTTCAGATGGTATTGTAAATGAGTTGTATTGGAAAGAACAAGTTGGTCTTACTTTTCAGAGAGTTTGCTAAGTGAATGTGCCTCTTTCAAATACACTTCTGTACATAAAACCCCTCCACGCTTCCTTGGGGTCTGTTCTTCCTTTCTGTTTTCATATCTTTAGGTTGGTAAGAATTTCAACCAAATGAAAGATAAGGCATTTTCCAAGCTTGCTGCCACAGGGAACCCTTGTGCTATTTTACCACCTTCTGGGCCAGCACAGGAATTTGATGGAAATGAAAAGCTGAGAGAAATCTGTCCTGGGCTTGAGAACATAGGGACTCCAGAATATGTATCTTAGATGAAGTGTGTCCGTTAGGGTTGGGTGCCAGGGATGACAGATCCTGCAAAGATTTAGCCCTATGTCACACAGCATTCGTCTTAAATTTCCTTCCAGGCAAAAGGTTAAATTAAGAGCTTCATACATAGCATGCTGGGTAGAAGTTTGAGTCCACAAAATCTATATATTTTTCTTAAGTATCCGCTGGATTATAGTATCCGAGTCAAGAGATTATGGCTATTTTATTAAGTTACTCTTAGCTAAGGATGAGCTTTTAAAGAGAGCAAGCTGGATTTGTGATGGGAAAATCCAGGTATGGCAAAAGGAATTAGACAGTGAATGCCTTGTCATGGGGAATTTTGTTTGGTTATTAATTCATTTGTGGGACCAATACTTATTGAGTATCTGCAATGTGTTGGGCTCTATGCTAGGATCTGGAGATATAGCCAGGAGTGAGGCAGACAAAGTAATGGCTCTCAGATAGCTTAGCTTAATCTTGTTAATCTTTGCATTCTCACCACCTGATGCAATATCTGACATACAATAAATAGTCCTTCAGAAAATGATTGTTAACTTGAGAAAATGTATGTATCTATGTGTACCCACGTACCTCCCCTCCATCTGTGATTTTTAAGCTTTGGGCAGCTGCACCTTTGATTGAATGTTACTGTGCAAATAATACTATTAGTAATAACGATAGCAGCTAATATTTATTTAATAAATGTCAATTGATTTGCATGCGTTAGTTCATTGTCTCAGGCACTTATCTATTTGGCCTAGAATTTCTAAAGACATTTCTAGACATGTTCCAAAACCTATTGAGCTTTATTACAGAGTTTCACTTCGTTTGTGGTTCATTCTAGAATGCTAGTCACTTATTTTGTATTCTCTTTCCCAAGCCATAATTTGATAATTAATTAGTTCATGTTGCATAGCTCATGTTGGCACACACTAGGCACGTAAGTAGGTTCTGGTTCAGCAAATTGGAAGCGATTTTAAATGATGTAATCACATCACATCTTTATAATGATGACTTGAAGTCATTATTTAAGCCTACTCTGCTATATGTATCTCTTGATTTTTTTTAATAGGGTCCTACAATACTGCTTGGACAAAATATTTAAAACAAAAGCAATCACAATATTTCTAAGGCCACCAGAGCAGTTCTGCAAAGTAACCTCAGCTTTTTATGCTATTTTTTTCTAGAAGCTTAGGAATTACTTCATATGTAGAACAACAACATAAAACCTCTAAAAATACAGGACTCTCAGTACTTGAACGTTTGTATTTTAAAATTAATTTTTAATGAGTTTTAATATTTTAATATTGTACTGGATTTTAAGTAAGAAAGTTGTTCTTGTATTAGACAGTGGTGTACAATATTACTTCATGGGATAACATTTAATTAAAATACACTAATTTATGTATTTGTTTATTAGCTTTATTTCTAAAGCAGTGAGAACTTCGGCATGATTTTATGAAAAATGTAAATGAGGGTTTTGGCATCACTAATAATGTTAAATTACCAGAGGTAAAGAATGTATGCTTTCACTTTCATAACTTCATCAAAAAGAACTTTAAGATGTTGATTTGACATATAATAAAATCACTTTTCAGTGAAAAGATTAAACTTCCCATGAAAACAACCTTCTATTTTTCTAATTTCCTTTTGGCTTTATTAGGTTTTACCTGATTTGTTCTTGTCTCAAAACATTTTTTTCCTTGTTTCTGTAATTGCAGGAGTCATTCCAATGCAAGGATATTGTAATAAGATTTTTCTTTAACATTTGGAAATAGTTAGCTACCCTTTACTCAATATGGTCCACTTTGAGTATTGAAGTAACAAATGAGAAACACCTTATTGAATGGTATATGTTCTTTGCCAATTTTGCTTACCCTTAACTTAGATTTTATGCTCCTTGAGACAGGGGCCTGGTTTGGGGAAACTTTTGCTGCAGTGTTGTCATCCTTCATGTTTTAGAAATAAGCAATAATATTCTATAGCCTTAACCTAGTTATCATGGAACAGATTAGCTTACTTTTTTTCTCTTAAAAAAATCATTTAAGTCTCTTGATACATGCCAGGAGGAAAAACTGAGAAGAAATAACATGCTCCAGTTTTTCAGAGTTTTATTTAATGTGCTCGAGACCAGTATACAAACACCTATTGTTTTTACTGTCCTGGGTGCCATGGATATGCCTTCAGGAGCATCATGTTTCCAGCAGGAAAAAAAAAAAAGAGAAAGAAAACAGATTCAAAATGCATTTAAAAAGCCACAGCCCTGAGATAGTTTCTCTCCGTTCTTCCTTTGTTATTTATATTCACACTTCTTCACTTCACTTCTTTCCACAGTAAACAGCTTGCAGGGGGGTTGATGTTTGTTAATGAACTGTCAATAAACACATGTTCTCCCCAACTTTAAAAAAAAGGCTGTTTTAGGGGTGAGCACGCTGGTTTCCAATTCCCGTTCACGCTGTGGAGACAGACCCAGGAGTCCTGGCTGAGGACCGGCCGGAGCTGGGCACCGCCTGCCGTCACGTGGTGGGCGCGCAGCCTTTGTGCGGGAGGGAGGCGGCAGGTTGTGATGGGGAGGGTGCAAGCAGTTATTAGCAAGAAGCGGGGAAGGGTTTGGAAACAGGGCTGCTGGCGTTCCCAGCAGAGCTGGTGGACAAGCCTCTCCAGAACAAAAGGCAAACACATCCCCAGGGTGAGGACTTCCTTCTCTGTTGACATAAGAGAGACTCATAAGCTGACCCATGTTGCGAGAGAGGGCAAATAATAACATCGTTGTGGAGGGAAATGGGGCCCAAGCAGTTTCTCCTGTCCTTAGTCTCTCTCTTTCTGGCTCTTTGCTCTTGGTAGCTCAAATCTCCATCGAAGTGTTTAATGAAGTCCTGTGCCTATAAAATGCCAGTGGAGAGGGACCTCAGTCATTTGAAAAAAACGAACACTTTCTTCTCCACCGAGGTCCACCCCAGTGACTGATGGGCAGAGGGGAAAAGAAGGAGACTGTACTCAAGGGGTGGACATAGGCAAGAGGCCAGAAGCATGCTCCTGTTATTCGTACAGTCCTAAACTACGCACTTAATGAGAGAAACTTAGACCAGCCTTCAAAGAAGATTATTTATAATTTCATTAGTATTATTGCTGCCTTCTATTCATTTGGAAACAAATTGTCCCAAGAGCACCAATTCTGGAAATGTGTGCTTTGGGGGGAAAAAAGATGTTGAATTTCCCAGTATTCTTGTCTGTTTAGTTGTGTTTTTTTATTTTCTTTTTTTTTTTTCCTTAAAAAATTTTCATGCATTGTTAGGGCAGAAAAGTCTAGTCTAACTCACAAATGCATCCTTAGTCTCATGTATATTTGATACCGGCCCCAGTCTAATCTGATAAAGTGCACTTTGCCTGTGGTGTCTTACAATAAGCTGGCTGCATTAGTGCCGGGAAAAATCAATACCGATTTATAATTTACCATCGCAAAAACCTATCACTTTTTATGACCCTCCATCCTGGCTCATTAATATTACATTAAAACACACACACCCACTGCAACAGGGGGAAATTGTAGCTTGTCAGGTTTACAGCCATAAAGAAACCTTTAATTGGGCTTAGTTTGGGAATTCAGGCACAGATTTTATTTATTTGCTTTCTTCTTCATATAGGATATTTACCTTGGTGGATTTTAGGATGATGCCTAATATGCCCCTCTATTTTATTTTTCTTCTGAGAAGCAAGAAGAAAACTGGGCCACAACAGTTCTGAAATACGCTTGCACGTTGCTCTCACCCCGTACATTTTAATTGTACCTAATCATATCCTTCCCTGTTTTTCGCTAGTCTCCAGACCCTTTCTGCTTCCTTCCTTTTTCTTTCTGTGTGAGTGTGGGATTTCACTCTCTATGTGGGAGCATTCGAGTTGATGGTATTTCTCTTATCTTTTTGGCTTGTCACGGTTGATATTTATTCCCTCTGCCCCACAAAGAAGCTAAATGCCATCTTTTGCATTGTCTGTCTCCTAAAGAAAGGATGCATGTTTGATAATTCCGCCACACTGAATGGAGAATACCACACTGACCCTGCCTGCAGACAGTGATCCTCCGCGCTGCTTTTTCCCAGCAGAGAACTGTGTGTGTGTGTGTGTGTGTGTGTGTGTGTGTGTCCCCGCCACGCTTTCACCTTAAAGAAACCCCAAAAGAAAAACTAAATAATACTCTTCTCCTGAACCACGTCTCTTCAGCGGCTCTACCCTCATGTGTTTTTAGACTTTAAAGTCATATCTAAATTCTTTCCAGATAATGTAAAAAAAAATAAAAAATGATGTCACTGTTTATGTTGGCAGCTGCAAGGTGCTCTATTTATTTCGTACTATTCAAATAGTTTCCAGGGAATTTTTCCTGTTAATATCGTGAAGGACCAACCTTACCCTGTGGCTTGTTGCTTTTCCCTTGCTGCCTATGAGATTAAGGTCTCCCCCCTCCAACCAATCCCTCCCCCCAAAAAGGAGGTAAAATGTGAAGCGCAAAACAGAGCCGAATAAATAAATAAGGAAGGGGAAGGGGAAATTCAGTGTGTCCTCAAGTGTGCAGTAGATCTGCACCATGCAGCAAATACATGTCGTGATTGGGTTTTTAAAAGACGTCCGCCTGGCCCCTGACTGACAGGGCCTATTGATTTTTTAGGTTTCTGCCGTCATCGGTTTCCAGCCTCACAGCGGCCGAGTGTCGGGGGTCAGGGCGCACCGGGGCTCAGTGAGCCAGCCCTCGCCACTTCCCAAAGTGAAGGGCCGCTGAAAGAAAATCAATCATGTCATAAGTGAGAAGCATCAAAAAATTTCCCCCTGTATGGCCAAGACCCATCAGCCTGTCTCCACTCGGTAGCTAAGGTTAGGCATCTGTCAAGTCAGGCGAGGTGAAAAGTATTAGAAATGCCAGTTAACCCATGGGTAGACTGTGCAGGCCATTCCGGGATGACAAGGTTGGCATTTTCACTTAATTTTGGAGCTGGCATCACCCATTTCCTACCGTTTTAGGCTCGGCGTCTCTCTCTCTCCTCGCTTCTCCTTCCCAAAGGCTGGAGGAATTGGGGCCTGGTCCCTGTTTACTTGTGAACCCGTGAAGAGTCAGAATGGATGCTTCCTCTTAGCAGACCCCCGGGGAGGACAGTGCTGTTGTGTTTTTACCAAATCACAGGGTCCGTTTCCCTAAATGGAGCAGATTCCCTCCGCTCCCCCGCACCCCATTATGTATCTAGCTTTGGAAATGCACATTACCCAGATAAGTTTAATTGTGAAATTAATTGTGCACATCACACGGTAGGAAATTTTTATTTGACCACGGTGCTGATGTTTCTCCACTGATTGGACACTGCATTTTCTTCCTGTTCAACGAGTTGGGGGAAAATACATTTTCAGCGCTCAGAGACATGGTCAGGAGTATGCCGTTGGTTCGCAAATGCCTTTTTATATTTCTGACATCCCGGATCTGTATAATTCGACTGTATAGTTTGGCAAAGGAAACATTACTCAGTGTCTAGCTTGGAGAAACTTTTTTGCATGTGCCTTCTAACTCTGCACTTCGTAATTGGCTAGAATGTCATGATAGATGCTTTCCATGATATAAATTAGATGATGTCTTTTCTGTGGGCTTTGATTCACGTATTTTCGAGTGCATTTATTAAAGCCAATAAAGTGAAAACGGGTAGTTTCGTTTGCTTGTCCGTTTAGCTGTACAGGAAAGGTGGATGGGGCAACTGTCGGCGGTCAGATTGGCCTTGCTTCACTCAGTACCTCTCCTTCCAGGCTTCCCGCTGTTGGTGGACACTGGTTCCAGGATAGTCACTGTTAATTTACGACCGGTTTGAGCGCTTTAGAGAAACACTTCTTTCTGGAAAACTTGCAGGGGGAGCTTGTCGGGCAGAGGGGCAGGTTTTAGGATCTCCTCCTCTGTATGCGATGACCACCCCGGAGCATCTGAAGAACCCGACGAGGATTGAGCTGTGTTGTTACTTCCCATACCCAAATCGACATTCACCGCCTGAATCAAGAGGTACACTCACTAATAAATATTTTAGCCCTCTCTGCTTCAGTGATTAAGCTGGCCATTCCACACAGATAAAAAGACAAAATGTTTCTTTAATCAGTACTGTGATGTGAGACCGTTAAGGTAATAGTGCTTGAAACTATTAGAATCTCAAAGGTATTGACTGGCTTGCTTTTGGCGTGGCAAATATAATTACATCTTTAGGTTACATTTTTTATGGGTTTATACTAGTTATTCTCACATGAAAGAAATTGCTGTCCAGAATTTTAACAGAGGGGAAAATGATCGAGGTTGAAATCCTCAGCCGTCCGGGCGTCAGGAGCTGCTAATATACGATCTAATTGTGATCAATACTTTCTTTTCTAGTTTCTGTAATGACAAGGCTTTTGCAATAAAAACACTACCATCTTTTTGAAATCCACAGGATGATAAATGACCCAGGCCTACGTGGGGAGAGGAGGGGAGTGTATTTTACATTCCTAGTGATTTATTATGGGTTTGGGAACATAGCTGGTGTGAAGTCAAGCTTGGGGAGGGGGAAAAGAGGGATAAAGAGGGAAAGTTTCCTACAAAAAAAATAAAATTCATTCCGCCTAAAATGCCTAGGTTTAAGTCCCATTACCATTGATGGGAGCTGAGTACTCTCCTCAAGGGGCCTAGGAACCCCTGAGTATTTAGGTTCTTTGTGTCACATCACAGGGAAGGAAATAAAGCCAACACCGTGAACCAGGACTTTGCTCTGTAGGAATGGCTAGGTCAGCCTAACTCACATGTTACCTAAAAAGGAACAATTTGATTGTGTCTTGACAATAAATGAAAGCTTGGCTTTGAAGGCGCTCTTAGCCCGGTCTGTTTGCTTTTGTACACAGTATATTGGGCAGGTTATTTCAGGTGTAAGAAGGGAAATCTGCTCTTTCATTAAATATTAGGAACTTAGCTCCCTTTGGTGAAAACCAAGTCCAGTCATCTCTGACCTCCTTCTGCCTGAACGGGGTGCATTGCTGAGCTAATAAAATCCAGCTGGTCATTTAGACCTGGCAGGTAAAGTTTTGAGGAAACCCCGTGGAGATTTGCAAACTCTACGGTAGAAAAAAAAGTGAATAAAAGGGGTGAAAGTGGATCAAAAAAGTGTCTATGTGAGCCCCTGTACAGCTTCCTTCCCCATTGTTTATGTCCAGGCGTGTTTCTCATATGGCTCTGGTTAAGTCTCCCAGTCTTTCCCTTCTGGATTTCTGTTACAGGTTGACTGTTGACATTTTGCTTCAGGCTGGCACTTAGTGTATAATATTACTGATGTCTTTCAATCTTCCTTCCTTTTTTTTCTTTCCTTTCTCGCTTTCTCTCTCCTTTCTTTCATTTCATCCTTTAAGCCTTTTTTAAAAATTTTCTTTCAAAAACAAAAATTCTTTTGTTAAAAAGAGGTGAAAAAATACGAAAGCACTATATAGCATTCACAGCTTGAGGACTGATCCAATATATCTTCTGCCATTCTCCAGACCCTTGCATTTCTTAAGAAAACTTCCAGTGTGGCATTGAAGTGAATGGATTTTTTTTTTTTTGCTATGAAACAGAAAATATCCCATTTTTCTGCTTTGCTAAACACAGCTTGCAGAAAGAACTAAATGCAAAGGCTAAGGGCTCTTATTCAAGTATTTGCTTGCTTTGGTCAGATCTATGGAAGGAGATGCAGAAGGTATAGGAGACTAAGTTTTTTACATGAGATTATGAATCATCTGTTTTCTCCTGAATCAGGCTTGAGACGAAAGGGATCAAGAGTGTTTTCTCCTCAAATATCCAATTCATCCTATCAGATTTCCCACAATGACTTTATCCACCCAGGTCTTAATGTACTTCTCTTAGAACGTCTCATCAGTGACCAGAGCTGATGGGGTCTTTGAACATTAGACAGTACCCATTAGTCAAGGTCCCTGGGCTAACATCTTCTGGATGGCATTTTCTTCTAAGTGTGCCATTAGTTAGTATAATGGACTTGTGTCTGTCAGCCTTTGGGGCAAGATAGAGAGAAGCATCCAAGACCCTTTGTTAGAAGAATGGACTCGTGTGTGTGTGTGTGTGTGTGTGTGTGTGTGTGTGTGTGTGTTTGTGTGAGGGTGTGTGTTTTCCCCCCTTCTAACCTGGAAACATGTTCCCAGCAACATTTTTAGCCCTTGAGAGACAATAAATGTTAATGGCTTCAATGAAGTCTTTATGATCTCCTGGGTCAGACAGAAATCTTGTCTTTTTCCCTGAAAGTCTCAAATATGGATTTAAAAAATACTCTTCAGAACCATTATAGTCTTTTGGGTAAATAGTTTTTATTTTAAAACATTTTTATAATACACACATTTTAAAAAGTGTTCTAAATATGTATTTTTACGATTGATCGTGACAGCTCCTTACAGAGCCATTATTGCCTATCAGGGAGATAATGTGTGTGTTTATCCAAGAAATTGTTTACAAAAAAAAGTCATCTCAAAGCAGCGTATATTTCCAATGAGGATTTTTTTTTTTCCTTACCAATAAACTCGAGAAAAGTATGCAGAACAATCGAAATTTAAATTGGCCGTAAAAACCAGCCAGTTTCAGAGAGGAGGATTTTTGGGATGTCTCTCAAAAGGCACTTGAGAAACTCTAGGAAGTGAATGATCACAACTGCTGGCTACTCTTCCTTGAGACTCTGACCATAGGTTATGAAAGATTTGGCTAATTTGCCAGATTTTCTTCCGCAAGCCTGCCTGCTTTGGAAAGTTACAAGATAAGGTGTTTGCTCTTGTTGGGTTCTCAGAATCACAGGTTGCCATTTCATCACAGAGGGGTCGAAATCAGCCAGAGTGGATCACTTGCTGGTTTATTTAAGCTTTTCATGAATATGCCATTAAAATTAATTTTTTGGAGTATGTCACTGAATAGGCGCTAGAAATTGCAGGCGTACAGAGAATAAGCTGCATTAATGAAATTGGGGAGCATGTAGACCTGTAGATAGGCTTGGGTGCTAAATCCTACCAAAGAGGCATGCATGAAGGGGGACACTGCAGAGTGCTTTAGAATGAGATTGGTTTCAGTTTGTAGGATTTGGGTGCCTGCAGGTTTCTTCCGGGTACAAGATGGTAGCAAATAATTGAGGGTGCTGGGTGAGGTGGGGAGGCCCTGAGAGAAGTGTGATTCATGGGCTTAAGGAAGAGTGAGGAGGACAGTGTGACTGGAACAGAGCAAACAAGGGGAGGGGGGTAGTAGCTGATGCTGCCAGAGGCATAATGGGGAATTGGGGGGCCCGTGGGCCATATAAAGATCTTGGGTTTTTACCCTGTGTGAGATGGGAAGCCATTGGAGATCAAGGACAAATAGACAAGGTTTGCAAAGCGATGTGAGGAAGATGCCTACCCAGTAGGCAGATAAAACCTTAAACTAAAGGGAAGCATTTCCAGGAATGCTTTGAGTGTTTCAGATCCCCTGACATTTCCTGAATGAGACCCTAAAACCACTGTAATATAAGATTCAGTTTTTTTAGAATGGCTTCTGTGTCCAGTCCACCAACAAGATTTTTTTTAACGGACCTTGACTCATAAAGATTCTATTTGGGAGATATCCTTCTCACCCATTACAGAGATGCTTTGATAACCCATTGCTAAAATTCTGTCTGAACTGTTTGTCTAGTTATGTGACAGTTGCGTACCCAGATATGCAGCGCCTATGTTATAAGGGTGAATGCAATAAACTCAGCCGAGGCTCCAGTAGGAGGGTGAAAGGGAGGGAGAAGGAGCAGCTGCAAATGCAGATTGAGGTGCGCAGGCAAGACAATGGCCTGTCCTGATAAGCACCTTTCCCCAAAGGTCATCAGTCAGTCATGGAGACTCAGCGTGGACACCTCGGCTTTTGTGTACACTGAAGTTTCATTCTCCAGAGAAGCCAGTGGGATGTCTGAAAGGAAGGTTAAACATCATGATGGCAATTTGCAAGATGATCAGGGAGAAGAGATTCTTTGCTATTCATATCTAAATACTTGGTGACCCACGTGTAAGGGCCCTTCAGCTATTTCCCTTTCTAGCATCAGAGCTCGATTCCTTTGATATTCATCTCTGATAGTTATCTCTCAAGGCTAGGGAACAATTCCAAAGAGTGACTCCAGACTCTCCGCACTTTCACCAGGTGGAAGTGGGCGAGCACTCTGGAGCTTTGGCTCTTGAAGGCTGCATGGAGTGGGTGTTGGTTGGCTCACCAGACTTTTTAGAGGCCAGAACAAAAATCTTTTTGCTAATTATACCTCTTCAGGCTTTGAGACCATTTTTGATGTCTTTGCTTGTGGTCTTTTGGTCAGTCTTCTCCTTGACAATGCCCTTATAAGGCGTTTGTTTGAGAAAACAAAGAGGTCTTTGTGAGACTTGCTGCACACTTTCCCCTCTTGATTTCTAGTGAATATTCATCAAGCACACTGAGTGAGCCTCTTTAGGCTCCGACCTGAGGTGGGAGGTGTGTGGTTACCCAAGCAAAAGCAAAGAAGACCCTAAGAGGGCAGCCATTGAGAGCTCATATTGTTGGGTCCTGGGGCTTGATGGTGAAGAGTGATTTCACTGATGGCTGCTTACTTTTCTTAAAGGTCCAGATCCCAACTCGAGCTGATTTTTTTTACAATCACTCATTTGGCCACAGGGAGCCAGAATTCACAGGCCTTTTTGGACAGCCAGTTTCCCAGGACCGATGGGAATAAAAACAAACATCACCCACTCAGGGATTTTCATCATTGAAATACTTTCTACATATGAACTCACTCTTCTTGCAAGAATCAGGCTAAGCATTGTTATCCCCACTCTGTGATGGGCATGCCCAGATTTCATTATTCCAGAGATAGATTTTGAATCCACGACAAATGTACTTAGCATCATGGTCAATTGAAGATGAAAAGACCTGTTAGGTCTCCCAGTATCACCCCTCCCTCTCCACCTCCACACAGCCAGCACAGGAAGCTCTCTGCTATGTACTTTCTGGTTCTTTGGCCAGGCTTCGTTTAAATGTCCCAGGGGAACCTCCCTATAAGTCTAACCTTGAAGAAAGGATCTACTTCTAAAAGCAGCTTTTGTATTCTCAGTGCTGTGACCACCCCCCTGTGCTGAAAGGTTCTTGGAAGTGAGAGGAGTATGGTTGGAAGTCTTTTTTCCTTTCTCTTAATAGGAGAATTGCCATTCCAAGAGTCACATGTGTATCTTTTTCTTTCATAGTAGATTTTTATATGCCTTTCTAGGTTTACTAACAGACATATGGGATTTTGAGTTACAGTTGGGACATGAGCTCATGAAATTAGTATTAACTGCTTTAACCCCTGGGTGCTCGAGTTTATGGAATAAGCAAGTCATAATCGCTGACCACAGCCATTAAAATCTGATGTGAGTCAACTTCGAGTACAAAGACTTTCTATAACCCAACCCTCTTGAAGCAGAAATGATCACAATTTAATATAACGAGAATAATTAATAAGGAGTGTGCCAGTGACCTTGAATATTAATATTGTTTCCTTTTCCTGTAAACAAACTGGGCTATTTTATTATTATTTTAGTGTGTAATTTGGCATAAACACTCCTTTTCACATAATTTCCCCAGGTGACTTTTGTCTCCTTGGCAATTTCCGGCTTTAATAAAGAAAACCTAATTAAGGAGGAGCTGTTGATTGGTTTGCTAGTGTAATTAACACAGGTGATGCTAATGAGTTTCTATGAAACTGGTGGTTTATGGGAAAAATAAACAGACCACTGTTGCATATGGCCCAATTGATACCTGCACTCTGCAAGAAAGGGTGATTTCCTGATCCCCTGTGAGTGGGTTGTGGGCATGGAATAGGCAGATAAAATATTTTATAGGATTCATTAGTGGAACTAGACCAAATGGAGCAAGAGTCTCAGTGTTAGGCGATATTAAAACAATCTGATCTCTGGTTGTACTTATTCGGTCTGTCTTTCCCCTCCCCCCCGTGTACCTAGAAGGGGCAGATTTCTATTGTTCCAAGTGGGTTTCTGACTTTCACTGCAGGCATGTCAAGTTGGCAAAGCTCTTGGCAGCCTTTGTAGAGACATTTTAATTTTCTTTTTTTTTATATATTTTTAAATATATTTTATTGATATTTTACAGAGAGGAAGGGAGAAGGATAGAGAGCTAGAAACGTCGATGAGAGAGAAACATCAACCAGCTGCCTCTTGCACACCCCCCACCAGGAATGTGCCCGCAACCAATGTACATGCCCTTGACCGGAATCGAACCCGGGACCTCTCAGTCCGCAGACCGACGCTCTACCACTGAGCCAAACCGGTTCGGCAGAGACATTTTAATTTTCATCCTCTCCCCCTGTCCTCCCCGATTTTGCCCATTAACCCTTGAAGATGCATTGGCCAGAAAATCACGTGGAATTCCTGCAAATAACAGACTCTCAAGAGCCTTCTTTCTTGGCCTACATGGCCTCCCAGGGAATTCTTAATATTTAAATTTTCTATGGCATCCATGCTACTCTGGTCTACCCAAAATTACTTATAAGAGGCAAATTTTCTCTTTGTTCCCCCTTCCCCTTTCTTTGTTGGGCTGGGAGGGGAGGTGGGGGCTGTGGTTCAGATCTCATTTAATAACAGGTTTATAAAATGACCAAGATTCATGGCATCCATGCATATTTTCTCATTACAAATTTTACTCAGAATACCTGCCTATTATTTTTGGTAATTTACAAATATCCTGCTCAATTTCAAATCAGGTTCTTGAAGTCTTTTATTTAAAAGACCGGTCTATAATAAGACCTTTAATGTTTATACCATTTCTCTGGACCTCTTCCTTGTTTCCTTGGTATGTTCTTCAAATCAGTTTTTTAAACAGTGTTTTCTCTTTATTTTCATCTCATTTTTATCATCGGCTAGTTAATTCATTCCCTCTCTCCTTTTCTGTTTCCAAACATGCCTGCTCTACTTTGTCTCTCATCTATTGCTATGTGACAGAAAAGCCAGAGACATTCTGTGTCTAGCAGTGCACCTCCAGGGACATCTTTTGAACTCTCATAATTTGTATTTATTGCCACCCACTTTGTAAGTTCACAGTTTAATTTGCCAGCAGTGGCAGTGTTAGGCCGACACAGTAAAACAAGATAACGTTAAAATGTCAGAATGAGAAGGGGCATGAATGATGCATTACCCCTACTAGGACTTGCTCTTGTCATTCCTTTCCACCAAAGTGATGTTAACTACCTTTTGAGAGCTTTATCTGGCTGGTATTACTCAGAAATAGGATCATTAGTTCACTGTTCTGATTAGGAAGCTGCTATGCTTGATTAACTCCTCTTGGACTAGGATCTCAGTGGAAGCATTAAATGAATCGCACTGACTTAGACATCTAGAACTAATTTATAATTATTTTTTTGCAATTATTTGTCGTTGTTGACATGTGTTTTTCCATGATGTGGTACTTAACAGGGATGAGATAAACCTCCTGGAGAAAAGACATGCATGTTTGAGTTGCACTTGTAATCCACGATTCAGGGAAGGGCTTCTAGGTTTTTAAATAATAGTTCCCCCATGGACAGATGCCAAGGCATCATTCTTAGCAGTATCCCTGTACAATTTGTTTACAAGCCTTTTGAAATTTCTGAATTTTGAAAACTGATCCTTTTGGTAATTTTCTCAGAATCGTCCCAGGAAGAAACTCATTGAGTTGATGTTTTCTCATGGTGGTGACTTTATGTGCAAAAAGCAGGGTTAACATGGGTCTTGAAAAAGCTTTTCAAGTGATAAATCTAGGGAGAGGGATCTCCTCCTTCCCAAAACCAACATCTTTTCCCTGTCTAAATTTTTCTTCCCAATCTGGCTGCTGCTTGAAATCCTCCTCATGTTGATTCCTTGGCTTCTGACCAAATACACAATTCTCTTTCCCCTTCAACACCCCCTCCTCCCCACATACTCTTCAATGTAAGGTTCTCTTAAGTAGGTTTAATATATATACACACACACACACACACACACACACACACATACATACACACACACACATATTTTTTATTGATTTCAGAGAGTAAGCATTAGTGAGAGAGAGATAAAACATTAATGATTGATGAGACAGAATCATTGATTAGTTGCCTCCTACATACCCTACACTGGGAATCAAGCCCACAATCCGGCATGTGCCGTGACTGGGAATCAAACCATGACCTCCTTGTTCATAGGTCGATACTCAACCACTGAGCCACACCAGCTGGGCAAGAGTAGGTTTTGATAGAGTATTGAAAGGCTAGAAGGTAGATGTGGGCGTGGCACGGAAGAGGAAATTGGTTCTAGAGCAAGGACCTTGATGGTAGTGAACACTTAATTTGTGCTCCATAGTAAAGGGCTATTTTATAGTAAAGATTATATATATATATATATATATATATATATATATATATATATATATATATTCTGGTCCACAACTTAAGGAAGTTATATTTAGTTCAGCCTTTCTGAAACAATAATACTTTCCATTCCTGTACTTCTAAACAGAGCTATATGGAGAACAGGAGGGGCCTCTGTGCATCTCCTGCACCACCTACTCTTCTAGGTGCCCAGGGAGCATTTGTTAAATGGAGTGGATGAAGCTGTCACCAAAGGGCAGTGGCGCAGTGTTCCCCATCCAAGTACTTCCCTCTACATGTCTTATTTCCTGAAAGGGCTTTTTATCTGCGTAGATCCAGAAACTTGGGCTGTTATTACAGATGCCACCGATGAACCCGGGGCTACCCTGAGCATATTAACAGCACCATCTCATTATGTTCCTTCTCATATACTTGACATCTGCCCTAAGTTACTATTCTTCACTATCTGCCCAAGTCAGCCTATGGTCTCTTCGGAGATTTCATGACAGAACCCTTGCTATGGATTCAGATGATTTAGCCTTCAGCTATTTGTATTAAAAATTGGAACTCTGACTTCCTTGTCCAAGAAGGTGATGCAGACCACATTTTCAAGGCCAAGCCAGGTGCCTTGGAAATGGGGGAGCAGGAAATCAGCGAAACAATTCAAAGGAGAACTTGGTTTTAGGGTAATGATGATAAAACCCCACAGGTACAAAAAAGAGAATCTGTTTGGTTTGAGTTTCTTGGGTCTATTAATCGCGCTCTTAAGGGTATATTTTTTGTCGGGTGAATCATTTATAATGAATTCCATTTTATTGATATTTCTCTCTGTCAGCCTATTTTTCAATGATTATACCCTGTGTCGCCCAGAGCACTGACGCTCTCTGAGATTTGGCTGTAATGCTGCTTTTGTAGAGAGGAGAAATGAAGGCAGAGAAAAATCAGTAGTTTTCGACAAGCCTATGTGAAAAGGTAGACATCAACTAGAAAATATGCCCCTCTCCCCACCTCTATGGGGGAACTTTTTGGTCAATTTGGGTCAACTTGAGAAAAATTAACTTTATTTCAAAACTGTTCTTATTTGGAAGTTCCCTTTCTATACCCATTCCAGAAGGGAAGGTTGGGAATAGAATTCTAAAGGAAAAGCTGTTGGGCTAAGCAAATATGAAAAATTTTCCCCACATCGAAGTTTAACATACCAATACAGGCTTTAGGGACCCAACAAATGTGAGTTCCCTAGAGATAATTGTCGCAGCTGAATTATGATGACTTCCCCAAATCTGCCTCTCTGCGTTATTCAAGGTTTCCTGTGCCCTGCGTTGTCCCAGATAGAGAACAAAATGAAACTCTCACCAATTTTGTCTACCTTCTTTTTTGCTCTAAGCCAATGCTTTGCAGCACCATTAGGATGTAGATTATCATATTTAAAACCTGTGATGACACCGTTGTACCCATCTGAATGATTAATCTGCTCATTAAAAGAGTGCCGATGGGCTAGTCTAATTGGAACATGGATCTTCTTAAAGGACGTTACAGGGTCGGGAATAGGAAATATTACTCATAACATAAAGTAGGGATTAATTATGCTACTAAATACTACTGTGTGAAATTTACATATGGGTCTGGTGAGAGATCAGGATTAGAAAAAGTGTAGCATCCCATTTTATAACATTTATGTCAACTTTAAGACAGGTGGTGCGCTCCTCCTTTAATCCCAAATCTTAAATCAACATTTACAAAAGCTGCTATAAACTCAAATGCCACAGTCGGCTTAGGAGGCTGGGATAAACACAGCATGTGCATCAGTGAATCACACGGTTCTACCGGATGGTCTTTTCAAAAACAATCGCCAAGATCCAAAGCTGCAGAGCAATCTTTACTCTGCCGTAAACCCTAAACTTCTGGATGGTGTTAATCTTCCTAGAAGAGGATGAGAGTACAAATGGTATCTTAAAGAAAATATGCAAATCCATTGAGCACAAGTTTACAAGCTTCCTTCCCCCCTTCCCCACGTTAGTAATCCTTCTTTAAGCAAATGATATGTACACAAGATGTAATGGCAAAGGGGACTGGAGAATTCCAAACTCCATGTTAGTGCCTTTCTGCTGTAGGGATCCATGGCTGCTGTTAAAATAACAACAATAACCCAAGCCACCGTGTCATATGGAGGCGGGACCTAGAATCTTGGGATGGAAAAGAATATCTTTCACAGATAGTAGTGTGGTGAAGGCCTGGGAGGGGTATGTGCAGGGTGGAGGGGGTCAATGGGGAAAAAAGGGGACATCCATAATACTTTCAACAGTAAAGATACATTTTTTTAAAAAGATTCTTTTCTCACCTAAGGATGTTTGTGTTGATTTTAGAGAGCGAGGAAGGGCCCCTAGGTGCTCTGACTGGGGATCAAACCTGCTATCCTTTGGCATATGGGGTGACACGCCAACCAACTGAGCCGCCTGGCCAGGGCTTGAAAAGAGTTGTGAAGGTCGTTTATCCTGTTTCCCTCAACTCAAGGCAAGGGACACAAAGCTTACACAACTCGTTAGCGACAAGCTAGAGCTAAAACCCAACATTTCTGACTCAGTCCGGTGCTATTTCTGTAAGCAACACGGCATCTCTAGTCTGGTTACCAAATATCTTGACACGTTGGATTGTTTGTTCAACACGCCATGTCTTAAGATATCTCTGTTTACTGAAGTCAGATCTGTTTGACAAATGCGAAATATATTCTTACACATCTTGCTGTTTCCACTATTTGAAAATTCATACTTTTTTTTTTTGCTGGTAGGCAGATGTCATGCCATGTGTGTAGTAAAAAAATGAAAAGTTGTTATTTCAGAGTAAACACGTTACTGTGCTGACGGGTCTAGCCAAAAAAGACACAGTGAAAATCAGGGCACTTGGTTATTAGTGGGTCCCCACCTATCTACAGAACTGAAAGGATTATGCATTAGTTTTTAGGGTGCTGTCAAGTTTAGAGAATTTCCTTGGCCTTGGGCAACTGTGTGATCTTCTGAGGTTGGGGAAGCCTTGCTTAGACTGAGAATGTTGGGCTTAAAGGTGCCTTCATAGGTTAAAGTGTTTACCTGCCTCTGGACCCTCTCAGTCTGCTCTCCCCTCTCCCTTTCATTGCACTTGTCTTCCTGAGCTCACCCTCGTCTCTCACTCCGATGACTACAGTAATGTCTTCCTTATCTCTTGGCCTCCAGTCTCGACCCTGCTCAATCTGTTGTCTATACAGCAGCTAGAATGATCTTTCGGAAATCTTTCTGATATTACTCTCTTGCTTAAAACTGTCACTTGGATAGCCTGTCTCCTCATTGTCCCAGAGATAAAAGTCCAAGCTTTTTAGCACTGCATGCACTGTTCCACCTGGCCTCATTGCTCCCACCCGTCCTCCTTGCTTACACTGGGCCACCTTCCATTCATACAGACTTGCCATGCCTTCTGAGGTGGCCTGTGTCTTTGCACTTGTTTTTCTGGATAACTCCTATAACCTCCCGAGCTCCTCCTTCCTCAGCTTTCATCTGGCTATTTCTAACTTACCTCAGGATTAAATTCAGCTTTAGCTCCTCACAGAAGCCTTCTAGGCCCCATCAATGTAGCATCCCACTCTCTTTTCTCTCAGCACTTTTCACAGTGCATGGTGATACCTTACCATATGACACCCCCATCCCCAACCCTCCACCCCCCACCAGTGAGCTCCCTGAAGGCAGGGAACATGTTGTTATTGTCTATTGTATTCTTATTTCTAGAGCTATGTCTGATTCAGGGGAGGAAAGCAATAAAGGTAGAAGGGAGGGAGGAAGGAAGGGAGAAAGGGAGGGAGGAAGGGAGAAAGGGAAGAAGGGAGGGAGGAAGGAAGGAAGGACAGGAAAGGAAGAAAAGAAAAGGAAGAAAGAGGAAGGAAAGAAAGAAGGAAGGAAGGAAGAAAGGAAGGAACCTAGATAAGAATTTCCACCCTTGTAAGCTGTGCAAAGGAAATATCCTAACATTCTTTGGTTAGCTACTCTGCCATAGATTGTCTTTCATTAATAGCTGGTAGATGCTTTTTTATATCAAGCTTTAATGCCGTGGTCCAATATATTTTTTACCCCAGTATAATCGAAATCAGTTGACCACCTTCTCCAGTAGCACCTTATGAAAACACTGGTTTGCTGGTGGTGTTCCATGGTGGTGCCATTATGCTCTGTCACATGTTTTGCATGTCAGCGGAGACCCATAATCAAAAGAAGAGGTTGAGAAGTAGTTTTCCAGTTGGAGAAAATAAGCTTTTGTCATGGATTTTGAAGTACTCTTTAAGCTGGCATTGTGGCATGTCTTAGAGGTCAGTTCTAAAGATACTCTTGCTGTAATCTGATGTAAGAGAGGCAACTTTCAGAGGAACCTGATATTATCATTCTGTAAAAGTTAACGGCAAAGTGTCATTGCAAAGCTGCTGGAAATCTTGGTTTTCTGCGGTAAACCTCTGAACATTTTTGACTTGCCTGAAACCTTTCTTTACAAATTCAAATTGTGTGGAATACCATGACTGCCCAGTGACGGAACAGACCTTGGAGCAGAACATTCCTCAGTCAATATCATTCATTCCTGGATGCTCACAGTCTGCACATGAAAATACACACTATAGGCCACTGAGAAGTTAAAGAGACAGACACACTGCTGTAGTCACACTTTCATCAACCCAAATGCCAGGGAAAGGGAGTGACTTGTGAATTTATTCCAGCCTTCCTGGTGGAAAAGTATTTCTTGGTCGCTCCTGGCAAATAATGGGCTGATGAAGGCGATGTGATATAGGAGGTATAAGAAGTTGGGCTAGATTCGAACTAAATCTTGGATATCCCTGAGTTTTTCTCCTAAGTTATAGAATCGTGGGTCTTTTGAGTCAGAATGGGACTCACCCACAGTCTGATAAAACCTCACTCATAAAGAAATGGTGGTGGAGGTCCTTAGAGATGACCCAAAGGGCCCAAAGTCCCAGAGCGAAGTGGTCCCAAAGGTGGGATTTATACATGGAGCTTGGACTCTAATTCATTATTCTTTATCCTATATTGTAAGTTCCTACATGGGCTTTAAGAAGTGCTTGCATTTTATCCCATCGTAAGCTCTGTGTGGAAAGTAGCATTAGTTCACTAAATTGTGGGCTGATAAAATAACACTTTGCTGCAGTGACACCTTGGTCCTCATGATTCTCAGACAAAACATTCTCCCAGATGTGCAAACTCAAAGTTGCACACTGGCAGCTGTGGTCCTATTGGGCTTGGGGAAGCGTTTTGTCTGGTGCTGCGGCACTGGTGTTGCCTTTTAGATGGTGCCTATGTCTGTTGGTTGCTCCAGTCCCCTCTGCTCCCAGTAGCTTCACTTGATCTGGTCTCAGAGGCTCTGGGATCAAGTGCTGTCGGTTTGGCGCGATCTTTTGTTTTGTTTGGGACTTACAGGAAGGTAACTCAGAGATGCCCATTTTATTTTCAACCCTTCTGAGTAGGGGGCTCCATGTATGCGGTGGGCTGGTCCTTGACGATGTTGTTTACATATTTGAACGCATGCCGCCCCTCAAGCTGCCACCGGCTTTATTAAATCACTTAAACCAAGCCCGTGTTGCCATCAACATTCGTTCAAATCTGTCACAACTGGCAACCTTCAGCATTTGTATGAAAAGATGGTTAATCAGTGCGCGTCGGCACAGATGCAAGGCATAAGCAAACAAGATTAGTGCGTTTGTGCTACTCACCACTCAGGTTTATGCAAAAGATATCAAGGTTTTTCTGTTCCATCTGGAAAAAGACTTTCTAGGATTTAGGATTTTCGTTTTTCTTTCTTCTTGAAAAAAATTTCCTCTCTCTCTCTCTCTCTCTCTCTCTCTCTCTCTCTCTCTCTCTCTTCTCTCTCTTACACACACACACCCCACAAACACACCCCTAGGCAAACAAATAATTATTTTTTAAATAGAAGTGCCCTCCACAGATGACATTACAGGAATATTCAGGAATATTTTAAGTCTTCATACGTTTCACTGAGTGATGGGTGGAAGCATGGTATTTATTTCTTACTCCTAAAATAATTTTAAAATTAAAAACATTTTTAAATAAAAGGAGTGATATATGTTCTCTGTAGAAATCTGAGAGAATATACAAAAGAAAACGAAAATTACCTCTTATCCAAAGACTGGAATGAAAACTCTTTAAACATTTTCTATAGTTTGTTTAGAACACCTTCTATATATATGTTAAAACTGTGTATTTATAAAATTGAACTATACTTTTTTATATCTTGCCTTTTGTATTTAATATATTGGGAATATTTTAATGTATCTTACAATTTTAAAAAATTGCCCAGCATTACATCCTATGGATATCACATTTCATCTTTTTTTCAGGGATTTTTGTGCTTGTTAAAATTAAGCAATGAGCCACCTTGTATATAAAATTTGGGGTTGCAATTTGATTTTCCCCCCTTAGGTTAAATTCCTCAAAGTATAATCTTTGAATTAAAGGATATAAATATTTTTAAGCCTTTTGATACATGTTACTAAATTGCCCTCCAGAAAGATTATACACTATTTATTTCACATTCAGAGATTTAAAACTATAACATAAGTCTCTTAACCATTTCCTTATTAAAATGCTTCCATGCTGATAGGTAAATAGCTGCTGTTCCAAGTCCACACAATTCTTCCTTTTCCTTCAGTTCATACCTCCCTCACTTTTTAATTAATTAAAAGACTCTCCCCTTGGCACATGGAAGAGGGTAGATCTGGTGCCTCCCGGACTAAAGATCTAGTGTCAACTCCAGTGTTAGTTCTGCTAGTTTGACTATCAACCCTAAGGACATAGAGGCACATGGCTTCTTTAAAATTCGGTTCCATTGATTGGTATGTCTAGTCTAGTCTGATTCCCTTACTGAACAGGGCCGAACTGTGGTGAGACAGGCGGGGTGATTGGGGCACCCACTGGCACCAGCCTTGGCTGCCTGCTCTCTGGCTCTGCCCCCCACTGCCATCCATCACCAGTAGCCTCCCTCTGCTGGGCTATTCACTGGACGATTGCCCACCTGCTGGCACTCAGGTTGGCTGGCCTGGGGCCTGTTTGCTGGGGGCAGCTCCTGCATTGAGTGTCTGCCCCCTGGTGGTCAGTGTGCATCATAGTGACTGGTCATTTCATCAGTTGTTCCACCATTCAGTCGATTTGCATATTAGGCTTTTATTATATAGGACCTTAATGATAGATCATTTTTTAGGTTATAATAATTTTAAAAATATATCCAATACAATTATATATACCCTTAAATAGAATTCTTATTTATAATATCTTTTTCTAGTTTCTTCTTGTATATTTTATCAATTTTCTTGCTTTTGGTAATAGTATTTTTCAAAAATAGAGTCAACATAGTTATTGCAGTCATTTATTGTCCATACATGTTAATCACTCAGGGTTTCTTTAAGATAGTAATTTTCCTAGTTTCAGGACAATGACAATTTACCAAAGTCTTTTTAAATCACCCCTCTGTCACTTAGGTTTCTGATAAGGTGAACAAAAATCCTGGCCATTTACACTGTATATACATAACCAGTTCATAATGGTTTCAGGACACCTTGAGTGACACAGAGATCACACAGGCCAAATTATCGTTGCCATTCAACCTACCAGCTTTAACGGTTTCTGTGAATGGCACGTGGCCTTGAACCTGGGGTGCAGTGTTAAGTTTAGCACGGGACGGTTGGAAAACAGCATTTCTGTTTTTATAGGATTCTCTCTTCTGGACACAAAGCTGGTTCGAGGGAATACTAGGCCTTTACTTCTCTGTGTTATAAACATGATTGGTTCTCTGTTAGCAGAGCCATCATACCAGTGGGGTGTGTGTGTTAACCTGTCTGTTGGGGGGGAACATTCTGAGAGCAACAGGCCCGTGATTTAGGCAACAGCGTTCGCCCATGAAAAACATGCTGCGTTTGCCTTGATGCTAATCAGGAAACCATCAGACAGTCTTCCGCCTCTGAGCCAGGGCAGGGCGGGAAGGAAGTCAGCTGTCACCCTGTTTTTGAAGCAGAAAAAAAAACCGGAGAGGTGAACTGAACTCTGTGATAAGAACCTCACTCTAAAGCTGCTTCCTGAATCTAAAGGTGTGGTAGTCCAATCAGCAGCACAAATTGGAGGCATCTGATTTGCATGGATTAACCGGAGCGGGTCACCACCTTCTGACGGGTCAATGGCACCACTGGGGATTGGAAGAAAACTTTGATTCTTCCTCTTTTCCCCTGGACCACAAAGCAGTCGTGCTGTTCTATTGTCACCGAGGATCCCTTGCCTTAAAAAGCGAAGCTTGTCATTTAAATTCAGCCAAGTTAGGACACTACAGAGGCCTGTCAGATGTCAGTCTCCATACAGCAGGAGAATGTTTTTCAACAGCCTTCTAACCCCTTTGCCCGGAAACACAGAGGCCTGGATCAAGGGGGAGGGGCGCTGACGGGGGCTGGGAGGATTCTGACAAAGGCAAGATCGGAATTTTTCATTTAAGGCAAGTTTTCTTCTTTGCTTTTTCTTCTTCTTTTTTTTTTTTTTTTTTTTTTTTTCCTGTAAGCCTTGTGTAAAAGATACTTCCACAAAAAGGGAGCGGGGGGGGGGGGGGGGGAAATCAGATTGATTGTAAAGACTCCTTCAGTCGAGGGTCTCCTTGAAAGCAGTTAAGCCGGGAGTGATGTTGGTATTTTTCTGCATCCCAGGTGATGGCTGTTTGCCTGTCACTTCCCGTGAAAAATATTGTTTGGCTTTAAGGTGACTGAGAAATGTTTGGCGGAGGAAACGTCCGTGGCCGAACATGGACAAAGAGAAATGGAGACTTTCTGATTAAGCTCTCTAGCCCCTGGCGCCCCAATCCGATCAAAATGAGAGGCACACGCCATCACAGGGGGGTTCCTTCTGCTCCAAAGCACCTTTGGTCAGGGCGGGGGTGGGGGGTGAGGTGGGCAGGGACTTTGTTCCTTGAACGCAGTTAACCAAATGCTCCGGAGACAGGTTCCAGCAGTTCTAAAGTACTCGCTGGACACTTACTGTTTCCTACATTTATCACCAACTGTTCATTCGCCATGTCCTTTACGCCAGGTATGATGCAGGCCCCGCAGACCCCACCTGCGACAAGATAGATGCGATTCTTATCCTCCTGGGACTTCCTGTTATTCCTGCCTCATCAGCGTGCTTTTCGTATGTGTCTCCATCGTTGCAATTCCAATTCCTGGTCCTTGATGGAAAGGATCAATAACTCATACTTTCCTGCATCTACCATAGCCCTTAGCATTGCAAAATACTTGGTCTGTTGTTTGATCGGCTATTTGGGTAATGTTTGAACTTTCGAAGCCTCAGTTTTCTCTATTGTTAAGCTAACATATTGTAAATCCTAACCCACAGGGTGCTCGTGGAGAGTCAGTGACATGTTGCGTGTAAAGCACTCGGCAGAGAGCATGGCACGGGGCACCCACACAGTATCTGGGAACCACTAGTGTTTTTCATCAGTGCAGGGAGCCGGTGTAGGTGTTGGAGGGTAAGGCAGTGACAGCACACGCTTCACACCTAGAACCTCTGTCCTTGATAATTCCACTGGACTCTTTCTTCTTCGAGTCAATGTCTCTTTCAGAGAACCAGTGATGATTTGGATGCTTGGGAGTAACTTGGCATTGATTTGAAACAAGTTCTCGGTGGTTGGTGAAGGCAGATCATCTGGGGGATGGTGTGTGTCTGTGCCTGCGCAATTGCTTGCACTCATTTTGAAGATAAGTCAGTTAAGTTGCCAGTTGAAATGCCAGTTTTGGATTCCAGAAATGAAAAGCCTCTAGAACAGCCGTGGGCAAACTACGGCCCAAGGGCCGGATCCGGGCCCGTTCAGCTGTTCTATCCGGCCCTCGGAGCCGAAAGAGTGGAGGGTTCTCTTGCTCTCCCCTCCGCTCCTTCACTAGCAGCCCAAGATGAGAGTGCCAGCATGGTCAGGTTGCTTTTGTTGCGGCCCTCCGGTCCAGTTTAAGAACCCATTGTGGCCCTCGAGTCAAAAAGTTTGCCCACGCCTGCTCTAGAATGTCCTTCTCATTTCTCTTCATTTTAACAGCACAGATGTCCTTCCAGAGGTAGATGTTCTCATTCTGCTCCAGGTGGACATGCGCAGAGACCGTTAGGCTGGAGCCAGGGAAAGGAACTGCAGCATAGGGTTTGACATGGGAAGGTCTCTGATGTGCCACAGCCATGTCCCTCCCAGGTAGCAGTTTTGCTGGTAGAATAGTATCGTGGACTGGAGCATGTGTGCTAGAATGTGACCTGGGTTTAAATCTTGGCCTAGTCATTTATTATCCTTGTGACCTTGGGCCTGCTTCTACACACACACACACACACACACACACAGAAGTGCCGACAAATACTCATATTCATGTATTAATGTGGTGTCTGGCACTTGTAAACAGGAACTTGTAACAAATCAACATTTTTCACATGAATGAATGCAAACTAAGTCTCCTTCATCAATGCCATCACTGAGTGTATTTTTGGAGCTTCTCTTCCCCTCAGTTGCATGCTGAACTGCAGCACCTTCTTATGACTGCCCCCCCATAGTAGCACACTTCCACTTTTTGAGGATTGATCTGAGTTTCGGAAACAGTCAGCAGTAATTTGGTGCCAAGTCTGGTATAAAACATCAGCCTAAAAAGACTAAGTCAAATCAGAAGTGGGGTGTGCCTGTAAGGGCGCTGGGAAGAACTCTGCCCAGGTTCAGTAGAAGACCTACAGATGTGCTCCAGCAGACTATCCCAAAGCCACGGCCTGGGATGGGTGGTATTCACTTTGATGTGCAGTTCTATTTTGAGAAGCAGTCACACTTCATGTCTCATTCCAGCCTCTCTGTCCTGCACAGAGACAGGGTGAGGCCTAGATCTGGTCAGTTAGTTCTGAGTTTGAATCCCGCCTCTGCCACTCAAGTCACTAAGTCCTAAGGCTCGTTACTTAAGTCTTCGGCTCTGCAGTTATTTCTTTGAAAGTATTTATTTCCCTCTGAGATTGCAGGGGGAAAATGTCCTTGGTACATAATATTCCAGTTTCAGGATTATTTCCCCCTTTTATATGATTTCAGTTTCCTTTTCACATATACTCAGGGCTATAATATTCCTTGACTCCCAAAGACCTAGAAAAAAAAATGACCTGAGAAATAGATTCTCAGGAAGCATTACTGCCTTGGTGTCTTTTTCTTTTTTTACCCTTCTTGTGAGTATTTGTAGTGAAACAATGGTGTCTAGAAGGGACAGTGCCTCATTAAGAGGACTGTGTTTCTAATTTTGGCCTCTCAGGCACAGTGAGACTGACACGGAGGTCAGGGAGGCCATAGGGGACCACACCGCCTACCACTTTGCTACCCCACAAAGTGGACAGAAATGGTAAGCTTTCTGGAATCTGTCCCCCACTTCTCACCCCCTCCTTGGCTTAGTAGCCAATACCAATGGGCACTTCTGTTGCTCGCAGAAGCATTATTAAGTAGAGGAGCCCCTAAGAATAATTCCTTGCAAATGGATGGCACATTTGTTCTAATGACATGACTTTTATAGGCAAATTAATTATAAGCTGGTTGCAGTTTAATTCATTTTGTCTGGATTATGTGTTTGCAAGGCCTATGAGTGCATTTGGCACTGTGGCTGGCCCATTTGGATTTTAATGCCTTTGACAAGCCACGGCTTCCTTGGCCCGGGAGAACTGCCTACTGCCATGATGTCCTCTCACTCGATGGTGCCAGATTGAGTTTTCAGCTCCAGTGTGCATCCCCACCTGTATGGGCCATGCTTCGACCTAAAACATTTAGCGAGGACTGGACCCTGAGAAAATGATGGTTAATCACAGAGAAAAGTTTAACTATTTGCATCGGCACAACAATACATAGGCACATAAGACTCTCAGTTCCCCAAAAAAGTGGTTTAACAAGGCTGTGTGAAAATTTGACATCCTGCTATACATATAAATGTAAAGCCAGGTTGGGAAAAATAGACGAAAATCCCCCCCTTTAAGTGAAGAGCACTATGCATAATTTTTCCCTAATTGTGGAAGATGCCTTTGAAGTTGTTAATTAATGTGCTTATTTTTGAAGCCTATGCATTCAGCATGCTTATGAAACTATGGGTTAACAATCCAGCAGGGCCACAGGTCATGCTGTTTGTGGACTTTGGGGTTCCTGTATGCTTCCCACTCTCTGCTACTAGCTCCTCTGGGCTCCCCCACCCTCCCGCCCTCTTGGCCCCCGGCCTTGCCCCTCAGCCTTGGAAATTCCCAGCCCTTATATGATTTTCAAGCTACAGTGGATCTCTTGCATGCAGATGGTAGCAGACTAATTAAGAGAAAAGAAGGAAACTTCTAAAAGGACATAAATATCAATTTTCCAAGTTTGGGACAGAGCATTGAACTAGCACTCCTGAGATTTGAACTTGTGACTCGAGGTGCCAACCTTTGTGAAATGGGTCCACTCCCTTCGGACCAGCCAGGTTAAAGCCCTCAGCCTCTGTGTTGCTGCTGCCGCCTCTTTTTTGGCGGGAATGATCTCTGACATTTACTTATCTATGAGGCTTGCAATATTATGGTCTGTCATAAGGGTAAATAAAACGTGTTGGAGTTAATATGAAGAAGAAAGGAACAATTACAAATGCTTAAAACAGTCTTAAAATATACTTAAGCAGAGGTTTGACACGTAAACACACAATTAAAGCAGGAATTTGTGATGGATGCAAGGATTTGACGGTCCTAGACATACTGTTTACTGGTGTAGTTAGCAGATGGATAAGTCAACTGATCCCAGATGTGCAGCTTATAAATGTAAACTCACGTCTTACTAGTGATGTATGCCTGCAAGTAGCAAAGTACTTTCTCTTTAAGTCTTGACTATTTGCTGGGGGTAATTTTGTAATGCTTGCTTGCTTAAAAAAATAAAACAAAAGGGTTTTGAAGGGGTTGCCTCTTTCAGAAGTGTAACCAAATAGCTAGAAGAGGGTACTGTTTTTGATGGAGTACTTTTAAAGGACAGGTTTAAATAGGTTGATTTTTTCTTTTCTTTTAAGTTCAGATAGTTAAGATCCCTAGCCACGGTTTTCAGATATTTGTAGCTAATTAATTCTTAGGAAATCTAATCTGAATTGAATTAATTTTCCCTGCTAGGCCACGTGAAGCAACTTTTAGAAAAGAAAAAAAAAATGAAAACAGCTTTTGTTGCAAGTAATTCTTGCAACTAATGAAAAGTAATCTTGCTGTTCCTTTCAAATAATGCAATAACAAAACACCAAATGAGAGCCTTGCATTGTATTGTTATGTTTGCTGTTTAAATAATTTAGCTGCAAAAATCTGAAGGCTGCTTTAGCTGTAATTAATTATTCATTAATGACATGCTAATTGCACAATACCTTTGAATATTTAACAAAATGCAAAAGCCAGGCTCTGAAGTTATGCTTTTAGTGTAAGGGCGGAAAAAAAAAAATCCTTTAGTTCGTCACTGCATCGGGAGGACCAAAGGGGGAAAAAAAAAGTCCTTTTTCAGATGTGAGGTAGAGTTGTAGTAGTGGCCTACTTTCCATTCACCATCTCAGTCACCCTTTGTGCAGGGGAATATAATGTCCTTATCTGGACCTAACAATTGACAGGGTGGTAAATCCCTTGACTTTTGTCCAAATGATTTCTCTACAAAAATGGGTTAATTATCGCCTTTCCCTAGCTTTTTGACTAACAAAGGGCCCTGGGTCTCTTTTTTCCTTTCTTTCCTATTTACTGTAAGGGGCCCTTTGAAATGTGATAGTTTAATCGGCAACACCTTCTACAGGGGAACACTGAGAAGCAGGCCCGGCCCTTGCCTGGAGCTCAGGTTGCTCTGTGAACACTACCTTGGTTAGGAGATATGACCTTCATTATGCCAAAGCCATCCTGGACTTTCAGGATGAAAAAACTCCCGAGTGCTCGGTAGTGGACTTCGTTTGTTTCTGCTAATAAAAGCTGGTGGGTTTTTAACAGTGTCTTTTAGTGGGTGGGAGACGAAAGGGCAGTGGTGTTGAACTGGTTTAGTTGTTTCATTAATTCCCCCGCAAGGCTGCGAGTTTGCTCCCTGTCTCTGTTTCCAAGCTTCAAAGCTCCTCATTGTCTTCGACCTGTAAGTCAAGCAGAGTCCTGGTGGTGGATAAGCAGGGAACAGGGACTGGCTTTCCCTTTCTATTTGTCATTATCACCAACTTGGTCCCAATTAGAGACTCCCCAGCCCCTAATTTAACACAAGGCAGTGAGCTGTGGGGCAGCTTGTCCTTGTGGTTGAGAATATAGTTTGTGCACTGGAGCCTACTCAGTCATACTTTGCATTTGAATCCTATTACTATTAATGGCACTTATGAACCCACATTGGCGGGAAGAAGACCCCATTGAATTTGGCCATTATCAGAGAGATAGGGGATTATTAGCATACTCCCGCATCTGGTCCATGATGGATTTTACTGTGCCTTAGAAATACGTAGTGATGAAATGAGAAATCGTCATGTACCTGCCAGGAAGAAAAGAGGGCAGAGCAGAGAAGGAGTGTTCACTCAAGTTAAGGCCAAGTGCCCTCTTTTGCATTTGCATTGTCTTTATTGGGAAATGTTACATCAGCTTGTAGCCATTGCTCAACAAGGCAATATATAATACGGTCCCTGGTTGGTAAACGCATGGCATCACAGGCCCACCCAGCAAAAAGTGTGTCAGGGGCAAAAGTGTTTGTAGTCAATTTAGGAAGTCACATCCTGCTAAGTTAAAAATGGAATAATGTACCCAAGAGTTCTGGGATTGCAAAATGGCAAACCATGCCTTGAGTCAGTCTACAGTCAGTCATGTTTTATTTGGCTTAAATTTTTCTCTTTTTTAAAAGTTTGAACTAATTCTAAAAAATCAGGAGATTTATATACATTTCCAAATTTCCATCTTCTCTTGAAAAGTCAGAGAAGGTCTAGTAACCCGAGGATGCCCTTCCCACCAAGTAACAGTTTGTTGGAGCTAAGTACTCTGGAGTAGTCCCCCTTTGGACACCACGCCTGCCTACTCTCTCACTCTTAATAGGGGATTTGAGGTGGGAGCTGCTGTGCTTTGGAGTGGTCAGGGAAGCTGACGTTTGGACAAAGTCCACCAATTAACACTCTACACACTCCTCTGGTGTTCAGCCATGATGAGATTTCAGATGATTCACATCACTCATTCATAGATTCCCCTTTTCTGTATTCAAAGAAGTCATGAAGGTTGTCTTCAAGGCCACTGGGGAAATACCTTCGTTGCTTTCTGCATGGTCCTCAGATCAATGCCAATTTCATCAACATCTGAATTTCTTAAGATATCTTGTATTTCTTTTCATACCTAAAAGAACCCTCATTAAGCATTTTCTCTTCTCAGGATACTAAGCTGGGCATTTTTTACGTGAGTCAGCTCCTTTTCAGGTCCATAAAGGCCAGACTCCAGTAGCTGTCAATGACAAATACAGTGAAACATTTGCTTGGACTGAAGTTTTGCTGGGAAATAGCAGTATGAAGAACAGGTTGCTATCTTCATTGGCTACTGTCTCTGGGCCTGGAGCCTACCGTGGGTCATCTTTTCTTGTGTGTGTTCACTAAGGATGAATGAATGAGGTTGTTCATAAAATCATGCTTCTTCCCGAGTCCTGAAGTTAGTAACGTTCAAGGGAGTGCCCAGAGAAGCCAGTTCCATGGGTGTTAATTAGAGGCCTTTGAGCCAGGAAATAGAAAAGCATTGGTCATCCACTTCTCCTTATCCCACTGCCTCTGTGCAAGTTAGCAGTGGTAGGGAGACATCAGTGAACAGGCACCACCATACACCTCTGGGAATTGTTTAGCAGTGATACAAGTCTGACAAGTGAAAACTACTGCTTGTGAGGAACATGCCATAAACCGCATGAATGCAGGGGCCTTTCGTTCTGGAGGTTTGGATTGAGCTTGGGAATGGTGGTTACCAGAAGAGAAGTTGTTCTTCCTGTGAATAAGGGGATGAGAATTCAACAAGTGGCAAGTAGAGGGTGGAGTTTCTTGGTTAGATACAGTAGGGTGCATTTGAGTTGGAGCTCATTCAGTTCACATTTATTGAACACATATATTGGGGAAGCTCCTTGTTCATTGAGAGGGGCATATATAGATATCTGAGTCCCAGTTTGACCATGCCCAGATTACACAGGGGTCACTTTTTTGTCTTCTAGGAAATTATTTTACTTGTTGATGTAGCTTCTTTGGGGAAAAATCTGAATATAATTTCTCTATTGTGATTTGTCCTTTTACCGATGAAAACGTTTTCAAAGAGCAAGAAGCATGATACATGAGCACACCATCATGGTATAGGAACTATGGTGATACAAAAATCAAATCTTCCTACATGCTTCTGTGGGTTAATAAGGGACAAGTGGTTATAGATTGGGATATTCATCAATATGAGGAATAAACTTGGGAATTGTATGAGATTATACAATTTTATACAATAAGGAGAGTAGGAAAAGGTATGTGAGAGGAGACAGAACTTCCTATTCTCTTATACACACAGATGAAATCACAAATGTGTAGTGTAAAAAAGGAGGGGTCTTGAAATCCATTGGCATTTCCAGAAAATAATTCACCACCTACTCCTGTTGCAAATGTGCCTTTTAGCATCACAGGGTGACAAAATGCCACAATCTGAGTCCCAAGCACAATTAAGCGTCTATGTGATACAGCAGGCAGCCATTCTTGAGAGTTTTCATCGTATAATTAAAATAAACTGAGGGCCAGGAGGCAGGAAATAAAGTGGGGGAAGAAGGTCCAGTTGAAACATATTCAGATATGACATTTCCTGTTGTCGATAACCATCCGGAGCTCGGCTTCTCTGTCCATGAAGACAAGAATGTCACATGTCAGTCAAAAGCAGAGCAGTCAGGGGAGCCAGGCTTGAGGCTGAGGGGAGCCATGGAGGGCCCATCTGACTCTGGCCAAGCTCAGCCTGGACTACTCCCAGGCTGTCATTGTCCTTGCTTTGTGTCAAGGGTGTCCATACCCAGATTTCTGATGACACTGTGACTATGGAGAAAGAGCAGGTAGAGCAACATTTCGAGCTGGGATTCTGGGCCACGCTTAACCCCAGTGGAATAGATAAAAATAACACACCCAGCAAGCAATCTCAGAAAGATTTATTTTTTTTTGAGAGCCATTTTAAGTAGTACTGGCCCCTATTCTGTAGACGTGTGTCGTACCCCTAGTATTCCTCCACGGGGGCCTTGCTGCTCTATTTATATCATGGAGTCAACACCTTCCTGCTCTTCAGCTAAGCACATGCTGCCACTGGTCTCCCCTCGGGCCTCCCCTGACACCATAGGACCAAACAGCTGTATGAGAAGAGCCCAGATCACCCTGAGCAAGGAAGGGAAGGAGGAGGGTTCTGTCACATTGGTGATGCTTGACGTGGTTCCGCACCTCCCACCCAATCCCTGGGAGGTCTACTCCTCATGGCAGCCCTTACTTTCGGCTCCCGAAAGCACACCTACCCTTTGGGGATTAAGGATTTAGTTTGTTTAAGGGCCACACTACAAATTTTTCAGTATAGGCTAATCTTTTTCATGTTGTAGCTTCAGAGAAAACTAGTGTTTTATAGGCAAAGGTTGGGTTTTAATGGAGTAAGGATGCTTTAGCTATTAGCAGTGGGGCTTTTTAAAACAAGCTGCTCCACGTGTCTACAGATGAGGGAAATGAGTCTCATTCCAACTCTACATTCATGTTTAGCTTTGCTCTGATGTGATACTCTTCCTCTACCGTTGGCTGCAATCCTCTGCTTGCCTCCCAAATTATAACATTGTAGGTTATCTCAGCACAGAAATTGAAAGGATCCTAATGACTGACAAATTAAAAATAAGTCTCATCTCACCTGCTTACACCAGTCCACTGCCAGTGGCAGCCTGGAGTACTTTGTTGAGTAGTATAGGAAGCAAAGAGTGCTAGGACAAAGCAGTGCATATATCTGTCCCTGCACAAGAGTGAGGAGTGGAGGTGATTGTCAGGTATTTTCTATTGCTGATTTTGCCATTTTTTATTATTTTTTTTGTAGATCATGAGAGAAGTGATTCTAGGCTCGCTTCTGACTTCTTATTTTGCTTTCCATTTCATCTGAGACTCCAGGATGGTTCTAAAATTTCCCAGGCATGATGCAGGCTGCCACTTAGAATAGGCACAAGCACACTCTTCTGTAAAATCCACTCTGCTTGCTTCCCTGATTCTAGAAGCCAGGTGGATTCTGGAGGTTAGGTCAGAGGTCTTGGGTCAAGGCTGTTCTCTTTAGAAGCTTTTCTGTAAGGATTTGGATTTGATCAGGGAATGCCTCTTATAACTCATAGCACAATTGGAATGAATGGCTATTTCTGTGTTAGCTGCCTCATAGCTATCTATACAGCTAGGTTAGAGGCTCTGAAAGAGCAGTTTTGTTATCGCTCTTTCTGTGTTTTCAGAGCCTAGCACAGTGCCTTGGATATAGTGGTTACCCGATAGAGACTTGCTAAGGGCATTGAAGGAATGGACAACAGGAAACTTTTGGACTCTGGAAGTCAACCCCGAAAGACCCCTAAAGACTGTCTAGTTAGAATGATGACTGGTCTGTATGTCATTCTGGCCACTCTGCATTAATGTGACAAGATGGGAAATTCAGTTTGTTCAGATGACTGCCCTGGATTCATCTTTGACTCATGATGAGTCATTCTAGTCCTTCACTTAGAGCAGTCTTTTCCCCCTCCCTCTTTCTCGCTACCTCCCTCTCTTCTGCCCTTCCTCCCTCTTTTTTCATGCTCTCTCATTTTTCCTTTCTCCTGTTTCTTCTTCCTCTTCTTCCTCCTTTAAAAATATTCTTGTGAAGACCCTGTTCTTTGCTTTGCCATTTCTTCCATTCTCATCCAGAGCTGTATGGGGCTAGTCTGGGACCATTGCAGACTTGCTAGGTGGCCACAAGAACCCTCACTTCTCTTTTATAGTATATTAAACCCCACTTGTCTGAGCTTCCTTAAAATCTTCTTTATCATACCACTCCTCCTTAAAAAAAAACTTCACTCATTCCCTACTTTCTTGTCTATGAAATTAACACCCCTGTTTGAAATTCATGATAACTGGTCATCTGTTCCCACTTACCCAGTCCTAGTGTCCATGGAAGCTGAATAACAACTCTCATTTATGGAGGGCTTACCATGTGCCCAACATTGTACTGCTTGCTTTTTCCCTGTGGGGTTCTAGGTATTGCTGTTATCCCCAATTTATACATGAGATTATGAGGCTTAAAGAAGTGCAGTAATTTGTCTAAGTTTACACAAATCCTTAGTGGTACAGCTAGGGTTTGAATGTAGGTGGTCTGGTCTAGAGCCAGAGCCTTTGACAACTAGTTCATGATTTCATGTTTGCTATACCATGTAGATTACTAGGTAGGAATTTCATAAACACAGTGACACAGTGCTAAATTTGGTCAAATATAAGAACAGTGCTTCACAATGTAATGAAAGCATTTTTATATAGCACTGTATGTATATTTTATTTCATAGAGCACAGTTTCTCAGAGCAATCCCCTATATGATCTATGTGCTAATATCTGAATTACTACTCACTTCTTTCTTGTTTTCAAAACAGGTAGTAAAAATAATTTTCATATTTATAAAATGCATCTTTTATCTCATACATGCTTTTTGTTACCTAAAAAAAGTGCTTAAGAAATATCATCTGGAAAGTATTTGCAAATATACTCTAAGACTCTTAGAACATCTTTGAATCCTTGGGCAGAGCAGCTGAGTTTGGATAATTCGGTGGAAACCAGTGATGATGTATGCATGCAGGTGAGCATGACTTGTGGATGGGTGTGTCTGCAGAAGCAGGAGGAAGAGCACAGAGAGAAGATGAGTGAGTGTCCTCTTTAGACACTCAATATTAACAGGCTTGGACTACAGGTGGTTTTGTTTCATTGGTTGCTTTGACCTGGAAGATCTAAGAAGAAGGGCTTAAGAAATCATTCTCCCTAGGATGTTCACTACCTTTGGTATGTTCCCTATGTGACCAGTCCAGTCTTGATTGCATGGATCTATCCCCCCATATTACCAGTCTTCACAAAATGTGTGTGTCTGGAATGAGTCTCTTTCTCTTTCACAGCAGACCTGAGGATTTGCTGCTTGAACAGCTTACAAAAAGCCCCAAGTGCCATATGTTCATCCTTTTTGTTTTCTGTCCACCCAAATAGAGCTGGTTGTAAGCAGCAGCGCAGTATTGTTTTCAGTTTTGTCTTTTCTTGAGGCGAGATCTTCACCCTAATGATCTTCTAGGTGGTTGACATTTTCAATTAAATTCTACTCAGTCAGACAGACATAACTTATCACGAGAAACTGTCAGGAGCTGTCTCTTGCCCAAATGTTACACAGATAATGATTATAATAATTGGTGCAACTCATCCATAGACTGTCCTTTCATCTGAAGTGGTTTTATACCAGGGTTAGTCCACTGGGAAGCCTCTGCCCCATTGGGATTCACTTCCTGTTAGAATCCATCCCTCACATGACCAGTAGGGGGCAGAAGACTAGTTCTGTGAGAAGAGCAGGTTTCATCTCCTACTCTTATAAAAGGCTGGATGGAGTAAGCATGCCCTGTTAATAAACGGTCTGCCCTCTTGGTCTCCCCAAGAATGTTCTAAGAAATGCAGCAACTGAATAGCATAGCAAAATGATTGAGACCCTGGGCTCTGGTGTCAGACAAACCTAGGTTCAAACCCCTACTCCACCTCTTGCCAGCTGTCTGGCTTAGGGGAATTCTTTTTACCTCTCTAAGTGTTCATTTGCTGGTCTTTCACATTGTCTAATAACACTGGAGCTGGACAAAATGAAAGTAGACATGTACTTAAGTGGCCTGGAATCCTGTAGTTCTGCAAATGGCAGTAGATACTGTCACAATTATTACTCCTCTTCCGACTTACTCCCATCTGATGTGGGACCTTCCATTATTTTTAAAAAAAAATGTTTTACTGATTTTTTACAGAGAAGAAGGGAGAGAGAGAGAGAGAGAGAGAGAGAGAGAGAGCGAGCTAGAAACATAGATGATAAAGAGACATCGACCAGCTGCCTCCTGCACACCCCCTACCAGGGATGTGCCCATAACCAATGCACATGCCCTTGACGGAATCAAACCTGGGACCTTTCAGTCCACAGGCCGATGATGCTCTACCGAGACCTTCCATTCTTTGGCAATTCCCCCCTTTTGGTTTCAGCAGGTGGGTGGGTTGAGTAAACATCCTGGGCTTCCGTCTCCAGGCGAAGCAATTTGCAGGTGCCATGGCTACACAACTGTTCAATGGTTACTTTGTGGCTCTCTCACCAGCAAAAGCTGCAGCTAACAATTCTGCTAAATGGAAGTAGGGGCAAGGGAAACCCTCCCAGAATGCACTGAGCAAGGTCAAGTGCTGCAGCTGACCCCCAGGTAAATGAAGCATGGGGGCTGGAAGTTGGAGGGGACCAAGGACACTCTGGGCAAAGTCCTCAATGAAGAGAATGATAAGAGGGCATGGCCTACTCCCTGAAACTCTTTCAGAATTTTGAATTAAAACATCCAGACTCCATAATTTAGGGTTTTCGTTAGGTTGGTTGTTATATATCCTGAGCTCCGAAGATCTAAGAAAAATTGATTTCCATGATGGCAGTGTGTTAGACAATTTCTGAGGCAAGGGGCCACTTTATAGTCCCCTTCCCTGAAGAGAACACGTGGTTGATTCTCTCAGAATGCTGACTGCTCAGTGATTGGTTGCTTGAAAAGGAGTAAACGACAGGTTTTGTTATAGATTGTAGTGCAAATGTCCACTTCCTACCAAGGCATGCCACAGAGCAACATCTGATTGTCACTCCCTTGTGCATATAATACAGTCTCAGCTCTTTACTCAGAATACTTTGTGATCAAAATAGCTTTTCTACAACTGAACTTTAGTTTAATTCTGTTATTGAGCCAAAGATGCTTATTTTCATTGTCTATGTCTTTCCTTATTCTGGTCTCTCTATGTGGTTATGCCTACTTTCTGGGTGTCACCTCCCCACCTCATGTTCTCCCAACCTCTTCTGGGAAGTCTTCCCAACTACTGTCCCCTAACCCAACTGGAAATGCATGTCCTGCCTTTGAATTTTCATATAGCTCCATGTCTCGCGGCTCTTTTAGCTTTGTATCTTGGTGTACCCATTACTTACTTATATGTGTGTCTTCTCTCCCTGTCTAGTCCTAAGCCCTTGAGGATTAGTTTCTAGTTTATCTTTGTGTTTTCCAGAAGACCCAGCCCTTGTCCTACACAGGTCTAGCTCTTGGGGTGTACCACATTAAGTGATCCCACAGAGGTAAGGCTGGGGTGCCTTTGATGCAATTAGAGGGGGGCCCTAATCCAGTCTTTTCCAGATCAGGAAAGTCTTCCTGAAGCCCATATGGAAAGCTAGGTCCTAAAGGAAGAGAAGCAATGGGATGTTATGGTTTCTGTGTTTCTTTCCAAATTCATATATTGAAACCCTGACCCCCCAGTGTAGAGGTGGAGTCTTCGGGATGTGATTTGGTTTAGATGATGTCAAAGATGGCTCTTACCAGAACTCAACCAGGCTGGCTCCCTGATCTTGGACTTTCTGGCTTCTAGAACTATGAGAAATAAACTTGTTTAATCCACCATAAACTGTGGTATTTTTGTTATGGTAGCATAAGCAGATGAATGCATTATTGCAGATAGAAAAAGCATGAAAGTGCTTGGGACAGAGGGAACAGCAAGGACAAATCCTATAGGAAGAGGGAACACAGGTTGTTTGGGAACCCCTAAAAGGCTTATAATGCTGGAGTAGAGGGGGGGAGAGAAGGAGGTGCAAGGTGAGGCTGCAGAGGTCACTGTGGGTCTATAGTCCATGCTAGAAATATTGAACTCTCCTCTGGAAGCAAAAAAGAGTCATGTGATCAGTGTGGAGAATAAATGAAACATATCACAATTTTATATTAGCTTTTTCTGGATCCCATAGTAAGGATAATGACTTTTGAATTGGAAAAGGTCTCACACAAAACAAAACAAAAATATCCTATTTCCAGGAGCCAAGACTAAGGAAACTGGAGCCAGTGTTAACATTTCTCCTTCAAAGCCGTGGAGGGTCTCTTGAAGTGAATGGGAATGTTTCTTGAGTGGCATATTGAGAAAGCACAATGGCGAAGGATGTGTGTGGGGGGTCCAGTGCTTTAGACTTTCGCCAGTGGGTGCCTGATGAAATACATCTTGACGTGTCATTGAAGTGTGGAGTGGAGCAGCCCTATGAGGTCACCTGTCCCACCCCCTGTGTGGGGAGATTATGCCTCACACTCCCTTTCTCTGCTCTTTGTCCAGTGGCTTTATGCACCGCAAGTGATGGGGCTTCCACCGCCACCCCGGGGGGACCATCCCACCCTTGAATTGAGCCCTCTCTTAAGAAGGTTGCCCTGATATTCAGCCCAAGTTTTCCTTTCTGTAATTACATCCCATTCCTCTCTGCTCTATCCCTCCCCGTGACCCCGAGCAATGCTTTCCCTTCATCGGTGTGCCTACACCCTTGCTCGGGGAGAGTATTTGATCCTCGGTCCTTTTTGTTGTCCCTGAGCTTTGCTTATTCCTGCCTGGTGCTGCAGGAACCCTTATAAGTAGCTCCCGTGGCTGCTCTCTTTAATCCTCCTGGCTCCCCTGCTTTGATTTCTGTCCAATTTGCCTATTTCTTTCAGGGGCACTGAAGGACCCAGAATGAATCCTAGGCTTCCTAACTATAGTTTTGATTAATCTTTTATATGGTAGATATTCTCAGGGATGCTACCCCAGGTTGGGTGAAAAATAAAAAATCTTACAGAAAGACAGAGCTGATTTGAACCCCTGTGATAGGACTCTGGGCACTTCAGAGAAAAGTGAGTTTGAGTCCAAGGATCACCCCACCCCCAGCCTTCTGACATTCATGCATCTGCACTTCACTGTACTAGTGAGGGCAGAGGAGGCCCCCATTTGGGTGATCAGAACGACCCTTCTCAGTCAGCCTCACTAAGTCCGGCCTGTTCCCCAAGGCCAAGATTTTGGGTTCACTCCCCCAAGACACCTTCTTTGATCATCCTGACTCCCACTTTGGTACAACAGGTAAAAGTCATCCCTCCTTCCTATGAATCATCACCGTGCTTTTGTAGTCCCCGTGCTTGTGGCACTTCCGGTTCTCTGTTTTATTCCTTTACCCATTCAGCAAATGTTTATCACCTACTCTGTTTATGATATTGTAGTGCACATTGGGGGAAATGGAAGAACAGGAAAATTAAAGCCCAAGACAAAGTTCTTGCCCTCCAGGAGTTTCCCTGTTCAGATGCTGGAGTGGAAATTGTACTGCAGGAGTGACTTGGAGTAGATTATCATGCCCAGTGTGAATTGTGAGTTCTTGCACATGGGCAGATCGCTGTCTGATCCATCTGGGTATCTTCTGCAATGCCTAGCATGTGCCCTTAGTGTAGTTGGTTCTCGGTCATATCTGTATGGAGCATTAACATGTCCCAGGCAGTGTGCTGAGCACTTTACATATGTATCTGAGCTCTGTAACTACTTGTATTATCTTCATTTACCAAGGAGGTAACCAAGTCTCAAGGATATTAAGGCCACTAACCTGAGTCACAGCTGGAAAGTGGTGGAGCCCAGAGTGAACTGAGACGCTTCACCTCCCATGTCCCCTGGCCTATCAGCTATGCTATGTACATGGATCATTCATTCATGGTAAACTGGGATGGGAAATGGAGGCTGGAAAGGTGGTTCACAGGGTAGCAAATCGAAGACCATTTTCTTGTGATGCCCAATGCCACCTTCCCTGTGCTGGTATGGACAAAAAGCAAAAGTGGGATCAGCAAGGCGTGTTGTCAGACACCCTGGAAGCACACATAGATCTTACCTGTCATTGGTGGTGTTGGGCAGAAGATGGGAAATCAAGCTTCTCTCATTTTTTCTTTCTCCTTCCTTCCTTCCTTCCTTCCTTCCTTCCTTCCTTCCTTCCTTCCTTCCTTCCTTCCTTTTTTTTCTTCTTTCTTTCTATAATCCAATAACATCATGTACATTCATTCAGTCCATCTACTTGACCAAATCCTACTTGGGGATGGGGCAGAGGAAAACGGCCACCCAAGGCAAAGATCGCTGCATTAAGATGAAACATGACTCACCTGTATATTTGGGGGATTTTTGGTGTCGTGTTAATATTGTCTTATATACCCAGCATACAGCAGGTGTTCATTGCCTGTTTGTTTAGAATGAACACATGACCACCACCTCTGGTACATTTTTTGCTTTTAAGGGTGAGTTATTCTGTTGCATAAATGGCTAATTACAGTGATGGGAGGTATGATAATTTTTAATAGTCACTAAAGTAGCCGTATGAGTTTGCCATTTTGTGTCTGCTGCTCCTTTTATTGAAGCTTCTTAAGGGGGACAGATCTGGTGTCTCTCCTACTTTGTGTGTGTGTGTGTGTGTGTGTGTGTGTGTGTGTGTGTGTGTGTGTCTGGGCGCAGCCAGAGCCCGAAACAGTGGATATTGGATGTTCTACCAGCTGGCCTGCCCCGGGTGCGCTTACGCTAATCTAGGAGTGGGGCAGCAGCACCTGTGCCCGGGGCTCCCGGGAGGCTCACTGGGCAAGCGGGCAGCTATGCTGCAGCAAGCACATTTGTGTCATGTCTTTGGAATATGTCCTCAGCTCCTTGGTTCACATGGGCTGTGCTCTCTGTATTCACCTTAACTGTGACCTTGGAGCACGTCCTCCAACCAGCTGTGGCCTCCTCGTTCCCTCTGCTCTTGGGTAGAGGAGATGCAGGAGGGTAGAGAGCTGGATGAAGGGCACGTACCTGCCAAAGCACCTTGATGGAGGCCAGGCAAAAACTGGGTCTGTCATTTCTCAAGGTAAACACAATTATCAGCTTTCCTTTTTAATAGATTAGATAGAGTTTTACTCTGACCCAGTGGTCGGTAAACTCATTAGTCAACAGAGCCAAATATCAACAGTACAACGATTGAAATTTCTTTTGAGAGCCAAAATTTTTTAGACTTAAACTTCTTCTAATGCCACTTCTTCAAAACAGACACACCCAGGCCGTGGTATTTTGTGGAAGAGCCACACTCAAGGGGCCAGAAGAGCTGCATGTTTGCCGACCACGGCCCTATCAGATTAAACAAATATTGTGTAGCCATTTAACAGCGTGGGCTCTGGAGCCAGCCTTCCTAAGTCTCATACCAGCTCTACCACTTTCTTATTGAGTCTTGGGCAAATTAACCTCCATGAGTCTGTTTCCTCTTCTGATGAGTGGGGATAATAATAGTAGACTTGTTAAGAGTACAGTCATGCACATAAAGCACTGAGCTCAGGGTCAGGCTATAATTATCACTTTTACTTCCTTTAGCAATGGCACTTAGGAGACTGTGTGCCAGGCACTGTGCTAAGCACTCTATATGCATGATTGCATCTGGTCTTTACAACAGACTCCTAAGTTCACTGGGGCTTTGGGAGATTCAATAACTTGTAGGGATTCGAATTCAAGTTTGATGCCAATATCTGCACTCTTTCCAAGTATTTGATCCTGCCCATTGCAAGGCCTGTCTGAGAGTCAAAATTTGAATGGCTTATTTGAGCCAAGGAAGACCCTTGAATTTGAGAGTTGGGGAAAGAGCAAGGAAAAGGTCCTATTTCCCCCTGTCTTCCAAATTACTACTTCTTCTGTCTCTACAGAGTAGCATGTCATCTAGTTCTCTAAGTGACATTAAGGAGCCAGTTTTGTCTAGCAATGATAGGGTTGCAGGCACGTGCGCATGTGTGTGTGTGTGTGTGTGTCTAAGTGTGTGTGTGTGTAGTGCACTGTTCTGTACTGGCATTGCAGAGATTGAATGAATGAATGAAGGAAGGAAGGAGGGAGTTAGTATGCACATAAATGACACATGGATCTATGTGTGAGTCAGCTGCCAAAAGCCATTCTTAAGAATCTGTGTCATCCTCATTACTTGGTAATCACATGGCACACCCACTCATACACCCAGCACACATGCATTATCATTGCTCTGTGTGTACTGGACATGACGAAACATCCTGTGGGTGCATATGGTAGACTCTGAATAAAGAGATTTTTTCTTTTTTGTGATTCAATAGAAAAGCAAAACACAGAGTAATCCAAACGTGGTGACAGTTCTACGGGCTGCCCTTCCACGCGGGTGGGAAACAAAGGAGGTGCTGTGTGTCTTCAAACGTGGTCATGCATTCGGGTCCTTTCCTTTGGGGTGTGAACACAGTCAGTTTATTTTGTATGTTTACTTGAAAGTGAGAAGGAAAAAATCCTTCAAAATTGAGCACCTAACCATTTCTGCAGCTCTCTGATAGGAGACTTAGCTTTTCAGCACACTGTGAGAAAAGCCGAGCACAGGTTAGGAATTGGCTCGGAGAGGTTTAAGTCTCTTGCCCAAAGCGACAGGTGTGCAACAAAGGATGCAAGCCTCGGTCTCTGTCCTCAGCTTTCCTCAGCCTTTGAAAGGTGAATATAAATAAGCGAACAACCCATGGATTATTTGATGAGTAGTTTAAATGCATTTTATTTATTTACCAATAGGGATAAATCCGTTATTTATTTTTCCTGAGCATCCCCAAAGCCCATATAAACTCAATTATATTACAAATGTGATTGGGAAATGTTGGGCAATTTATCGATCCCCTCATGTCCAGCTGACCAGGTGACTTGCTGGGAACCTTTTCCCATTTCTTCATTTTTGTTGTGGTTATGTCATTCTGCTGAAGGATGATGGTTGTCTTTTGTGGTAAGTTTGCTACATATTGGTAACTCACCTCTCTTTTCTGAAGTGGAAAACTTTTTTTTTTTTTTTTTTAAGATAATAGTCTTTCTAAAACGGTATAATTAAAGTGACAAAACATGCCGAAACCGGTTTGGCTCAGTGGATAGAGCGTTGGTCTGCAGACTGAAAGGTCCCAGGTTCGATTCCGGTCAAGGGCATTTACCTTGGTTGCGGGTACATCCCCAGTAGGGGGTGTGCAGGAGGCAGCTGGTCGATGTTTCTCTCTCATCGATGTTTCTAACTCTCTATCCCTCTCTATTTCTCTCTGTAAAAAAAAAATCAATAAAATATAAAAAAAATTAAAGTGTCAAAACATTTTCTCTTCTGTTCCTTGATTTTTTTTATTGTTCAAAATTTAAATAATACCCAGGATGTATATATTGATAGTTTTTCACCAATTAAGAAAACCCACCACCACAACTGACTCCCCAAAAAACTAAGTTCTGAGCCCAATACAAACTCATTTAACCTAACTGGAAAGTGGCTTCAGAAGTTCCAAGGAATCCAAGGAAAGAGTGCTCATCACTCTGTCCAATGAGAGAGGAAACCTTTAGAGAAAATGCCCGCCCTGGAGGGGAGTGCTCTGGAGCAAGCGGGTCTTCAGAGGCTGCACTCTCGCCTGTTACGAATCTGCAGGAAACTTTACGGGACTGAGATTATCACTGCAATTATGAAGCACGAAGGCATCTTTTAAAGGTGTGTTCTGGGAGTACTACCGCACTGAGTGCCTCCTAATAGTAGTTCTGGGCGTTTCAATATTCTCGGAGCTTTGTGGGGCTGAATACTTATGAGGGTTGTTGAGAAAAAATGCTTGGACTGATTATGTTGTAAACAATAAAATAGTATATTGAATTATAAATTATACCATTATATAAAATTCCTAAGACCATCTAGGTGCATTCTAGAAAAGAAACTGTAATATTATTGAACTACTTTATAATTTTAATACTTTTAATTGAGTAATTTTTTTCAAAGAATAAAGACAAACACTTAAATTATCTTTCCTCCCACCTTACAGAGATAAATGTTATTTGCATTTTGGTATCAGTTTTCTATGCCAATTTAAATAGATGTATTGAAATCTACTGGTGTGGGGACATTATATATATATATATATATATATATATATATATATATATATATATATATAATTACATATTCAGTCCTCTTCTTTGTGGTTATTATATTCATTCCTATGTATTCTTTGAACATGCTTTTAATGACTGCGTAATATTACAGCACATGGATAGATCATCATTTATTTAACCAATCTGCCAATGTGAGACATTTAAGTTTTTAATTTTTCATTATTATAAATAATGCTTTGATGAGCATCTCTGATTTTCCTCTGGTGGATTCCTAGAAGTGCAATTATGGGATGAAAGGATCTGAATGTTTTTAGACTCCTGATGCAGTACCAAAGTGGTTTCTGGAGAGTCTGTGCCGTGTTTTGCTGCCGTCCCTTCCCCGTCCACGTGAGCGAGAATGCCCATTCCCTGCACCCTCTCCAGCACCCATGCTGTCCTTCATTGACAGCTTTGCCATTTTAGGAAGGGACAGTTGGGTGATTACTAGCATTAAGTTGGAAAAACCACCAAGAGAGCTGAAGTTTAAATTCCAGACAATAAACCAAATAGGCAAATTCCAGAAATGCCCTTTTCTTAATTCACAAGTGAAGAATTAAGAAATTTTTGCTTTTGTGCTTCCATGAAGCTGCCTTAACACTTTGCAGCCTTGTGCAGTTTTAGCAGCCCCCAAGCCTGTCCAAGTATGTTCTTGTGGCTCATGGATGCACATACGTTTGGGATTTAGAGCTTTTACCACTCTTATAATACTTCGGAATCATTTTAATGTCCCCCCCCATGCTTAGTCCTCTACTAAGAAGCTGGCGATCTCTTTACTCCCATGCATTTTGAGTTTCCCCTGCATCTGACTGGTTGCAAAATAACAAACTAAGTCAAAGTTTGATTTGCTCCACAAAACTCAGTATTCAATTTTCATGAGATGCTTGAGGGAGTTGGCTAATCATTTTGGTGGAGACTTTGAGAGGGCCCTGAAAAATTCTAGGAGGTCATCTAACCCAGCCTTCGGCCCAGGATCCAACCAGCCCAAACCGGGGAGACAGTGAGGAAGGAAAGCAATTTTTGATTTTCATTTTTTCAGTCATAGTAGTTGAGACAAGAATCCTGAAAAAGTCCCTCAAAACCTGTCTGTCCTGATTGGTGGCTGGGCAGTCGGGAAAAGAAGTGCAGAGTCTGGTTAGTTTGCTGTGAATTAGTGCACAGTTGGAAGACTAGTTACTGCTGTCAGTTGTGAAACTTGGTGGGTCAAGAATGGGTTCCCTTCGGTGTGTTAAATACAAGATCTAGAAAGGGGAGGCTTTGTGTGAGAGCTCCACACAGGGAGGGCATGATGTCTACACAGGGAGGGCATGAGACCTGCCACTTTGATGAAGGGTTTGTCATGAACAGAGGTTGCATTCCAAGAGAAACAGAAACATTGCAGGTCTTTTACATTTCTATACCTTATGAAAATGAGTTGTTGATTGAGTAACCCAAAAAAAACCTAGAGTGAATATTTTGAATTGCGGAGATGGTGTGAATTAAGAAGGGGAGTGTGTGTGGGGGAAGGTATTCCTGCCCGCTGTGCCTCTGACTAGAGACATATCACCCTGCTCAGTTTTCCCATCTGTAAAATGGAGCCATTTTATTGCTTCCCCCCTCGAGACCTCTCTCAGAAATGTGTACAACCGTTTTTATTTCTTAGGAAGCTTGGAAATTCACAATGTGATAATTTCCTAAAGTGGGTCATGCCACCCTAATTGTATTTGGGAGGCTGGAACTATTTTAAACTAAAAAAAGTATTCAAAATGTCCTCATTCTCGTTCAGATCGAATGCTGAGTCACATCGGTGCAGCCTCTGCAGTGGGCGGCCAGAGTGGGCGGCTTTGTATTGTCAGAGCAGCAGAATCCGGGCTCAGAGGACCATCTCTCTCCAGCCCTCCTTTCACTCCCTTTGATTCCAGCTTCCCTTGACTAGTCATTTGCATGCTCATTTTTGTTCAGTTTCTCACTGGCCGAGTTTGTTTATTACTGCACAGGGGAGACTTAAAGAAAGAAAGAAAGAAAGAAAGAAAGAAAGAAAGAAAGAAAGAAAGAAAGAAAGAAAACAAAATAGAGTGAGCCCTGTTTGTCGAAGTTTTGCTTTAGGTCCAGTCCGTTGAATCGGCACCAAAAAGAAGAAAGAAAATGCTAGAGATACACCTGACTGACTTGCATTTCGTATTTCCAACCCTCAAAAGTACAATGCTTATGGTAATGCATTTTATCTGTTTCGAGGGAAAACAATCACCTTTGATGACATTATAGAATAAACACATTTAACAGCATGCTGAATTGCTGAAGTATCATTTTCAACGACCTCATTAGTGTCACTTAATTAAAACTTCCTGCTCTTGACTTTGATGCTGGTACAGGCAAAAACACAGAGGGAATTGAACAAACAACAACAACAACAAAAAAAAAATGGGGGTGGGGGGGATGAGGGGTGCATTTTCTAGTGATAAATCACAGAGGTCGCTAATGAAACCAAATTATGTACCTTTTTCCTGCAAGTCGGATAAAATAATATGAAACACACAGCAACTTTGCATCAAACAAATTAATCAGCTGTCAGCAGATTTGCCTTATAATAATCTCTTGCACTTATTGATCATTTAATAAAAAAAGGGGGGAGGGCTTCTTTTTTCTCTGTACACAAGCATTAGGTTGGTGATAATTAAAGCCTCAGCTTCAGAAATGCCATAATAACCGTTAATTAGCAGGATGCTATTTTCAACGTAATTTGCTAATTAGGCAGTGAGCCTGGTATAGTGTATATACCTAATTATGAAGGGTCTTGTGCCGTAGACACATGTGACTGGAGTGTAAATGACACCATTACAGGGGTCCTAGTGGATTTTTTTTTTTTTTAAAAAAATATAGTTTGTTCAGAGGTGCTTAGCTCTGTAGGGAGATCTTGGTTTAGGGAATATTACTCTCGGTTGTTTTGCAGGAGATTTAGAAGAGGAAACACTAAATGGGACTTTACCATCTCTAGACAGTGGACAGACAGGATTAATAATTCCAGAGGGACTTTGTGGCCCAGTGCCTACTGCAAGGGCTGCTAATTTAGGCAGCAAAGTTGTGCTTTCTCCACGAGCAGAGAATTATTCTGTATTTGCCTGCCACATGCAATTCATCTGTGGACCGCGAAGCTGGAAACCGTTTAATACTCCGTGCCTGCCCTATGTTGATTTTCCCACCACACACTGGTACCCGATAACATGTCTCTCTCTCTCTCTCTCTCTCTCTCTCTCTCTCTCTCTCTCTCTCTCTCTCTCTCTCTCTCTCTCTGTCAGTCTCCTCTCCCTCTGTGTTTCCCTCCACGTCATAAAGAAAATCTAGACTTTTCAAAAATGCATGTTGATTTTTGCCTGGGTTTTTTTTTCCCAGCCAATTCCCTAACTGCCTTGATTAAAAAAATTTTTTTTAAAAGAGAGGAATGATAAAGTCTGAAAAGTAAGGGTGAGCTCTCATGCAAAAATCTCAAATAATATGCATATGAGTAACATCCATGGGTTTCAGTGTGGCTTTTCAGCGGAGTGTAAGCAGAGTGAGAGCATTTGCAGCTATATAAACTAGCTTCCAGGATCAGCATAGCCAATCTCTTTTAAATGTTTGCACCTTGTTTCAAATAAAACTATATTTCTTTATTCCCTTTAAAGGAAATGAAAACTTAATTCAATAATAAATGAGCTTCAGAGCAGTACAAGAGTCACTTAACTTAAATCTTTTTGTAGAGGTTCCCACTTAAGCAGCTTGAAAGACAGTAAATCACGCCGGAGAACGGACATCCCAATTTCATTGCCGCGCTGGAGAGCGCTGAATTAATGGCCTTCTCTTTAGAATGTATGGATGCGCTTTCCAGCTGCTGAGCCTGACAGTGTTATAGCTCAATTAATGGGATTTTGATGTAATTGCAGAGCGGGGACGTCGTGCCGAAAAAATTATATTTTTTCATAAGAATTCCATTTTATCATCCAGATGCGAGGGGGGAGGGCTTCGGGGCTGAATATGATAAGTAACAGGGCCTCTATTTTTATTTTAAAATAACGTGTCTCTAAAGGAGGGAGAGGATAATGAATCAACGTGGTTACGTATTGAGCACTTAGCACGTGCCCTCCAGTGAACTTAGCGCTTTCCTCAAACATATCATGCAGTCTTCACAAACCTATGAAGCAAGCCCTGTTGTCATCCCCATTTCACAGATGAGAAAAACAGTGTAAGGGGCAGACCTGGGAATTGCAGCCCTGTGTACCTGACATCCTGAGGTCTTAGTTAATCGGTATATAGGTTGCCTCTCTAAATTGCCATTGGTGGAAGATGGCAGGATCCATCAATGTTTAAAAGCTTAGAACAGCTCTAGCTTGTTTGGCTCAGTGGATAGAGCATTGGCCAGTGGACCGGAGGGTCCCAGGTTCGATTCCAGTCAGGGGCATGTACCTTGGTTGCGGGCACATCCCCAGTGGGGAGTGTGCAGGAGGCAGCTGATTGATGTTTCTCTCTCATTGATGTTTCTAGCTCCTTCCCTCTCCCTTCCTCTCTGTAAAAGAATCAATATAATATATTTAAAAAATAAATAGAATCTCAGAACGACTTCCTAGAACATCACAGTATAGGGCTGAGAGAAAGAAGTTTCCATCAGGCTGCCTGCATATGAAGCCGACATCTGCAATTTCCTAGCTGTGTTTGACTTGAGGCAAGCTATTTAAACCCTGTGAGCCTGACTTCCCACAACTGTAAAGGCAGAATAACAATGCTGATGCTCTCATACAATTTGTCACCAGAATTAAATGAGAGAATCTGTGCAAAGTGCTCAGAACAGTGCCTGGAACATAGTAAGTGAGCAGGAAGTGGCGGAGATGCTTACTGTTAGCGAAATGCCAGGCCGCAGCGTCATCCGTCTCATCCAGTGCATTTTTTTTTTTTTTTTTTGCCTCATCTTATCTGCGGGGTGTAGTCTGGCTCTGGGAACTTGGCTGCTAGTGTTTTCTGGGAAGGACCCGGAGTGGCATTTAGCGTAATACAGCTGTGCCTACTGGTATTGAGTGAGGTATGAAGGCATTTCTTTCTTGTTTTGAAGCCATTGAAATCCCTGTGTTATCAGAATGGAGAGGGATGTTTTCAGGGGATGGTAAACTGTGTCCTGTTAGTGCATATAGACTCGCCCTCAGGGGTTCCAGGGGCCAGAAAGAAGAACACACTGTTGGCACTGCCCTCCGATTTATGAACTAAAACAAAGTTCAGGAAATCTCTGGAGTTATTCTAGGAAATCCAGTTAGGAAAAAAAAACCCACAGAGAAAAACAACGATGTTGATGACGACCATAGCAATGATGGTACGGACAATGAGTACTTACTATTTGCCAGACGTGGCGACGTTATCTTTTTCAATGCTCCCATATCTCTTCAGATGAGAACTGGTGTTAGCTTGGGTACACGTTTACCTTTGAGGAGGATGGAAGGGCAAAGAAGTTAAGTAGCTGGCCCAGGGCAATATAGCTGTAAATCTTTCTTGCCATTCTCTCATCTCAGCCTTTTATGATACTGCGTGGATGGAAGGCAGCCTCTTGGAGTTAACCCGAGGATGGGTGGAGGGAGGTAGGCAAGAGGGCTGGATTACTTTTACTTCTCATTCATCCTTGCATCAACAAGGAAGGCCTGCTTTTCCACTGGTTCCTCACTTTGTAAAGAATATCCTCTATTTGTGGTTGTATTGACTGAGTTGCAATTAATACATATCTCAAGTCTCAATGGCCAAATTTGTTAAACAATATTATACACAAATAATGTGCAATAAATCCTGGGCATTTTCATTGCTGTGAGTCAATGATTTTATTTAACTATGATAGTTATTTCTTATAATACATAGGATTGGAACATTATAATATACTTTAATAATCTTAATTTGTTATGGCAGTGTCATTACTTCCTTCAGAATCAATATGTAAAAATTAAGATTAAATTTCAACACCATATGGATGCATTTATATAACAAAAGCTCCATCATTCGAATAAAAATGTGCTATAGTGCTTGGTACAGCTGTTGAAATGCAAAAGAATAGGTATAGGTAGGTTCATTACTTTTGTAGAATAATAGTTATGGAAATAATTTTTTGTTTGTAGAAATGCAATTTATATGTTAGCAGTACATTTTAATGGTGACCATGCAAATGGAATGTGTCAAATAAGTGCTATTTGCATTCATGATTTTACTTTCTGGTAAGCCTCCAAGTTTGGGGCTTATTGAACGAAATTTATTTTGTACCATTGGCCTATTTTTCTTATTTCTCTATCCCACCAAACTTTATACCTGGATAGGTGAATACTGAGAGTTGTATCTTGGATAGAGTTGGATCACATTAATTAACATTCTGATTCCCTTCTAAGAGCATTATCTTCTCCCATTTTGCCAATAATGGGGTAATTAATTATGATTAATTAGGTTTCCAGGAGATACCCTCTTATCACTACCCATTACCCCCTCCCACCACCATATGACAATAGCTTAAGACAGAAGTTTATTTTTCCCCTCCTGTTTAGGAAGTCCAGAGCTAGGTGGTACTCCATGGGGTTGGGTCCCTAGTTGCTGTGCTGTGCATGGCCTCAGTTTTCTGTTGGTCAAAAATGGCTGCTGAAGCTCCAGCCTTCACCCCCACATCACAGCCAGCAGAAGGAGGAAGGAAGAAGAAGGACAGCTCCTTTCCTTTTAAGACACTTGAGGAAATTCCACTTAATACATTACCACATATCCCATTGGTCAGAATTAGTCACATGGCCACACAGGAAGCCAGAAAATACAGGAAAGCTCTGTAATCAACTAGAAATTAGGGGTCCTATTTCTCTGCCACAGCCTGTCTTACCTTCTAGGAGTCATAGAGCCTTTGAGAATATGATGAAAGTGTGGGACCTCTCACCTGAAAAATACCCATAGGTGGATTTTACAAATAAGTTGAGGGAATTTAAGGACTTCTAAAAGTCCATGAATCCCAGTGAAGAACCTCTTGGTTTAAAGTTTTTATTTTTTTGTTCATTTCTCCAATCATACGTTATTCCAGCATTCAATAAGTATTTATTGTGTGCTCACTATATGTTTACTTTATTCCTGGCAATGGAGTGGTGAACAAGATGGGCAAAGTCCCTGTGCTGATTGGTCTTGCTTTCCAGGGGGTAGCTAGACAATGAATGAGACACAAGTGGAAAATAAATCAGTTGAGGTAATAGAGAGTGGAATGATGGCCAAGAGTGCCAGTCACTTTGGATTGGGCAGTCAAAGATGTCCTTTCTGGGAAGATGACCTTTAAGATGAACTCTGACTGGTGAGATAGAGCAGGCTATGCCATGAGCTAGGGGACGGGAGGAATATTTCGGGCAGTGAGAACAGCATGTACAAAGACCCTGAGATGAGGATGAGTTTAGTACATTTCAGGAACAGAAAGAAAGTTGGGCAAGTGTGGCATGAGTAATAGGCAGGAACTAGGTCATGGTTAGGGGTGTGGATTTCATTCTACCAGCAATGGAAACCATTGGAAGGGAGGGGAGGAAGGGCGCGTGATTCAGGTGATCACTTTAAAAAGACCATTCAAGCAGGTGCTACAAGCAGAATGGCAGATGAGACAGAGCGGTGGCAACGGGCCATTCTGCTTTAGCTGGTGGGTTGAGAGAAGGATTCACTCTGCTTCCCAGGTCTGTGCTGAACACATGAAAGAGATTTGTGGTCGGCCACGGCCCTATGATGTGGCTCTAGCAACACACCGAAAGTGTAGCATGTTTAGAGAGACACAAGGTAAACCACACTGAAAACCACCTTTGTCCCTGCAGTGCCCCTGCATGGGGAAGGTACTGAGCGTTCACAGTGAAAAGGCAGGAGAACTGCCCCTGATGAAAATGAAGCTACAGTTCACCAAGTCATCTGTCTTCCCCACCAGTTGTTTATTCACCCAACGTGGGGCAGAGCAGTTGTTAATGGGCTCCCAGGGCCCCAGGGCGAAGCCAGGAGGGGGAAGGTTGTGGGGGGAAAGTTAGATAACTAAGAACATATGATTTTATCTTGTAATTCTCACAAGGGACGGTGCTCTGTGAATGACACATCTGGGCTGTGGGGAAAATCTCAAGCGCTTAAAACAACAAGCAATTAAAACGGCACAACACTGTGTGAACTTAAGTTTCAAGTAGGATCTCTAAGATGATGCTGACGCCAACGAGGCTAAATAAAGAGGCGGGATGACAAGCCACACCCAGCTGGGCTCTGAGCTCAGAGGACATCTGAATCTTCCTTACCTTGCCAGGGGCCAGGGCTAAACTGGCCTGTTGCTAGTTCAAGAAATATGAGTGTTTTATATCAGAATCATGGAGTTTGCATCTGAAAGGGACCTTAAAGTGAATGGGGCTGGTTTTGGGGAAAATGTGAGGCCCAGAAGAAGTGTGACTTGTCCACTGTTTCTTTTGATTGACTGGTTGTTGTTCCCCCCCCCCCGCCCCCTCTAGAGCCAATTAAAGGAGCTAATGGTATATATATATATATCCCTTTGGTATAATGTGACTGTTTTCAAGTTTTGCCCCTCCCCAGCCGAACACTATTATGTCTTTTCCAGTATTGTAGAAGCTCAACAGAGCTGCACCGTTTAATGAAAACGAAATTTCCTGTTTTGAAATCAAATTGGCTCAGTCATCTGAGATCCACCCTCCCAAGCTAAGGAAATATCCTTAAAATATATTGAAAGCTGCAATATTCTCTCACAGGGATAGCTGAAAGATGGATCCATCCTCAACATTAACGAGGGACTAAACATGTCAGAGAAGTTTTAATTTATAAATTTTATGAAAGGGGGGGCGAGGAGGTTTTTATGGATAAGGCAACTTTGGATGTTGACATTGTTTAGAATGTGAAGGGTTACAGGCACCTGTTAAACTGTGTTTTGAAAAATATGTCCCCATTGGGAGGGGTGTGCAAAATGTATTACCTAAACCTGGAGAACATTAGAGCTGCGGGAAAAGCTGAAACAAACGAATTCTCTGGAGTCTGTGGCAGAGGCCTGGGGGCTCCATGGAGAGGTTTTCTGTATTCAGATTGTCCCTCCCCCTAATAGACAATCTAGCTGGCTAATTGTAGGCTCAGCTGATCACTTGGGCTGCAATGAGCCACTTCTTATTTGCAGGTAGAAGTGGCCACTGGAATCCTGAAAAAGTCCATTGTGAAGGCAGCTATTGGTATGTCTAATGCCACCACAACAAAGAGTAGTGAGGGGGAAAAAAACAAAAATATAATAAACAATGGTCCTTGAGAGATAATCCCTCTGGTATCTGGCTCAGGCTTTCTCACTTCTGAAGTGACAATAACAGAAACAGATTATATAAATATATATATATATATATATATATATATATATATATATAGTCTATTAAACATAGCACATGCAAACATCCTATGAACTCGAGACTTAATTTCCCCCCAGTATCCTTCATGTCGAGCACGTGGACCATCCGTGGATTTTCAGCTTCATAATTTCCCATGAATCTACTTTTCCAAACCCTTGTACTTGCTGGGGGTAATTTAACTGGCAACCATATCTTTTTGTATGAAACAAACTTGCTAATTTACAAAGCGATGCATGGATTCTCTGTGCTATTTTAGAAACTCTGGAGAACTGCAGGATTCATTTTTAATGCTGGACTCACTGTCTTAAAATGAAATCCAAGAGCTGTTATTTACATACACGCCTTTGATGTGGTTGGTTATTGTTATGTTGGGTCAGAAGGACGGACCTGGGAGATGACAGACGCAGACACCCTGCCACCAGTTTTCCTTAGAAGTGCACAATAGCAGCCAAGAAACACCTCACTGTGAGAATAGTGGGTGGAAAGTTGCTTTTGGGGGGAATTCCAGGAAAGAGAAGATTGTGACCTCCATTGCTGCACAGTGTCAAGGACAGATGGGAAGAAGGTATGAATCAATATATGTCAACTGCACAGATGGTATAGCCATACAGTGTCCACATCCTGATTTTCCATCCCCTGAAAGTGAAATTAATAATGCCTTCATTATAGGCAGTAGCTGCCAAGCAGCTGAGAGGACCCAGCACAACTCAGGGCCTTGCTCTGAGCAAGGTGTCTCTCTCTCTCTCTCTCTCTCTCTCATGCTCTGGATCATAAGGGAGAAAAGGAATCATCATCTTTTGATGATGAGTTGCAAAAACTAATACACCAAAGACAGGGAGACTGTGGTGATTTCCTGCTTTGCAATATTTTTATGCCAGGGCACCTTTTCCCAGGACCCGGCTATGTCACAGGGAGAGGATTAACTCTGGTGTGCCAATTACTGAGCTCAGGGTGTTGAAAAATCTCAGACTAGGGTTGGAAGTGGAGTGTAAAATAAAAATAAGCAACCACAAACCACCAAAACAAGTATTGGCACATCTCTACAAGCTCTGGCTAGTAATGATGAATTCATTATTCATCACGTGGACTAATTAATGCGCGCTAGCACATCCCAGTGCAATTTGCAAGTCACAGATTGTGTTAGGTGATACAAATGACTCATTTGTGAACCTGAAGGATGACCTTTGGCAGGACTATCTGCTGACCTCAAAAATATTAAAGAAAGGTTATTTCACCTTGCCATTGTCTCCAAATGCCAAAATAGCCCAATTAAAAACCTTGACTTGGAACCATAGGAGCAGATGCGAGTCCTAAAGGGCATTAATTATTTTCAGTGTCAGCTGGTTGTATAACTGAGGCCAAATGAGAGTTTGGAAAGCTATTAAGACCCTGTGTTACATGCACTGGGTCTAAGATTTGAATTCAGAATAAGGCACGGATTTCATCTATTTTAGGCAGGCTGTGTAGTATTTATGCTGGCTGTCCTGTTAAGAATTAAGGGTGAACGTAGGTGAAATGAAGCTCATCACCCTTGCTGGGGTTCTCCCATTTGCAATCATCCATTTATTTTCTCAAGTCTATTTGCAGAACCATCATTAGTTACCATATTGTGAGGTCAAAAGCATAAACATGTGTTTGTTATTAGTTTGCTTCCAAGCGGACTTTTCTTTCTCTCTACAAGCCTAAACACTACAGTGATTCTGTAGTGTTTCCCCCTACAAATGTAGCGACAGATGAAGATATGTACCCAAGCTAGGTTCCCATATGGCTAATTTCTACATTTGTTTTAACAACACACAGATTTTTTTTAAGGCAAATTAAAACACAAGGACCTCGGCATTCATGGCATTCTCTCCAGTTCTGTCGTTTCTGCCTCCAAGTATATGTTAGCAAGTCATACCAATGGAACACCCTGTATTAACATGAAGTGGGCAATCGCTCTTCTGTTGGGAAGTTGCTGAATCTTGATAAACCTCACATCCTTTGGCTCACAAGACTTCCAATGGCTTTGGGGAAGATTTTGCCTGTGGCTCACAGCTTTCCCATCACCAATTTTCACAGTGGACATTGACTGCCAAGACTCACCACATGTCAAGGTGTTATAAAACAGGAATGTTTGAAAGCAGGGAGTAACATGTTGATTTTAACATCTTTAGAGTTGAAGTTTAAGGTTTTGATTTACCTTCTTCTCCAGTTTAAATGAATGGAAAAGGAAGATTTCATTCTTAGAAAAGGATTGAACAGTGTGGTGGGAAAACCCAGAGGATGGGGAATCAGACAGACCTGGGTGTAGATCTTAGTTCTGTTAGTCACTGTGTAAACTTGAGTACGTGACAGCTCCTCTTGGCTTCAGTGTCCTCCTTATCTGTGACATAAGAATCATAACACCTGACAGGATGGCTTAGAAGAGAACATGAAGCTGTGTGTGTATATATAGCTAGGACATTGTGGCTATTGTTATTTTCATTACAAGGGATTTAGAGAACATCTTCAGAGATGCCATTTTTTTTTTGCCCTCTCTAGATTTTTCTTTCTGTTTTCTTGTGGGGCTGTGTGCAATATATATGGCAGAAAACATGACTTAGAAATCAGTCCTGCCTTCAAATCCTTCTTCAGTTGGGAAGTTGACAAATCTTGATAAACTTACATGCCTATCTATGAGCTGGGGTAAGAAGACCTACTATAATGTGTTTCTGTGAGGATTAAGCAGGATAGTGGATGATTGTGGTGTTTACCATTTGGTAGGTGTTTGAGAAATAAATGAAGCCCTATTGTCCTTACTTCCAGAATATTTCCCCCCCTTTGTCCCCACATATGCCACTACTGATCTTTCTGTCTCAACTCTTCCTCCAAGTTCACTGGTATTCTGTTCTGAAAGATGAGCACCCTTGTTGGAAGACATTTTCTCAGAAATTAACAATTTGTAATTTTCCATTCAAGGTTGAAGGGAGATCTGCTTCCCTAGTCGGTGTCCTTGTTTCCCCATTGGTTGCCAGCACAGTCTATGGTGATAGCCTATGTTGCAGATCAACATCAGGCAGGCAGAGATTGTCCCCACTGGCCCCTCAGATGTGGTAGATTGTATCCATGAGATAAGAACCCTCATAGGTGTTCCTCCTCTGGCTTCTTAGACCACATGTTACCCAAGTAACATGACTACCATTTTTCTCTACAAGGTTGCTATTATTCTAAACTGCCACTTAAAAAAATTTAATTTTATTATAAGATCCTCATAAACGCCAGCAGTTAATGAAAGCAGGTTTATTTCTTGCTCTTTGGGAGGCGGCCACCCATGTCAGCATTGGAGGGTGTCTGCACATCCTTGCAGGCCCAACAAGTGGTGAACAGATGGAGCCTGAATTCAGAGCAGCTTTACCAAGAAAAAAAATTCTGTTCTTTCACCAAATGAGATTTTCAACATCCATTTGCAAAGAACTCTTAAGCCATGGTATATTGGGAGAGTTGGCTCCATTGGTAATGAATGCATGAGCTGAAAGGCCACACAAACTCTATCAGCTCATAATTTTTATATACAAGCCCACCCTTGACTTAAATTTGGAGAATGCATGCATTTTTAAATGCACATGCTGAGTGGAACTCTGCCAGAGTGGAACTTCCTATTGAGCAGTGGCTTGTCTTCAGTTTAGTCTAATGCCTTAGCCCTAGCATAGAGGACACTCCTCTGGGTGCTCGGTAAAAACAAACAAAAAAGAAAAACAAACAAACAAACAACCCAGAACTCCTAACCTCATGGTTATACCATTCTCTTCAGAAAGGACCTCAGTGTAAAGAAAGGGATAAGTGTGAGAATGGAGGTCTGGGGGCAAGAGATGGGTTTAATGACAACAATATAAGATACCTTTATCACAAAGGGGGTTCACTATAGAGGCAGTATTCCACTGAGGGTTCAGTAAATTACTGAGTCCCACTTTCTTAGTCTTTCTCCCTCAGGTGAAACCTCCTTATCTCTTATTTGTGCTTCCTCTTTTAATCTCTCTCTGTTAGCCCTGCTGGTCATCGATCATTCCACTATATTGGTTCTTAAGTCTTAGCTCACAGTGCAGTCACTTAGGAAGCTAATTAAAGATGCAAATTATTGGACTTCACCCCCAGAGAGTCTGTGTCCATAAAGTCCTGGGTGGGGCCCAGAAATTTGAATTTAAACATTACCACATTCCATCTCACCCACCCGAGAGATGCTGGCATAAATGGCTCTTGAGCCATATTTTGGGAGCAGCTGAACAATGCCAATGGAAAACAATTGGCTGCCCCGTGAGCAGGGTTGAATGGCATGAAAAGACCAACTTGAGGAGCTTTCAGTCATTCGAAGAGTTATCATTGCATCAGTGAATCCTTGTAAACAATCTTATGTAATGCCCTTTCCTCACATGAAATCAGACCCTGATCCCTGAAGGAGAAGGGGATCTCTCCCTCTGTCTCCAGCGGCCCCTGGAAGGGCAGCTCCACAGTATTCTTGAAGCTCACAATCCATTTCTTCCCAAAGTTAACTTCGATGAAAGCCTGGGTCCCTGGGTCAAGTAAGAGCATCTCACTAGGACATGCAATTTCCAGCTCCAGCCTCACCTCTACTTGGCAGTGTGGTCTGCACCTCTATGAGCTTTGGTTTATCCCTGTAGGAAAAAGAGGAGCTTGTACTAGATTGTGGGTGGTTTTTTGTTTGTTTGTTTGTTTTGTTTTGTTTTTAAAGAAGTTCTGTTCTTTATGGTTTTTACAAAATACCTTTGTGACTTTTGCTGTAGATGAGGGCCACTCAGTATTATTTACCCTTTATATTTGTCTTTATAATAAAATAAATCTATTCACTATTCCATACTCAAATATTTACTTGGGTTATGAGCTGAGCAGTATTATCTGTGAAATCCAAAGTTTAATGTGCTAATTGGAGTTTTCTTTGCTAATATTCATGAAACTAGATATGTAGGCACTGAAATATAAAAGTGTATAACTAAAGCCAGTGGTGTGCACTCACCCTTGAGAAACATTGAGCTGGAAGATCTCTAAAAGACCGCCTGCTTCCCTAGTCAGCGGGGGTTCGTATCCAGGTGGGTCGCTCTTGTTATTACCTTGGGGATTTGCACATGGTGGCAGGTTAGAGAGAAAAACAAAGAACTCCTCTGGGTGCCAGAAGCATGGGAAAGACTGGGGGGGGTGGGGTGGGGAAGAAAGAAATTGCTTGTACTGCTGGGAAGAATGAGGGTGCTTGAGGCTTTGAGTGTACATACAAAGGATCCAAATGGCTCAAAGAGAGTTTTTAATATTAATTCTGTGGTGACATAGGGCCACCAGCTGCTTAATTTTATTTAGGTCTGGTAGGGAGCTTAGTAACCAAGAACATCATTGGTTTCTTGTTTGTTCCTTTTATTGACTGTCAAAGAGCTAACAGCTTTTATTACAGATTTCCCAGGGCCGGAGCTGGCTAGTTAGGACGCGGCAGCACGGGGCTCTGCGGCAGAGTCCCAGGGAGAAGCCTCACCCAGTGGTGCCCATCATGTTGTGGAAAATGAGTTGTAAATACATGGATTTCAGGAGACACTTTGTGGGAGGCAGAGGATGCTAAAGGGTTGCTCGGGGCACACATTGGAGAATGAAGGATGTTGATGGCCTGTTTATTTCATGCAAGGGGGAGACAGTGACTCCAAGTGCATACCCCCTGGGCTGGTGTGGGAATGGCACAGATCATTTACCAATCATTGTGGTCCAGAGCAAGAAAACAAAATGCATTTGAAAAGTGAGGGAAACTGTAGCGCAGTTAGATATGCCCAGCATCTAAGCACACTGTGATGAAATGGAAATCAGCTTAGAATACATAACAGGGTCAAAGCTTAGGTTCCGGAAACAGACTGACCTGGGGTCCAAATACTGACCCTGCCACTTCCTGGTTGTGATTCCTTCCTTGAGCAACGTACCTATCTTTCTGAGCCTTGGTTTATTCACCTGTACATATGGGTATAATATGTACTTCCAGGGCTAACTTTAGTATTTAATGACTTAAAGAACTTTGAAAAATGTCTGGCAATTAGAATTATTTATCAGTACATTGTAGGTGCTATTTTTGTCATCAACATTATGTGATAGGTTTATTTTATTTAGTTTTTCTATCAAATCCAATGAGGTAGTGGTCTAGGTGGCCCATAGAGAAGGAATCGAAGTTGCTACATCTCTGGTGGTTTCCCAGAAGTGCTCAATGAATGACCTTTAATGACACACTCTTATGACTAGTAATATTCTTGAAAATTTCTTTCATGACGATCTTGAGATAACTGCGACTGAGTTATCACCACATGATTCTGACTAAGGTTTCAAGATTAAGGGGTCTTTTGCATAGAGAATTCCCATCCTTGGAAGTAAGGCACTTCTCAGAGAGTATAGGAGAACTAAACAGAAGTCAAGAACCCAGACATGGTTCTATTCTGCCAACACCAATCAAATGTGGAGTTCTCTTTGTCAGCAAGGAAGTCACACCTATTGTCAGGGGCAACAGGTGTGGAAGGTATAAAAGCAAAGTCTGGCAGGGTGTTGTGAATCCCGAGAACCAGACCCTTGCTGGTCAGAGACTCCCCCACAAAGGTTCTTAACTCTCTGGTGCAATGAGTGTGAAAGCCCTAAATATGGACCCCCCCTCTTGAGACCACTGGCTCTTTTGCATTGAGTTTTGGAATTGACTTCTGGAAAAGATAAGGAAGTTTGTAGCTCCTTTTCTTGTTTTGACTTCCTCTGTCTTCATGTTCATGAACAACAACAACAACAACAAAGAGTGCCAGCATTCCCTGTGACATTAACCCTACTCCCCACCTCCTTGACCTCCAAGTGAAATTGCATGGAGCGTCTGTTCCTTTAAGGGCCAGGCTATGCCCTGGGTGTTTGTGCCATAAAAGAGTTACATGTGTGTCTCCAAGGAGTCTCCTCTCCCCCAGTTGCTTTATATAAATGCCCAATTAACAGCAGTGAAAAAGTTCTTGTTCCGAGCCTCTCTGACAGAAGAAACAATGGAGGGAAACGGAGACAGCCCCGCTGCGATGGCTATATCCTACGCCTGTGATGCATTACCATAGACTTCGTTCCACATGGTTTCGCATTGTCTCTTCTTACATTTATCCTCCAACTATTGTTTCCTTTTGTTCGGCAACAGCTGGAAATGGTAAATTCATGTGTTGAGCCAATGTTTTCCTTTGCCCTGGCATTTCTAAACATTTATTTTCCTATGATCCAAAAATACCAGCAAAGATGCTCTCGGAAAGATCTTCATCTCGCGCGCTGCCCAGACGCCCTCTGATGCTGTCCCTTTAAATGAGGCTCTGGCGCTCACTTTCTGAAGTTCATTAGCTTGTGTTATCAATAATGTAGGATAATATTCTGGTGGAGCCCGAGTGCCTGGCCCGCCCCGTTTCCACTGTCAGTTTCCTTGTACCCTGGCAGTCCAGTGAACTTGATAAGTGTCCCATCATCCTGTTAATCAAATTACTTATGAACTAAAATTGACAGTTTTCATTAATTATAAAGGATTATTCTAATTGCAATTCAAATTTATTCATTTAGAACAGACGGCATTCAGTAATATTTCAGGAAATTTGCATATTAAATGGAGAGGGTCGTCCATTAAGTATGGTAATGTATGCATATTTCCTTATTTTTAACTTCTAGGCCATATGCACTGCTGCTACTTCAGCAGGTGAAAAACCAGAACGTGCTTAATTTGTTCAACAAACACAGGGGCCAGAGCACATCTTTTGGCACCGGGGACTGGCACCCCTTCTAACCCTATTCCTTCTGCTCTTCCTTTCCCCACCTCCCCCGGCCCCGAACACAGCCAAAACCGCGGTTGATCTTTCGAAGAAACTTTTTTTGATAAACCTGGGCCACCCCCCCCCCCCATCCCCGCCCCCTGCCTTTTCTTTTTCTTAAATGTAGGCACAGCTGGTAAGGGTTGATTGAAATGTTTTGCCATAGAAGCTGTGTTCATTAATTTCTTCAAGATGCTGAAGTAGGCATTAAGGTTGCCGGCTGGAGTCCTTCCCTGTGACATGTGGAACAGCAAGGGGCCTAATAGTCAGCCTTGTAACATCAACTGGTTACCCCCCTCGTGCGGCATGAACCTTTCCCCTCCAGTGAAAAATGAACCTGTCTGAGACAAAAGCACAAACCACGCATGCAACGAGACAGTGCCATTATTCACACCATATAGGCTGTTTTCAGAGATCATTAAAAATCATATCTCCATGATATTAATAAGCACCTTCCCTGATCCAGGTCTCGGGTAACAGGAAGGTATATTTAGAGCCGCCCTCGCCACCTACCTAATCTGAGATCATGAATCTGGGAGGGGAAAGAAAAAAATGTGTCTGTAAGAGAAAGGCTAACAAGCTGGTGTGGTCGGAGCCACTGGGCTTTTTAAACAGCTGGTCTGTCCCGGCGTTCCTAGCAGCCTCCCCGGTGGGGAAAGGGAGGGCGTGAGCCCCCAGCCACAGCACAACGTTGTTTCCGGCGAGTTTTGCCTCCAATCCTAAGGAATGGATGATATCTGGTCCTAACGATTTGAATACAGCAGATGCCAGCTCATTCATCTCCAGAAACTCGCATGGAGTAGCTGGCTGCTCATTTAGCCTGGTCTCAAGTAGACTTGTGTTTTTCATTTTTCTGCCGTTACACGAAAAGCTTTGTTGCTCCACATACAGATATTCTATTTGCTGAGCATATTTATTCCAGTCTGTTTGTATAGCACCGGGGCTCTCGTGGCCATATGCTATTGATTGAAAAGCCTCTGCGAACTCGGATTCTGAATAGGCGCTGTGTCCTTGGGAGGTGTCCGAGAGGCCGAGGCCGAGGGCCGGCTCGCTGCCTTGCCAAACCCATACTGAGGTCCCTTTCCACTGCCCTCCCTCCCTCCCTCCTCCCAGGCAATACGTAAATGTCCCGTCAATGCTTTGGTTGTTTACACAACCTCTCCCCAAATCTCAGTGGGAGCATGCGCAGTGCCCTGTTCCTTCTTGTTGGGGTACAGCCGTGCCTGCTGGCATTACTAGGAACGCCACCGAAGGAACAGACCCCCGAAGGCTATTTTAGAAAACACTGGTGGAAAATTCTCAGAAATCATTCAAGCCCATCGTTGAGTCCAGGGAAACCTCCCCCACGTCTCACATCTTTCCCTCCGCTTCGTTCCGTGTTTGGACCACGAAAGCCCCGGTCCTAATCCTGTTTCTGATGAGAGTGAGTTTTCAGTGCAAGTTTTAAAACATTTAATTGTTACTGATTACTGACATGCAATAGTAAAATAATATACAAGTATGCCGCAAATGATTAAAGTAAAACTTAACAGTGTATGCATTAAAAAAATACAAACCCACAACTCTACTTTTGTTATGGGAAATATTATGTTGCATAATGTGACCCAGTGGTATAGGATAATTGCTTAAGAAGCTGTATTATACAGATATTTTGTATATTGCATCCTCATGTGCAGTATTCTTGGTGATTAATTCCTCAGTAGAGGGAGGCTCTCTTGGAACAGATGTTGATTATATCAGAATGTGGGCCGAAAGTGATGCCAGGAGTGGAGAGTGGGCGCGAGTATGCCAGCAGGCACCCTCTGGAAACTAGTGAGGGACATTTCTCAGAAATTGCTCTTGCGGTCAGCATCCATACGATCTGCAAGAATAAGTTCCAGGTCATTGACCGAGGGCTACATAGTATCCGATGGAGGTTGATGGAGAGAGAGAAGGATAAGAACACAAGACATGCCAAAACCGGTTTGGCTCAGTGGTAGAGCATCGGTCTGCGGACTGAAAGGTCCCAGGTTTGATTCCGGTCAAGGGCATGTGCATTGGTTGCGGGCACATCCCCTGTAGGGGGTGTGCAAGAGGCAGCTGGTCGATGTTTCTCTCTCATCGACGTTTCTAGCTCTCTATCTCTCTCCCTTCCTCTCTGTAAAATATCAATAAAATATATTAAAAAAATAACACAAGACATATATAAACATGATGTAGAGCTAATGAGGAATTAAGTCCAGTGGAGGGAACTAACCCCTCTGAGCTCCATGTCTTTTATATCTGTAAAATGGAGCTCACACTTGTCTTGCCATTTTTCATGGAGCTGTTGTGAAAAGCCCCTAATACCCATCTGCTTCTCAGACTCTCAAGTTCATTAGAACCACCCAAGAATAGTCAAAACTATATATTCCTGGGCCCTTTTAGCTAAAGATTCCAATTTAGTAGTTCTGGGGGTGGGGCTTGGGAATCTATATATTTAAACATTCTCAGGTGATTTTTTATCTTCCAGCCCATTTTGAAGGCATATACTGCTCTACAATATACGCTACTCTTAAGGAGATAGACTTGCAAAGTAATTAAAAAGTGTCTCAAGACTGCACCTTTCCATCGCATTTTAATGGGGGGTGGGGGAGAGAGAGAGAAAGCTCTAGATTATAGGAATGCCAAGAATTAACTAAACTCCAGAATTTGACCCCTGGCCAGGTAAGTTCCTGAGATCTGGTGCTGAAGACAATGACTGCATGAATGTGCAGGGTTGGTGCACAAGTGGGATCTCTATGTGTCTACCCACAAGGATCCATGGGAAAGAACACTTACCCCACTGCCCTACTAGACCATGTACAGCCCAGACTCCTCAGCTGAGCTCTGAGTCAGCAGCAGGTGCTTTTCAACCGAATGTCTAGGTCCCTCGGTGAATGGGTTCTTTATAGTGAAATAGACTCTGGAGGTGAAACTGTCATCACTTACCCACTAAAGAAATGAACCCGGAGACGTGGAAGAGAGAGCAGTCTCCTGCCTGTGAAAACATATGGAAATGGCAACAGAGTTCAGGTACGGCTATATTTATTAACCATTATGGATGCAGAACCACTTCATACCATGTCAGAGGAGAATAAATTGGATAACAATGGGATGACAGCATCATCTAATCTAATGTCAGTGTGGCTCTATAGTTATGTTTTTAGCTGCCAAGTTAGGCGCTGAGATTCTCTGCTCCAGTTGAGGATTAAAGCAGGAATACTAAGGACCCTGTCTGACTTGAGGCACCCTCAGGCCGAAGCAAGGTGCGATGGCGTGAGTGAGATGATTTACTCATTTTCTATGCTATCATCGATGAAAATGCATTGCTTCCTCAAGTTTTTGGTAGACACGGATTGTAGGTTGTTTTTCGCAGAAATGGGGAAAAAATGATGGATCTTCTTCTTCTCTTTTTCTTTCCACCCCAAGGAGTATGCACGATTTAAGAAAATCACTATCTTTGTCAAACACTTTTTGCTCACCCACGTCTTATAACTAGTGTATTGCCAGGCTGGTTAGAGATGGAAGTAAATGGTTGTGTCTCTGGCCTCTTGGGAGCTGACAGCTTTTGTTAGTCAGACTGAGTTAGGCATGAGGCACACCTAGATAAATGAGCAAGATTGAACATTAAACGGATAAATTAAATGAGGTTCAAACAGTTTGTATAAAGTGGGTGTTACATTTAGTTTTAGCATTCAGTGATTTCATGAGAGGGAGGAGATTGGCAGAGTTCCCCTGCTCAGATAGGTGATCCATTGAGGCAAGTTTTCTGGGAGTTGCTACAGAAGCTCCTCAGAAGGAGGTGCTCTCTAGCTGGGACTGTAAGCACTGCTTCAGCTCTCCCTTCCCCACACCCCCATGTATACATACTACTTTAAAATATTGGAAATTTATTTTTATTTTGAATGGAAAACTCTGGATCAGTAGGAGCTAATAGTAAATAGAATTTTGTAGATTATGTGAGAACAGGCATGCTTCCTTTGGGGGCCACAAATTGGACTTTACAGTTTCCTATTGCTTAGCTGCAGCAGACTTCGCCAGCCTTTGTCTGGGGGCATTTCATTACATTTCAAGATCCTGCACAAGTTACTGTGATGTGCATCTAGAGAAGAGGGGCTCATAGTCTTCAGATCTTTCCGTAAAACCATGAAGATCACTTGTTCTGAGAAATAGGTAAAGATTAGAAAAAAAGAGTACCAGGTATTTCTGAGATTAGTCTGAGGACATGCGTCAGTTAATTTTTCATTGAACAAAGAAAGTCACATCTGAATAAAATATATGGTTTTAAAAAATCATATTTTAAAAAATATTGTTGAAAGTATTACAGGTTCCCCTTTTCTCCGCCCATTGACCCCTTGACCCCACACCCACCCCTCCATGGCCTTTAACACACTATTTATTGTCTGTGTCCAAGGGCTATGCATATATGCATATAAATTCCCCGGTTAATCTTTCCACCCTCATCCCTACCCAAAAGCATCATCTTTACTGCTGCGATTAAGCATACTAAATCTTTAGGGTAGGATCTAATCCCAATGTAATTGATGCTCTTAATTCTTCTTGAAATGTTTTCCAAGTAAGAGGTGTGTTTAGGATCTAATGGTGTCCCATTTCCCTCAACACAGCTAATTCCAGTAATTTTGAAGTACTATTAATGGGAACTAAAAGTGTCTTTTTCTAAGAGAAATGTTGACAGAAGGGTAGGCTTTTGTGAAAGATGGATCAACATGTGAAAGACATTTTTAAACTGCCATTACTCTGGATTCTGGAACCGTTTATCTTTGGAAGAACCACTGCTTGGTGGGTGGCTTGGTTCTGCTTGATATGGAGACAGTTTATTTCCATTTTACAGATTAGGACACTGAGACCAAAGGAGGAGAAATAAATGGTTTCTGCCTCATGTTAGAGTCAGTAATTAAATGCCAGACTTATTTCAGAGCTCAGTTAGGATGGCAATGCCTCTTCATTCCAAATGGATGCCATTGGGAAATCAGGAAATATACATCTGATTTTATTAGAAACCCTAAAATGTGTTCTCCTAGTTCTGGCTCTGATCTTCTCCTTGCTTCTTACCTGATCTGGAACTGCCAGCACCCTTGTGGTGACCAGAGCCATTTGTCCTGAAGAGCAAGGGGTACAAGAGGGCTGAATTCTTCCAGACCCTACCAGTGATCAGAGCGTGCCCTGGGGCATGGGCTTTGATTACCTTTAATTAGTATGCATAACTTCAAATAGTCCTAATGGTCATAAAATGATCTGATTCTCTTTAATATGCAACCAGAGTTCTTGGCACTTTCTCCCCATAAGCCCTTATCTGGCATTCATTTCTTTGTCTTCTAAAATAAAACACAGAAAAGAAACAAATTGTTAAAACACCCAAAGGAAAAAAAAAAACCGTACCACCATCACTAAGCATATTGAGAGGTTCCATAAGAGAGGAAATGCAAACATTTGATGCAATTTATGACACATCCATACATTTCCGTTGTTCTTCTTTCTTGCTGCTGCCTAGGAGTTTCATTTTCCCCTGCACCATAATATTAATGCTTTCCCCCTCGCTGGCTTCGCAGCCTGGGGGTCACAGCTCCTGTTTCACAACACGAGACACCCAGCCATAAATCTCCTTTAAATAATACAGACGGCAGGAGGGTCACTGTGGAGAGAGCCAGTCGGTCTGAACAAAGTGGCATTGATGCATGGCAAGTGGAACAGCTTGACCAGGGCCCTGCTGGACAGGTAGAGAGTGGAGCAGCCTTTAGTTAAGGGGAGGGAGGCATGCGCTCTGCATGGTTCCAAAGAGCCAACCAGATCTGGTTCTCAGTAGGATTTGGCTGCCAATCACAGAGGCTTCCTGAGAATAATCACATCACCTCTTCCTGGTTCAGGCTGGAATGCCTGATTAACATAATCTGTGTTTGGAGGTGCAAACACATCTTTTGGGGTATAAACCTGTATTTCTTGAGGCCTCTTCACCATACTTAAAATATTGAACTGCCAGGGTGGAAGTGACAATGCACACCTGGTCAGAACACTCAATGTGGTTGAGGGGACACTGTTTTAAAAAGACGGGCTGAAATTTGAACCTCAACTTGCAGAGGAGCTCCATTAGATGGGGAAAGAGATGAGGGCTTAGCCAGGGATTTGATTTTGTCAGCAAAAAATTTAACATATTAACACCCGTGGACCAAGGTATCATGTTTGGATCATGTATCTTGTGACTATAACTTTGGTAAGCAAAGGTTATATATGTGCAAATCTGTATAGTTACACATAGAATATGGGCCAGATGAACAGAAGTAACTCGTTTGTGCATAAAGATATATAGTGCATGTATGTGTGTGTGTGAGAGAGACACCCCAATAATTTAGGAAATAATTGACAAGCATTCCACAGGGTTTCCCTGACAGCTTTTCAGACTTTGTGTGTTGGTTATCAGTTGCCAAACTCCAGCTCAGTAATCCATCCCCTAAAAGAGTATCGGGGCAAAGATTAGCATCTCATTTTGTCCATGTTTCCTTGAACTCCTTTTTCTGCAACTACTTAGTCACACTTTTGAAAAAAGCCAACATGGCTTTTACTTTCTCAATTACCTAACTTGTTATAATGGTTGGGAGGGGTTTGTGGGGGTGGGATTTCCAGTGCCCCTGGTAAATGCACTGAGAACAGAGTGCACATCAACCGGGGGATGATTATGTTGGTCCTAGTTGGTTCCACTCTGAGCATTTGTTATTTTTTTAAGTTGTTGACATTAATTGCTGCTGTAAGGTCATAATTGTTCAAAAGATACACGTTTGGGTGATAGTGGTGGTGAAGGGGGAGAACTGATCCCGTTCTTACTCATTTAGAATAACAAACGATATTGATTACTCAACAGTTCATCTAATGAAACTAGGAGACCCATGAGCTTTGAAAGGTTTTGGAGAATGTTAACTTCCCAGCCTCCTGCTTATATTCAAAACGTGTTGCTTTTTCAACTTAGTTTTACACAGGTCACCTCAGAGGTGAGCCCATGTCTTACAAACTGATTCTAAATATCAGCGGAGCATTTAATGATACTCTAAAATACATAAGCATCCCCCCCCCCCATATTTGTAAGCCACTTGCATAATTTTGGCCTTAATCTTTTTACTTCATTAGTAAATGTATATGTACAATTTTGTGAAAAAGCTACTTTTTGTTTCTTATTTGATTTATTGGGATGACTTTGCAGACCTACGGGAAGCATATTGACAGTCTTCTGTGTGCCTGTGCTATCAGCCTGCAGCCTACCCCCCTCCTGGTCCCAGCTACCCACTGTTTACCTGTCCAGGTCTCCATTGGAATGGCTGCTGGCTGAAGGCAGGGGTGATATCTGTCTAGTTCACTATTTTACCCCTGGTTTATGCCCTACTGTTTTCCTGGGCTTTCTTGGTTTAGAATCAAGAGTCCCAAACACAAGGTGCCCCAGAGTCCCACGCCATCTTGGCCCACAGATGCTCGCCAGTATTCCCCAGATAAATGAGTCCCTCCATTCTACAGAGCTGAGAGTCAGGTGAGAGGAAAGTGCACTCCGCTCCTGTTTGACATCAGTCAGCATCATCTTCCTGCTGATGATGAGGGAGGGGAGGGCCGGGACTGTGTCCTCTCTGTTTCTTTGAATTTTCCACAGTGGCCTAGAAACCCTTTCAAGGTAGAACTCAATCAAATGCTATGCAACGTGATCAAATACCCAACTATTCTGTAGTGTAAACTCGGGCTCTGTCCCTTCCTGGCTCCATGAGTCCAAGCAAACTCCTGGCTCTCTCTATGGTCATAAAACGGGGACGATATCGGTACCTTCCTCACGGGGCTGGTGACAGGGCTCACCGAGTCAAAGGACAGAGTGCAGTGCCTGCTCCGTGTGGGTCAGGTGCATGGGGTGTGCACACTGTGTCTCCTCTTCCCCTGCACCCCACACCGCCCCCAACATGAGACAGATGTTGAGTGTGAAGGCAGGTGACAGTCTTTTTGGTGACATGTCCTGCTAAACTGAATTTGGAGTTGTTCCAGTGTATAGTAGTTTGCCTGGAGAAAGAATACCCTTTCCTGTGCATGACTGGTTTCTGAAACACTGCATCTGTGTCACCCAGCTTCTACTTGACCTCCGTGCACTTTGTTGACATTGGAACGATAGGCATCCAGGCAAGCACTCGGCTAGAGGTGGGACAGGGAAACTGTGGCTCACAGATTCAGGTCCAGGGTGAGCATGAAACAACATCCAGGCTGGCGAAGAGGGGAGCTCTGGAAGGAGGCGTATTCCATACTGATTCTGTCTCCACCCCTCTCTCCCCACCGTCTTATCCTCCCCAGGCCAGGACCCGTGTAGGTCAGTTGCAATGTCTCCCTTGCAACGAACCTCAAAGAGGAAAAGCATACTTGGGTTAAATGACAAATCAATCAGGGGCGCTTTATAAATAGCTTTTTTTAATGAAGGCATGTGTTTCATGGAAATAATCTCATAAAAACGACTGCTGTATTTTGCTCCCCTCCTCTCTGTCCCCGTATCCTTCCTGCTACCCACTAAATGGGCAAAGGGCAAAGGTTTCCTTACAGGTTCCTTGTTTTCTTCGTTTTTCCGCCGGCGAGCAGCAGAATGGAGAGGAAGTGTCACGATTTTGCCTTTGGAACTTTAGTCATTAAATCCCCTTTGCCCCAGCTCTGGCGTTGCATATTTCAATAATGAGCAAGAGAAATTGTTTTATGGCAGTTTAATAAAAGCAGAAGACAAATGTTGCTTCTGTGCAAAGGAACTGAATTACACACTTCATGAACCAAATTAGTACCACAACATTTGGCTTTGTTCGAAAGGTGATACACATTTATGGGCCCATTTTTCAGCAAGATAAATATGGCGCAGGCCAAGATTTCCCTGAAGTAAATATTGTAAATAATAAAAGACTCTGCCAAGGAAAGCTGAGAAATGACTTAATCCTCACACAGTTATGCCGCGATGCCAAGATGCCACTGTCCGGACTCTCAAACAAACTGCCCGTTTAGTCAACTCATCTCATGATTAAGAGAGTGCGAGGCTCTTTAATTTCCCAGTAATAGTCAATATTCCTCAATTCTGGCCTTACAAAAATACTCACATAGGAGCCAGGGCATTTTATAGCATCAGTAGATTTGATTACCAAGTAACCAAATATATTTTGAGGGCAGTTTGGAGTCACACGGCAGAAATGTTTATGCGAATAGGTGCAAATTGGGAGACTTTTACAGAAAGTAAAAGCTATCACTCTGGGCCTAACTCGCATCCTTATTTAGTTTCAGCTTACTCCAGTTTGGTTTCAGCTCACGTTTTCTGCTAGCAAAATGGGCTGAATGTTTTTGTTCCTTCCATGCCCATTGTCCTGTGAGAAGCTGGGGTGATGAAGGGAATGCGTTGAAATACTCCGGTTAATGTGAGAATTCACAGTGCAAGCCAGTGCAAGCCATCCATCCGGCTGCAGGGCATGTCCCGGCAGCTCCTGTAGCAGGGCCTGCTGCTGTCTTAGTGCTGGAGGCCAATGCAACTGCTGCCTGGTAGAAATGGGTTGAGTGGTCAAGTTTGAGGCAGGCATTAGGGAGTGGTGGCGACTGGGATAAACTGGTGAGCATGTGTCCTGTCTAAGGCTGCAGTCTCTGCTGAGCCCCAGATAGTTGTTGCCATATAGGAATGTGGAAGTAGTACTGCTGGAATGCCTCGTTTCCCAAGAAATTTGGGAAATCTTGATTTATTTTTTTTTCTGAGAAATCTCCTGATTTTTAAATGCTAGTCACACACAAAAAAAGCAAGCAAACAAACAAAAAACAAACAAACAAAAAAGCTTGTATCCCAAATAAAACAAAGGCTCAGAGTTTGTGACTTCTGCTTTGCAATTTAGGGTCCAAAATAGTGCAAAACAAGTACACCGTGATGGACAGCATTTAGTCCTGGGGCTGAGCTGAAGAGAGCAAGCTCACATTATGCCAGGCTCTGTCCCTAAGCTGTGTGTGGTTTACCTCATCGAATCCTCCTCCCCATGCCAAGTAGGCACTATGAGTAGGTACTAGTATGTTTCCAGTTCCACAGATGTGGAACAGGCTGAGGTGGGGTTTGAATTCAGATCAGCTTTGTGAGCTCTTAAGCATAAAGCCGCACCTTGAGTTGTGTGGTGTGGCCCAAATTGCAAGCACAGTGGGAAGGGACTCAGGGACCTGGGGCTTGGTTTTATAGCTGCTTTCCTTTGAGACTGGGTTCTTTATCCGAGGACATCCTGGGCCTCCAGTCTCACCGTATCAAGTGGAGATAATACCACCTGCTCGATTTACCTCGCAGAGTGTGGGGAAGGATGACATCAGAAACAAGTGCAGAAGAGTGTGGAAAATTATGAAGCACTCTGTCAACACAAGCGGAGATGGGGGACAGTGCTCATAATTAATCAGAGGACACAGAGAGGTGAGACTGTGCAGCCGCTGATTGTCTTTGGATCAAATACAATTAAAAAGCAATCCTTTCTTGAGTCTTCAACTCAATAAAGTGTCTATTTGTAGAAGTGGCTTAAAACTGAACTCACTTGGAAAATTAATCAGCCACTGCTAATGGCTGGGAAGTTAGCAGACTGCATGTATATTAAGGGGAAAAAAGAGCAAAATAGAAAAGCGATCCACCAAACAGGAGTTAACAGCCTGTTGTCTGCCAGGCTTGTGACAGGGAGGACAGAGCATGAAGGCCCCCCATGGCCCGGGCCTTCCACACCCCCTAATCAAGGGACTCCCCTTCAGAGAAGACAGAAAGAGGGGACATTGCTGGCCGATGTGAAACTGTTAATTGATGCTGGCTAGTAGAGGAAAGGCATCACCACCCAGGTACACTGGGCAATTGAAGAGGAAAAGGGAACAGAGACACATAGGAAAGGTGGAGATAAATACCCAAAGGATGATGCAGAAAGCTGTTTATGAGTATAAACAGTGAGCACATCTCTTTATTTGTGAATGAATGAGCTGACATGGGGAAAGGGAGCTTTGTGGATTCTAATCACAACCCCACAGAACAGGCTTAGGCTCCCTCATGTCCAGTAGGCACTATGAGTAGGTACTGGTATGTTTCCAGTTCCACAGATGTGGAAACTGGCCCCAACAGGCTAAGGTGGAATTTGAATTCAGATCAGCTCTGTGAGCTCTTAAGCACCAAACTGCACCTTGATTTGGCGGTGTGGCCCAAATTGCAAGTACAGTGGAATGGGACTCTTTCCTCATTGACATGTGTTTTCTTCCTCATACCTATATCTCCAGCTAATGGTAGTGACAGTTTGTCCTCTGAACTTTGATTCTGAAGATTCCAGCTCTTTTCACTTACAAGATCTACTCTGCTTCAGGAAACTTTCTTTAGTGCTTTCTAAATGACTTGTTTCTCCTTCTCCTCTTCCCTCTCTCACTCCTGCCTGGCAAAGTCTCTAATACCCCTCCCATAGGAACTCTACCATCTTCGAGCTTTGGTCTCACCACCCCCATATGGAACCCTTGCTCCCTCTTCTCTGAAAACAACTGTGTGTCTTTGGGGATCATGCTGAAATCTGCTCTGCTCCTACAAGAAGTGTTTTTGGCCCCAGTCTACTTTGATCACTCCATTACTCAAGTCAGTTTAGGATTTGGGCAGAGTCCCTTCAATAATACCCTTGTTCTGTTATTGATTTGTAATTATTTTAGAGGTGGAGTTTTGATTGCATCTTGGGGTTGTCTCCTAATTTGTGATAGGACTTCTTGTTAGCTCCCCAAGATTTTTTTCTCCTTTACCATAGCGATAACATATATATACATACATACAAGCAATCTTTACTCTCAGTAAATGGAGGGGTAAGAACATGGGCTTTAGAATCAGAAAATTTGGTTTTGGATCTCCTCTTCACTACATAATGTTAGTATAAACCTAGGGAGGTACTACCTCTCTAAACCTTGTTTTTCATATCTCTAAAAAGGCAGTTTAAAAGAACACCTGCACATATAACTGACATATACCTAGGTAAAGTGTGTAATGTATGTTTTTGTAAATTCTTAATAAATGCTAGCTATGATTATTGTGATAATGCTAAGTGTTTGTTGACTGACTAAATGTATCCATCTTCCTGGCACATAATTAGCGATTGTGCTCAGTCAGGGCTGGGTGTTGAATGAATGAATGGATGAACAGATGACTGAGTAGTAGCTGGGAATATAACCGTGAATAAGAAAAACAATGTCCCTGTGCTCATAAGCTTAAATCCTAGAGGAGGCAGACATATAATAAGCAAATGAAATAAATAATGCAGCTAAGTTTTCAGATAATAAGTTTTAGTCTTGCTAGGTGAGTGTGAGGAATATTAGAGAGAACTAGCACTATTTATCTTATAATCAACCCAGTGGAGACTAGTGAACGGGTTCCAAGGTCCAATGAGATGTATGAGAGAGAGATGTGTTCTGTGTTACTCCCAAGAGCAAGAACCAGATCCAAATGATGGAAGCCAACAAGAAAACTGAATTTGAGTCTAATTGAGACACTTCTGGTTTGGTAGTCTAGGAGTAGCACAGAGTACCCTAGGGGCAGAGTGTCATTAGAAGAGGATTCCAAGGAGGATCTGAGGGACATTTAAACATCATTTGTAAGGTTTCTTTGGAGAATTTCTAAGGTTATTTCCAGTGTAAAGATTCTAGAATTATCCATGATCCAGTAAACAGAAGGGGATAGGACCTGGGGAGGAGTTGTGGTAGAATGGGAAGAACACAGGCTTTCTCAGAGGATTCAAATTCCATGGTCTGCTTACTATTTGTGGAACCTTCCTTAACTTCTCTCAACTTTACTTTCCTCTTCTGTAGAATGGGAAGATTCATAGGAATGAAATGAGAATTCAGTTAACTAAGGCATCTAAAGTACGTAGCATAGTCCTTGGTGTCCAATCCATGGCAGTTGCTATTGCAATAGATTTTTCTGTGGTTATTGTTATTATCACCAAAATTGGGAGCAGTCAACTTAGTGCTCTGCTTCAGGGGACCTCCCTGCTGAGGCAGTGACTGGGGAATAAGTCAAGGCAGTAGTTAAGGGTAGATGGGGAGTAGGTGGTAGCCATCTTGTTGCAAAAATGAAAGATTGAGTACCTGCTCCACTTCTCAGGCCCGCGCTCAGGTCATCATCGCCCAATCAGAACTACTCAGAGAGCTCTTTCTCCTCCCAGGCGACAGACAGTGCCCTCTTCTCATTTTGTCCCCTTCTGAGCTTCCCTTAGTGTTAATTAAAATTTGATTTTGATAGGAAAGAAACAGCTGGAGTAGAAAGGGATGGAGGAATAAGAACACAGATTAATTTGTTTCCACGTCTCCCCTTTCCTCCCTGAGCTTGGCATCCCATGTCTTCAGGGAGATGGCCCTGATGCTATACTCATATATGCCTTTGGATCTACACATCTTTGTGTAAAATATAACCCCAGAGGGGAGAAACGTAAGATCCTCTTTTTCAGTTTGAACCTGCCGATTCTTCTGGTCCAAAAGGACTTCATGTGAAAATGCCCTGCAGAGGCAGGGAGCAGCTCCCGAACAGAAGAAGCACGGGGCACATCTGGAGAGAACCCAAGCTGGGAACCCGAGGGCCTGACCATCTGCCAGAGGGCCAGATGCTGCTGCTGCTGGAAGCCTCTTGCCTCCGGGCTTGTCATCTGGGTCTGATGATGCCATCCAAAAGAAGGACCACAGAGTGGGAGGGCAATGAGCAATCCATCTTCTCCCACTCACAGTTTTTAATTGTGTGACATGGCCTGGGGGTGAGGCGGGGTGGGGTGGGGAAGGGGATTAATAGTTTGCCCACAAAACCGCACCTTCTTCATGGCAAAGGCCATCCTACAGCAGATGGCTCTGACCACCCAGAATGTATAGAAAATCATCCAATTAAACATCCCTTTCTTATTTACTCTGAATAGGATGGACGAGGAGGCTTAGCTGTGTAGTTGTCAGTGGGAACTGCCATCTTCGGTGAACTTGGGAGTGTACTGAGAGTTTCTAACCAATTGCACTGGTCATTACATTACAGGGTTTCCCATATTGCAAGTGTTCTCCCCATTAACAGCTTTGGTGTCTGATTTTGGTCAAAGCAGATCATTTGGATTCAGAGGGACATCCTCTTCTTTTCCCATTGCAGAGGCAATCAAGGGTCGGTGCATACGGCACTCATAAAAGGAAAACGATCAAAATCACACACACCAAAAGGACTATTAAGTTCCGGATGAGAAGACCACTTCGTGTGATTCCTACCATTCAGGAACGTCTTTCTGCCCCATAATTGCTCACTGACAGATAGACGTACATGTAAAAAAATGGCAAATGAAGTAGCATTCTCTCTTACGCCAGCATACATGTTTTATGCTAAAGTCGTAGGCACGTAGGCCAGTTTTAGTGAGGGCGTGTTTTCAGTGCCAGGAAATGGCTGTGTATTATGTTTTTATACAAGTGTATGTGTGCTTTAATTTACAAAGAATTGCAGGACTTTTCTGGGTGCATGTCAGGCATAAATTGTGTTAATTTTAAAGAGGCACCTGTTGGAATAGTTTAAGACATTCTTTTTAATCTCACATAATGATTCAGATACAGGATTGTGTAACTCAAGAATTGAGAGAAGGTGATCTGCATTCAACAATATCAGGAGAATTATACAGTATAAGTTTAAGCTGTTAGTCTGCCGGTAGTTCTGCATTCATTAGGAGAATGACTTAGGGAAACCGTGAGCCAGCACTGTGTTGTAAGCAGGTTAGGGTGTCACCGGAGAGGGGCTGTTTTAAGTTTCATCTTAGGAGTTTTCTTTTCAAAGGGCTGGTAGGACCACCACCTCAGAGTCTTACTGCCCTGAAACATGGATTCTTCCTGAGACTCATTGTTATTTTTGTGTAGCAACTTCTGCTGAGAAGGGCTGCTTCTTCAATAGAAAAGCTAGGTCCCCAAGAGACAAGAGAGATAATCTGCTGCTTAATGTGGGGATGACAGTTGCACTGAGTGTAACACTAGCCGTGGAAAGTCTGAGGTTTTGAAAATAGCAGAAGTGGAGAGAACAAAAATGTGATGTCAATTTGTGTTCAAAATTGTCTTCTATTTTGTTAAGGCTGACAAATGCCCCATTTAGGAAAACCTCTGATATTGGGCAGTTGGAAAGAAATAAAAGCTACATTATGAAAATGAAAAGAAATATCCTGTTTCAAGATGGGGGCAAATGCCTCAAGGCTCAGCGGTGAAAGGATTTCTGGTTCTGGTTGGTGATTCCTCTCAAGGACTTGAGCACATTGGACTCAATGAGTGATTTCTGAGAAAGTGTAGTGAGGGGCAAACATTTTTATGTCAGCATCAGAAATGTCTGGTGTCAAGTGTTTAGCAGTTGTCGATGCAAATATTGGTAAAAGGAGAACACCTGGACCAGGGGGCTATTCAGACCCAAAATGATGTATCTGGTGTCCAGGAGCTGGTTACCTCCTTTCTATAATGATAACACCATTTTTGATATTTTTTAATGCTTCAAAGACAAAGGGCAATCTTAAAAGTCATGGTCTTTAAATAACAAGAGATTAGATTCTTCCGGGGAACTGGACTCTGCCAACATATTTCCTTTTACACAGTTTCGGGGTTAGCAATGACCTTACAATGGCAAACAGTCATAGGCAGTGTTTGTCAATCACTCTGGACACGTTGCCTGTCACCTTTTGTGCATTATCTCATTTCCTCCTCAGAGCAGGTACTATTATCATCCCCATTTTCAATTCCTGAAGCTCCCCTACTCTTTACCGATTGAGACAAGACATTATTCTCCTCTCCCCAGCTAATCGTTTTATAAAAGGAAGGTGAAAGTGACTTAGTCAGAACAGCCACAGAGACCATGGCAGAACTTGAACTTGAACCTGAATCAATCTTGTGGCTCCAGGTCAGTGCTTTTTCTGCCCTTGGATCAGAGCTCTTCTGCAGTTGGTCGCATGTAATTAACATGATCAACTTGAGCAGTTTGTTTATTAATTTCATGTATATGTTAGCTCTTCTTTTGAATTAAATGAGAACAGTGATGCTTTTATTTGTTCCACAGTAGTACTGAGTGGCTAATGGACCCTTAATCAATACAAACTGACTGCTCAACATGTTTCTCGAGTTAAATGTACCTTGGGCTGAATTCAAGGGCCCCAAATTCCAACTCTACCTACATTACTGCCTGGATGTATGACCTTGGGCACATCCTTGAAATTCTAGTGGAGCCACCTGGATAGATTGGGTAGAGGGGGAGGCATCCAGTTTGCTCCTGATGGTCAAAGAAATGGGATATAAAAAATGGGAAACCTTTAGTTTTTTTCTATAAAAAGTTTAAAAAAGCTTACTAGAGTCACTTTGGCTACAGAGACAATTTTGATGGAGTAATGAAAGAAGGTGGCAATATTCTGGAAAACAAAGCAACCATCCATGTTGCATCCAATATACCCTATGTGTGTAAATGTGTACAACACATGTTCACAACAACAGAGGAACAAGAACTTTGAAATAATAAAGTTTAAATCCTAGCTTCTGCCACCTAGCTGTGTGGTCTTGAACAATTCAAGCTTCTTAAAGCTTTGATTTCTTCTTCAGGAAACTGTGGGTAATAACACTGTCTTAAATGAGATTAAATGAGATAATTATGAAAACAACCAGCTCTTGAGACATTATGAGTCATCAAAAATGGCAGCTATGACTATTATTATAATATGAGATATTTATTGAGTAGTTCAGTCTTTCAGAAATGTGTACAAAGACTAAGGAGATCCAACAAAGTATGGACAGCCCTCTGGATGTTCACTATCTAATCTATAGGAGATGAATTAAAAAAACAACCTACTTGTTATCGAGATAGTAAATAGTATTGAGCAGAAGATAAATGAATATTCTGTGTTCTGATCTCCACATAAGATTTCACAGTGGCCCTCAAAAGCTCTGGATCCTTAAGTGGTTAAGGAGTACTTTATTGTGATTGCAAGTGATTTGAAACTTGCCTCAGAGAGGGTAAATGATTAATATTATTAGTTTCTTCTTTTGTTGTCTTTGAGTGTTAAGGATCTTTACTTGTTCAACTTACCTTTGTCCTTATCATTTTTCATGTGTTATCTGTTGTGCAGAGTAATTTGGAATGTCACTGTTCTTTCCTATATTCTTTGCCTCTCCTATTTTTGCTGCATTTCTGGAGAAGAAATACATGTGTCAATAGTCCCAAAAGTATAATGTGGCTGATCTTGGAATTTTATTTTTGGAACTTGGAAGCTGCAGGTCAACAGCTGGTTGGGGAACTTGAACTTCAGTTGTTTACAGACTGGGAGAGGTTTCTACCTTTGTCTCAAGAGTTATCCAGGTTCGAGATCGGGTTGTTTAGGCTAGCTGTCTTCAGAATTTCCCTTGGCTAGATCACTACTTCCTATTCAAATTGCTCACTCTTCTCCTCTCAGAAAATATCTTATTCATTGATAATCCTCCACTGGGATGACAGATTTGTCTTCAGTCCCTGACCTGGGTGGGTGACTTCACTTCTTAAAGTCTCAGCCTACTCATCTGAAGATTGGGCAGAATATTTGGGGTTGCTGTGAGTGCTAAATGAGATAATCATATAAAATACTTAGGGTACATAGCAAGCACTCAATAAATGTTCATTGATTTATTAGTAATTTTATTATCATTATTATGAAACACTCCCCAAATATTACTTTTTATTGCCTTTTTATACTTTTAGAATGCTATGTAAAGTACTTTGCTGATAGTAAATGCTCAATGAATAATGTTGATGACCACCATTTCCTACTGGCATCTGACTTAATATTGATGTTTGGAGAACCTATAAAAGAAAATGATAATCCATTCTCTTCAACTGGCAAATGAGGGCATTTGGACAAGGTTCTCACATACTGAAATTGATTTTGGTATTCATTCTAATCTTTAAAATTCCATTTAATGCTCCCATTCAGATGTTGCAGCAATGAAGTATTACATAGTATGCAATATGTGTAGTATTTGTGCCATATTACCTTTCTAATACTTAAAGGACTCTGAATTAAAAATCAAATTTGGTTCCCTAAGTGGGTTCAGGTAAGGAGTTGTGGATTTAGAGACGTGGAGAAACTTGTACTTTGTAATGCTTTCCCCTACTTTAGCCCATCTGATGGACTGCAAAAGTCCATTGAAATTGGCAGGGCAGGTGTGAGCTCTATTTTACACGTGAGGGAATGAAACTCAGGGCAGTGATGTTCTGCCCTTCTGACCCAGTAAATGGCTGAGGTCCCATGTCCTTTCCACCACACTCTCTGCTCTTCTCTGTGATGTTGAAAGAACAATTAATCCTGCCACTGAGGCCATGGAGGAGGTGATATCGGGTGTGGGCTTTGAAGGATGGATCACTGGGCAAATCCACCAATCACTATGGAACGGGAGGGGCTGGTGCTTCTTGCCTTGGGACCTTCTCAGCGTCACAGAGAATAATATGTCTCTTGACTTAACCCAGGATAATCACAAGAGCTATGAACAACAAAGGGGATAAAAAATATTCTGAAAGGGATAAAAAATATAGTTAGCTATTAGGAGAATTTTACTATATTTCTCATATTTGTGAATATAGATACTTTTCAAGGACCAAATTAAATATCCTTTTCCTTAACTCAAGCTTGAAAAAAGAACAGAAATCAGATCTAATTCAAATAAAAACATATCCTTTCAGCATTATATTTTTGCACCTGAATTGTATGAGGAAGTTTAACGATGGTTTCATTAGGCAGTATATACTCTGCCAACTCTATCACTTTTGCCAGGAACTTGGAAGTGGCATTCAGATAGCATGTTAATTTTTCATTAGTAACTCCCCCCTCTCCCTCACCCTTTGGTCATGTGCAGGGCTTTTAATATTTTGGCCAGAACTGCTTAAAATACATGTTAAATGAAGCTTCTCCACCATTCTCTCCCCCCCTCCACCATTTTTAAATGGCATGGTCTCAATCATTTAAAATGTTTTAACAGAGCTCACTGAACAGCACCAAATCTGTGCAGCATTTCTCAGATGATATTGGCCTACACCTGGAAGGCAAGCCCCATTTTGAAACAGTAATTTGGTCCCCGAAGGGCCCTTTGGGCTCTGTCCCGCTGCCTGTCCTGGCCGAACTGTCTAGGAATAAAGCCCAAGATAAATGGGGCTGGATTTATGCAGAGTAATTTAAAGCCTCCTGCCTGTGCTTGTCTTCCTTGTAGAGAATACAGTTGGAAATTTGCTTTAAGTCTGAGGCATTCCTTGAACACCTGATTTTGCGATTTTGTTTTCTTCCTCGCCCTTTGGAGAAGCTTTATTAGAATGCTGACGAACCTTGGCCTCAGCGAAGGATTAAGTGAGCAGATTCTTCAAGTAATAAATCTGAAGACATATTAAAAGCAAGGAAAAGGGATTTCCCCAGTGTTTTGGGGGGGATTTATAAGTGCCAAAGGCTAAACAACTTACAAGAGAAGTAAAATTGCTCCTTTTTCCAACCTGGACATGTTCTAATATTGTGACACAGCGTAGAATTAAGCTGGCTTACTAAGTAGAAACATGTAACATAATTGAAAATGCACAATACAGACAGGAATTCTCAATACAGCAATGCCCGGCTGTAAAGATTACACTGATTTATAAGGAATGCCTTAACTCCTAATCCCAGCCATGCGAGACCAGAGTCGAGGTTTTTTTTTATAACCAGGGACAGAGAAGAAAAGGCTTAATAATATGTATTCCCAAAATTGAATATAAATTTGGAATTGGCGACTGAGCAGACCATTCATTTCTCTTAAAACAATGTAGCCACGAAAACATTTTTATTATATTTTGACATGTGGATTTTCAAAGAAGTTCAGGCATTCTCTATTTCAGACATGACGGGTGTAGTCAAATCATGGAAGAGTAATGAAAATGAATGGTGTGTGGGGGAGAAGAATAAATACTGTGGGACATAAACTGCTTAGAAAAGATCAGCAAAGAAGAGAAGTGTCAGGCTGATGGAAATAAAAACCAAAGGCATAACCTTATGTATAAAGTGAGGCTTAGAAAAAAACGCAGGGAAAGGGGACCTTGGAATAAATGCTGAGGGAACAAAATCATTATGGCTTGAAATCAAGGATAATAAAGAATAGACATTGAGTGCACAATTTTCTTTTCTTTTCCCCTCTTTACTTTTGAGATGCATCTTTTCAAGAAAAGTCATATCACAAGGTCTGATCAGAATGGGGAATTTTGTGAGCTTGTTTATGCAGCAAGGAAACAGACTTCAGACTTGTGGTCTGAGGACACCTGCACTCCAACTGTTTTCCTTCTTCCCTGTGAGATGAGAAAAGAATATGTGAGAGAGAAGAATAAAATGGGGCCAAAATCTGTTTGGCTCAGTAGAGAGCATCAGCCTGCAAACTGAAGGGTCCCGGGTTTGATTCCGGTCAAGGACATATATCTTAGTTGCGGGCACATCCCCAGTGGGGGGTGTGCAGGAAGCAGCTGATTGATGTTTCTCTCTCATTGATGTTTCTAACTCTCTATCCTTCTCCCTTCCTCTCTGTAAAAAAAAAAAATCAATAAAATATATTAAAAAAAAAAGAAATAAAATGGGGGGATCTTAGGGAGATAATATTCCCTGGTATGTTGCACATACTAATTGTGGGTGAAATCAATAAAGGCTGCATTGGCTTATCTACAGAACAAGGGGGGCTTTTGATTGAACAGTAATCAACTGGCAAAAATAAGTAAATATTTAAAATAAGATATAAATAAAGCCAGTCTTAACTTTTGACTCATTTGTTTTTAAGTGAGATGAGAAGAATGAAAAATAAAATCCCCCAGGAAAGAGTCTTAGTCTACAGGAATTGGAAAGCTATAGCAGTATGGGAGAGAGTTGAATATTCAAGACATTGCCAAAGAGAATGTACTGAGCCAAGAGTAGCTAATTACTGTGTATGTGTGTGTGTGTACTGTGTACACGCACCCATATACATAAACCCACACATAATGCACATGCATGTTCACACATGTACACACATGTACAGACATATACAAACACACGTGTGTGGGCACACACACACTATTTAGCTCACTCTAAGAAGGAAAAATATAAGGGAACTAAAGATTGGCCCAAAGCTGGGACCTGGGAAAGTGGAGGCTCTGGCAATGGCAGGGCTTTAGCGCAGGGGAGAGCTGCTCGGGCAGTTTATATTTTGCTTCCAGGGAAGTGAGTATTAGGGGATGCACACACATGTTATCAGAGGGAAGTGGGTTTTGGTACCACAAAAGAAGGATGAGTTCCTTCCCACACTTGCAGGGATGCAATTCCTATTGAAATCCATTTCACTGCTCTGAGTTTTTTTTAACTTCAGAAGTTGGCAAAACACAGGAATGGTGTTTGAAAGCCTAGAAAAGCAGTGGCAAGAGTGAGGCATGGGGTTTAAAAATGCCCCCAACTTCTCCAAATCAGAAACCATTGTGCTCGCTGAAACCGGTTTGGCTCAGTGGATAGAGCGTCGGCCTGCGGATTGAAAGGTCCCTGGTTCGATTCCGGTCAAGGGCATGTACCTTGGTTGTGGGCACATCTCCAGTAGGGGGTGTGCAAGAGGCAGCTGGTCAATGTTTCTCTCTCATTGATGTTTCTAGCTCTCTATCTCTCTCCCTTCCTCTCTATAAAATATCAATAAAATCTATTTTTTTTTAAAAAAAAGAAACCATTGTGCTCAAACAAAATCAAACATGAACCCCAAACTAAGCGTGTGCAGCCGGAGAACAATGAGCTTTAGTGCTCTCTGACTTCAGAGAGGTTGGCGATTCTTTCAGGAAAAACAGACCAAGGTACTAGTTTGTTTGTGGATGAGCTTCCAGAATGGATAAAAAAAAAATCTGTCTTGTGATCAAGATTTAAGGTGCTTTGTCTTCAACATTTCAGGCAAGGAAAGGAAAACGAATCCTGGCCCTTTGAATGCCCACCAGAAGATAAACACTAGCCCAGGATGCGGAGAAAAAACAGTGATGCTAAGCCACAGTAAATCATGGCATGAAGACTTGGCTAGAAGGAGGGCAGAACTAAAGCCATCAAAGATTATTAGGTTTTAGTCTAAAATGTTAAACAGAAAACCTACACCTTCCCGAGTGACCCAACCCCAAGTCAAGATAAAATGGCATAATCTCAGCTGCACGATAGAAAACTCTCATCTATTTGATACTAGGCTTAGTAGCAGGCTGGTGGGGGTGGGAGGAGGAACAGAAAGACAAACAAACAAAGGCATCAGACAAAACGAAAGTATAAATAGAAGTATTGAATATATAGTAACCTGGAGGAAATTACTATAATGCTGTTTTCAGTTCTTGTCTCCATTTGTAACAATGACAAAGAAATGTCTGAAGTATGCAAGATAATGCTATAGGAGTCCCAAGTTTAGACAGGAAAAAGGTCTGTGTCTTTAGAAAAGAAAAATGAAAAGACTATCAAGGACCTGGTGAGAGGTTTGCCTGGTTTTGAGGGGCATGTTCAAGAGGCTGGTAACTATTTGTTTCTGTGGCATACATAGGGATAGGGCTTTTCAATTAATGAGTACTAGTAAGTGGGGCCCCATCTTTGAGTTTCTCTGTAAGAAAACAAAATCACTGCACTGAATAAAGGCCTTGTGGCCAGAAAAGCAGGGGTTAAACAACTCAAAAATTAAAGAAGTATAACACTTAGAAAAAACACACACACAACAATATTGTTTGACCCTTTGTAATATCCCTTTTGTCATAGTTTTTGCTTTGCAAAGTCCTTTTGTATCTAGAATATATATTTCCATTCTCACAACAACCCAAGGGATAAAATATTGCTTCCAATTGATGGAAGAAAAGTAGAAAAAGTGAGTAGAAAAAAACCTAGATTTTTGCGTTGGCTGTGCCAATATCTCACTCTATGTCTTTTCACAATTTCCCGTAATCCCTGTGGGTCTTGAATCTGCAAAATGGAAAAGTTTGAGCAAATGATTGAGGAGAGCTTTCAGCTCTGAATTCTAGGAATCTTTGAATTACAGATAGCAGAGTCTAAGACTTTATTCTCATCATCATTGCCATCAACACACTATGCTCAAGCTTTCTACTCATCTTTACCAACTTCCCCGTATACAAGCAATAGAGAAATTGCTAGTTCTGGACAAATTCATTTTAAGAATTTTATCTTAGAAAAGTAAAAGTAGAGTGACAATGTGAATCCCTTCAGCTGCCTCAACCAAAAACCTGGGCTTACTGGTAAATATTGTCTTTAGCAGAATTTTTGAACCCTTCCTTTTTTGCTGTATTCTGTTGCAAATACTCCCCCTCCCGCCATGTCCCCATCTGTTGATTCACATTTTAGCGGTTCATTCAGCATATATTGAATGTCTTTGTTGGGCTAGACATATTGCAGTATGGGTTTAAATGAAAGGAAAATAATTATTCAACCTATTGGTGAGAGAAACAGAGGGAAGGAAATTCTACTTTTATTGGCTAGAAGGTCACACTTATTGAAGGATAGTGCAGCAGGAGGAAGATATGGTGGGACAGGGGAGAGAAAGAGGGAGAAAGAGAATCTTTGTGCATAGATGGAGGTGCTGAGTGCTCCTGGGGGTGGTAGAAGTACTAGGAGAATTTTATCATGGGAGAGGTGTAGGGACTAGTAGAGATACAGAGGAGAAAATTCGCATATAGATAGAAATCTAAGCCTTTTGCTTATCTTTTCCCCCCAACTGCCTATGCTTCTCTTCAAAATATATCAGTACCAGTTCCATGTCTTTAGTATAATTTGTTGGGTTTTTTTTTTTTAAATCTGGTGGAGGTCTACCTTTTAATTTGAAAACATAGTCCTCGAGCTTGTTCTCTGCCAGCCCACTGAACAAATTTAGCACATTGGGTGTGAAAGCGCTCTCTAGCTATGTAGATTTATCAGCTTTATGATTGAAAACTTGGCTCACATTCTTGCCCCTTAGTAATACACACTTTTCTGAAGATAGGTTGGCCTACTCACATTTTATTAGCCACGATACATGGGAGCCATAGTCAGTACTCTGATACTTTAATTTTAACTCAAGCATTGATTCCATGCTCTATATATGCAACATGCACAAACACACACAGAGGCCAAAACACAAGGAGTGAATTTTAAGAGCCTCTTTTATTTCTTAACCAACAGGAGGAAAATGGAAAAAGAACTCACGAGTAGTAATTGTCCAACTGTCCATGTGTGTTGCCTTTTGTGGCTCTGTTTCCTGATCAAATAAATAATTTGTAAGGTTTTGATGATAAGAGATGCAACTTCTGCTGAGCCCTCACCTGCCAGCTCTACTCCATGCGGTCCCCCTTAGAAATTTAAGCAGAGAAATCATCCTTTCTTCTGTCTCCCCTGGAAACAGGGAGCCCAGCAGTGAGGTTAATCATTTGAATTTTGCCAATTCATATGGAGGCAAAACAGAAATAATTCCTCACCTTGGACCCTGGAAATGTGTTGTCAAACTTTTTAGAGCATAAGGTTAGATTTTTTCTTCCCCTTTGAATCATAAATATGAGATGCTTTAAATACATTGTTTCATAACCCAGTCTCCTGCTGAAGTGAATCCTACAAGGCAATATAAAATGGGGGAAAGAAGATAGAATCTGCCCCTGAAGTTGGTCATTCTACACAGGGACTCCTCCTAAGCTTTTCCTCAGAGTGTTCTGGGAAATTTTTCAAAGGATAGTGATCTAAAGGATATTACACATGGAAATTAGGGTAAAGCCACTTCTGATAAACAGGACATTCTAGAGATGAACCTGGCAGAAAGCTCACCATCGAAGAACTTCATAGAAACATTACAATGATAGTTTAATAGGTACAATGGCCATTTCTGAAAAAAACTATTTTTAAAATCCAGGGAAATTAAATTGTGGTATATTTTGTGGCTTATTTTTAGGATCAGAGATTTTATATATTGTTGGCTTAACTGTTACCACTCAGCAGACATCCTATGAACCTGTTAGTTTTAGTGACTATATTTTTCCAATAAAAAATGGTCTTGTAAGTCTAAAAATGTTATGAGAACAGAATAGAAGCCGTTAATTTGCTCAGTGAAAAAATATTTATTAGTACCAACTTGTTTTTGCCACCCAGTGTGCCAGAATGAATCTGAATATTTGAAATTGAGATTTCTAAAATAAAAATAAATAAATAAATAAAATAAAATAAAATAAAAATCCAGGTTGCTATATCTATGGTGTCCCCTTTTGAAATATAAAAATTTTCCTTTATAAAGAGAAAATTTCTATCTATGTTTTGTCACTAAAACAGGTATTAATTTTCCCCATGTCTATCTTTATGTTTAAATATTAGCCTCCTAGTAGGTTAGCAGCTCATGTAGACATTAGGCCACGATGAAATCTTTTTCATTTTGAAAGAGAAACAGAAATACCTTCTATTTTAAGACAGCTCAAGATCAACGTAGGCTCTGGGATTGGAGTTACCCATGGTGAACACCCTCCTTTATGCCCAAATCTGTACAGAAATGCTTTCAACTAAGGAACGTGCCCGGGAGTCCTTTGGATTCAAACGCATCAATGCAAAGCAAATACCCATCCGTCTAACTTGGAATGCTCCACTTCAGAAATAGCCTGGGATTTGTCAGTTATTGATGAGTATTGCTGGAAGACACAGAGCGTCTGGCTTCCAACCAGCACTCGATTGCCAATGCAATGCACGTCTGTTGGGTTTCTAAGATTTGTGGTTGAGCTGCCGGTCCATAGTGCTTTTCCAGGGCGACATGCTGATGACAGAAATACCTCAAATTAGGACTTTTCTTCTAAGGGGCTGCATAGGTAACAGCTATATCCTGGCAGATAAATCTGGAAGGTGGGCATGGATGGGTCCTTTTGAAGGATTAGGGCAGGAGACGTGGGCATATGCAGAACACACTTTTCCATTCATACTGAGCGTTGCCAGCAAGTCCAGGTTCCTAGGCCTGTTTCCTTCTTTCTTCCTCCTGCCTTAGAATGACCTCTTTCAAACTGTGCTTAGGGTGGGGGTTGGTGTGTCACGGGGAGGGCACGGGTGGAGAAGTACTTCTGTGGGTACTTTGCGTAGCAGACCCACTAGGTTCAATCATGTAGTTTCTGATATTTTACTGTGCTAGGAATGGAACAGCAAAAACAACAACAAAAAACGATATAGGACATTTTGGCAGAGAATAATGGTTAAGAACAGAGACTCCGGAGCTTGGAGTCCCCATTCTGCCACTCAGTGGGGGCAGCATGTGAGTTGCCCGGACCTTGTTTCCCAGTCTGTAAAGGAGCCAGTATCTTCCCCACAGAGCAGTGATGAGGGTTTGATGAGCAGATGTGGGCAAAGTGCTGGCCCATAACAGGTGCTCAGTAAACCTCAGCTAGTGTGGCGATGGTAATTACTATGTGTGCCATTTCTTTCCTCACAGCACCCTGAAGCGTGTTCATTATTAGCCAGTCTTCTCCCCATCCCAGAACCAACCCCAGCTGGGTCAGCCCCAAATATGGGTGGCACCTCACTTACTGTATTTTGCTAAAATAATAATTAAAATGAGTAAAACTTGATTCAGTATCATTGTAGCTGTTCTGTTCCATGAACCCAAAGAAACTGTCTGAAAATAATAGCACAGGGGCTTAAGCACTTAGGGGAGGAAATATTAAGAAATGACAGTATGGCGCCAGAAGATGCTAAAGGCAAAGGGCATTTGTGTACCTCTTGTGGTAGGTTTGTCTGCAGTGTTTCCCAAACTTCTCTCATGATGGGGATCACCTGGTGGAGTTGTTAAAATACAGATTCCTGAATCCCAACTAAGAAGTGCTAAACTAGAATTTTGGGGAATATATAGGTAAAATTGTATACTTACTAGTTAAGTAATTGTATACTTACTAATTAAGTTAAGTATACTTTACTAGTTAAGTAATTGTATACTTACTAGTTAAGTATACTTTACTAGTTAAGTAATTATATACTTACTAGTTAATTAAGTATACTTTACTAGTTAAGTAATTATATACTTACTAGTTAATTAAGTATACTTTACTAGTTAAGTATACAATTTTACCTATATGTTCCCAAAAATTTCTAGTTTAGCACTTCTTAGTTGGGATTCAGGAATCTGTATTTTAACAGCTCCACCAGGTGATCCTCATCATAAGAGAAGTTTGGGAAACACTGTCTTAGAGGAAAGAAAGGCCCAGAAAGACCTGTTGGCTCCCACGTCAGTGCTGAGCTCACCTGGTGCCCTCTAACTTTTCATCCTGCAGACACGGTGCTTGCTGGTTTCTGCATATGGCTCTTATAGAGCCCGGTTCTTTGCAGGTGCCAGAGGGAGGTGGCTACCAGCAGCAGAGAAGGGCACGGGCTCTGGAGGCAGGCACTCAGCTTACCAGCGCTGTGACTTCAGCCGGCTGCACAACCCGCCCAAGCCTCAGCCTCCCCATTCGTAAAATGGGGCTAATTACTCCTGTGGGTTGTTAGGAAGATTGAGTGCAGTCATCTCATAAGACACTCAGCACAGTTTCTGATACCGATTCCAGGCTGCCATTTGTGGAATCCTTATCACTTCACCCAACACAGGGCCTTTTCTGTCAGAAGGGCTGGTGGGACTTGCTGAATGCTTTATTAACTATCCATGTAGCCCGAGTTCGTGTTTATTTATACGGATGCAAGTGTTTGTATGTGTGTATATATAATGTTAAATGTAATATTAACTATACAACATGTAACATACATATTAGAGTGAAGGGAGGCTGTTGCAAAAGAAAAGGGTATTCATTTTTGAATTATGTATATATGTATGTCTGTATATTTATATATGTATATGAGCATATACATGTATATACAGACACATACATATGTACATATGGGTGGCCTTTCTTTACTTTTTCCAACATGATGTATATACTAGAGGCCCGATGCATGAAATTCGTGCAAGGGGCTCTGTCCCTGCCACCGCGGCGGCTGCCTCCTCTGCCTCGGCCCCCTGGCCACCTCAGCCACCTTGACCCTCACAGCCCTGGCTTCCTCTGGAAAGTCGTCCTGAAGGATGTCCTGTCTAATTAGCATATTATGCTTTTATTATTGTAGATTTTGAAGAAAAAAATATTGACAGGATCAACATTGGTTGTTGCAGATATTTTATGGTCTTGGAGATCATCTTCTCTTCCCTAAAGAAGTAATAAAGCGAAAAAGAATGTAGGAGGAAACAAAAGAAAGATAAACAAAGTGGAAACGGTCATTTTGCCCCTTCCGTTTTTCCAAGGCCCATGTCTACCCACAGCTAAGTATGTCTAACCCGCCGCTAAGCAGGTTCATGCTGGTTCACGCATGAGCAGCGGGGAGCGGTGACACCGTGAGTGCACCTGTAGTGCTGGCTGCTCCACGATGTGTAACATGGGCACGCGTAGCTCCATGAATATCCCTGTGTTATTGAAACCTCTTATTGGAGAAGATATGTCAAAAGACCACTATCCTTGTAGTCCAAAATCAATAGCATATCTCTGAATTATTGAGTTGTTTGCCACCACTTTCCTGTCCTTTTTTATCCTAAGGGCTCGTTGTTGTGATAAGGTTGCCTGAGAAATTATTCCACGCCCCTTCAAGAACCTTGGTGTATTTTTTATCTGTGTGTTGCCACAAAAATAATCAGGACTGCCCACCTCCCTCCACACCTCTCTTTCCAGCTCTGTCATCTAAATGTTCCAACACTTAGACTGTGCCCTTTGCTGGTTAAACATGAACTCCTAGCCCAGTGGTCGGCAAACTCATTAGTTAACAGAGCCAAATAACAGTACAAAGTTTGAAATTTCTTTTGAGAGCCAAATTTTTTAAAAACTTCTTCTAATGCCACTTCTTCAAAATAGACCCACCCAGGCTGTGGTATTTTGTGGAAGAGCCACACTCAAGGGACCAAAGAGCTACATGTAGCTCGCAAGCCGCAGTTTGCCGACCACGGTTCTAGCATGTGGCAATCCAGAATGTGTGTGTGGCAGGCTCTGGGGGCTCAAACTCCCTTTAAAGAGAAAACCCTCATTTTTCCTGTGACAATGAGCATGGCATCCGTATGCTTGCCTCCCATACTGTCGCACAGCCTTCATACCAAATGGAAAGACATTACTAAATGAACGTTTCTCGCTCTTGTGTAAATAGGTAGATTAATGGCATTAAGTGAAAGCCAAGCCTGCCTGAAATGTTAACTTGCTTATGGGGTTTTGAGTTTCTCTTATTTTTGATAAATGGGCCAATCTGGCAATAAAATCCTCGCACAGTAGGTTAATAATGTCATAGCTGAACTGTGAAATAGTAATGTGTGTACCATCTCCCGGCAAACAATAATCCTTGAAGCCTGATAAATCTATTTCCAGCCCAACTGCATGTTCATTGTTACCTACAACTCTCTCTCCATCCACCACCCCCCCCCCCCGCGCTCTCTCTTTTTGCAAATACAAAGCAGTTTTGTCACATGCATTTTTAAGCAGAAGCAAATAGAAAGTCAGAGGCACATAGGCCCATGTCCTCAGGGGGACTGGCTTGTTTTCAGCCAGCCTGAGCTCCTCCTGCCCTCAGTGGCTAAAGACTCTCTGTGGGTCCTTGCATTGCTGGCACAGGGGCGCTACCAACCCTCCAGGCCTTCCTGCACCCAAAGCACTGATGTGCTGCTGGAGGCAGAGAGGGACCAGGACTTGGGAAGCAAAAATGCCCCCAGGCCCTTCTGTTAGTATTGATCACTTAGGAGGAGGCAAGATCTGGTGTGATTTACCCCAATTCTCTGGTGACAGGAGATGTGATGGGGAGGCTTCTCTGCACTGACTTCCTGTAGAGCTGGGAATAGAGTCTGGCAACTGTGTGCAGAACTCTTTATCTCCCCTGTGACTCTTAAACAAAAGGTGGCCCAATGCTCTCCTTGATGCAGGTTCCCTACCCGCCTATGGCTGGTCCTGGGCAATTCGGGGGTAAAATTCACACTGGCGTGGGTTAAAAAAAGAGCACCATATCCAAAAAAATCACAGCTGATTCGGAGGGACTATTTCAGCCTCAGAATCTAAGTAGCTCCGGGCAGTGCCCATAAACTTGACAAACAGGCTACTTTAGTCCTGTCTGACTGTATCAGCATAATAGGGCAATGAAGCTTTTATTCATTCAAAGGGAGGTTGAGTTTGATTGGCAGGGCAGGCTGCCTGAACGCAAGTGGCTCTTTCCCCCCCAACACTTCACCGCTATCAATTACCGTTTTGAATACGAAGTGTTTCTAATGTAAAATAATGCCAACCTCTGCCTCTGTCCCCAGGCCAGAAAGCTTCTTTGTGTTATTTATGCCCCGGCTGTGCCCGTTCCTAATGAACCTTCCCCTCTCTGCTGGGTTTCCCCACCCCCCCTCCCCTTCCTTTCTTTTCTTCTTCGTCCCTTCCAGGATCTAATTCTAAGTGATGTTACCGTTGCCAGCAGAAGTGAGGTGGATGTGCCATGCGGAAAAACATTTCTGTTCTTCATTTTAATCGATAACCTCCTGGGTGAATGACATTTCCACCTTCGCGATTTAAAGTCAGAAGACCTGGGGATGTCCGCGCTTGTGAATCACCCCGGGTTCCAGGAACAAAGGAAGCATTCCACCGCCCCCCCCCCCCCCCCCCGCCCCGTAACGTCCCTTGCTTACTACAAACAACCGGGCTCTGAAGTTGACTTCTGCCTAGAACACCGTCTCAGGAATGGACGGCCGTTCTTATTGAAATCGGCAAGCGATTTGCTTTAGCTGCCATCTGTTGGCCGCTTAGCTGTTTTAATGCGATGCCTGGGACGTTATCTGACTTTGTACATTGCATTTTGATCTGCATCATGTTTGAGGAACGTCTGGAAATGACTCGAAGGGAGAGGACTTGGGACGGGTCTGTTGAACAAATATGTACATATGTTAATAGGGCGCTGGGCACACAAGTGTGGGGATAGTCAAGTGTGTGTGTGTGTGTGTGTGTGTGTGTGTGTGTGTGTGTGTGTGTAATGTGCCTTCCCTAATCATCTTTATGGCCAGACTGATAATAAAGGCTCCCACCTTTTCTTTCCTCCACGTTTCCAATGAACTCTCCTCCTGGAAAAGCCATTAACTTGGAGCTTTCCTGGTATCGCTCCCCGGTCTTCTAAGGCGGCAGGTTCTCTAGGTGTTCCGAGCGAGGCGTGGCTGGCTGGGCAGCGTGGGGAGCGCCCAAGGATGCGTGTCAGAGGTCTGGATGCGAACAGCAGGCTCTCTCCTTCCCTTGCTCAGAACACCCAGAGTTTGAGCGTGCCGTGTCTGTGTTTACCGAGAGCCTCCTGAAAGGCAGAGGGCAGTTTGAAAAGTGCGCAGGGCAAGAAGGAGTCAGCGGGCCTGTGGCCAGGCTCCCGGCCACTAATTAGCTGTGTGATTTTGGGGCCCGTCCCTTAGCCCACCTCCTGCACCCTCATCTCCTCTGGTGTAAATGAGGTGATCCTGCCCGGCGATCTCTGACTGCCCTCCCTGCCCTAATGTTCCAGAAAGGCTGGTTCGGGAGAAAGAGGGAGGGAAGAGCACAGGGCCCGATCTCTGCCCCAGTCTTATTGAGACCGGAGGAATCATTCATAATCACAACACACTGCGGGACGGGGGCTGATCAGATGCTAACTTGGCCTCCTCTCTGTTTATATTCTCCTCACTAATAAGCTTCCTACAGCTGTTGAGCATGATTTTGTTTTTTCTCAGTCTTGCCTTCCTCATGCTGTTCTTGTCTGCACAGCCTCTTCCTCTGGGTCTCTGTAAGAGGTGCTCTCTGCTTTTCTTGTCTCACGTTCATTAACATTCAGGTAGGCATATACAAGAGCGTTTCCATGTGAACTTCCCTCTCTTGGGACACCTTCTTTGCCACAGCCACCTTGTTCGGCACACCAGCTCCTCTTGGGCAAACTTGCTTACAAACACTAAGTAAGGCTCAACCCTATTTTGCCACATCAGAGACGCATAAGATGCCTCTAGTCCAGCCGTGGGCAAACTACGGCCTATGGGCCGGATCCTGCCCGTTAGCTGTTCTATCCGGCCCCGAGGAGCCGAAAGAGTGGAAGGTTCTCTTGCTCTCCCCTCTACTCATTCATCAGCAGCCCAAGATGAGAGTGCCAGCATGGTCAGATTGCTTTTGTTCCGGCCCTCCGGTCCAGTTTAAGAACCCATTGTGGCCCTCGAATCAAAAAGTTTGCCCACCCCTGCTCTAGCCTATATATTCACCGTTAGGATCATTGATAACATTTCAGTGCCCAGGTTCATACTGTAGAGACCAACCATCCTCCTCTAAACATTTGTGCACAAAACTTTTGGGCAACAGAGGGACATATTCAATAATAATAAGGCAGAGTGGATGCAGAGTGAGTAATGGTACAGATTGGACTGAAAAAACAAAACAAAACAAAACACCTTGGAGTTTTAGCTTCAGACTTGAAATGATGGGAATCTACTTCCATTTATTGGACTTTAGGAGTATGGGAAGAAATTTAGGCTTCCTAATGGTGGAGATGTGGGGTGCTGGGCAAATGACTTAACTTGTCTGCACTTCAGTTTCCTCAATAAAAAAACGAGGGCAGTAATAGTATATCCCTATTTCATAGGGTTGTTGGGGGATGCAATGAGATAATGAAATGGAGTAAAGCATTGGGCAGGGAACATGGCCCGCAGTAAGGATTCAATAAATATTTCCTATTGTTGATACTGTTATGTGGAAATCATAACATCAGAAACTAGTGCCTTAAATGTTGATATTTCCTCAAAGAAGCGGGGTGCCAGATTTGACTCGGGAAGCTCTGTAATCAGAAACCACCTCAATCTTTCCAGTAAACCCCCTTCTTTCCTCTCTCCTCCTCCCTATGTCATGTTCTCATGCTCATTTATAGGTTTCTTCTTCTTTTTTTGCTGATAGTTATAAATATTGATCTGTCCCCACGCCATAGCAGGTCAATATTCTCACTGCTGTTAGTTGCAAAAATTGCAAGTGATTTATTACGAGTGAAAATATATTTTTTTAGATTTTTGCATTTGCATACCCAATTTGTTAGGATTTTCTGGGTCGTTTTCTACTTGCAAATGTGCTCAAACTTCTCCCAGGAGCAGCAGCGACCCCCCTCTTGCACTTGGTTTGGTTCCATTCAGCAGCCACATGAGGTTATGTTCTTTTCCATTGTGACTCAGGAGTTGGCATTGGTGTTCCATTTCTTGCTGGTTTCACAGGCATCAGAAGCTATTATTCCCATAGCAAGATATGGCAAATGGAAATGACTTCTTCCCTAATTATTTGAATGAGGCTTCCTGAACATTACCGGGAAGGGACTCCATGAAAAGCATGCATGGCCACAAAACTTTGTACTCTAAGCATCGTATTGGGCCTGCAAAGGTCTTTAAAGAGAATACCAACCGAAGCGGGAGAGGATGTGCATGCACACTTGTTGTATTTGGTTTTTGTCATGACTCAAGGTCACCAGGATGTCTCGTTAAAGGGAGAACAACCTAACAGGGATGAAATAATTTAGTCTCTATTTCTTATGAAGCTATAATAATATTTTCTGAGCAGTCAGCTGAATGCCTCCTAAGTTGCCTGGGTGACTACAGGGCTTAAGAAGTTCTTCCATGGAGATAAATAAGCTGTCAATTCATGACGAAGAAAATCAAACTCATGATGTTGATCTTGGCCGGGCTGCCTGTGCAAGTATGAAAGATATTTTTGCTGAGATGTAGCACAGCCCATGTGTTAGCAGTTAGCACGATGATGCCACATGGCACCTCTACTAGCCTCCTTCAAAAGATAAACATGGTTGTCAAAATAAGGAAAAGAAAAGATTAACCCATTCAAGTGCATGTAAATAATAAATGACAGTCTAGTTCCCTAGAGTCCACAAGAAGAAAAGAGGCAGGGGTCCAGAGACTGGCTTTTATTCAGTTGCTTGAGTCTCCTTTTCTGAGCACCTTCTCCAGCTGGGGTTAGAGCTGTGGGAAGGAAGCTCTGGAGTGAAATCTGGACGCAGTGGGAAGGGAGGTGGCAAAGGGAGAGGATTAAAGGAAACTTGCCCAACGCCAATCAGTGGACTTAGTTTCTTACAATTCAACAGGGTATTTCTCTGGCCTTGTGGCCTAAGCCATGCGTATTTTGGAGTGAGCACCTACAAGAAAATACCAAACAGGATCATTCCGTTTATACCAGATTAGTGCACTCATGTGAAAAGACCTGTATGTGTTATCCCCCTGATACTAAAACCCAGAACTGGGTCTGAGCAGAGAGAGGGAGAACCTTGCTCATTTTTACGCTCTTTGTATTAACAAAACCAAAGGAGGACTCTCAAAACACACCACCGGCCTGCCCGTCCACGCCCCAAATTGTTGTCATGGGCTTCATAGATTCTCGTATTTTCAGGCCTCAGATCCAACAGGAGAGGCGCACCCAGTGGAGCCGTGTCTCAGAACCTTTAAAACTGAATAACAGGGGAATGCCGAACATTTTATGGGAAGGTCTTGTTTTTCTTCTAGCTTCAGTGGGGTAGGTGGTAGGGAGCCGCCTCCTCTTCCTTTGCTCTCAGAGGCCCAACAAAGCAGCAGGCGCAGTGAAGTGGGCAACATTGTGTCTCACACTGAAGAAGTCGGCCCCAGTAAAAGCCAGGCATCCCGGATCATAGCCGAGGTGTGAGGAGAGGCTTTTACATAGCTTCCCAGAGAGTGCTGCAGAGGGGAAGGGTCATGGGATTAATAATAGTAGGAGAGACAACCTCTCTAAGCTCCAGTTCCTCATCTTTGAATAGAGACAATAACAGTATTGAACATGGAAATATTGGGGCGACTAGAAGAGCCAGAGCCCGAAAGCAGGGTGCCCACCTTATTGCAAGGCCTTCATAAATACTTAAAATTGTCACTGATTTTTATCGTTGCTAGTGTTATTTATTATATCTTATATTATTATGGGTCCTGTTTTAGTTAGTCCTGGGTGGTAGTGAGTGTGCCATGGAGTATTTTTTAGCCTACAACTTTTCTCATCTGCAAAATGAAGGGAGTTGGACCAGATGATATCTTAAGGTCCTTTCCTGTATGAAGACTCTGGAGTTCTAGAGGTCCTTTTTTTGTCATCACCTATTGAAAAATGCACCATAACCACGACAGAAAAAAAATGTCATAAAGCTAGAGCCCTTTGGGAAGGCGCTAGGAGAAGTCTGAAAAGTTTTAGGTCATGATTAAAAATGTGGATGATGGTCAATTGACTCTAGGAAGCCAGTAGAGTTTTCTCTTACCTGCATGGACATCATCTGGGTGTGTGTAAACAAGAGGCAGGTAACAAGGATGAACACTGATCTCTACAAAACGAGAAGGGATATTAACTCTTAAGCAAATAGTGTGAATACAGTCCTCAGAGAAATCAGGACATGAATTCATTTTTCCCCCCATCTGCCTGCATCCTTCGGTTACAGAAACAGCTCAGGACTTATACTATTGCTCATTTCCTAGTGAAGTGTGACGTCTGGGCTGCCCCTTAAAATATTCTCCCCTGTTTGCTCAGGCTTCTGCCTCAGTATTATTTGTTTTGTCTTATAAATGTAGCGGAGGCAGAGACTACAGGTATTCCTCCAGGAGTAATTAGAAATAAAAGCTTATTTCTGCGAGGGAAGTTTTTGGGGGAGGATGTGTTCTTGCCTGAGTCATAAAGAAGTGATACTGGTTTCAGTTTCCATTTTGATGCACTGGAACTCTATACTTTTTGTCAAGTCCATTTGGAGAGGTGGGAAAAAAAATCACTCAGAATTCTCCGCACAAGTTTTGGGTTAAAAATGGCTTGTCCTTCTTCCTCATTGTCAAGCTCTTCTGCCCTGTTGGCAGATCTGTTCCTCCATCCCTCCGTGTTTGGATTTTAAGAAATAAATCCAAGAAAGGGAAAACATATAACTGTGGGCACAGTTTCTGTAAAAGAAAGGTATGCTGGGGATCAAAGAGAAGCCTTGTTTCAGAATACAATTTGGCCCAAACTGCCTGGTGTGTGCGTGCGTGCGTGCGTGCGTGTGTGTGTGTGTGTGTGTGTGTGTGTTCATCTCCCCATGATTCATTCTGAGGGCTGTTTTAGCCTTCATAAAATATTCATGCTAGTTGTGCATGGTTCTATAATTGCCATCTCAGGCCTTGAATTATTTATAGGTTGTACTGTTCACATAGTCTCATTTACTGATAGAGAAGATAACACCATACGAGAGGAGCCCAAACACTCTGAGGCCTGTTACTTTGCATTAAGTAGTGGAATTATATTACTGTAGGTGTAAAACGCTGGCCTTTTTTCCCCCCCTCCTCTCCCTTTAATATATCATTTTTGTATTTATAATATGCTAATTGTCAGGATGCTGTTAAGCCTCATAATTCCTGCCGAGTTTTGCTGAAATCAAGATGTGGCTGAAATGATTTAGCTCTTGATCCCAGAATGATTGTTCTAAAAAAAAAAGGAAAGAAGAAAAAAAAATACACCTGTCTTTACACACAGCATAATTTATTGAAATGATGTATGACTCTACATGCATACCTGAGCCCTTTTGTTTTGTACTATTGATCGGTTTGTGTGTCTCGGTGTTAACCAACACGTGGTTGGTTTAGATAGACATTTACCAAGGAGGCTTTCAAGCTTGCTGTCCCTAATTAAATACCGAGTCTCAATTCAGCGTATGACAGTTTCTCTGCACCTGTTTATTTTGCCTTCTTAATGCTCCTTTCCCTTTCCTGCCAACCTGATCTCTATTCCACATACATCACACTGTTTTGAAATTTATTCGAGGGCAGGAGTATACTGTAGCTGTATCTCTTTTTCCCTTTTGTATTATTTAGTTTCAAAACTACATGCTAATGTTGATCAATATCAAAAGCTAGATTCACCACACAGTCCGCTTTTCTGGCATTTCACTATTATTCTCCATGTTTAAAGAGGAAAAACAGATAGAAAAATTCATGACAGCTCATAACCGACTGCTGATGTATTTTAGTTTTCTCCTGCACCCGTGGTGACTCATAAATTTTCTGCTAGTTTAGGAACTTCCAACTCCATACAAATCATTTAACAAACCTTCCTCCATCCCCTCTCCCAAGACTGATCAATTCTTTTCCCTCCAGCCTTTATTCCATCACACAATTGCTCTTCCTTCCACGTGTGATGGGCACTTTCCTAGTCCCATGGCAGCCCACCCACTCTTTCTCAAAGTCCACCTGTGTCCTGCTGGTGGTGTGGGGGTGACTTTATGTTGACAGGCAGGTGATTTGTAAGTGGCACCTTTCTGTGGTTTTAAATGACACTGAATCTGGTAATGAGGAGATCATTCCATGTAAAATTTCCTTAGTTCTTCTGATTATGCCAATGTCCCAGCTTGTTGCCCTCTCAATGCTTACTTTCCCCCCCTTTCTAATAGACGTGCCTTGGCAAGAAATAGGATTTAACAAAATTTAGTAAATTTTAAAATTTTGTTTCATGACTTCTGATTGTATTGCTTCCCTCTGTCTAAAGCAAGTGGCATTGGTTTTCATTCATAAAAGTAAATGGAAAGTGTAACTTAAAAATCAATTTATTGAGAGTGAAAAGAAGTGAGTTATTCATCAAATATTAAATACATAATATAGGTATTATGTACAAAGCAGAGGCCCAGTGCATGGAATTTGTGCACTTGCGGGGGTGGGTTCCCTCAGCCCTGCCTGTGCCCTCTCAGGGTCCAGGACCTCTCTGGGGATGTCTGCCTGCCAGCTTATGTCTACCTGCATGCTTGCTGCTCCTTACCACTCAGCTTACCATCTTTAGCACTGCTGTTGAGGTGGGAGAGGCTCCCACCACCATGTTGTTTTTGCCAGCAGTGAGCTTGGCTTCTGGCTAAGCAACACTTTGCCTGGGGGAGTGCACTGATTACCAGGGGGCAGTTCCCACATTGAGCATCTGCCCCCTGGTGGTCAGTGCATGTCATAGCGACTAGTTGTTTCCTGTTTAGTCGATTTGCATATTAGGCTTTTATTATATAGGATGTCAAAAATTACAAAAGTGTTTATTCTTTATTATATTTTTTGTTTTTAATCCTGAGGATGTTTTTTCCATTGATTTTTATATAGTGGAAGGGAGGAGAAGAGAAAAACATCGATGTGTCTCTACACATTGATTTGTTGCCTCTTGCATGTGCCCCAACCAGAGCTGGGGATTGAACCTGAAACCCAGGTACATGCCATTGATAGTGAATTTGATCCAGGGCTGAGACTCTACTATTGAGAAACATAGGCCATGGCACAAAAGTATTTTTATGAATGACTGAAGTTCAGGGAGCACTATGATAATGCCATAGCAAGGGTGAATCATTCTAGGGGATTCAAAGGAGACAAAGAGCATGGTGGGGGTGAGTGATGGGCAAAAATAGGACGTGGAAGTAGGATGGTGGAAAGAGTGAAGGTGTGCATTTTTTATGCAACTCAGCTTTTTGTCTTTAGACAATAAAAAGTTCCATGAACTAAATAGGCTTCTATTCAATTTTCTTAAACAACAACAACAAAAAACACACAAAAAACCTTTTTTTAAAATCCTCACCAGAGGATATGTTTTCCATTGATTCTTAAAGATAATGGAAGAATTGATTCTTAAAGTCATTGGCCTGGATGAAAAGACAGGATGGTGAAGTGAACAGGGAATGGGGCGGGGCAGGAATGGGGGTGGCAGTGGTTGGAGTTGGGTGGCTCCCCAAAGATGAGAGAGAGGGAGAGAGGAGGAAGAAAGGGAGGGTGGGAGGGGGAGAGAGAGAGAGAGAGAGAGAGAGAGAGAGAGAGAGAGAGAAATTGATTTGAGAAAGAAATCAATTGGTTGACTCCTAAATGTGCCCCAAGCAAGGCCAGGGATTGAACCTTTGACTAGGAATCAAATCCTTTTGTTCTTGGGTCTATGCTCTAACCACTGAGAAAAACCAGCCAGGACTCAATTTTTCTTTTTGTAATAACTGAAGATCCATTGATGGAAAATGTTTCTAAAGTCACAGGACTCCCCTTTTGACTCCTGTAAGACAATGCAAGGGGTGAAACTATCATTAGTGAATGAGGGCTTTTAGGACTCATGTGGTTGTAGGTGGCAGTGGATCTAATAGATTCACGTTGATAGGAGTGCGGGAACTTAGTGTCATTCTCTAACGTGTCTGAGAGCTCTTGGACAGGCTACATTTCTCAGCAAGGCCAAACTATTAGCTTGTTTTGTTATGTAAAGAGGATGTGCTCTGGGAGAATTTGGCCTATGCTCAGGGACCACGCCTGGCATTTCATAATAACTCGTATTCTTCGTATTTGAATTAATGCTAGGGCTGTGATGAACTAATATTTCCTTAAAAATATACACACAGAAAAGTGAAGTATGATTGAAGATGACACTAGCTCGCTATTTCATCTACTCTGTGTATCCTGCGAAGTAAATGCCTATGTCTATACACTGGGGGGTGATGGGGAATAAATTATACCATTCTTAGGAGCTTGTGACAGACAGTTCACCTGACAAGAGTGAATTGTGTGCTAAGCAGGTTTTAAAATTAAAATGCAGATGTGAATGTCTTACATTCTTATTTCCCTCCAGCCTATCCCCCAAAATCAGAAAAGACCCAAACCTTAGCTTTTTGGGTAGCTAGGGTAGTCCTGTCCAAAGTCCAAAGGAAGCTTATGGCCATCTTGGGCTGGGGATGACTGTGTCCCTCTTGGATACTCATTAGTGTCTGTTTTGGCAACAGAGTTGAGTTGCAAAAGCATTTTAAAAAATGTCTTAGCCAACATTCTGTAGTTTGAAAAGCCACAGCTGCAATGCTACCAGGTACCCCTGTACCTAGTCTGGTAACTAATTGTCTTCTTTCAGACTTTCATCCCATTGGTTCTGACTGTTCCGACCTCGTGCCTCATGCTTTTATGAAGCTAATTTAAAAATAGTGAATATGGTGTAATGTTGTGGGAAGAGGTCCTGGACCATAAGGCCAGGTCTTAAGAAGGTTGGGGCCCAAACTTTGCTGCTGCTGAATTGTGTGTCTTGGGCAAGTCTACCAGGCTACATGAGCTTCTGTATCTCCAACAGTTGAGGGACATGATTGAACTCAAGGTTCTCTGTTCTAATGTTTTATGGTTCTTTCACTCCATGTTTGTACCTGTGATGATGGGCTGGCCCTCTTATAAAGTCAAAACATCATTTATCATAAACAAGACTTCCATTGGACACTTCTTATTTTTGCCTTATCAGTTATATGGCCATAGGTCAGAATGACTCACTGGCTATTTCTTTCCTATTCCAATTGTTCTGTAAATTACTATTATTCTGCAATATTTAAAATAGCAACCGTTGTGCTAATGCAGTTTGATGGCATTTTCCCAAGGGTACCAAAATGTGTTTAGAACATTCTTTAATCAAAAAGGGGAGGGAGGTGACGAAGAACTGTAGAACTTTGTTTTGTCTAAGTACTTGATATTTGATTCTGATACCTTAATCTGTTTTCTGCATCAATCTGCATGTCCGAAGCTCAAACTCTCTAAGCTTCTGCTGGCTTTAGACTCATATATGACTTGAAGGGAAGTTAATGGGCAGCTAGACAAGCACCTCGCTTCTCTGGTATTTCTGCCAAATGGTGTCTGGTCTTTCCTTGAGTGTGTGCAGTCATGAGGAACCCATGGTCTCACGAGGCGGCCCATCTCTCACCATTAGAGTGTTCTCTCCTGCTGCTGAGCAGAAATCTGCCTGATGAGATGTTCACTCTTTGGTGCTAGTTCTGTCTAATGGACTTTTAAAGAACAGAACTGCTGCTTTATCCACCGAGAAAATAATTCAGGCACAATTCCAAGTCACTGGCCTGGATCAAAAGACAGGATGGCGAAGTGAACAGGGAATGGGGCGGGGCGGGAGGGGGGGTGGCGGTGGCGGTGGTTGGAGTTGGGTGGCTCCCCAAAGATAAAAGCAAAACAAACAATGAAAATGTGAGGGGGAGAGCGTATTCAGGATGAGTATGAGGGCCTGTGCCAAAGTTGAAAATATGGCAAATAGGAGGGTCTCATTGATTTCATTTGGTAAAGTTATGCTAAAATGTGGGAGAGAGAGTCCTCTCTTCTCAGCCCCCACAAGCTGACCTACAGTCCCCTTCTCTACAGTGGGCTCCACTGAAACATGTGGTGTTTTCTCTAAAGGTGTCCCACTCTTGGGTCCCTGATAAGCAACAGCACATTTTTATGCAAATTGCTGCTATTCCCAGGGGGTTTTGCTGAGCTTGGTGAGGGCTTCTGCTGGGGAAAAAAGCTTTCAGCTGTCTTCTCCTGGGTGATATCTTTATAGAGCAACCAGAGCAGACAGCGTTCTGCATTTGTTCTACACAGTGCCCAAAGTTCTAGTGCCTTCCATTTCTATACACACACACACACACACACACACACACACACACACACACACACACAGGTGCCCTTTCCTCCTTACACACTCCAGAAGACACCAGCCCTCGAAGGGGAGAAAATTGAATGCATCACCTCAGACCCCAAAGAAGAGGTACACATGACCTTCTTTTCTCTCCTGGCCCATCTCTGGCAAGGGGACATCAAGACTCCCCATCTGCCGGTTGCCATGAGTTGGTTTTGTGAAGTCATTTTGAATCTTTTCAAGAGTAGGTTACAAGGGAATGCTTTCAACATCACACATGTGAAATGGTTTCAAGTTTTGTTTATGCCATCTCCACCCCACTCCACCTCTCGTCTCCAACACGGTATTTTCATGGCTCTTGCTTGGGCAGGATTCCAGCATCTTCTTGTGTGCTTGTGTGTTTCAAACTGTGCAAACACAGGAGGCGAGGGCACCAAGTCATCACTCCACTTGCTGGTCCACTAGCCTTTCCAGCTGGCTGTGTGGTATGTGACCCTCGACTGTACTTTGAAACCATTTTCCTGAGCTCCAGACATTGCCCAATTTTCAAATAAGAAGAGAAATTCCTTTGCATCACCATCAGTTTCTCTCCGCTCTTTGAGGGTGTGTGAAGGGTATTAGTACTTGAGCCAGATTATGCGCAGACCCCAGGAAAACAAGTTAGGCAACATGGTCCCTTCCAGGCCTCGTGCAACTAAAATACTTTTCTAATAAACACGCAATGAAAACATGTTTGCAGTGCTTATCATGGTTTCTTTTAAATATTTGAGTGATAATTGTTTTTAAAGCAGCATGTTTAAGTCTTTAATGTTTCTTAGATATAATTTCGAAAAACTCAGCTCTCAGACACACACAGAATGAAAGTCTTGCTAAGCCTGGGTTTATAAAACATGAACCTTTGTTTAGGCTCATAAATAGAAGCTCTTATCTGTTCATAGTAGTTTAATGGTAAAATGGGGAGTGTGGCAAAAGAGCTCTAGAAATCATTTTTTGTATGTTTTTTTTTTCTTAAACGACTCTAATTTAAATCTTGGGCACTGTATTTGAGCTAAATCCTTGTGGCCAAAAACTACATAAGAGAATTCCCAGATATAGATATACAATCTTCAGGAGGAAATTAAAAAAAAAAGTTTTTGTAGGTTTTGCATCAAAAGGTGATTATGTATCTTCTGAGTTTAGTAGGCAAGTAGAAAAAGGTAGGTGGAAATGGGCTTCCTGAGCTACTGGTTTGAAAGCCTATCAAAGAGGGAGCATAATAAAGACCCCATAGGACCCATTCCAAACTTTTAAGTATGCAGTTTAAAAAATTTTGCTCATTTCAATGTCTATTCTAGCAATTAGTTTCTGGAATTAAGAAGGGATAGCAGAGGGAAAGAAAACGATAACAATAAAAAAATCTAACCATATGGAAGTTTGGGCACACTCCGAAAGATGGCGAGTTACATTTTTCCAAAGTCAAGGCAGGTGGAGAGAGTTGTTCTCTATGAGAACTCAGCCCCCAGAGCTGTGGCTGTGCATGCAGACTCCCAAGGGAATCCCGGGCCTTCTTTGACTTCAGAGGTTTGTCATTGTGTGTAGTGTCCAACCCAGGTGGGTGAATATTCTACTTCTATCAGTGCCGGAGCTGCCTCTGACACAGGCAACGTGACAAAAAGAGGCCCCAGTTAGAGAAGCATTGTCTCTCTTCTCGAATCTGATGAAAAAATGGAGGCTGAGGTACGCCCACACTAATTATTTTGTGAAATATGAAGTCATGGCTCAGGAGGAGATATAAATTACTCAAGTCAAGCAAATAAGTCCCCTCTTCCATCCCAATACCCAGTGACCATCCATTTTGCCATAAGAATGTAGATCCACTGTCTCACTGTCAATGTTTTCTGCATCGCATCATCCCCTTCCTTTTCATCACTGCCACTGGGTCTTCATTGTTAGTCAGGTTGTCCTGAAGTCTGGCCAGAAGCAAAAGACTACAACTTACAGCACATTTGAAATAGACGTTGACCACATTTGTGGGACTGTCATAGTTCCCAGTGATGCACATTCCATCTTTTAGAGATGAAAGTGTAGGTGGTTATTGCACAGCTCTTCACCACAAATTATGCACCGTATGTATTCCACATTTGTGCTTGTGAGTGTGTTGGCAGGCTTTGTTAGTCCCTGCAGGTATGTCTGTGTGTGCTTAAATGTATGTAATATGTGAATATACATTCATATATATATGTGTATATATATTATATGTAATACATATATAATATATAAATATATATGATATATAAATATATGCGATATATAAATATATATAAGATATATATTACTGGAGTCCCCTGTGTATGGTTTATAGTTTGGAAAGAAATCATCTTCCATCATTCCTCACTCCCTAGCTGTTGTAGACTGGGCAGAACATCATTTGTTAACAGCGACAAAGCCGCACTCATAAACGCCGACATGTTACATTAATTTATAGGCACTGAGTGACTTATTAAAAGTGACGTGTGAAATATAACAGGGCCCGGTATGGATGATTAGGTTTCGGGCTTTGAATTGTTGACAAGGCAGGAGTAATGAATTGCGGGACACCAGCTCCTGCGTTTCCCCCTCATTAGTCAGTATTAGCTGCATTAATAGTAATAATTGGATATATTCATCATTTAAAATGTTTTAATAAATGTTTGGACAGTCCCCGATCGGAGCTGTCAAATATTAGGCTGGAAGGGTTGTGACAAGAGAAAAATGATGATGTTCCTTAGGTGAGAGATTTATGCAGCTTTGGGATGCCAGCCTTGACTTTCATTCCCGAAGGAATCCGAGTTCAGATGAGTTAGGGATACAAACCTTGGAAATGGGAAAGCTGATTCACTTCTGCCTCATAGGACATTTCTGCAAGAAGAGTTTGGAGGAGGACAGAGGATGTGCCTGCAACTAGTTTGCTCAGGATGGTTTCCTGGGAAGAGATTACATGCAGATGCAAGTTAGCTATGTGGCCTTGGACAAGTCGCTTCCCTTTTCTGAGCTTCCGTTCCTGCATCTGTGAGATGATTCATTCAGGTCCCTTTGAGAGCTAACATTGTGTGAGTTTGATCATCAACTGTGATCCTAGAAATCGAGGTAGATCTCTAAGTGACTTCCCCAGCCGACTTACTCTTCCTGCACACCCACCAGTCTTTATTGAGGACTGATGCGTGGGATCTGATGAGGACGGAACAGATGGATGAGACTCATCTCTGGCCCCTAAGAGGGTGATCATGAAACAGTGTTCAGTACATGCAGTGTTATCTAACTCATATGGGCATCATTATATTTTCTTTAGTAACTGGAGTCTAGATGCATCCCAATTTTGTGGTTTAATTCTCTATCGATCTTCCTCTGTTACTGTGGTCAGATTAGGGCTATTGTATTACCTACAAAAGACCTGAGGGAAGGAGGCTCAGTATGCATTTACGTGGTTCCTAATTCCAGCCCATTCCTGGGACCTCACTATGCAAACACAGTTAAACAAAGCAAAACAAAAATAAGTGTATGCTTAACTTGCATTTGAGAAAATATAGATTTAGACCAATATGGAGAATGACTGAGGTCATGTAATAATAATCTTGAATGATGGAACAACTATAATAACATAACAACTGGTCGCTATGATGTGCGCTGACCACCAGGGGACATGAGTGGAACATGGCGGACATTGGCTGTTGTGGGATGATGAAGCAGGTGAGCATGGGGGTGCCACACGAAGGCAGAGTGCTGGTCTCTGTTATTGGGGTGAGCCTCTGGTGGTTACTGAAAATTCTTTGCTCCTGTGTCCAATGGTCCTGCCTGGCACTTGCACCCACTGCCAGTGCTGGCCCCACTCACACCTACAGCCAGTGCCGGAGCCACTGCTCACACCCACTCACTGCCAGTGCCTGGTGCCATCATCAGGTGTGAGTTGCGGCTGCCACCCTTATCACCCCTGAGGTCTTCTCCACCTCCCTCTGCTCCTGAGGGGCAATCAGGGCAGCAGCTGCTGCTCATACCTGTTGATGGTACTGGCCACAATCACTCTGCACCATCAGCATCAGTGAGTTTGAGTGAGGCCGGCACTGTCAGTGTGGTGGCAACAGGAGCAGGGCTGCTGGCAGATGGCAGATGGGACCAGGGGCTGTGGTGGGAGGGACCAGGCTAGGGCATGGAAGATGGGCCGAGACTTGCCCCTGTGCCTACTACAGCCTGGTGCCTACAGTTCCTTTCATGGTGTACAAATTTGTGCACTGGGCCCCTAGTAATAACAACAATAACAATAACAATAACAAACTAACAATAGCTAGTAATAATAGACTAGCTAAACTTTATTGAGCAGATACTGCATGGCATTCCAGGCCCTTTGGACTCTATGCATATTTTCGTATTTAATCCTCACAGTATTCTTCCCAGGTAGGTATTATAATTCCCGTTTCACAGATGAAAAGACAGAGGCTTAGAGAGGTTAAGTGGTTTGCTTAAGATCTCATGGATGATAAGTGGTAGAGCCCAAATTGGAACCTCATTTGTCTGACTTTAGATCTCTTCTGCCTCTAACATGGTGGGGGCCTGCTCAGTTGGGATGACGTAATGCAGGAGGGGTGTTGTCTGATTCGAGAATATTTGGAAAAGTGTAAACAGGATGGTGAAGCATCTGGAAATCCTGAACTGAGGTGGCAGAAGAATACGGTTTGCTTATCCTGGAACAGAGGCCTGCGAAGATAAAGGGGTTACTTGATCTTAAGGGTTACCTGGGGGGTAGGGGGGGAGTGCTGCTGTCTGGATGCAGGCTAAAAATAAAATTTCTGAAGGTGCCTGACAGGAGGGCAGGGTTCCGTTCTGAGGACAAGGGAACTTCATCACAGTGCTGTCCAGTGTGGTTGGGAAGGGCTGCCTTGCCATGCTGGGACTTTCTGTCAGAGCTTGGATGAGCCTGCCTCCCTCGAGGATTCTTCTCACCACCTTTTTCTCTCGTTGCACTGGCCTTAGAGCTAACAGGAATGCTAGGCCCCTGGAATTTGGCATGGCTGGCTCCTGGTCTTCAGGTCTCAGCCAAAATATCATTTCCAAGAACTTCACTGACCCTTTCTACCAGCAATCACTTCCCATCTGCCATCTTTCCTCTTCATGTAGCTCTAACCAGTGGCAGACATTTCTTGTTTATGTGTGAAATCTTGTTTTATTTATTTTTTCTTTCTTCCCCTCAAGAATGTCAAGTCCAAGAGGACTTATCTTCAACATTCCATCTTCTGTTCCCAGGATAGGTGTAGAGCTGCCAGGGACACCGGGGAAGGGATTCCTTCTTTGGGAGGGAAGTTACACTCGATAGATCCTATATTACTCAATCATTCTTGCTGCCCAAGAGTACCCCATGTCTCTTTGCCTTATTGGAAAAACAAAAACACTTTTTGAGAGACCTCAACAGCTCTTGGTTGGTTTAGAACCAGTGCTCTTTATATATAAGATAGCCCCCCAAGCTCATGGGTTTGATTTACTCCCTCAGGACCTCTGTGGGTATTTGGTACATCTGCTACCATTCAACTTGGGGTTCATGGTACTAGCATGAGATTTGGCATCATTTATGTAATATATGTTTAGAAAACACCAAAGAAAAAAGTTTGGATGATATGAATGAGACTTTATAGAACTTGTGCTTATTATTACAGATGATATTCTTTATTTCAGGAAAAAAAAATTAAGGTTATTGCCACATAGTATAAAACTCTGAATGTTATTCATTAGTACAATTTGGTTTTGCAAGCATTCCAGCATACGGTCTTTTACAATAAGCCATAATGCTCTGCACACACAGTTCACAGCTAGAATGTCTTAGGGGCTCTTGGTGCTCTCAGTTCATTTATTTTGGCTTCAGTTATTTCTCAGTTTTAAGTGGCATGTAATAAAATAATATGGCTTACAAATCACTTTTTGAAGATTGCTTAACATGAAAAAGAGGGATAAAAATTTGTATATAATAGTATATTTGTTTATACATGAAAAGACTGGGAGAAGAGATGAAGGTGGTTTTTTTTTTAATTACTTTTGAGTATGTCAACATTTTTTTTTTAAGAACAGGAAGTCAACACTTATAATCAGAAAAAATCTAGACACTATTTTTAAATATTCCAACTGGGATTTTAAAGAGGTGTCTACATTTCAGATACCATATAGTAGTAATCATAAAAATGATTATGTGTTGCATGATGGCAGAAAAGTGGGAATTGGTAAGGTCACATGCAACAGCTCTGGCTCTAGCATCTTGTTAGGCACTGGAGAAGCATTTATTTAAGGCAGCATTTGACTAAGCTAATTCCGGACATTTCTCTCAACTCTTGTGCAGTTGGTTTTAAGTTGCAGGAGAGATTTCTGGCTCAGGCCAATGGAGGTAGTATACATAAACATGGGGTTTATTTTGTCAGGGATGTTCTTGAGAGACTCAGTTCTTTACTGATCTCTCTCTCTCTCTTTTTGTGTGGCTATTTATTTACTTTTGAAAATAACCTCTGCAGACCCTTACTTCAGTGAAAAGAAGATCTGTTCTTATGGCAGGGATCAGTCACTGACTGACGAGGCTCTAAGAATTGAGTATGAATTTGGTTACTGCTGTTTTTAACCTACCAGCTGATTGGCTTCATTTCTATAAGTGATGGATGTTGCTTCAAATATTTTCAGAAATTCCCAGCCGTGGCATTTAATAATGTTGCTGCCCACCTTCCAGTTTCTTTTTTCCCCTTTTCTTGCCTTTAAGTGGGGCTCATGATGATGGACATTCTTGACCATTGCCTTGAATCTTACATAAACTTAGGGGACGAGTGACTGGAAGAGGTCCGAATTGATTCTGCTCATCCCTCTAGTGAGTGCACGAGAAGAGAGGAGATTTACAGTTAAGGTCCCAAATGAGAGCTGGATGTTAAAGTTTTTGTTGAGGATTTAGGAAGGCTGAGGCTAAAACTGAGTGTCATCTTGGAGGTTAATCCACCCGGCTCTGGAATGTGTCTTGCTGCCTGTGATGCTGACACGGTGGAACAGCTGAGGATGAGAGGCCCTGAGCTTGCCTCTGTGCAGGCTTTGGAGGTGTAATGATGGCCATGCCAGGGTTCTGGGGCAAAGATGTTTATGCCCTGAGCTATGCATGCAGTGAAAACACAGGATGCTCCATGGGCTTGGACCGAAGGGGAGCTGGGACAGGCAACTGAGCCATTAGAAATGTCACTTGACTATATTGCAAAGCATGAAGTAACAAGCCTTTTAAAGTTCAAGCTGACAATGTGGGCTAAAAAAAGCGTGGCAGTGTGGGATTCAAGGGTGAGAGAGTTTTTTCTTGGTCTTCTAAATGTGAAAACCACTCAGTTGCACCAAAGAGAACCACACCAATATGGTGGCCAAATCCATGGCAAGTGGAAACCGTCGGAGGTGATTCCTTTCCACATGCTGGTCTTTTGTCTTCAAACTCTGACTCGAGATCCTCATTCCTGTACCTGAGAGCCAGGGTGAAGAGGCAGGCAGGGAAAAATAACCTTTCACCTTCTGAATAGTGATAAGCTAGTTGAGTAGTGAACAAGAACATGAACTTTGGCTAGTCAGACCTGGGTTTGAATCCAAGTTCTCACACTATATTTGTGACCTCAGACAAATGGACTACTAAGACTGTTGACCTTAATAGTTGCTACCTTAAGGTTGTTGTAAGGATTAAATGAAATGCTATCATAAAAGTGCTCAGCAAATGATCTTGCACATAGTAAGCACTCAAATAATGGTAAGAAGAACAAAAATAATAGTAATCATGATGGTATTGTCATGATAGCAGCAGAAGTAGAAGTTTTATTGCCAGTACTGGAGAAGTTTATTCATCAATATTTTTCTCATTTCTCTGAAAGTCCTAGAGTAAAAAATTTGATCCATATCCAGTTACTACCATACAATTGATAACTGTGATATATAAACAAGATTCTGCCAAACACTGTGGAGGAAACAGGATTGTGTAAAATATGATCCCTCCCAGGAGATGCTTATAATCAGAGAAGACATGTAAATGCAGATAACCAATTACAAGGTGCTAAGGGACCAGTATGGCATAAATCATGGCTGTGAGAAGTTAGATAGGGCTCTTTTGGCCACTATGATTAAGGAGGCTTTGGCATTGGGCTTGAAGAATGGATTTGATTTCTTTTCAGTAAACAAAACTCCAGGCAGTGGGAACAGTATGTACAGAGGCTTGGAAATGGGAAATAACAGACTTCCAGGGAATGGTGGGGCGTTTGACCAAAGGTTAAGTGAAGGGCATCTTTGGAGGAAAAAAATGGACTAGTGAGTTTTAGCTGGGAATGGCCCTAATTGTGGTCACTGAGATTAGGCGAAGTGTCAGCTCTGATAATCCCTTCAGGTGTTCACAGCCAAGTGAACCAGCCAGACTTAGGCATGGATAACCCAAGTGCAAAATGACCTTGGTAAGAACCATAAGAAAGACACTCACGGATCTTGAATTCCTTAGGTGTATGGAGGAGTGAGGCATTAACTCCAAATGGGAGAGTCTGGGAAGTCTATTGGAAGGGGAAGAATCTTAATCCAACTGGATGGACGGAGGGACATAAAGAGAGAAAGAAAGACCTTAGAGGCCAAAGAAATGATTGAGCTAAAGCTTGGAGGTTGGAGAAGACTTATTTGCCAGTGAATGTGGGCCATATTAAGTCTGTGGGCTTACGAGGCTATTCTATTTGGGGATAAAGACCAATAGAGTTTCCTTCCTGTCACTTGGGTAAAATAGAGGACAGATGAGAAGGACCTCTCACTTGCTGTTTTTTTTTTTTCACATTCCATCTGAGATGTGTCTCTTGTAGGGAAATGGAGTAGGTGGATCCTGTCCTTCATAGACAAACACAGGGGAAGGGGTTGCTGTGGATGTCTCGTAGGTCACCAGTGTGTCCCAGGCAGGAGACATCTGCCTGTATCTGCTGTGCCTGTAGCTTACTGTCTAAGGGGCCAGGGCAACTGCCCATTTGATCCATCATCTCACGTCACCCACAAGCCCCACCCCTGATCTCATCAGGAAGGGTTTACCTCCACTCATAATGAACAAACTACTACAAATGCTCCATTTAAGCCAAAGATCCTCTCCTTTCCTCTGAGCCCCCATCTTCTGGACCAGGCTGTTGGACTATCTCTATATGAAAACTGAGGCACACTTTTTTAAATCTGTGTTTCAGAAAAAGGGAAGCAGAAATGTAGCCTCTACTAAATGGTTGTCATTTAAGCCTGAGTTTCTTTACATTACTGTCATGCTGTCTAAAAGAAAAATAATCAGGAGAAAGAGCAAGCTGAGTGCCTTCCAGACTGGCTACTTAATGATGACTTTGTTATCTAATGGCGACTTGGTTTTGAGAGGTGTGTGTGCACTGGACGTGCTCCTTCCATCCTCTTGAGCAAGTGGGTTTGAAGAAGCATTAACTGAGAAGGTAGCATGTGTCCAGTGGGCCTGCTGTTCTCTTTAAAGAGTCGAGGTGTCTTGGCTTCTGAATTGCTGAGGCACCTGAACTAATGCTAGCTTACCACTAGCTGGCACCCAGTGTAATGCCAGTGTCGTGTTACAATTAATAGTCACTCTGCTGACTGTCATCACTTACTCTGAACAGGGGATCTCCTCAGAAAGTATGACACCGTTACGCCCGATAATTCAAAGGCATTGTGTGAGCTATGACAGATCCCGGTTGATTTGCCTTTTATGCTTATTCAAATGAGTAAAGTCTAGCAATTTAAATGGAGTGGTGGGAAAAGAAATTTTAACACATTTCTGTAGATAAGCCCTGGAAGGGTCAACTTGGGGAGAAAAAGTTGTGTTAAGGAGAGTAATTAAACAGGCAGAGAGATTGAATATTAGTGCTTTTACAGAGTGAATGGGGATAAATTCTGTTAATTATATGCCTTTCTCAGTACTAATGTGATAATAAAGTACTCTAATTCTGGAGAGGCTTGTCACAATCTCAGCTAAAACATTGACCCTTCTAGTAGGTGAGACCAAGATGCAGCTTCTAACGCTTTCTAGCAAAAAGCAAGAAATCAGAGTTAAGTGGATTTTTTTTCTCTCACTCTCAGGGTGTTTAGCATAGAAAACTGCTACCCAACACCATCAGGAGACTGTTGGTGAATGGACTGTCTCACTTGAGGCACGGAAGCACTTATGTTTGCTTTTATGTTTAGTTCCTAAGGGAAGAAATGTGAGCAATTCAAAGAGTATAAATAGCCCAGTGCAGGATTCTAGTACAACGATTAACAGCATCAAAAAGATTACCCTCAGAATGCTGGTGACATTTCAGCATTTAAAACTTTAATCTTATAAAGTTATGTCATTGTGAATGAGTGGGAACTTGGGTGGGGCAACAGAGAAACGAAGCTGGATGGTTTACAGCATTATAATTATGGTGGGAGCACAGAGGAGAGGATTTAGGGACATTTCTTTGGGAGAGTCAGGGAAGTGCCTAGTACAGATGATATTTGAACTTGGCTTTGATTAATGATTAGTTGTTCAGGTGAGAAGGGATAGAAGGGGGAAAGAGGAGGTATGCCAGGAGAAGTGGTTTATTATGGATGTAGCATAAAGTCAGAGGCAAAGGGTAGAAGTAAGGAGTAGGCTTGGTTTATTCAGGTCATGAAGGAGAAGGGGTGCTTTGGGGCAGAAGGATACATTTTTTTTAAAAACAAATTAAAGTAGGCATGAATGCATGTTGATTGTTGCATCCCCAGTAGCATAAGAACCTAGTTTCCTTGAGAGCTCCTTTGAACTTCGGTTGAGCCATTCATCCAATGGGGGTGATTCTACCCACCCTGAACCATTTTTAAAGAGTTTTATAAGAATATCAATTGAACAAAAAAGTTAAAAAATAAATTATTTTAAAGCAAATCATAGTTTCAAGCAAATCATAGCCTGTTACTTTTAAAAACTGATTTAGTGATGAATTATTGCTAGTAGAACCTAGCGCAAGTGTGAATACTTATTTTTCACCCAAGGAAGTTTATCCCAGTGAGTAACAGAAGCCTGCTACTTTCATATAGTTGCACTTTTAACTTGATCCAGGCTTAGGCAGTGAGTCTTACATTACAGTCTTACTCTCTGTTATGAATTATATCATGGCCCCAGGTCTTGGTTCTGCTACTTATGGTGTGAATGGGACCTAGGGCTCAGCTCTTTTACTAATCGTTCTGGCCTAAGTATACTTATCTGTGAAATAGGGATGTTAATAAGGACCTAACTAATGGGGTATATAAAGATTCATTGGAATGATTCCTATAAATCCCCAGTGCCTGGCACATTCTTAAGTGAAAATGTGAGGGATTCCAATGCCAGGGAGGCCTGGCCTGATTCACGTATCCTCCAATTAAATGTAAGAAGGGATAAAACTTGCTTGTACTGGGTTGACGGTGGTGACTTCTTTCATAAAGTCTCAAATTGCAGATTTTTAAGGCTATAGATTCTTATAAAAGTATGTCATTGTGAATGAGTAGGAACTTGTGTGAGGGCGATAGACATTCATTCTTTAGATTATACGGTCTCTAGTACTGTCATTGGTTTTACATGCAACCTCGTTCACCCGTTGAAGCTATCTATCTATCTATCTATCTACATATCTACCTACCTATCATCTACCTACCTACCTACTTATTTATTTATGTATTAATGATGGTGACTTGAGAGAAGGCCATAGGATGTTGAAGTCTTATAATCTACAAGTTAGCAGGGCTCAATAGAATAGAATATTTTCTCTTTTTCACACATCCTATTTTAAGATTCTCTGTTTTACCACCTTCTCAGCTTCACATTCTGCCCACATCTCCATCTCCACTTGGCTGCACCTTTCTTGGAGGGCTTTGTGTGACATAAGCTCCCTGAACCTTCTCTCCTCCCCACCTATCAGAGTTCCCTTGCCATGTGATCTCTGTTAGGTGGAATTCTAGTGAATTATATTCTCTTAGGATTGATCTCTAAGAGTAGAATTTTTCAGGAAACTCAGTCTCACATTTTTCCAGGTTCAACTCTAGTAGAACAAAATCCATGTCTGGTTTTAATCACTCAAATAAAAATCCCGCAGCTAGCTTGGTTTGGGCCTGGTTGGATTGCCTTGGGTCATATACCTATCTCTAAAGCAGGCTGGCCTGGATCACAGGTGCTGTCTCACCCAAGTGTAGAATGAGTTCATGCCACTGAAATGCTAGGACTCTTGGGTGGGAGCCAGGAAGTTCTCCAAGAGGACAGTGGGGGTCTGTTACAAAGTGGGGGAAATGGGTTCTGCATAGTTAACTCACAGATTCCTTCCATAATCTTGTAAAAACTAAGGACTCGTTCAACAGAAAAAAAATGTGTGCAAAAATTTGGGTACAATGTTGAGGTCTTCAAGAACCCCACGTAGGCCATTCATGGATTTTAGGGTAAGACTATCTGGACTAGATAAATCCTAAAGTCTCACCCCATTCT